>OY728144.1:77148448-78348448 GCA_963277665.1 Viscum album | reverse complement strand
TGTATCTTGAGTTATGACCAATTTAAGGAAGGTTGGTCAATTATATCTTCCTAATTTTTTTTTTCAATCTGCATACATTATTTAGGCTACAAATGGTTCAATTCATCCCCAGGTATTATTAAATGAATTAGAACCCAATAAACATAGAATCTTATGGGGAATTGAGGGAACGTAGAGTGTAGTGATGTTATGTATTGAGTTGGGTACACCAAACTAATAGTTAGTGGATGATCTTTAATCCACCGCTAATTTTTCATAAAATATTTAGCAGTAGTTTCTAAAAAACCACCACTAAACCATTAAATATTTTCTTACCCATGACACTCTCCCCCTCACCCAACACCCTGACCCCCGACTCCCCGAAGCCCTACCGGCGTCATCGCTTCCCCTTACCGCGCCTCACCGCTCTAGCCCTACCTCTCTACACCTCGCTACGCCTCGCCGCCACCTCGCCACCCCTCGAATCCTCCACTGGAGTTGGTATTCTCTATGGTAACATAATTATAGGAACATAAGTGATTTATTGTTTGGACATTTCCTTCCTCATGTCCACACATCCTCCTTTCTTCTCGTAGCTTTTATTGTTTGCCTTTATCAGTCAAGAACATCAATCATAGTGTTGGTAATCTCATCAATTCATAGGTGTTTCTTGGATGTATCAAATCTAATTCATCTATGATTATTAGTGATTTTATAAATGTAGTTAGATCTCTGACTTAGATATGATTAAGTATATCAATTAATATTTAATTATAAAATGTTCTTCTTGGTGAACACACTTCATTATTTTATCTTGTATATAAATATCATAACAAAATAATGTCCTGAATATTAGTTTTTGAAAATGAAATTGTGAAACACCACGAACGTCAACAATATTAGTGTTGTCATGTATAAAATAGGTTAATCGATTCTTAATTTATCTCCTCTTTAAATCTTATTTGAATTAGAGTCACAATCATCCTTTTAATTGTCCCTCAGACTCATACATTCAATAATTATGAGATATTCAATAAATCAAAACATTTACATACTCCAGGTTTTCATGGAACTATGATTTGGAAAAAACCCTTAAGGTCATAGAAACCTACACATTATCAATTCACAATATCACATTTTGTTTGATACTACATTACAAATAATAATCATACTAAATATTAATGTTATTTTGATGTTTTATTTCTTTTAATATCAATGAATTCATAATATTTATTTAATCCAGTTTTTTAATATAAACTCATGAATTCACTATACCGACATAAGTTAAATAAAACCCTTACATGTATCCTCTTACATAAATCTCTAACTCCAAATCCCCAATCATTTATCACAACTCTATTCTAATTTCCCTTACATAAATAACGCTACAATAGATCGCTTTATGGTGTGTTACATTCATGAATCCTATTACATCATCACCCTTGCGTTGAGATCATCCCCTATTTCATATATCTTAACATCATCCTCCATATGTGGTTGACTCATATGATGATGCCAATATGTGGAAAAATTTGATGTGAATCCTCATACAAGAGTATGCTTATGTGGATCAAGTCATACATGAATATGGATTTTTACAAGAAGAATATCCTAACATACATGACCCTGACATAAATCTCAATATGGGGTAGATTATATGTGAATCCTTTTATGTGAGGACCTTTTCCATTTTCTATAATATCACTCTAATTGTATTTGAATCTCATCTAATTGAATCATTGCCTCATCAAACACATTTCATTCATCTAAATCAGTATTTGGATTTATTAGGAAAAAATACATAAATCAAAGTCAATAATTTTATAGATCAATTTTCTCCCCCTATTAACGACCAAAATTAAAACCCCCCATTAGCCATCTTGGGGTTAGGGAGGAACATTCTTCAATCATTTTTTCCTTATCTAATTTTCTTCCACTAAATTGAATTTATGGACTAATTTTATTTAAATGAGTATGAAATTGAATTTCTTAATGTAGTAGGACATGAATTGGATAAAACAATTCCTATGTGTTCTATACCAAGAATATAAAAAAGTGTTATTAACTCAAAAATTATGGAAATAATTAAAATTTCAAAAGTTATTTAAACTATTATTAAATATTATTTTATGTGTTAATTTATCATATATTCATTCAATATAAAATCATTCATCTATCTCAAGAAATATATCAAAAAAATTCAACCATAATATATGAGTTTTTTCCCTTTTCAAAATTTTTATATCTTTTCCTTCACAAAGTAATAATTTCATTTACATTTACACATTTTTAGTTATATAAGAATATGATAGTACAGAAAACATATATAAAATATGAAAATTACATGTTTTTTATAAATTTTCAATATCTGGAACATAAAAAATATCTAGAGATTCTTTTCATTAGGTACATAATTTTTGAATTTCTAATAACATCATAATATTGTTTCATATACATTGGTTGTTCAAAAAATTTATGTTCCTTTAAACATCATTTGATCTATCAAATAATCAGCTTCCATTTTTGGGTCATACTCACCCTGGATTATATCTCATTAAATTTTCTTTTTCATGGAACCTTATAAATAATTATTACAAAATAATTTACATCTTCATTTCAACATTATTTAGAGATATCTGGTTGATAAATAAAAAATGTTAGTTCCAAAAACACAACTACTCAAATTCATTCCCTTGAAACTGAAGGCCTATTTAGAAAATTTGTAGCTAAAATAATTTTGATAGGATTTTCTACAAACAGTGAAATTCCACCTATAATATCAATATTGAACAAATTAATTGTTATACCCAAAAACTCAATTCCACCCATAACGTCAATTTAACATCAATTTTGATAGGCTTTGTTATATATATATATATATATATTTAGTACTGGGAATCTGTTATCATTTTTATTTTATTTTTCATATTTTTTTGAAATAAATGTTATGAACTTAATTTTATTTGATTAAATGACAAGAATTCCAAGGAGGAAGAATTATACTATATAATCGACCACAACAATAGATTATGACCCATCTAAATCCATCCCTATGATATCTAAGACACCATCTGCTTTCCCCCTACACTATCTCCCCTGCACCATCTCTCACACCCTTAGTGAGACTCCCTTCAGTAGCTCAGTCGTCACCTTCCCTTTTAGAAGCCTCCTGAGTGAGGGAGTGGGTCACCAATTATATTTATTCATAGGTATATAGGAGGGTGACTATTATATGCACAAATTTTAAAATGAATAAATTTATTGCACTTTTTTATACGAACTATTTGTTCATAAAATATGGAAATAATTCAAGTATGGAGAAAAATATGAAAATTTTAGATGTATGTAATATAACTAGAGAGAAGATAGTTGTCCCATTTTATTCTTATCGGGTCCTTATGTATGACACTGCAGAATTACTTAGCCAGATTCTAGTCCAATTAGTCGTAGAGATGTTTTCTCTTCCTATTACATATGATTATTGGAGGCATATAACTTCAACTTGGAAAAATGATGTTTTTTATTCCCAAATAAAGGTAATTTTAAAACATTATAGTGTAATTTAATGTCATTATGTTATTAAATTATAATATTTACAAAATTATGTTCTGTGTACAGATGTTATTCCACTTTATGGTTGCTGATGTGATAGCATGAAATTGGTTTTTGAAAAATCTAGGCAAGAATTGGAATGTCATTAAATGAATATTATGGAGCGATATCAATGATACTTCATTGGCCTCCCAATAAATGTATGACAAGCTACCCGATGGGATACCCAAAGAGCAATGAAAAGTTTTTATTGATAGACATCGTGATGAGAAGAATATGGTACTTAAATATAAATTATTATATTAATATCATTTAACATTAATACATGTATATAAAAAGGAGATGACATTTAATAAATTATTATTACATTAAATATTATTTATTTCATGATATTTCAAGGGAGAGTGCATCAAGCTGGGCTAAGAATGTCATCCCTCACATGACACAGTCAAAGTGTTTTTCTAGAAGTCGATCAACTCTGGTAATCATTAAAATAGTTTAAATGTTTAGAAGAAAATATTATCTATTTAATATATTAAATTATTGATCTATCTTTGTTTGATTCAGTCATAGAATTTAGTTCACCAAGAATCCAGAATAGAAGTTTGGTAAGATGTTCAAAAAAACTCTGATGGATGTTTTGGGAATGAGCCTGCCAAATATGTTGGGGTAAGAACTCATTTTTCATTATAATAACTTATTATCAGTTGTAACTATGTTAATATATATTGTTTCTAATATGACTGATATTTTATTTTATTGGTAAAAATTAATGAACAATGGGATGAAAATCCCATGCAGTCCTACTCAGTCTCCCAGGAAGACCCAGTTGGTAACGTCCTTGGGAAGGAGCATCCGGGTTGAGTTCATGGAATGTGTTTGGGACCCATACCATCTAAGGTCTTTGGTAGGTCACCAAGGATTTCAACTGCATAATATCCTGCTTGTAGTCAGTTCATACATCAAGATTCTTAGAGAAAGATTGTTTCTCAGCAAAACATAGCTCAGGAATAGGGGACTGAAATATCAGCTTTTCAGAAAGAGTTGATTGATTTATATCATAAGATGGCTGGATTTGTTCCTGGTGGTATTTCACTGACTGGTGGTGAGGAGGTAAATCACAAAAATTCAGAATCATTTAGTTTGAAAAAAGTTATTGTTTGTTTGGTTACATATAAATATACAATAGTATTTGATTTTCAATATAATGTTCTTACAGGTGTTGTTTGTAGGAAGTAGAGGTGGTGGTAGAGAGGGTGATGAGTTTTGGTCATCATCGGATTTTGATTAGTGGAGATGGTGCCGATAATAGTATTTGTATATGTATCATGTGTGGTGCAGAGTAGTCACCAAACATTGTAATGACCTAACATTTTTTTGATTTCTCATGTTTCCTTTTATGTATTATGAATCCAGTATTTCTAATACACTAGGAATCCAAAATCCTAATGTTGTATTAATGGATATTTATATTTATGAATCATATAAAATTATGTGAAAAAATTTCTAGGTTGTTGTATTTATGGTGTAGAGGATCTAGATGAGGTTTTTGGTGCTATTTCTAAAATCATAATAGGTTTATCATAGAGATAATGGATTCAACATTCTGGATAATAGTGGTGTTTTAGTGGTTATACCTTTTTTAGGAATAGTTTCACCATAGAGCAGGGATGTGTCATAGCCTCTTCTTGATAAGATACGACAATTTATGTTTATACTTATGTAGTTTAGGGGGTTTTTTATTTGAAAATTTGGATGTTTAAAGTTTTTTTAGTTTCATAAGAATATATATTTACTACATTCAAGTTTTAATGTTTTTTGGATTAAAAATTCATAGGTTTATAGGTTTTTATGTTATAGGATTGATAATATGGAGGTTTGAAAGCCATAGGTTTGATGGATTTAGTGTTTCTCATTATAAGTTTCTAGAGTCTAGGTTTCCAATTATGTAAGTATTAGGTTTAATGTATTTTAGGTTTGTAGGTTTGTAGGTTTCTAGTTACATATTTTTTTCCTTTTTTTATTTAATAGTTTATAATTTCTTTGCTTTTAAAGTTAATGTTTTATTGGATTTCTTGTTATATGTTTCATGTTTTGTACATTTCCAGTGTTTAGTTTTTCCTTTTCATGTTTTCATGTTTATAAGATGTTTTTACATATTTTAAAGCCATATATTCCCATGAATTATAGTTTATCGAATTTCTAGAAATATATTATCTAGTTTTAATATTTTAAAATTTATTTATTTCATATTTATTATGTTTCATGTTTTTAGGTTGTAGGATTTGAAATTTGATGATTTTATATGTTTTTATTTTTAGGATAATGGTTGGATGTTTGCACATTTTTCGTTTTCAATAAGTAAGTTTGTAATGTTTTAGGATTTTATATATCGATATATCATGTTTAATGATCTATAAAGTTATAGGATTCTTGTATATAGGTGTCTGGATTTCATGTTTTCAGTCTTATAGTTTTTAGTTTTGTTTTTTTATGAAATTATTAGTTTAAATGTTTGTTGGTCGAATGATTTCCAATTTTAAGGAATCCATGTTTGGAAGTTCAAATTTTTCTGGATTACATGTGTATATGTTTTCAGGGTACTAGTACACGGGCTATTGAATCTGCAATAATTTTTTATTTTGAATCTACCTTTAGCGGTGGTTTGATCAACTGCTATGTAAATGGACCATATTTTGTGGTTGTTCAAACCACCACTATAATTTGGTATCTTACTATAGGTGGTGGTTAAAATTACCACTAAATAAATGAATGGTATAATTTTAGGGGAGATTGTTTTTATTTACCGGCTTTTATTGTGAAAAATGGGGTTTTTTCGTAGTGGTGGTTTAAACAGCCTCAAAAAATTTCTCATTTCCATTACTATTTTGTGGTGGTTCATGTGGTTTTCTCAATGTTTTTCTTGGAAAAAATGAAATTATTTTTAGTGGTGTTTTAAACCACCACCAATAAAGATTCCAATTTTTCGGAGAAAACCCCCACAAAAACCACAATAATTGCCGCAAAATGTGTTTACTATGATATTTCCCAGAAACTGCTGCTAAATCGAAGAACCACCGAGTATTGTCTGTTGACAACCAATTTTGTGTAGATTTTATAAAATCCTTGTAGAATAATAAGGTGGAAGTTTAGAAAACTACCATTGAAACAAAACCCGCAACTATGATGTTATTTTTTTAGTGATACACTACTAAGGGAAGGGGATGGAGCCAAGGTGATAGGAACCGTGGGATTTTCTTTGGTTCGCTCACAATTATAGATCCAGAAAGAGGTAGGGATTATTGTGGATGGTTAGGGCTTGGGGGACCGCTATTGAGGGAATAACAGTTCCCCTCTAAACCTAGTCAAAAAGAGATTTTAGTACTTAATTAAAAAGGGCTTCCGCCCACTGAGTTTTGATAATAATATTAATAATTTCATACAATAAAAATATTTAGAGTAATTAATAATTATAATGATGTGTATATTTTTAATTATATATATATATAATAGAACTAACTAATAATTATATTTAAAAATTATTAATTATATTTAGAATGCTATTATTTATATAAATGAAATATTATTTTTTAAAATATATCACTGATTATATAAATGTATAATTATATTTAGATAAAAAATTATTCCAAAAATATATTACAAATTACATAAATATAAATATTGATTAAATTTACAATCCATCATATTAGAAAAAAATTCTCATTATTATTTATATTTTATTTTATTATTTTCATTTTAAATTGTTTTTTAATTATATTTATAAGAAAAATTAATATTACAGTTATATAAATAATATTTCATAGTTGAAAAAAATCTCTAATTTCATATTATATGGATATAATATTAAGTGTGTTAAAAATTATATAAATATTTATATTAATTAAATTTGAATAATATATAAAAAATATATTTTGAAAATTTCTAAAATTCTAAATATAACCTTATTTTATAAATTAATTTACAGACTGAATTCATGATTAGTATTATCTCCTTTAGAAAAAGGGCAATTATCACTTTTGGTAATCGGAGTTGCCTTGTAGAAAAAGCCTTTAGCGATTGCCAATGATGACCATTAATGGTGTATGTATGTACAAAACATTGTGGGTGGTCATATTTTCATCTGGGAAGGCAAGGATATAAGACCTTATGCTCAATGACCATGTAAGACGCTTAGAAGCATAATGGTGTTAAAGGTATTGGTGTGACATCGGATGTTTGGCACGAAGGGTCATGGGTGTCGGGGGAATATGATGTTGAGGTCTGTGGTCCAGGGTGGCGGTCAAGGAAAAGATTCAAAGTAAAGGGTAGAAAGGGAGGGATTATAGAATCATGATCATTGGGGAGAAGGCATGTGGCAAAATTATGATATGATTTTTAGTTTAGTGATAGTGACCAACATTAGTAATCACTCAGTTTTTCTTTTGCAAAAAATTAAATTTTGACATAGTGAGTTACATTTTTTAAATTACTATTAAAATATATATATATATATGACTATATTTATTCTCATATAATATATGTGTGTGTGTTTGATATAATAGTATTTAGTCACATTATTGCTTATAAAAAATCCCCTTTTAAATGGAATATTGTGGTATCTTGGGTTGTTTCATGAGGAGGTCGCATACTAAGTTTGAAAAATTATCACTTTTGTTAATTTTTTTGATAAATGTTAAACAAATTTGGGATTTAGAAAATGAGTAGAACAAATTGTAAGAAATTTAAAATAATTTAGAAATAAATGTTAGATTATAGAGACAACAAATAAAAAAAAATTGGTAAGAAATCATGGTTGAGATAACATCTGTGGACAAGTTTTGTCCTTCGTAGATTCCCTTATTCATTGTTTAAAAATGTTTCCCACAACTCCCTCCCTCCAAGGATACCATAATTAGGGGAGAGAGATAATTACCCCTATGTCCCGTCTTCAATAGGTACCAGGTTAGAAAGTAGCACCGAGGGTTTAAAAATATCCAGAAATGGGAGGCAATACCCTCTATAATAATATAGGATTAGGAGATAAGATGAATCATCCACAAACAACTCCAAGAAATAATATAAAAATAAACCAAAACCATCCCAGAATTCATGTATATATAAAACTAATATATATATAAGTCTCCAAATTAAATACAAAAAAAAGTTAAAGCATCTATCCAATGTCCGAGCTAGTAATGTCTAGTATAGTTCATGTAATCCTCTGGAGAACATGAAAAATATTTATATATGTACGGTGAGCATACAAGTATACTCAAAATGAAAACTAATATCTCTCATTAACATGTGAAAGAATTATACTAATGCACCTGTGAGAAAAAAATCAGAACCAACATCACTAAACATGTCAACTATCCATCCCAACCTCACCAAGGAAATTTTACCATATAACACATGCCAATTATTATAATTTAATAATAAGCATATCATTAATGGGTACCAAAAACCACTTTCCCGATGGTATGCCACTCTCACACTCCAAATTCATATGTCTTGGTGCTCCAATATATTCTATATACCACAATTCTCCACAAGTATAGTCACAACACATATCTCCCATAGACACTAGGGCAACTGCCCCATAATCACATTCACATCACATCTCACTCATAGACACATGGGTCATCACATTAGAACCATAACCTGGGAAGTAGGAAATCATGAACATGAAGGACATCAACTTCATTTTGTTATCCTACCATGAATGACCCCCATCGTAATATTCCCTATAATCCTAATCATATCACACCATGCACGAAAATACTTGGGCCACTTTCCCACAAGCACAATCACATCTCGCCCAAAAAACCTGGGAAATTCCAAATAACATCCAATACACTAAGAGACCACCAGCCATCAAATACTATGCAATACCTACCTTAAATGGAAGAGAGAGAAGTAAATAGAGGGTACCCATCCATCTACCCTACACATCATATGTTGGGAAAAACACCCCCGAATATTGTGCTCGATGTGGGTTGGGTGTGTTTAGAAATCCCAAGGAATACAAACACACACACACACACACACACACATATATATATATATAGTCACACACAAGCCCAATATATTGGTTTAAAACCAAATATTAATCAAATCACAACCATAAGTAACATCCCTAACCAATTACATTTAATCATCCAATTATTTGAATTATTTATCATAAAAAATGTTTTATCACACAACCAACCATTTAATTAATCAACATCCATTTCCAACCCATTAACCAAAGTAACCCATGTCATTTCAATCATTATTAAACAATTATTTATTCCATCACTACTGAGGTATCTAAAACAACACAACCCCATATCACTTGAAACTCAACATCCCATCATTCCACAACCTCACTGGCCCAAAATAATGGAAAAGAACCACTTTTCCACCCTAAAGCATGTTCATAAATCAACCTTTCCACCCCAGAAGAACAACCATACAAAAACCTTGTTTCCCCAATAGCATGGCTAAACACCAACATCACCACCCTAAAATCATGACCAAACAACAACCTCATCACCCTAAAAGAATTTCCAAAAAACCAACGGCCCCATATTCCTAAACCAAAAATCACCACCCCACAAGAATGACCACATATCACAACCCATAATGATAATTTTTTAGATTTATAGAGGGTATTTTATCACATTCCACATTATTTTAGAGGTGTTATCACACAAATCATAATCTTAGGGAAACCATTTTATTTACCCAATATATTTTGCTACCCAATTTCCATTTTAGGGTGATATCACAACAAAATAAGCAGTCATAGAACAATAATACCGCAAAAACAAAGACCCCCGTGACAATAATTTTTAAGGGGTATCAAGCCCGTATAATCATAATATCAAAAACAATAATAAGGATGTAGAAACATGTGATTCAAAGACCTTTACCCCTAAATTTAAAATATACCAATTATTTATCTTTTATTAATAAAACCAAACCATATCCCATTGATAAATAAGAGAAAACACCTCCCATATGATACACAATAAAGTGAAACAATGTATTACCTACATTAAAGAAACTTTAGCAACTTGATATGCACCACAGATCGATGAAGAAGTGCCAAAAACCATAATGGAATATGGGAAACCACAGATCATCCTATACCACCCTAAAGTATCATAAAAATGCAACCCAAACACACAACCCAAACCGAACAACATAACCACAGTTGAACTCTGAAGAAGAATAGAAAGAAACTAATGTGAATGACATGGGATCTCACCACGAATCAGATATGGGATGTTAGGAATCAATTCCCATAATAAGGAATCTCAAACTCTTGGATATGGCTCCATTGTATTTCCTAGAATGAGAGAAGGTAGTTCTGACCATAGGGTTATAGGAAACACCTGATAACTCCATACATTATAACTGCACTACATTGGGGAATTACATGGCTTTTAATCCCCTTTAATATCATGTAATTTCATGACGATATGTTCTACCGAAAAATGTGACATCTCGAAGGATTAATCACGTGAATCATCAAACATAATGAACCCACCCTACAAAAGTCATGAACCCCATGTTCTTGTCTTGTTAAATTTATATAGTGTGTATTTCCTATAATAGCTCTACTGCACCTCCATCCTCCATTGAAAACTCCCAAAACCTCCCCCAAACAACTCCAACCACCAAAGCAAGAAATGTGATGATCTGAGAAGGTAAAAACCATTACATCAGATACTAATAAAATGATTCTTCATCTCAAGAATCAAAAAACAATCCAAGATGGAAAGGGGTCCAAATGACCAACCCTTATAATTCCTCTCAAGGATCTTGTTATACCTCAAACACTACCTCCATCCAAACATGACATGCCAAATGGAAATTTTTTTTGCACAACCTCATCATTTCACATATAAATCAACAAAACAATAATACCTCCACCCATCCCAAACCAAAATCCATCATAACCAACTAACCGCACTGCCCAGAATAAATGAATCTGGAAAATACCATCTTCCAGTCAGGATGATATCCACTGTGGGTGGCACTAACTCACCCACACAGGATTAATCAAATCAAAGTTAATGTGTCTCAATTATGAATCATGTCCTCACCTTTTCCTATTTCAGGACATTATCAAATTTCACAATTAAAAATCAAGTAAAAAAACTCACATCATAAAACAGAAGGATCTAATGATCACATAAAAAAGAAAAATAGAGAAAAGATAAACTCAAAACAACTCCAGGTTCATGGCACACATATGGGCCCTTCATTCCCATGCACTCTCCTACATGACCCCATGACTCGACAAATCATTAATCAAAGGAGTGGTTCATTTTCACAACGCTTTGTCTTTATGATCATATATCTCTACTTGACACTCCATGAAAATTGCATCATCCCCAATATTCAACTATCCACAGTAAATGACATGGGAGTCATCATGAAGGTACCCATAAAATTGATAGATGTTGAAGATGTCATGGATTCTATATAAATGTGGTGGAAAAACAAAATGATATTCCACCTCACTAACTCTAACAAACACCTCAAAAGCCCAACAAAATAAGGAGAACGATTAATCCCCCTTCCAAACCACCTCTTCTCAGGTTGAGAGGAATCCTTAAAGAAGGCATGTTCCCTGAACTCAAACTCCAAGGGACTCCTCTTGTGATTGATATAACACTTATATTGGTCTTATACATCATTAATCCTCTCATGAAAAAATTAACCTTCCCTTTCGTGCTCTATACTACATCGGGACCAGGAACTACTACCAAATCGACCTCCTTCTAGCTTAAAATATGGAACAATTGCCTGTATAACGCCTCAAAAGGAGCCATATCAATGGATGAGTGAAAAATATTATTAAAAGAAAACTCAACCAGGTAAAATTTCACATCCATTATCAACAAAATTCTAAGAAACACACCCATAACATATCCTCGAGCGTCTGAATGGTTTGTTCCATCTGCCCATCTTTCTAAGGTAGGAAAGTTGGTATTGTGGTGTAATTGAGTTCAAAAATCATGTTTCAATCTCTTATTGACTCATGAGGTAAAATGTGCTTCCTAATATGATATAATGAACCTTATAACTCTATTCAACTAGAATACCTCATCCACATACCTCATAGCCAATGCATCCACTGCGTTCGACTCCATAATCAATTAGAAGTTTGGCGATTTCATAAATTGTTCCAAAATCACCTAGATATCATCAAAAAATCCAAAAGATTAGGGAAATACATTGACTAAATCTATAAAAAGTCATCCTATTTATAATATAGAACATCCAAGGACTGAAATAAATCACCAGGAACATGATTCTCATCCTTTACCTACTGTAAAACCATGACATTTTCTACAAACTCTCCCACTTCCAATTTTATCTCAGGCCACTAAAATTGTGTCCTCAAGCTATGGTACATATTTTAAAATTATGGGTATATATCCAAAGGATATATATGAAACTGACATGGGAATAACTTATGAATCACTACCAAAACAATCAAAATCCTTTGAAAAAAATTATATTTCGACCATCCCTCCAGAGCATTTTCATGGAAACATGATCCTGCATCACTTCTATCTCTGAGTCTCCCCACTGTGACTCCACCACATACTGAATTATAGAATATCACACGCTCATCTGGAGAAAAAAATATCCCCAACCATCATCCACCCTTGTATCTAAGCGTAAGGATGTCAACTCCTCCATTACTCTACAAGAATCCCCAAGAACCTTAACAGTATCTTTCCACAAATTACTGCTCAAATCATCGGCCAAAAAATTCCGCTTTCCTGATGTGTAGGAGATATCAATATCATAATTATGTATAAAATTCATCCACATTTCTTCCAAAAATTTAAATCACTTTGAGAAAATAAGTAACTCAATATATTCTGATATATGAAGACCATAAAACACTCCCCAATGACGTAATGTCGCCACAAATTCATCACAATCAATACTGTTTCCAACTCCAAATCTTTGGTGGAACGGTTAAAAAAGTGGCAACATAACTAACTAGACCCATAAAAGATAAGTTCCCTCTTATACATCAACTCGCATCCCAATCCCATAAGTTAATCATTACAAAACACCTCAAACATCACCCCCTCCTCATGAAATTGAAGCACCGGAGTACTAACCAACTTTACCTTAAGGTAACTAAATTATTCCTAGAATTGATCAATTTATACAAAAACCTAGTCTTTCATTGTCAATTATTTAAATGGGGCCGAAACTCAATATAAATTAGTCAAAAACATCCAAAATAACCTGAAATATAAAGGAAACTACAAACCCATAAGACATTCTTGAGTTCTACAAAATAAAAAACTAGCTTGATTTTTGATGGTCCCACTACCACCCCCTAATGAGACAACACATGCTTGAGGAAATTCAACTCTAGTTTCTAAAACATACACTTGGAAAACATTCCATACCGCTAGTGTCATTTATTAACCTTTATAATGACTCTGAGATATTCAGCATGAACCTCATCTGACTTTATGTAGGTCAAAATATCATCAATGAATACGATGATGAATCGGTCCAAGAACTCATAGAAAATTGATTTCATAAACCCCGTGATCACAATTGGTGAATTCATAACATTGAATGGAATGAATATAAAATCAATGTGCCCATACCTGTATCTGAAGGAAAAATTCAATCTATTACCCTCCTTCACCATCAACTGGTGATATCCAGACCGAAAATCGATCATAGATAACAAATTCCCCACTCAGCAGGTCGAAATGATCATTTATCCTCATGAGAGGGTAATGGTTCTTTATCATCACCTGATTTAACCTTCGATAGTCTATAAACAACCTCAGACTACCATCCTTCTTAGTGAAAAACATTGTAACACCCCATGATGACACACTGGGTCAGATAAAACCATTCTACATCAACTCATCAATATAAGTCCTTATATCCCACATCTCTAAAGGTGTCATACAAAAAGGATCCATCAAAATCAAATAATCACCTCGCTATAAGTCTCTCCCAACTCAAAATCATGTCAAGGGGGTAGCATTACAACCTCCTCAAGAAAACATCTAAAAAATCCGTAATGACCCTAGGAACCTCTACCATCCCATAATTTTCCAATTATATTGAAAACTAATCCAAAAATCAAAGAAGGGGATCCACACACAATCTACAAACTAGACAACACAACTCACCAATGAAAACTTCATGCTGGTTTCCAACATCTGAGAACACGACTCTCCATCGGATGTAGTTGATAATAGAATGTATGAAATATAACCAGTAAATTTCAAGGATAACATCATATGGTTGCATATGTAGTATGAAAATATCCCCATGAGATTGATGTGGCCCCATCATCAGTCCATATCCATGGAACACAACAAAGAATCTAGTCTAGAATCCGACTAGAGTAGTCAACACCAAGGTCATGGGAAGCCTCTCTACGCATAGTCCAATTACATGAACTAGAGTGGGTGTAACAAAAGATTCTTAAGATCCTAATTCAAACAAGGCACAAAAAATTCTACTAAACAAACTAATCATACCCCTTATGAAATCTGGTCATTCTGGCACTGTCACCTCCACTGCATGAAACTGACCATACCAAGATCCATTACCACTTTGATGATGACCACCTCCACAAACACGAATGGGTTGGGGTCCCTGAACAAGAGGAACATCCTGAGGTCAAACTCTATCTGTTCCACATCACCTCGACAGAGCATAATCCTACTTCACCTTCTGCTAAAATTGTCTTACTGGTAACCGATGTTGAAGATAGCGTTGTATCTTCCCACCTCCAGCAAAACGAACTTTAGGAACCATTGGGTACCTGTTCTATAAATGGACACAAAACCCAAAATAAAAACACATTGGAACAAATACCCTAATAAAAGAATGGATTCCACTATCCCTAGAATGTTGGAAAGGAAGCTTCTGAGGTCAACCGCCCACAGTTTGAACTGTCAAAGTTTATGGTGCCTATGACATACAACTAAAAACAATTCTCCTTAAGGAACCCCACTAGTTCTCTTATCAAAAAAATCCTCCTTACTAGTGAATCAACTCAATCACCTCTTCCTTATTTTGAGACTCTAGATACATTATAAATGAAAAACGAGTAACTGTATACTAGATAGAAGGATGAAGTGCCTACTCAAGACATCTCTCACAAGACTCCTCATCTGAAAAAATATCTAGGGGAAAACACAAAAGGTCCTTGAACATTATTAAAATATCCCTAACTAACATACTCCCCTATAAAAGAGAAATAATATACTTACTATTCCATAGATTCATGCTCTGTGGAAGGAACTCTGCCTGAAAATCCTTTTGTAAGTCGACCCATGAAACATCGACCTCCTTCTGCTCTACTAGGTACAACATCCACCACTGAGATGTAGCTCCTCATATCTAATTGACTTACAAAGGGACCTGATATCCTATCAGGGCTTGGATAAAACTAAAAGTTATCTAATGTACTTATATCCACCTCTATGTCTCTTTATCTTAAGCACTGTCCTCGTACATCCCCAAATCCTACCACTGAAAAGCACACACTTCCCTCTTCCAAGCCTCATCCTCCTTTATTAGATCAACCCTATGGTGATCAACTGGATCAGCCTGCTCAACCTCAACTGCCCATGCCACATGTAGATGAATAATAGGATCCATTCCTGAAAGAGGAGATAAATATTTTTTAAGACCAGGTAGTATGAAATTTTTTTAATAGTTATTTTAACTAATTATATTCATTTTAACCTTCCAAAAACAACTCAATTAAAATAAGAACACAAGTAATTATGATGCAAGTATCTCTCCTAGGTATCTACCCTGAATATAGTTCCACCCACTTGGTCATTAAATAATCACATATTATGTGCACTGGATCATGGGGGAGCTGAATTCCTATGTCCTAGCCAGTCTCCCTAGACAATGTTAAGCACTATGGCCAACTGGAAAAGTTTTCATACGAACCCATGAAATACTCACTAAAACTAACTCCAAACGTTATCATATCTCTCAACCAACACAGTTGATTCCACTCTGTCATGACCACATCCCTCAAAAGATACCACAGTGAGGGGACATATATAATGAACCCTAAATCCCACCTCTAGTAGGTCTCGGGTTAATGACCACCACAGAGGGCATTAAAATCTCATAAATAGGGATGCATTACCCTCTATGATAATGTTAGATCAAGATAAAAGGTTAATAACCCACGAAAAACTCCAATATATAATATATAAAAAACCAAAACCATCCCACAAGTCATGTCTAAATAAAATTTATACTAATAAAAGTAACCAAAGTAAACACCCCAAATTCATAGCTAAAGCAGTGATACAGTAGCTATCCAAGGTTTGAGCTAGTAATGTTTAGTACGGTCTACGTAATACTCAAGGAAACCATAAAAATTTTATATTCGTATGGTGAGAATACATGTATACATTGTAGGAAAACCAAAGTCCCTTGTGCACATGTGTAAATATCATAATAATGCACCAATGAGAAAACAGTAGAACCAACAAAACCTAAATAAGAACTATCCATCTAAAACTCAAAAAGGCATGCTCACCAAATAATGAAAGCTAAGAAATATAAAATAATAATAATCATATCAATAAAGGGTACCCCACACTGATTTATAATTAGTATGCCTCTCTCACACTACAATGTCATAGGTCCTAGAGATCTCATATCTTCTATATACCATGCCTCCACACAAGCATGATCATAACACATATCACCCGCAAACACCTAGTCCATTGCCCCATAAGCACGATCACATCACATCTCACCCACATAATAACAGTACATCACATCACAACTATAAACAGAGAAGTAGGGTATCATGAACATGAAGTCCATCAAACTCAATTCTTATTAATAACATGCATGAACCCCGCCATTATCTGACCCACTTGCATGATCATATCACACATTTCCAAAAAACACATGTTCCACCCCCACCCCCACAATCACATCCAAATCTCACCCAAAAAAACCTGGGTTGTAACAAACACCATATAATGCACTAAAACACCCTTATCCAGGAAAAACATTTTCAATACCTTACTCTCTAAGATTTGAGAGAGAGAACATGTGAGTACCCAAACATTCTTACACCTCACCGGATGTTGGAAAAAATACCCCACACAAGACTTTGAGGGTGTGGGAACATTGTTCTCGATGTGTGTGGGGTTCCTATAGAAATCACAAGGAGGATAAAAATTAAATTTTTATATATAGTCACAAAAAAACCTAGCCTATGGGTTCACAACCAAACACTAATCAGATCGAAACATTACCACTGTCACTTCCACCTCTAAATGTAGAACACCACATAGACCACAACCACAAGTCACATCACCAACCAATTCCATTTAATCATACCATTCATTTCATTATTTATCACCAACCATGTTTTACCACACAAAACACCATTTAATTATTCATCACCCATTCTCAACCAATTTACCAAAACAACCCATGTCATTTTAATAATTATTAAACAATTATTTATTCCATCACTACCCAATCATCTAGCACAACATAGCCACATATCACATGCATCTCAATATCCCAATCCTACCACCACCTTTCCACCCCAAAAGCACGAACACACAACCACCTCAACACCCAAAAATATTGTCTATACAACAACCTTACTACACAAAAAACGCATCCAAACAACATCCTCGTCACCCAAAAATCAGGACCATATAACAACCTCACCACCCTGAAATCATGACCAAACAACATCATTTTCACCACAAAATCTTGTCCAAATGACAAACTTACGTCCAAAAAACCACAATGAAACAATCATCATCCCCAAAATCCCATAACACACGTATCCTTCCCACATGAATTAACACACATCACAACACATCAAGATCATTTTAAAGATTTAAAAAGTGGATTTTATGGCATTACACATTATTTTTGGGGTATTATCATACAATCTATCATCCTGGCATAACCATCTTGTTAACCAAATATAATAGATTATCTAATTTCAATTTTAGAGTGTTGTTAAAAAAATCACAACAAAATAAGCAGTCATAGAACAATCATCCACTGCAAAAATAATCCCCCAACGACCATAATTTTCAGCAGGGCATCAACCGCATAGAATCACAATATCAAAAATAATAATAAGGTTGTAAAAACATGAAAATCAAACTCTTTTACCCTTCAATTTCAAATTTACCAATTCTTTATCTTTGATTAAGACATAAAAATCATATCCCATAGATAAAAATGAGAAAACACCACCTAAATTATACAAAATAAAGATAATTGTGGGATTCACTACCTCAAAGAAGATTTTCCATCTCACAAAGCACAATAAGGCAAAGAAGAAGCATCTACAAACCAAAACCACACATGGTAAACTACTGATCAACATATACCAAACCTAATTATCATCAAAACACAACCCAGAAACATAACCAAAACACACAACCCAAACCAAACCTCACCTCCGTAGCAAAACTCTAAAGAAGAATAGAAATAAATAGATGATAACTATAACATACTTCCCCTAGTCATTGTCTTGAGTCGAGTTGGAATTGCTACTTGGCCTTAAGTGACATCCCCAAGATTCCAATGATTAAAAATAAATTATAAGGGCTTCAAAATAGTTTTGGAATGATTTTCTCTTTGAAAATAAAACAACCCATCCAAACACACCATAACAAATAAATCCACAAAATTAGGTTTGATAAAAAAGTTTACAAATTAATTTATAATAATTAAATATCAAACAAAACTAAATACAAAGTACCATAGTAGAAGACTACTAATAATAAAAGTACAAAGTGGAAGACAAAACCAATAACACTCAAAATCTCTAAACATCGATCCAAATCTCCAAACCTGCTCCTGGATTCAACTCTATAGTACAACCCAAGTATCATGAAGCACCACTAAAGAAATGTGAAACATTTCCTTTAACTATATCCCAATAGAAAATATCTGAAAAATCACCAACGTGCCAATGTAGGGGTGAGTAATGAAAGTCAGTAGGATTTCCCCAAATGAATTCCCTACTCACACCACTAGGATAGAACATGTATGGACAATTATATAAAAAAAATTATATCAAAGGAAAATTATCTCTTAATAAAATAGTTTTCATATTAAAACAATTTTTCAAAACCAATGCCTAGTTCCAAGGAACGTAACAAAGCAATTCATTTAACCTTTTCCCAATTTCCATTTTGGCACAACCCATTCAATTTCATATAACCCAAGACACACACACACACACAACCACATAAGCTTGGTGATACCATTGATAGTGGAACTTCATGTCCATAACTCATCCCTTTAATGGTGGTACTTCATGACCATTATCCATCTCGTTCAACTAACACTTAACCATTTAAGTCAACCACAATCAAATTAATATTTTCTAAACCACTTCACTAAAAATATAATTTTTTTTAAAACATTTTCCATTCAACAAAAAACAAACAACCATTATGAAATAATTATTTTAAAATCATGTAATAATTTTCACTTTCCACTAAAACACCCAATTTTTAAAATTCAAAAAATTGTCACTAAAAAGGGTTTCGATCAAGAATTTTACAATAATTTAACAAGTAATTTCAAGAAAAAAAATCCAATTTGAAACTAAGACTCCATGTTTGAATAAGAGGGGTCGATATGGAATCCACCTACCTCAAGTGTTACGGTGAAAACAATGAATGACAGTAATTATTTAGGAAAATCATGTTGAATCTCCAGAAACCCACCATAGATCTCTTTCCATGACATAAAAATAGATATATCTCATAATGGTTTTTATAAAACATCATAGATATATCCCCAATGGAATATATATAGTATTTCAAGACTAGGAAGGAAATTAGATATAAGAAAAACTACAAAAATGAAGACTTATAAAGGGAATTAGGATTGAACGCACAAATAATTTCCTTAGGATTGATTTTGGTTAGAAGGGGGGAGACTCTAAATCCATTGGGAGGAATAAAAAATAACTTAAGCTCTAAAATAGTGAAAAACGAAAGGCTTAGTGGTGAATATGTGTGAGATCCACTTTTTAAGGATCTCACTTTTAAACAGTGCATAGTTAATCACATGGTTAGTAAAACCATGCACAAATTGTGTGTCACATCATACCTTAAGGACCACATAGCATGGTTGGACCATATGGTTTGAAAAACATTATTCCAACTAGGCAGAATCCCTCTATCCCACTTTTCACGGTTTCTCTTGTGTGGCCACATGGTCTGGAAAAACAGTGTGCCTAACTGTTTGCCTACCCATAATCCCTTGTTAAACCTTGCATGGTTTTCTATAGGAGTTTCAAAATTTCCACTAACCTTGAACCTTTAAAAAGTCTTCAAAAAAATAAAAACAAATTCCTTCATAACCTCCCAAACATCACCCAAACTCCTTACATACTTAAAAATAATAAATAATGGGTAACTAGAAACTAGCGGTTCTATAAGAATAAGAGGAGAACTCCCCATATATTGAATATGGGAATCCAAGAATCATTCCCCATCAAAAGGAGTTACAAATGCTTGCAGAATATGTAACTAGATTTCCTTGAATAAGATAAGGGAGCATCGAACATAGGGTTTAAGGAAAGCCATGAGTGCTATAACTTTGTAACTCTACTGCATCGGTGATTTACATGATGTGTACTCCTCTTTCAAGTAAGGTAATTTCCGGATTTTTTGTTCATTAAAAAAAACATGCCACCTCAAAGGATTGACCACCCAAATAATTACATGCCATGAACTGGCCCTGCATAACCCATGAAACCCACTTTCACATCATGTAAACTTTACACAACATCTATTTCCTGCAATAGCTCTACTGCACCTCCATCCTCCATTGAAAACTCTTAAAACCTCCCTCGAACACATCCGACCACCAAAACTAGAAATGTAATGGACTAGGAAGGAATATAATGTTACAAGTTACTTTCTCAATGAATACTTCAATACATAAAATTATTAACCTTAATTGCCTAAAACCCACATCGAGACCTCAAATATGGGTGTTTATCCCCTCATGAATGTGTTTAGACTACCCAAATACCTCCAGAAAAAAAACCAATTGAATTTTTTATGATCAAGAATGGTACCTACCTAATGATATTTCAACAATAAAAACAATTAATTTCATTTCATAAATTGAAAATTTATTTAGAAAAGATTATATAAAAATTAATTCAAGAACGAAAACAACCTTTTTAATTCATGAAAATAGTTACCATAATAATTCAAAATATTATAATGAGAAGTAAGAAACTAAAAAGGGAAATGTATCCTTGGGATTCCACTATACACAACAACATGAGAGTACATTCATTTATAGATAGATTAGTCCTTGTGTACTCATATTCTCTATCCAAACCTCTCTAATGTTGTTCACTCTCTCTCTAACTCTGGAAATGGAAATAGTGAAACATATTTATAAATAATAATTGAGGTGGATTTTCCCTCAAATTGTTTTAATAAAATATGATTGTATTTTCATCCCACAAGAGTACATAATCAGAAAATTTTATCTTCTAATTTTTTTAGAATATTATTAGATATCCATAAAAAAATTATGATCTTCTTGACATATGAATAAAAAAATTATATTTGATTTACTAAATAGAAAATATTTAGCCTAAATTAGTATTAAATTACCTTCACTTCCACACATCCACTAACTTTAAATATTTTATAATATTTAGTTAATATTTTACTATGATATGATCTAGTGATATAACTTCAGTTTCCAACATGAATCATATAATTTGGAGTCCTATATCCTGAGTTATTACAAATTTAATTAAGTATGGTCAATTATATCTTCCCAAAGGTTTTCTAATTTCAATTCTTTATTTAGTATTCAACCGGTTCAATTAATCATTAGGTCCTATTGAATGAATCTAATCCCAATAAACATATAATCCTAATAAAATAATTATTCAATTTGGATAAATTTGGAAAATTTATGGTAGAAATATGAAAATGATAAAAAACACTTAAAAATATAAAATTAATTCATTTTCACAATAATTCCTAAAAATCACAGAAATATGATAATGATGTAATTTTATTAAAATAGATAAAGTGGTGGAATTTTATTCCTTTAAATAAACATAAAAGATAATAACATATTTATCCTTATCAATTCCCACAAACATTAGATTTTGACTCTTGGACAAGTAAGAAAAAAATTCCAGTAAAGTGATTTCAATACACAATCCTATTATATAGTATTGATGATACAAGATTTATTAACACTATAAATGGACTTCATAAAATCTAAAAAATTGTTGATATTTTTTGTTCCTTTAGAATTTGATGACTTTTATCATCACTAAAAATAATACTGATAAAATCTACTTTTATCAACATTAAAAAAAAGAATTGATAAAGTGGACCCTTTATTGACATTTTTAGCATTGATGAAGGTGGACCATTATCAATGATTTTCATAGTGATAATAAAATCTTACTTGTAGTAGTGTATAGATGAAATATACAATACAATACAGCACCAAATGGTGTAATTTAATTTCAATTAAATTTACATCACAATACAATAACAAATCAGGGATAGTGCTTACCAAAATTTCAAATATTGGTATGTAAAATTAAAATGGAATGTGAAAAGACTTTTTTATGTAAAATTAAATTGGTTTGTATAATTTATTACATACATCAACATATTCAAAAACTATATTTCATTTTCTTCGAACACTCTTCCACAAGAGCCCAATCATAATGTAAGATGCCGAAAAAACCATCCACAATTAAAAAAAGGTGTTCCTATTTAAAAAACAATTTTTATGTTACTAATACTATTAATAAAAGAATTAAACATAAATATGATACAATAAATTAATAAAATTACACTTTTAAATTGAAAACATGCACTTTGAGTCATATCGGGAACACCGTTTGTTGGATTAAACGGTGGTTGATTAATACATATCAAAAAACATTTATGGATAATTGTCATTAATTATCCAAAAAAATTAGTTTATTTAATTTATTTTGAGCATATGATGTGTGTTTTGGAATAAAATTTTAATTTTAATTTAAAACATTCACTTTGAGTCACACTGACCACACCATGTGTGAGATTGATGTTCCTATAATTCTTATACATCACATATGATTTATAAATAATTTTACTAAAATGAAATGAAATTTTTTCTGTGTTTTCTTGTCTTTTAGTGAGTGACACAAGTTTTTAAATAAAATATCATTTTTAAATTGAAAACATGCACTTCGAGTCATATCGATCACACCATTTATCAGATTGATGTGTGGTTGCTTCCTACACTTCACAAATAAGTTATGGGAATTTTTACAAAAGCATTATTTCTATTTGAGGGTGTTATATTAGATTTTAGTGAGTGATATATTTTTACCTAAAAAGTCAATTTTAAACTGAAAACACACACTTTGAGACATATCGGTCACAAAGTGTGTCAGATTGATGTGTGGATAATTATTATACATCATATATGACTTGTGTATTGTTTTACTAAATTATCAAGAATATTTGACTATGTTTTATTAATTTTCAGTAAGTGATGCTTTTTTGAACTAAAATGCGACTTTTAAACTGAAAACACACAATTTGAGTCATATTAAGAATTTAGTGTGTCAGATTGACATGTGGATGATTCATACCTATTAAAAATGACCTATGCATAATTTTACCAAAGTATCAAGATAATATGAGAATGTCTACTTGGTTTTGAGTGTGTGATTTGTTTTTTGAACTAAATTGTAAATTTTAAATCAAAACATTCAATTTCAATCATACTGGGCACAATGTGTGTCATATTGAAATGTGATTAATTCCTATATATATAATATGACTTGATGATATTTTTTCAGAAGTACCAAGACATAACAAGTGTATTTTCATTGTGAGTAACATTTATTTAGAACTAAAATATCACCTTTAAATTGAAAACACAAACATTCAGTCATACCAAACAAAACATGTGTTAAATTTATGTGAATCTGATTCCTGTAAACAAAAAAAATTTACGGATAAATAACTGAAATTATCAAGACAATATGAGTGGGTTTTATTGGTTTTCTGTAAGTGAAACATGTTGAGAACTAAAATGTTATTTTAAAAATGAAAACAAACCCGTTGAGTTATACCGAGAACACAGTCTATTAGATTTATGATTGAATGATTCTTATATTTCATAAATGAATTGTGGATCATTTTATTATGGTATAAGTAAAATACGAGTGGGTTTTCTTGGTTTTTGGTGAGTGTCATATGGTTTGAACTAAAATATTATTTTTAAACTGAAAGCACAAACTTTTATACTAGGCACACCATGTATTAAATTGTCATTATATTAACACATACATATAAAAATGACATATGGATTATTTTCCTAATGTTTCAAGTCATTACAAGATTTGTCTTATTAGTTTAGAGGATGTGAAGTGTGTTTTGTACTCAAATGTCGATTTTAAATAAAAACACACACTTTCAGTCATACTGGTCACACTGTGTGTCTGATTGATGTGCGACTAATTCATATACATTAAAATTTAATTGTGGATATTTTTTGTAAATTATCAAGAAATTAAAATTGTGTTTGGTAGGATTTATTCCAATGACTTAAAATGAAAACACAAACTTTGAGTAATATTAGGAACACCATGTATCATATTTAAGAGAGAAAAATTCATAAAGATCAAAAATGACTTATGGACAATTTTTTAAAGTATTAATAGAATCTAAGTGTTTTTTCCCAATTTTTCATATGTGAAGTGTGTTTTTTTACTAAAATGTCAATTTAAAATAAAAACACACTCTTTTGGTTATACCAGCCAGACCGGGTTTCAGATTGATTTTTGGAAAATTCTTATATATCATAAATGAATTATAATTTTTTTATAGGTTAATAAGACAATCTAACAATGGTTTCATAGTTTCTATTTAGTGATTCCCATTTTAAGAAAAAATGTTTCATTTAAACTAAAAACATGAACATTATGTGATACAGAGCACACAATGAGTTGGATTCATGTGTGGTTGATTATTATATGTCATAAATTACTTATAGAAAATTTTGATAAGTTTTCATGGTAATTAGAGTTTGTTTTCTTATATTTCTGTTAATGACATACATTTTGAACTTAAATATCACATTAAACTGAAAAAATACACTTTTAGTAATATCGCACACATCGTGTGTTGGATTTATGTGTGCCGAATTCCTAAAGTCAAACATGACTTATGGTTTTTTCCCCAAAATTATGATGTTAATTTGATCAGTTTTTTAATATTTTTGAGTATTCTAAATGTGTTTTGTACTAAAATTTCACTTTTTAATTGAAAACATATACATTGATCTTTATCTATCACACCTTGTGTTGGATTCATATATAGTTGATTACAACACATCGAACATGATTTATGTATTGTTTTCCTAATGTATTAAAGAAATCCATTATTTTTTCATGGTTTTTATTTTTTATATGTTTTTAAACTAAATTATTCCTTTTAAATTTAAAACACGCACTTTGAGTCATTATAGGCACACAGTGAATCAGACTGATGTGAAACTCACTGAAAATAATTAGATTACTATTATGGTTTATTTGAAATTGATTTAAATCACAAAATGTTAATTACAATTGATATCTGTTGCAAATAAAACATCATAGAAAATCACATCGTAAATACTACTATTTTTAATGTGTCATCACAATTATGATCAAAGTGACACTATTTTTGATGAATATAAAACTCCATCACAAATAGTTTTCAAAAAAAATTATGAAAAATTCAAAATTTCATCACAAATAACTATATGTGGTGAAATTTTGAATCCATCACAAAAAATAGAAAAAGAAATTAAAAAAATAAAATACACATAAAACCTTATAACTTTTTTGAATAAAATAATTTCAAAATAAAAAGTCATGATAAATAAACGATATATATATATATATATATATATATATATATATATGAAATTAATAACTATGTACAAAAACAAAAAAAATATAAATATTAGAAAAAAATAAAAAAATATAAATAAAATCATAAATAAAATCACTAATAATAGAGAATAATGATAAAAAAATAAAAAATAATAATCATGAAATAACTGTTAATAAAAAATACCTATATTTGGTAGAGGGTTGAGGGTGTTTGAATTAGGGGAATGGGAAATGGACAGAGATGGGGGGTGCAGTTATTTCGATAGTTTTATTTATTGTGATGACGTTTTTTCAATGGAATAATCTTTTGTAAAAAAGAATATCATTGTAAATATTTGGAATGGGTATTTTCAATGAAATTTTAACTTTGTGATGGGTATTTTTTATGTATTTTATTCCTTTTCAAAAATAAGATTCTATAAATGTTTTCCCACATAGTAGAAGAGTATTATCCCACTCATTTGAAATGTATTTATGATGGATTTTATTCCATTGAAATTTTTTTTTGGGGTTATTTTTGATAATTGGGTAAATCCATCATAAATAATTTTTTGTTACTGACTAATAATTCTATCATAAATAATTATTTGAGATGGAATCATGAAATTCAGTGCAAATAATCACATAGAAAAAAATTATTTGTGATCAATTTAAAAGTATGTTGTATAAAGTTACCATTGAACTAATTTTCATGCCTATTTGAAAATTATTTTTATAATTATTTAAAAATAATTTGGGAAGAATTAATAAATCCATCTCAAATAATTTTTTTATTGTGAGGTTATTTGTGAAAGAATTATAAAATTCATCACAAATAAACCGATTAAAAAAAGTTATTTTTAATGCATTTAAGAGTCCATTGTAAATAATTGTCTTCTAGCACAATCCATTCGTTAACCCCAACACGAATATATATAGATTCAATTATTGTCACAAATTTGTATTTCTACAAATAGTATTTGTAACTGAATTAAAAATTCATCAATAAAAAATAATTTAGAAGAACTATTTGCGAGGTACTCTTATTTATTGAAAACACTCCATTGAAAACAATTTAATTTCCTAATTTTCTCAATTCCTACACGTTTCAAACAAATTATTGATAATTTTACTAATGTATCAAGATAATTTGACGTGTTTTCTTAGTTTTGAGCATGTTAAGAATGTTTTGTACTAAAATGTTGATTTTAAATAAAAATGACACAATTTTAGTTATACTGAACAAATACTGTGTCAAATTGATATGTTTATAATTCTTATAAATCACAAATAACATATACATAGTATTATTATATTATCAAGACATTCCAAGTGTGTTTTATTATTTTTATCAAGAGATGCATGTTTTGAACTAAAATGTTACTTCTAAATAGAATAAATGCACTTTGATTCATACTAGGTACACCACATATCATGATTAGCATGTGACTAATTCATACACGTCAAAAATGAAAAAAGAATAGTTTCACTATAGTATCATGTAAATATGACCATTTTTTTCTTAATTTTGAGTAAATGAAGTGGTTTTTACAAAAATTCTTATTTTAAAAAATGAACATTTTTAGTCATACTGGACATAACTTGTGTCAGATTGATGTGAGGTTGGTTCTTATATGTCAAAAAGACATTGGGATCATTTTATTAGATTATATAGAAAATTTGAGTCTTTAATCATGGTTTCCTATTAATGTCACATGTTTTAAACTAAAAATGTACCTTTAAATTGAAACCAAACTCTTTAAGTCATATCAAGCACACCATGTGTTAGATTGATGTGTAAATGATTCCTACATGTCACAAATGAATTTTTGATCATTTTCATAAATTATCACCATAATACAAGATTTTTATCAATTTTTACTATGTGATGTTTGTTTTGTATTAACATTTGTATTTTAAATAAAAACACGCACACTCATTCATATAATATACACCATTTGTTAAATAAATCTGAAACCAACTTCCATAAATAAAAAACGGATTATGAATCTTTTTTATAAATTATCATGGTAATTTTTGAGAGATTTATTAGTTTTCATTAAGTTATGTGTCTTTTTATATAAAATGTTACTTTTAAATAGAAAAATTTAACTTTTTGTCATATCTAGCACGTTATGTTTCAGATTTATTTGTAGTTGGTTCATAGACACAAAAAATGATTCATGGATTTTTTTTCCTAAATTATCATGATAACAAAATAACGTTTGATCAGTTTTGAGTATGTTAAATTTATTTTGAATTAAGATGTAGATTTTAAATCAAATCACACACTTGCCAATTATAATGGGAAAATTATGTATTAGATTGATGTGTGGTTAATTTCGACACATTAAATAGGAAATGTGAATATATTTTTTAAATTATCAAGGAAATATGTGTGTTATTAATTATATTTTAGTGAGTGACACATGTTTTGAACTACAACATCACTTTTAAACTGAAAGCAAACACTTTTCCTCTACTAGGAACAACTTGTTTTGGATTGGTGTGTGGTTTATTAAAATGCATCACAAATGATTTATGGATTGTTTTACTAAATTTTTTTCACTGACATGTTATTAAAAAGGTTTGAATTCAATAGATAAAGTATTCTATTACTAATGAATATAAACAAGTCAAATAAATAACATACATTTCTATTGAGAGAACATTAAACATGTACCTCAATGAATCATACTAATGAAAGCCTTCATTGAGAATTTATTTTTTATAATAATTTTATGCCAATTAAGAACACCAAAAACCTCCATAAATAGTTCATGGACCTTCTCAAAAGGTAAAATCCCATTTTAGTCTTCAATAAGAACCACACACTCTGTATACAGGAATTTTATTCTCTTTATAGGCACAAATAAATTCAAGAAAAATAAATTCTAAATTATTTCTTGATAATATATACAAGGATTAACTATATAAATAGTGGATAAAAATGATTAGAGAGTTATATAAATATTTATTAGGTAGAATGATAATAAAAGTTACTAAATGAGTACTAGATATATTGACTATTCATCCTTATTGAGAACATTTTTGAGAATTTTTTTTCTCTAAGAATTTTTTGTTATTCATAGAGAATAAGATGTTTTGAGAAAAACCATTTCTTGATATAGTAACCTCTTCATGATCTCCATGAAAATTATCTAAATATGTAGTATATACAAATGATTATAAAATTAACTAAGAAAGAAGCATATAAAATCATCAGAAAACTACCTAAATAAGTAGTTAGAAATCACCTCTTCACGATATTTGAAATATTCTCACACCATGTATTCTACAACATCATTTTTAAGCAAATAGTTTTCCTATTTTTAATACATGGAAATTCAACATTATTATTAGTTCTTAAAAATATAAATAAATAAATGATTAATAAACATTTTAAATGAAATGGTAATTATCATATGACATACATCTTTAGGGATTCTAGTTTATTTATACAATATAATATATTTTATAAATTTTCATATTTAATAACCAAAATCATTTCCATTAGTTTGGTTTAGGAACTATAGAAACATTGATAAAAATATGCAACTTATTTAATAGTGAAATATTGTTATATATACTGAAATACATATCCATTTGTAAAAATCGATAGGTTTTTTTGCATATGGACCATCCACATACCATAATTTTGATTATATTTAAACAATGTCATGTCAAAACAAAATTTACATTAAAAAATTATATAAAACATATAAATTGATGTTTATTTTAAAAAATATTGAATGTAGTTTATTAAAAATTGATAAAAGTCATCATGTGTGGTCAATTTTTTGGTAATCCATAAATTCAATCCCACAAATAAATCTTTGGAGTACCTAAATTGATTGTAATGAGGAACTAATAATCCCTAAAAACAAAAGGGAATAATTTATAAAATAATTAAAAATATATTTGATATAATTATATTTTTGAGTTGTACCCCTGTGACCCAGGTTTTAAGAATAGTTTTTCATCAATAATATTCTTATCAAACATTGTGTCTAGTGGTTCCATTATTATTATGTATTAATATTCTTCGAATGATTTTTTTGTATAGAAGTGATTTGAATACTAATGAGTCTAATTTTTTTGGTGAGGATTTCTATTTACATAATTTTAATCTATACATCTAAAAAAACTATAAATAACATTTAAAAACAATTATCATAGTAAATCATCTCTTGGAAAATAGCTTATAAAAACACACCTAATGTATAAATTTAAAATTGAGACTCCAAAACATCCATTATTGAGGTTTTAATATACCTTCTCAAAAAAAGATAGTCTGTAATGGGCTATATACATTATACTTCAAAATAACTGATATATTCATTAATATATTTGAACGTTGTATTCTTATGAACATGAAATATTAGTTAATTAGGAAGTTTGACTAGAAAATTAAAGGTATTATCTGATGGTATTTTCTATTGATTGGGTGATACGTTAAATTGTTTTTAATCAACTCTATATTTCCTATTCATTTTTTCTCTATATATAATAACATTCCCAAATTTATAACTTTTTCAATAATTGTCAAAAAAATTTCATAAAATATTAATTTCAAAGACATACCTCATTATAGAAATTTATTTTTACAAGATTAAACAAACCATGCAATTTAATTTATAATTGAATGTTTAATCATGTTTATATTTACATCATCAAGGGTAGAATATAACTCAGTGTTTGGATCCTAAGATACATGAATCCCTACTCTCAAATAATCTTTTAGAATTTATTTTTTGGCATAATATCGCCTTTGATATTATACACTATACCCCTCATAATAAGGTGATGGGTGGGTAATGGTAGATATAAATCATTATCAATTTTATCCTACAGAATATTAGTATCTGAAATATATCAATATGTGCATCATTCATATTTCACAGAACCATTTATAAAAAATAAATTACCTTTAGTAAGGCATAACATTGAGGGGAATAGATAAACTCAAATCTGTGGTGGGGGTCTTCAGGTAGTTGTGTTTTTCCATGTTGTTTATTCTCTTTGAATCCTTCCTATAACATTCTATAATAAATTAGAAAGTCAATTATTTTTTCTCTTAAAACTTTTTTTGTCTGTATCTCATCTATTTTCTTATTTTTATCTGCATGTGCATTTTTTTCTAAAAATATGTTCAGGGTGATAGTCCAAAACATGTCCCTCTAACATGACTACATTGTCCTAAAAACTTCAAAGACACTAAAAATTGACATTAATTAGGTGGAAATGATGACGATTCTTATTTCTAAACTGTAAAAATAGTAAAATAATTGTTCATTACCATGTAATATCACTTTAAAGTAAAAATTTTTTTTATTATGTTATAGTTATCAATTACTCTCATACTCTATTTGTGTCTAAATCTATGAGTATTCTGCCTTTATATACATGAGCCTCCTTCAATAGCATATAACATTGGATGGAAGTGGCGTTAGATTTTGATTCATCAATATACAAATAAATAAAGGAACACAATTATGTTGTTTTTTCATTCTATATAAAATCATTACCATAGATTTAAAATAAATACTATTTTTCTCAAGTGAAGCATTCCTAATCATTAATTTACGATAGTGGTTTGCTGGTATTGATACCCACTTATTATATTCAGAAATCATTTGTTGTATCATAACATAACAATTATTAATCAAAGTGATCAATAAATGTATTTCCAAGTTATGTATTACCAATCAAAATTTACCTAAATTTTTTCCTCCTTGTGATGGCTAATAAATGAATTCATTATTTCTTGGTTTTTCTAGTATGCATAAATATATAGTGGGTGTGGGATTACATTCTATTAAGCATACATGAGATAGTGATTTGTAATAATTGTTTGAAAGGATCTATAATCCATTATAGTGACCATTAATATGAATATGATTCGATAGTCATCTAATATAAATTCACATTGCAAGAGATAATGAAGAGAAAATCAATATTTTGTTATTTTATATCTGAGAGAAATTAAGAAATTGTATCATAATTTTACCATGTTTCTTCCTAAATTAGTTCCTTTATCACATGAAAAACATTTTTCCACATATCTACAACAATCAACATATGAATTCAAGTGGTGACCCTAATGTAACTTGAAGAAATAAAATCAAAACATAAATTAAATTGTACATTAATTTAATGATTTAGATAAAACATCTCACAATAAAGTACACAACTTGAGGAACAAAAGTTTTAGATTCTTGGAGAGTATTTATGTAAACATTTTATTTTACAAAACTTTCAAACATTACACCAAAATAATACCCATCTAGAGCCTTTTCTATATATCTCACATGAATAATGATTATTTCTATTTTTTATTACAAAATGTCTTTTAATTTAAATAATTTACAATATCAATTTTTTTAATACGATTTTAAGAGTAAAATTATTTCAATTATATCAAAATTAATCAAATTTATGTCATTGTAATCAATTTGAAATTGAATCTTAATATTAAAACTTTTTCTACTTTTGAAAACATTTTATCTAGAAAACCATTTTTCATCACATCTACAGGTTTAATTTTGAATTAAATATTTCAAATTCATTTAAATAAATTTAATAAAATAGATAATATATTTTTATTTATAATTATTAATATTATATAATAAGTTCAACTTAATTTTTTGTCATAATGAATAGTAAAATAGTAAAAATTATTTACTGTGATTAATGTTAAAATGGGTTTATCGGGGGTTAAAATAAAAAGATAAGGAAAATGATCTAAAAACGTGTCCGAATCCTATTTTCATGTAATTTGTTTACCTTATCTCATTTATTTTTTAGGGATATACCTTTTTGGAGCCTTGTGGTATATTTAGAATGGGGGTATACCTTTTTATTTTCAAAATTACCGTGTGTGTTTCCCCCCTAATAAAATGAAAACCCTATCCCATCCACTTTACACTAAAAGACTTTTGTTTCATCCAATACCCAACCAAATATTTTACATAATTCCTTACCCACATCATTGAGGCCTTATTTTTATTAGGAAACCCTCCTATGAAGGCTTTTTGTGTTGACCTAAGGAGGTTGTCCAAAATACATGTATTGTTCTTAACTAAGCATTTTAATGTTATTTCATATTCCTCATAATTAAAATATTCTTATAATATGATAATATAATAACATATGCATATCCAATATACTGATATGTTATTATATAAATTTCATAACCTATATGCATCACCTCTTCCATCAAATGGAAAAATAAATCAATGATCATGTGTACGAAAGACTCTCGCCTCGCGGACTGATGTAATTTGTTTTACATCACCACCTATCACGACTGGATGTAATAGTGTAATTAAAATATTTACATGAAACTTATGAAATAATTATTATTCCGGAATCATAATATCACATATACCGTCTAACCTTCTAATCCATTGAGAAATGATAACAACGCTCACACATATGTGTGGACTTCCGCATCAACAACGATATGTGCCAAATTTTCATTTTCTTTTGATATGGATAATAATGAGGGTAAATTTAATGATTATATATGATATATATAATATCAGAATAATTATAGAAAGGTGATTTAATATTTACCTATCTGTCGTTTTGTCCATCGAGAAAATGGAAACAATGTTCTTATGTACGTTTGACCAACTGTCTCATATAGAATGAGTATATTTAATATTTATATCATGGTAAGTATTTTGAATATTATGTAACCATGATAAACATATAATTATAAAAATAACACATACCAAAACATACATTAAAATTATGTAGTTTTTACACAAAACGTGATTTTAAAAAGGAATTGTTAAAAAAATGGGTCATAAAAGGTTTTGAGTAAGTCATATATTGTATGATATATATTATAATGGTTTTGGAATAAATTTAGGATAAAAATATATTTATTATCAAGTATTTTTAAACATGTATGAGGAAATTTGAGACTTGAGATAAGGGATTTGTAGTCTCTCTTTTATTTTAGGGAATCATTTGTTATATTCATTGCTCGTTTCTTTTTTATGGTGTATATACCACACCTTTGACATGTTATACCATTAATTTACATTTTTTAATGGTATTACACGTTTTTTTATGATATAAAATAACATGGATTATGATTCAAAGGCTTCCAAAGTCATAAGTGATTTTCATCTCATTTTTATTTATGTGAGAGACATGTCATATTCACACTTGTTCCTTTTGCGTGGTGCATATACGGCCCACGAATTTATTTTATAATTCATATTGTTAATGTTTTGGGAATTTAAATATCCATATAAGGTTATTTATTTCATGGGACTTAATATTCAAAAGTTACCAACATGGTAAGGGTTTATGATACAATCTCATTTTTTATCAATATTTTTTTATGATTATGCTTCTAATGATGAAATATTATGATATATCTCTCAATAAAATCCTGAATTTTCTTATACCTTGTTTATTTCTAGATATTACATGTTTTCAATTCATATTACTCTGTTTATATACTCTATAAATCAAAATAATAATTTTATGGAAAACTAACTTTATTTCTCTCTTTGGTAAAAAATACTTTTCCATCCATGTCCATGTTTTATAAAAATGTTTTAAAGAAGGTTTTTACTATTTTAGAATGTTTTTTTTAAATTTACCCACGTTTTAAATTTTTCAAAATGGTTAAAATGAATCTTCTATTCACTTTCAAAACATGGATATTTTAGGTTTTTTTAAAAAATGTGAAAGGAACCTCCATTTTAATGACTACAAAATGAACTATAATTTCCACCATCATGGAAACTAAATGATTTAATTATTACTTTATAGGTTTTCATAGTTATTTTCAATGAAAATATTATGTTTAATATTTTTTATTTTATTTTATTTTAAATAAGTTATTTCAAATTAAAAAGTGTATTTTCCTTAAGAAATGTTATTTGATATATTTTAAAATAATTTTCCATAAAAGATCAAACTATTTGATATTACTTAAGATTTAATGAGGATATGATCTTGTGATACCATCCTTATTCTTTCTTTGAATTGTTTATTTTTATAATGAAAATATTTTTATGACACCCATTCTATCCACGGGTTACACAATGTTGAAATGATGAAATGTTTATGAAACCCATTTTTTCCATGGGTTATACTATGATGAAGTAACTTTAAAACCCATTTATTTTTAATGGGTTATGATATGATGAATATTTTATGATCTTGACCACACAAATGTATAGATTTTGTGATTGGTGGAAACTATATCTCCCTACAATGCATTTGGTAAAGATTGATATATAATGAGATAAACATGAATGGAATGGGGAATGAACGAGGTTCAAAAAGGGTTTTTTTCCATGATGATAGTATTAAAAGTGAAACTTGATTACTATAATGGTTTGGGGAGTGAATCCATTATACTATTATATCCTTGGTAATGATCATTAAATACTAAGGAAATTAATTTCTAGGCTTATGTGTATACCAAAAATCTATGTCTTATTCCAATTTTAGAATGTAATGGTCCATGTTCTTTTGTTACATTATGATTCATGTCTTTTTAACTATAATGATTTATGAATATAGGTTATCAACACAACAAAAGAGGTACATCGGGAATGCATGAAGGTTTTTTGGTAAGGATCAATGATTAATCATACATTTACATGATGATAAATTCCATGTAACTTTCATGGGGGTGGAAAAAACAATATTTTACTAAGTTAAAATGATGTATATTAATTTACCTATGTTATCTCCAAAGAGGAGTGTACAACAACTAAGTTGTCACCTTAAAACTATAGAAATAAGTGAGGTTGTTTTTCAAATTGTTTGACTTAGAAAATACAATAAAGAAACTAGAAAATGAAAGTAATTAAGAAACATATTAAGATAAAATTGATAAAAAAATGATTGAAAATTATTATATCAGATAGTTATCAGGTTGGGGTTGGTTTTAAAATTATAATTCTATCATTGTTCAACTTATCCAATTCTCTTCTCCTAAGTCGATAAAAGTGAGAATACACAACCAATTATTCTCACTACCTTGGTCAAGTAATAATGGTGAGAATAAACCTTACTAAAACCAAAAAATGGTATACTATCCTTTAAATATGTAATATATTTATATCAAATACCCCCAATTGACTTAGGCAATTATTAATTGGGTCTTGTTTATCCCAAAAAATCAGGAATGTTCCCTAATCCTCACATATGTACCGATGTTCACTGTGTAATTGACCACTAATAACTAATATATTCCATCATATATAGACCAGATCCTAGTGTAGGTATAAATTGATCATTGTCCAAAGCAATAAAAATAACAGAATCTCGCATATGATAATAAAAACTGTTATATGAAATTAAAACCGATTTCGCTGAAGATAGAAAAATAATCATAAAACATTAAGTGAAATAACTAAGGAATTAAAAAATGGAAAACCACTCCTTCCCAATCACTCATAAGTTAACCCCACCATGGAAAGGGTAATTGTGAAAATGGGGGAAGAATAATTCATTACAAAACTAAGAGGAATAAAAGAGAGAAAACAAATAACAAAACATTTTCTCCTTCAAAATCTTTCCGCCAAAAGTTCTCTTCCATTATACTCACAAAACAACCAAAAATCCTAGATGTATCTTCTTAAAATAAGTTCATAATATATTATTATATCAACCATAAAAATTTAAAATTCTTGGGACAAGTTTAAAGAAATATATGGTAGAATCAATGAACATGAATTTTTATAGATTCCAAACACTGTTTCACCCACTTTACATGGACTTACTCAAAAGATGCTTAATGAGATCATTAATTTATAAAGAATAATTTTCACTACCCTATTATAGTCTTTTATTGAAACTAGCTAAAATCACATAATTTTCAGGTTGGGATAATGATATATGTCTAATTTAAGAAGGTGGGGTCTATTCTTCTAGTGAGAAATATTTTTCCACTGGACTGGTTTTTCTATGTTATTGTGTGTCGAATTGGGTCTAGGTCCATAATAAAAGGATTAATACCATGAGAAATAAAATAATAAAAAAATTAATCACTTAAATTGGATGCAAATTTCAAAAGTTATTCCTAAAAATTAAAGCTCTTCAAAACTGTCAATTTTGCAGAATTAAGAAATTTTCCAAATTAAGCCCAAAATTCACCAAAAACACTAAAATTATGAAAATATACTAAAATTGACAAATATTAGAGGGATTAAATCATTGAAACAAATATAAAAAATAAATAAAATATTAACTCTATTATTTACCCCAACACATAGCACTTGGACTTATGGACAAGTAACGATCAAAATCAAACCAATTAAAATTTAGAACACATATCCCTGTGATCCAATAATTTAACACCAAGAAACAAAAAAATATCATGACTCATAAAAAAATTATTCCAAGTTCTCAAACAAGACTATTCTTTTTATTTACTCTTAATTTCTCCTCCCATGCACACAAGATAATTACCTAACATGTGTTTTCTCTCATCACATAAATGTCTTTTTTTACAAATGTATTTATCATCAAAACTTCTACAAGGGTCACTATAGGCTCTATAAATTACAAAATCTATACACTGTGTGAATAAAGGACATATTTTAATTATGAATACTTTGTAGGGTTGTTCTGCGGTTTTGGTTGGTAGGATTTTGATGTGAAAAATTATGAGGCTGAATGGGGAGGGCTTGGCTCTTTTTTGAAGAAAAATTACATTATTATAATTTTCACTAAAGTATGGTATCCTCCACACCCCCATAGTAGAATATCATCTCCATAATTATGAATAATCAGGGAATTCTCAAACAACTCAACATTTTAGATGCAAACATTTTAATCCCATAAAACATGATTTTTCTTGAAATCTCCAGATAAGAACAACTTTCTTTCTCCATTGGAAGCTCCAAAAAGTCACAACTTCTCACACATTAAATCCATAGAAAAGGAATATATTTCCAGATAATGGTTTATTTAGTAGAACCCATCTTGTAAACATTTTATTTTCCACCCAATGTATCTTAAAATGTGGTGGTATAACACAAGATAGCTTCTCCCACAATTATGTTCCACTAGATCATGCAATTTCACTTCAAGAGTAGGTTGGATGGATAATATTGGCTTGTAAAGTGGATAAAATAATAGGTTGTTCATGGATTATAAGGGATACAAGTATTAAATGATCATGTAAGGCTATAATGAAAAGGAATTTTATTGAAAATTAGGCTTTAAAACCAAATAAATTACTCAATATTTTAAAAAACAAGTACTTAAAGCCCTAAAGTTTTGATAGGAATAAATCAAATTATAGTTTAATAAATCATGATTTTGTTATATAAATAAGTGAGGTGATTGTAAATAATTTGAAAACAATGGTTTATAATCCTCACAAGAAATTGATATCAAAGATATAGACAGTGATATATGTCATGGGATTTAAAAATTAGAGTAATTTTCATGAAATTCCTAAAGATTTGACCTTTAGGAATAGTCATTATTAGAATTAATTTAATCTCAGTTTCACAGAATATATTATTTCACTATGGATATGTTATTAAAAAATGTCAAAGATAATCATTTCTGCTCAAAATTTTAAAAATCACACGAAAGTTGAAAAAAACTCACAATTTTTTTAACAAAAATAATAGGAAAACAGACAATAAATAAAAATCTTAAACTATAAAGGTTCCCTCCACCACACTTAAATGATGCAGTGTCCACAATTTATTCAGATGGATTTAACATGTAATAATATTGGAAAAATGAATCATGGAATGTAAGAAAGTGTAAAGGAGTGGTATGACTGGGTTGATTTTATTGATAAATAGGTTGGAGGAGTGTGATATCCTCCACTGGCTCTGATCAAATGGTTCCATGGATATTATTCATCCTATTTCCATTAATAGTGAATATATCCTATTCCCTATCCTTCACAATATTTAAAACACCAAAAGGATTTACATGAGAAACTATAAATTGACCTTCCTACCTGGAATGATGTTTAACTGGCATCAGCTTGAGTCTTGAGTTGAATAAAAACACCATGTATCTAGGATGGAAGTCTTTCAGTTAGATCAAATTATCATGAGACACTCTGGTTTTAACTTAGTAAATCCTTGAATTTTTAAATAATTCCCTTTTAATTTATTCCAGCTCCTGCAACTATAATCGCCTCTCTTTTCAATCACTTTCAAGATCCAAATTCATCTTTCTCACAGTTCAATATACCTCATACTCCTATTCCACTAGAAAATGGAAACTTTTCCAATAAATAAACCTATATGGACTCATTTTGATTTTTGTTTTTTAGGCTTTCCTGTAAGGCCATAGTGTAACTTACAACCTTTGGCTCCAATATTTCATATTTTTATTAACAGTCCTTTCCAAAATTTCATTGATTTCGCTATTGGAAACTTCATCTTGGCCATTGGTCTATAGATGATATGGAGTTGATATTATATGATGTACCCCGGAATTCTTTAGTAATTACCCCATTATACTATTAGAAAAGTGAGTCCCTTGATCCCTGATAATGGATATGGGAACTCAAAACCTACAAAATATATTGGCCTTGACAAAATCACAAACAACCTTAGAATTGTCAGTCCTAGTGGATTTTACTTCCATCCATTTGGAAAAATAATAAATTTAAAGTAAGATATAATAATTTCCAAATGAAATTAGGAAAGGTCTCATAAATCTAATCCCCAAAATTCAAATATCTCACAAAAATTAAGTGGTTGTTGGGGAATTTCTTGTATCTTTGAAATGTTTCCAGAAAAATTACATTTTTCACAACTTTTTCAAAATTTCTGAGCATCATTAAAAAGGGTGGGCCAATAAAGGCTAGTTTCTATAACATTTCTTTCCATCGTTTGAAATTTAATGTGGCCTCCATAATATAAATTGTGAAAAAACATAAACACAGAGTTAATTTCAATTTCAGGAAAACATCTTATTATCACATGGTCATTGAAAATAGTCCTAAGAAATGGGTCATCCCAGATATAATATCTAGATTCAGATTTAATCTTTTGAATTTGGTGTGAATTTAAATGAGATTGAACCTGAGATGTTTCTAGATAATTTAATATATCATCATACCGAGGTTCTTATCTATCATTCAAGTACAACTTCTATCCTAGAAGGTGGTCATTCTATGGTTCTCTATCTACAATTTCAGCTTCAACGGTGTTGGGTACTCTACTCAAGTGATGATCTAATTGGATATTAGATAAATTCATATATTTTATTCCTATGTTGGACTCTTGTAGTAATATAATCCTTCTTAATAACACCAGTTTATATTTTTTCTTTTTTATAAAGTAATGAAGAGATGAATGATCAGAAAACACAATGCCATTATCTCCAAGTAGATATTATCTAAATATTTATAAAGTAAAAAAATAACCAAAAATTTATTTTCTATGGTTGTGTAATTTAATTGTGCCAAATCCATGGTTCTTTAGATAATGGAAAATACTTATGGCCTTCCCTCATTTCATTGAGAAAGGACTTCTCAAATAGCTTGGTTGGAAGCATAAAAAAGTAGCTCCAATGGTTCTTCCCAATTTGGTGGCTGCATTACTGGTGGTGTAATCAATCTCCTCTTCAACTCATCAAAGGATTACCTACATGAACCATTAAAATCAAATTAACCATCTTTCAAATGTAATATATATATATATATGTAGTTGAATATTACTAAAATCTTTGATAAACCTCCTGTAGAATCATTTATGTCCTAAACAAATCTGACATGATTCGCACAAGTTTGGTAAGGAAAAGAATTTATGATTTAAATTATTTATTTATCAACATATATGCCCATTTTTTAAATGAAATTCCTAAGGAAAATTCCTATCTCAACCATGAAATGACACTTTTCAAAATTCAAAACAAGATTCTTTTCGATGCATGTTTTCCAAACATTTTCTTGATTTTTAAAACAATGGTCAAAATAATTTACAAAAACTATGAAATAATACAAGAAAAACTCCAAAAAATCTTTAATATGATAAAAAATACTTGCCATACACTTCTAAAATGTACCTGGAAATTACACAATTCAAAAGTAATCCTATTGTATGAAAAAGTGTTAAAGGGATAAGTAAGTGTGGTCTTCTCTTGATCCTCGTTAGAAATAGGTACCTAGAAATAACTAAAAAATCAATCCAAAAAGAAATAATGAGTTTTCCATGTCAATCCCTCTAACATCTGGTCAATGATGGGGATGTGAAAATGGTATTTTCTAGTGACCTGGTTCAACTTCCTAAAATATATGCACACTCTCCAACTGTTCTGAATTCTTATAGGGATTAATTCATTCTTATAATTCCTCACAACATTTAGGACTGTTTATTTGGACTACATGGATGGGTATAACCCATTGTAAATTTTAGATGGGATAGATGATCCGAGATTCCATGTGCTTCTCAATATACTTCTTCACTACTATCATCTGGGTGGGGTTCAACCTACTTTGAGATTTTCTCGCAGGTTTGGAATCTCCCTCAAGAGGAATTCTATGTGAACATATTTTTGGGGTTATTCCTGGTATATCAGCTAAGATCTACCCAATTTCTCATAACATATCTCTCAAAATCGAAATCAAAGATTTGTCTTTGGTTTTAGACAAATTATTAGCAATTATTATTGGAAATTTATCTCCCTCCATATGGTACTTTTATTTCAAATTAGTGCGGAGTGATATTAATTCAAAATCAGGGGGATGGTCAAGGGATGAAATTAAGATGATGCTCCCCACTTCCAACATGTGGAAATAATAAACATAATAAATCATCTCATCATATTTATAATTTATCAAATCATAAAAAATTTATATTTTGCCTCTTCCTCCCACAGGAAACTAGAATATATAGTAGTTTGGGAATCCTCATGTTCAATGGTATTTTCAATGTATAAAGTCTTTTTGAAGGATAAGAATTCATGGAAAATAAATAATTCTTCAATAGTTTTAGTACCAAATTCAATGGAAAGTGAAATGAGGGAGTGATCATCTGATGGGTGCCTCATGGAATAACAAATATTGAAATTGATAGTGTTATCTCCAAAATCTAGGGTGAGGCTCCCTTCATGGACATTAATAATGGTTTTGGATATTTTTATGAAATGAACCCCCAAAATTATGGGTGAGTGTGATGAAATCCTATCATCTTCCATATTTAGAACATTGAAGTTTTTTGGGAATAAGAGGTCCCTGACATTCACAAGGACACCCTCCCTAACTCATGCTAAGAAATCTGTGGATCTGTTAGAAAGTTGGACCACCAATCCTGTGGGATTAAATTATTCCATCTGAAAATAAGTGTAGAATGAGTGAGGAAATACATTAAAATAATCACCTAGATCACACAAAGAATTATAGTAATTTAATGAACCATGGTTCATAGAATGGAAAGAGTCCCTGGATCTTGACATTTTGTTGGAAACTATGTTGTGATAAGGGATAAGTCACTTCTTTCCAATTTGATCCTCTCATTCCCTTGAAGTCCGATATACATGGTGAAAATATCCTTAAAAAATTTAGCATACTTTGGACTTTTTTTAAGTGCTTCTAGAAGGGAGATATTGATTTCCACTTTCTGGAAGGTGTCCAGAATTTCTTTTTTAAGCACTTCTTCCGGGAACCTCTTTGATTCAATCATTAATGATAGAAATGGCAGGGTAAGTATTTATTCTTCCTTTTTTCTCTTCAAAATGGTTGTTATTTTATATACTTTCTTTTCATATACTTATCCTCCTCCTCTTTCTTCTCTTCTTATCAGTGCATTTTAAATTAATTTTATGAATTCCAAACATCATTATTACTTATCCCGGGTGGTTTTATTTCAGGCTCAATTGTTCTTATTTGTTGTAGTTCTTTTCCACTTCTTATTTTACAATTCTAAAATTATCCTTTGGGTTTGGGATTGTTTGGGATTTTAATTTTTCTGGTCTTTGGGTTCGTAATTCCATGATACATTCAAATATGTTGGACAAATATATTACTGTGTATTTAAGCCCCTCAATATCAGATTTTTTATATTTTTTTTGAATTAGAGGTTGTTCAGTAGTAGATGTATGCTCATAGGGTCTCTGGAAGGTTGTTGGTTTTTGGTAATATGGTTGTGGTTATAATATTTCTTTTGTTGAAATAGTGGTGGGTTTTATAATTGATTCTGGAATGGTTGTTTTTGGAACTAGTTTTCGTTTGAGGGCCTTGATAGATTCTACTGATTTTCAAATCCATGTTGGACTTGGTTAGGATCTATCTATCCTTGATTTTTTTGGAACATCCTTGGATGAAAGTTTGTTTCATATATTTATAATCACAATATTTAAATACACTAGTTAGTGAAATGTTCAGGTGATGAGCATAAAACACATACCTTAGTCGGTGCTTATTGTTCACTGACTTATTTCAAGGCCATCTATCTCAAAAAACTAGTTATTACTTCAATCCTTGTTTCTAATAATAGTGACATATGAGAATTTCTTAACTCGTGAATACCTCTTCTTCCAGTAAATCTTGTACCAAATTTTTGGGAGTTTTTGGGAAATTGTTTCTATCAAGCCATTGGCTTATTCTAGTGACTTTTCAATCAATGCCCCTCCAGAAGATGCATCTAGAAAGTTTCTATCATTGTATAATAAGAATTGATAAAAGAATACAAAAATTGATGCTTCTCAATTTCCTAATTTAGGAAGCTGGAATATATCTCTTTAAATAACTCTTAGTACTCATAGAGAGTTTCTCCAGATGAATGTTTGATGGAATAGATTTCCTTTATAATGGTTGGGATCCTGGAGGTGTGGAATAATCCTTGAATGAATCATGTTACAAAGTCATTATAATCATTCACATCTCTAGGTTGTAGTCCATAAAAATATTATTTTCAAGCTTCTTCCAATCAAAGTGGGAATGCCTTTCACTTTACCTGCTCTTTAGCTACTCTTTAGGGTCTGAAAGTAGAGCAAACATGCTTGAACCCTTTTAAAAGGTTTTTTTGGGTCTTTACCTACCAAGCCATGAAATTTTGGGAGTTTTGGAATCATGTTAGGTTTCATCTCAAAATCATTTTCTAATCCTGTCATGGAAAGTTTATTTTTTTATTAAGGAATTGTGGTGAACATAGGTCTCTAAGTGTTTGGTTTTGATTTCTAGCCATGATGAAAGGCTCAGAGTGAACACTTGATGTTTCATACAAGTCTACAAGAGAAATTTCCTCAGATTAAGATTTCAAATTTCGGTTTATAAGTATATTCAACAAGGTTTATTCAATTTCAGGATCTATGGGGGGAAGGGTCAGGGTTTGTACTTCTATTCATTCAATATAAGAGAGAAGAGAGAAATATATTGGCACTACCTCCCCAAAAATGGTGCCAGGTCTTGACACGTGCCTATCATGGGGTGTCAATAAAGCCATAATTTACTTAGTTGAAATTTATTATAGAGATTATCCTGGGTTGAATCCAATATGGAGCACACAAAAACTAAGTTGTTACCTTATGATTAGAGAAATAATTGAGGTTGTTTTTTAAATCGTTTGATTTTGAGAAGAAAAGAAAGAAACTAAAAAAGGAATGTAATTAAGAAAAATAATAAGATCAAATTGATAATAAAAAGTGACTGAAAATTATTATATGAGATGGTGATCAGGTTAGGGTTTGTTTTCCAACTATAATGCTATCATAGTTCATCTTATCCAATTTTCTTCCGCGATGTTGATATAAGTGAGAATCTACAATCTCTTCTTATCACTCCCTTGGTCAAGTAATAATGTTGATAATACACATTAATAAAATATTATATTGGTCTAATCTCTATAAAATATGTAATAGTGATGTAGATAATACCAAAAACTGACTTATTTAATTTACAATTTGGTCTTGTTTATCCAAAACAATAAAAAATGTTCACTACTCCTCACAGACGTACTTGCGCTCACCGAGTACTCCACCAATTAGAATTGATATATTCCATCGTATAAAGACCAAATAATACTAGAGGGATAAATTTTTCATTGTCTAAAGAAATAAAAATAATAGAGACTAAAATGAAATACAATTGTATATGATAATAAAAACAGTTATTAGAATTTGAAACTGATTTCGCTGAAGAGAGAAAAGGATCTTAAAACATTATTTGAAAGAACTCAAGAATTACAAAATGAAAAACCCATCCTTCCTCAATAAAACATATTTTTACCCCACCATGATATGGGTAATTGTGAATAAGGGGGAATAAAAATTCATTACAATACTAAAAAGAATAAAAGATAGAAAACAATGAACAAAAAATGTGCTCCTCCAGAATCTATCAACCAGAAGTTTGATTATGTTATGCCCACCAGCTGGATGAAATCCCATAGTTCTCTTGTTAAAATATTTTCATACTGGATTTGAATATCTACCATGAAAATTTCAAAGTATTTGGATATGTTTAAAGAATGATATGACCGAATCAATGAACATGACTTTTTCTTGCGTCCCAACAGTGTTTCACCCACTCAACATGGACTCACACAAAATATGACCTAATGAGCTCATTAATTTATTAAATTAAAATTTAAACCATACTTTTACAGTCTTTTGAAATATCCAACTAGAATCACATAATTTAAAATTCATTATAATGAGATATGTCTAATTTAATAAGACGTGGTTCATTTTGCTGTCCAGAAAGATTTCTCCACTTGATTTATTTTTCTGTATCATTGTGTGTCGAATTCGGCATGGAACAAAGAGATACAGAAGAATTTCATGATCAAAGAAAGGATAAAAAATTAATCACTTAATTTATATCTTAATTTTAAAAGTTATTATTGGAAAATTAAATCTCTAGAAAACTATCAATTTTTCAGAATTAAGCAATTTTTATAATTAAGCCCAAAATTCACCAAAAACAATAAAATGATGCAAATATACTCAAATCGACTAATTTTGAGGGATTAAATAATTGAAACACATATAAGAAATAATTAAAATATTAACTCTATTAATTACCCCACACATATCACATGGACTCTTAGACAAGTAAACATCAAAATTAAACCAAATAAAATTTAAAATACATATCCATGAGATCCAAACATTTAAAACCAAGAAATAAAAGATATCATGACTCATCAAAAACCATTATTCCTAGTTATAAAACTAGACCATTCATTTTATTTACTCTTAATTTCTCCTCCCATGCACACAAGACACATTCCTAACTTGCATTTTCTCTCATTACATAAATGTTAATTGTTTCAGCAATGTATTTCACATCCAAACTAATACAAGTGTCACCATAGGCATGATAAATTCCTAAACCTAAACCTGATGTGATTCAAGGACATATGTTTATTAAGAGGGATTTACAAGGTTTTCTTGTTGATTTTAGTTGGAAGGATTTTAATGTGAAAATGTTTGAGGATGAATGAGGAGGGCTTGGCACTTTTGAATAAAAATTGCATTATTCTAATTTTCACTCAAGTATGGTCTCCTCCTCAATTAATATAGTATAAAATAAGCTCGATAATTATTAAAAACCACGAATTTTCACACAATTAATCATTTCATTAGAAAAAATTAAAAACATGTCAAACATGATTTTTCTTAAAAGCTCCATATAGGCACAACTTTCTTTCTCAATTGGACTCTCTAGAAAGAAACAACCTTTCAAACATGAAAGCTCTAGAAAAGGAAGAAATTTCAAAAAAATATTTTTTTAGTAGAAAAACATCTCTTAAAAATTTTATTTTTCCACCCAATGTATATCAAAATGTGGTAAAATTTCACAAAAAAACTTCCCCCACACTTATGTTCAACTAAATCATGAAATTCCAGATCACGAGAAGGATGGATGGCAAAAAATGGTTTGTAATGTGGATAACATAATAGGTTGTTCTTGGATTTTGAGGGTTAAATGGATTAAATGTTCAAGGAAGTAAAGAATTAAAAATTATTTTTTTGAAAAAGCATTTTAAAACAAAAAAAATCTCAATCATTTAAAACACAAGAACCTAAAAACCTCAATTTTTTATATGAATAAATAAAATTTCAATTAAATCAAGCATGATTTGGTTCTATCAAGAAGTGACGTGAATGTAGAGAATATGAAAATAGTTTATAAACCTTATAGGAAAGTGATTTTAAATATATATGTAGTGATATGTGGCATGGTATTTAAAAATCAGAGTACTTTTCATGAAATTCATAACAATTTGAACTTGAAACAAAGTCATTTTAGACATTAATTTATGCTATGTTTCATGGAATATATTGTTTCACTCATGGAAATGGGTTTCAAAAATGTCAAAGATAATCATTTACGCTCCAAATTTTCAAAAACACACAAAATTTAAAAAAATAGAATTATAAAAAATAAAATAGACAACAAATAAAAATCCTAATCTACAAAGGTTCCCTACCCCACACTTAAATGATATAATTTCTATAAGGCATTTATATGGATTAAACATGTAATAAGATTTTGAAATGAATGATAGCAAGAAGTCTAGTGTAAAGGAGTGTTATGAACTGGTGTATTTTATGGATAAAAACATTAGAGGAGTGTAATCTCCACTAATGGATCTGATAGAATGGTAACATGTAATTTTTTAGCCTATGAAAATTAACAGTGGATGGATCATATGATCCATCATTAAAAGTATACACAACACCAAAAGGATATACATGAGTAACTATAAATGGACCTTCCCACATGGAATGAATTTTACATAGCATCATGTTGAGTCTTGAGTTTAATAACAACACTATATCTCTATGATGAAAGTATTTTATTTGGATTAGCTTATCATGAGCCACTCTTTTTCTCAAATTTTATATATTGGAATTTTTAAAATCTTTCATTCTAATTTCTTATTTCTCCTACAACTGCAATATTCTCTCTTTTCCAGCACTTTCATGGTCTAAATCCATCTATCTCATAGCCCAATATTCTTTATGCTCCAATTCCACTAGGAGATGAAAATTTTTCCCATAAATCAACCTATATGGAATTGTTCCAAAAGGGGTTTTCTAGGCTATCCTTTAATCCCATAAAGAATCTTCCAACCTTTGGCTCCAATCTTTCTTTTTTAGATTAATGGTATTTTCTAAAATTCCTTTGATTTCCCAATTGGACACTCCAGCTTGCACATTGGTCTGTGGATGATATGGAGCTGATGTTTTGTGATTCTTCCCATACTTCTTCACTAAATAATAAATTATCCTATTACAAAATTGAGTCCCTTGATCGCTGATGATGTATATGGGAACTCCAAACCTACAAAATATGTTAACCCTAACAAAATCACAAAAAAACCTGGCATCATTAGTCCTGGTGAATTTTTCTTCCACCCAATTGAAAATATAATCAACTGTAAGAAAGATATAAGAATTTACAAATTACATTGGGAAATGGATAATAAAATATATTCCTTAGACATCAAATGTCTCAAATAAAATAAAGTTGTTATTGGGGAATTTCTTGTATCTATGAAATATTTCCAATAAACTGACATTTTTGACACATGTATCAAAATTCAAGAAAATATTTAAAAAGGGTGAGCTAATAAAGTCCAGATTCTAAAATGTTCCTTGTTTTCCTTTTAAGTCCAAAGTGGTAACAAAAAGCTAAAGTAGGAAAATAATTAAACACATATTCAATTTCAATTTCAGATATACATATTCTTATCACTTGGTCATTTCAAATCTTTCAATGAAATGGATCATCCATTATGTAATATCTAGATTAAGATTTAATATTTTTAATTTGTTAGGAATTTAAATGAGATGGGACTTGAGATTCTACCAAATAATTTACAATATCAGCATACCAAAGAACTTCTACATCAATCAAGTACAACTGCTCTCCAAGAAGGGGGTCATTCAACTGTTTTTTGTTTGGAATTTTAGCATTAGTGGTGTTGGAGAGTCTACTTAATTGATCAGCCACTTGGTTCCCATATACGTTCTTGTCTTTGATTTATATGTTGAACTCATGAAATAATATCATCCATGTTACTAACCATTTTTATCTTCTTCCTTCTTCATCAAGTACCGAAGAGCTGCATGATCAGAAAACACAATGACTTTAGTTCCAAGAACATGTAATATAAATTTTTATAAAGAGAAAACAAATTCCAAAAAAAAATTATGTGGATTTTTTAATTGAATTGTGCCACATACAAGATTCTGGAGGCATAGGAAATGACTTGTGGCCTTCACTCAATTTTCTGATATAAGACAACTCCAACTTCTTGGTTGAAATAATTACAAAGTACCTAAAATCGTTCTACCCAATTTGGTGGATGTATTATAAGTGGTGCAATGAATCTCCTAATAAAATCATTTAAGGCTTCCCTACATGCACTATTGAAATAAAAATATGAATATTTCAAAAGTAATCAGGATATAGGGAGATAAAACTTGCTAAATTTTTTATAAACCTCATGTTGAATCCTGAATGTCCTAAAAATTATTTAACATGCATCACACAAGTTAGTTAAGGAAAATTATTTTTGACTTGAATTTTTATTTATCAACTTCTTTACCCTTTTTAGAAATGAAAAGCCTATGGAAAATTCTTCTCTTAACCACAATATGATACGTAAAAATTATAGACAAAATTATTTTCAACATAAGTTTTCAAAAAAATATAGATTATTCAAACAATGGTCAAAATAATTTTCAAAAACTGTGAAATCATCCTAGAAAACCTCAAATAAATCTTCAATACGATTAAAAAAAATTCTTACCATACACCTCTGAAATGTTCTTGGAGAACAACACAATCCAAATGGCTTTCTTTTTTATGAAAAAGTGTCTAAGGGACAAGTAATGGTTGTCTTATCTTGATCCTCATTTGCTATAGGTAATTGGAAATAACTTTCAAATCTAATAAAAAATAAATAACTAGTTATCCCATCCAATCTCTCTAAAATGGGGTCAATAAAGTGGATGGAGAAATGATCTTTTCTAGTGCCCTAATTCAACTTCTTAAAATCATTGCATACTCACTGGATATTATGAATTATTACAGGGATTGATTCATTCTTCTCATTCCTCACAATGGTTAGGCTAGTGTTTTTTAGAACTACATGGATGGGGATAACCCATTGTGAATCTAATATTGGATAGATGATCTCATCTTCCAAGAGATTTTCAATATACTTCTTTATAACATGTATCAAGGTGCACTCCAAAAAAATAGTAGATTATAGATAGTTTTTTAGAATGGGTTCTACAATACCCCCTCTAAATTCATTTTAGGGGCTTATTCACAACCCAACTATAATCATTGTATTTAGAGGGGGTTCATAGCCTACTGTAATTTTTATAGAATTTTTTCTTTGTAATATTTGGTTGGATTTTAGAGGAACCTTGGTCAAAACCAAAAACAATTTAATAAGTAGTGGTCTTATATGACTGGTTGGATTTTAGAGTCGCGATGTATATTTATATAATATTAATTTTAATATATATTAGAGGCTATATAAATATATAACATGAATTTTTTAAGGAAATAGTGTGGGTTCACAACCCCCTCCAATCTCTTAAATTAAAGGGGGTTTATGAACTGCTGTTAATCCCTTAGATCAGAAGGGGTTTTGAACCCCTTTTAATTTTTGATATCAGAGGGGATTATGCACCTCCCTAATTTAAGTCAATAGAGGGGGTTTTCAACCCCCACTTTTTCATGAAATTAGAGGGGTTCCTGAACCGCTATTAATCCCTTTGATTAGAACTTTTTTAACCCCATCTTAATTTTTATTGATTTTTTAAAATAAATATCATTTAAATTCAAATTTTATAATATATATGTGTGGGTGCGCCTCTGTGCACACACACACACATATATTACATAAAAATATTATATAAATGTATTTAAATGCATTATAAATATATATATATATATATAAAGGCATTATGTAATTATTTAAATTAATACCTATATATATAAAAAAATGAATGCATATATAAATGTTGGGATAAATAATATAAATGTAATTATAAATATATTTATTAAAATATATTAAATTTTTATATGGTTTTATAAACACCACACATTTATATTATGATTTATATTGTACATATATTATATTAAATACATTTTTATTTTATATTTATGTATAAATACATTTATATTATACAAATAAATATAATATCGGAAAAATTATATATAAATAAAAATATATTAAATATATATACATTATATTATATAAAATATTTTATAAATATTTTATTTTATATAAATTTATAGATATTATATAATTATTTTATTTACATTTTAGTATACCATATTTATTATAAATTGATTTAGTATATATATATATATATATCATTTAATTATATTATACTATTCCAATTATATGATTGTATTTAATTTTATTTATATGTATATATAAATATAATTGTATAATTTTATGTAGATTTAAATATATGTATTTGTATAAATTAAATTTCATATAATATTAATTATATATAACATAAAACAATAATGATATTATATAAATATATACATAAATATAATTTATTTAAAAATAAATCATATGAAAACTCAAGCTTGTAGTTTTTATAATTTACATTACAATAATAATAAATATATTTTTAAATAATATGTTTATGATTTTATATTATATATAATTAATATTATATGATATACAATTTATACAAATAAATATATATTAATCTACACAATATTATACAACTATATTTATTGAAATACATATATATTAATGTACATAATATTATACAATTATATTAATTGAAATACATCTATATTAATGTACATAATAATAAATACATGTATTGAATTGCATTACAGAAACATTTTTATAAAATATATTTAATATAATATTAGCTATATATTTGAATAAATTGTATTTCATATAACATTATATAAATATTTGTATAAATTTTATTTCAGATATAATATTGGTCTAAATTATATTTCACGTAATATTAATAGTATATAATATAATACAATTTATACAAATGAATATATATAAATTTACTTAATAATATATATGTGTATGGAAATACATTATATAAATATATTAAATAAATACTTATATATTTTATATAAATAAAAAGTTACGTAATATACAATTATTGATTTTAGTATATAATTAATTTTGATAAATAAAGTTATAAATTTATAAATATCTATGTATATACATTACATGAATAGAATTAAAAAATATACAATCAAATATATGTAAATACACATATGCAATATATAGTTTATACAAATGTATAAATTTAATATAATGTAAATGTATTATAATATATTCACATAAATTTATAATATAGAATGTATATATTAATTTAAATAATAATATATGTACTAAAATATTTATTGAAATAATATTTATTTTAATTATTTTAGAAATATATATAAATATAATGATGGGAGTTAATAAATCAATGAATATGGATTTTCCTAGTGGTTTGGACATTGGGATTCTAATGAGGTAGTCTTTATATTGAATCCCACCGAATGAAAAAAAAACATTAAAACCTATAGTGAGGGTCGTGGTTTCAAGGGTGATACATGAGCGGTGTAGTTACTGGCCACACATGTGATTTTGGAGATGGAGGGGGGCATCACATGATGGAGGTGTGGTGGGAGTGTGACGTTGTGCGGGTGATTTTGGAACTGGAGGGGGTTTCGCCCGGTGGTGGTGTAGAAGGGGAGTGACATACCGCATGTGACTCCAGGTCCAGATGGGGCGTCGTCTGATGGTGGTGTGGTGGGGGAGTGACGTCGTGCGGGTGACTCTAGAACTGAAAAAGGAACCTTGCGGTCGTGATAAATGGAAGGGGGAAAACTTGAGGGGGTCACATTGTGTGTGGTGAAGAACTGGGTGAACAAACGTGAGGAGAACAGCGGAACTAGTTTTAAAAAAATAAAAAATAAATTTATTTTGAGGCTGTTCAATGAACCTCCTCTAATATTGTTCATTTACTCGGTGTTGTAACCCCTTCTAACTGACTAAAAAATAGAGGCGGTTCTCTGAACCGCCGATAATTTTAAAGATTCAACTCAACTAGAAGTAGTTTCTAATAGCCGCTAATCTAGTCAAAAATTTAGAGGGGGGGGGGGGTTAAAACCCCCTCAAAACATAGATTCTATATTGAAGTTAGAGGTGGTTTTAACCACCTATAACTAAATAAATTCTAAATTTGACACTAGTTTACCTACGGTTCAACAAAACCACCTCTAACAGTAGTAGGAAGGCATATTAGAAGTGGTTCCTCATAACTACTGCTAATGTATTTATAAGGGGTTAAACCCTCTTCTAAACTGAAAAATAACCCCTTCTAATCGGGTTTTTTGGTAGTTGTGTGGTTCAACCTCCTTTGAGGTTGTCTCACAGGCTTGAAATCTCCCTAAATAAGAATTCTATATGATGATATTTTTAGTTTTATTCCTAGGATATCACTTCATCTCAACCTTATGGTTTTTAAATTCTTTATCATAATCTTAATCAAATATTTTCATTAGATTTCACATAAATTATTAGCAATTATCACTGGTAATTTCTCTCCCTCCATAAGATACAAATATTTGAAACCTATGGGGAGTGGTTTTAATTACAAATCAGGGGGCTGGTCAAGGGATGAAATTAAGTTGAGGTTCCCCACTTCAAAATGGTGGACATCCAACATACAAGAAATCATATCATCATCTTCATCATTTAACAAATAATCAAATAAATTTGATTTTACCTCTACCTTCCACATGAAACCATAATCTCTAGAAGTTTGTGAATCCTCATGTTCAATTATATTTTCAATGGATAAAGTCTTTGTTAAGGATAATAATTCAAGGAACATACCCTATTCTACAATAGGTTTAGTACCAACTTTACAGGAGAGTGAAAATATAGAGTGATCAGTTGATGGGTGCCTCATGGATTCAAAAATATTGAAGTGGACAGTGCTATCTCCAAACTCAATGGTGAGGGTCCCGTCATGGACATTGGCAATTTGTTTGGTTGTTTTTATGAAATTTCTCTCCAAAATGATGGGTGAGTGTGATGGGATCCTATCATCTTCCATATTGAGTATATAGAAGTCAGCTGGGAATAAGAGAACTTTAACTTTCATAATTAAATCCTCCAGATTTCCTATTGAAAAAAATGTGGATTTATTAGTAAGATGGACCACCACTCATGTGGGCTTCAAGTCTCCCATATATAAAGAAATGTATACTGAGTGAGTAAATACACTAATGGAAGCACCTATATCACAAAAATAATTTGATAAATTTAAAGAAACAATGGGGTATGGATTGAAAAACATCCCTAGATCTTGAAATTTGGGTGGAAGCTATGGTGTGATAAGCGCTGAGACACAACTTACCAATTAAAACCTCTCATTAACTTGAAGTCTCATATTCTTGTTTGAAATATCCTATAAAAATTTAGAATAATTTTGAATTTTTTAGTGCTTGTATCAGGGGAGATATTGATTTCCAATTTCTAGAAGGTGTCCAGAATTTCTTTTTGAAGATCTTATTCCTACAAAATCATTGATTCAATCATATTTGATAGAAATAGTTGGTGGTTATTATTTCTTCTCCCATTATTTCCTTTTAAATTTTGTTTCCTGTCTCTTCTTTGTTATCCTATCCTTATCCTCCACCTCTTTTTTCTATTATTCTCAGTGAATTTCAATGAATTTTTTGAATTCTCAACTTCATTCTCCCTTACTAGGTGGTCTTATTTTAGGATTAATGGTGGCCAGTGGTGGGAGTTCCTTTCCACTCATTTTTTATCATAATGAAATTATCCTTTTTTTGGGATTGTTTTGTATGGTAGTTGTCTTGGGGTATTGGTTAGTAATTCCACGAGACGTTCAAACTTGTTGGAAAAATATTTTATGGTGTCTTCAAGCCCCTATGTCTTAGATTTCTACTGTTGGTTTTGAATTATAGGTTTTGCACTAGTGGATGGATGATCATAGGGTCTCCTGAAAGTGGGTGTTTATTGGTAAGAAGGCTGGTAATAATATTTCTTTTTTTTAAATTATGTTGGGTTTTGGAATTTATTATTGAATGGTTGGTTTGGGAACTGGTGTTGGATTGAGAATCTAGCTTGATTATGCTGATTCCAAAATCTATATTAGACTTGGTTAGGCTCTCTCCATCCTTTATTTTTTTGGAACTTCCTCAGTTGAAATGATTTTTCATAGCTTTCCTTTCCCTATAATTCAACACACAAGACAATGAAATAATCAGGTGATGAGCATAAACCACATACCTGAGACGGTACTTGTTGTTCACTCACTTTTTTTAAGTCCATATGTATCACCAATCTAGTTATCTATTAAATCCTAGTTTTTAATAATTGTGACAAATGATAAGATCATACATCCTAAATACCTCTTGTTCTAGTACCTCTTGTACCAAATTGTTGTGTGTTTTGTGATATTTTCTCAATCAAGCCCTTCGATTCTTCTGGTGACTTGTAAATCAATGTGCCTCCAGATGATGCACCTATAAGTGTTCTACCATTGTCTTGTAATCCTTGATAAAAGAGTACAATAAAGTGATTCTCCTCAATTTCCTGATGTTGGAAGACATCACATTTCTTCTTAAATCTCTACCAGTACTCATAAAGAGTTTCTCTAGACGATTGTCTGATAGAATAGATTTCTTTCATAATAGTTGTGATCTTGGAGGTGGGGAAGAATATTTTCATGTATAATATTACCAAGTAATTTAAATAATTAACATCTCTAGATTTTAGTTAATAAAAATATTCTTTGGAATCTACTTCTAATGAAAATGAGAACACCTTTCATTTTACCTACTCAACAACTCCATGGGGTCTGAAAGTAGAGCAGACATGCGTGAACTCTTTAATATGTTTGTTTAGTTCTTAACATACCAAGATATAAAATTTTGGGATAAATGGAATCATGTTAGTTTTCATCTCATAATCAGTTTGTAACACTCTCATGGAATGTTTATTGTTTGGATTAAGGAATTATGGGTGCACATATGTCCTTTAGTGTTTGGTTTTGATTTCCATCCATGGTGACAGGCTCAAAGTGAAAACGTGAAGTTCCACTCAATTCTAAAAGAGAAATCGTGTGAAATTCATATTGAAAATTTAGGTTTCTATGTCTATTCCACAAGGCTCTTTAATTTTTAGGTTCTATGGGGGAAGGGTTCAGGTTTGTACTTCTAGTCATGCAGTATAAGAGAGAAGAGAAAATAATGTTGGCACTACCTCCCCAACAATGATGCCATGTTTTTATAGGTTCCTATCATTGGTTGTGGAAAAAATATTTTACTAAGTTATAATGTATTATATTAATTAACCTAGGTTTTCTTCATATAGGAGCACACAATAATTACGTATTCACTTTAAAATTATAGAAATATGTGAGGTTGTTTTTGAAGTTGTTTGATTTTTAAAAGTCAAGAATGAAACCAAAAAAAGGAAGGTAATAAAGAAAAATGTTAAGATAAAATTTATAAAATAAATGATTCTGAAATATTATATTAGATGGTGATACGGTCATGGTTGATTTTCCAATTTTAATTCTATAAAAGTTTAACTAATCCAATTCTCTTCTACTAAGTTGATCAAAGTGAGAAACAAAAATCACTTCTCTTCACTCCATTGGTCAAGTAATAATCATGCAAATAAACCTTACTAAAATATAATATTGGTCAACCATGCATCCAATGTGTAATATATTTTTAGATAATACCCCCAATTTACTTAGGTAATTCTAAGTCAAGTCTTGTTTATCCCAAACAATTACGAACATTCACCACTCCTCACACACATACTGGTGATTACCTAGTACTTCACCACAATGAATTGATCTATTCAATCATATATAAACCAGATTATAGTAGGGGGAGAAATTAAAAATTGATCGATGAAATAAAAATAACAAAATCTAAAATAAAATACAATCGTATATTATAATGAAAATCATTACAAGAAATTTAAACTGATTTTGTAGAAGAGAGAAAATGAACTTATAAAATGAAGTGAAAGAAATCATGAATTACAAAATGGAAATCATCTCCTTACGCAACCACAAAAGAGTGTACCCCTCCATGGTAAGAGTAATTATGAATAAGGGGGAAGAAAAATTCATTACAAAACTAAGAAGAATAAAATAGAGATAGCAAAGGAAAAAAACTAATCTCCCCTAGAATCTATCTACCATTGGTTTTCTTCTATTATGCCAACCAGATGGTAGAAACATCAAGAGGTAACTTTTTAAAAGATTTCAAAAATTTATTTTTATATTGACCCACAAACTTTAAAAGTATATGGAATGTTTAAATAAAGATATGGGTAAATCAATGAACATGAGTTTTTCTTGATGCCAAACACTATTTCTCCCACTCCACTTAGACTCACTCAAAAGATTTCTTAATGAGATCATTTATTTTTGAAATTTAATGTGAAATTTAATTTTAGATTATTCAGTCGATCACATCATAAATCACATAATTGTAAGGTTGGTATAATGTTACATTTCAAATTTAATAAGGTGGGGTCCATTTTTCAGGCCAGAATGATTTCTCCACTTGATTCATTTTTCTGTGTCATTGTGTATCAAATTGGTTCTGGGTCCATAATAAAATGATGAATACCATGAGCAAGGAAATCCTAAAAAAACTAATCACTTAAATTGGATCCAAATTGAAAATGTTATGCCCAAAAAATAGAAGCACTAGAAAACTGTCAAATTTATAGAATTAAGAAATTTTCACAATTAATCCCAAAATTCACCAAAAACACTAAAATGATGAAAATATACTCAAATTTACTAATTGGTAAAGATTAAATCATTGAAAAAAATATAAAAAATAATTAAAATATTAAATTTATCAATAAACATTATGATCAATTGAATTGAATCAATTAATATAAACATTAGATAAATGCTGGAAACAAAGAGAGAGATCATCACATATTATTTATAATTAATCTATGAAATTAAATAAATACCTGGTGATAAATTATGTCTTTATTGATGGGACCTATAATTTTTTTACATCATAATTTCACTATGTTTTAGGAATCACTAGTAGATTTCCTTTAGAGGTGATCAACACATATTCCATGAACCTCTAAATGTCATCATTGAATCTCTCAATGTAAGAATGGAAGATCCTAATGTTTGCATCATTTCCATTTTAATCACCCCAATAATCACTTTAAGTAATGGTTCTATTCGATCTAAATAGACTTGAGAGTGGTAGATGAGGAGTATTTCTCTACATTCTTTTGAGTATTCTTGGAGATGGATCTCTCTACATATTTGAGAGGATTCTCTCTAGAACATGTTGTACAAAACAAAAAATCAATTGTCTCTCTAAAAAATGGTATAATTGGGTTTATATAACACTAGGGTTATAAAATAATAATTTCACATGTTCCCTTATTATTTTTAAATCCCTATGGATCCCCATGTATATAATGATAATATTATTGTTATTATTTATTGGCATGCACTAAAATCACGAAATAAATTAAAAATATTTATTCAAATAATATTAAATATATATTATTTCTAACGTGACCATTGAACTCGGTCCATAATCCCTATATAATATATATCAAACCTAAAATAATGACTATTTATTTAACAAATAAATACTATTACATTGTTCACCAGTAAATAAATAAATATTATATTCACTAAATAAAAAATAAATACTTATAAAATATTCCACTAACATAATATTATCTCTAACAATTGATGAAAGAATATATGTGATAAAGCTAAAATGAATAATTATTAAACCAAATTCATGAATAATATTTATTCAATTTATTAAATAATAAAGAATAATATGTTATTTAACTAATAATTTAGATTAACTTAGTGTGTGACCCTCTAGGACTCTTTCTCAATTGAATTAGGTGATGTAGACTAAAGTACAAGGTTAGAATCTACCAACACACCAAGGAACCCATTAAGAAATATGTTAATTCTATAACTATATCATACCTCATACATACTCTTATTTGTAATATAATCCTTTTACCATGATATCTCTAATCAAATTGGCTGCATGTTGGTGCCATCAAAATATGTGCTCAATCTCTCTTTATTTGACGTCACAGAAAAAGAACATACCTATAGAAAATCATGGATATTGATTTATTTAGACCAAATCATTCACATAATATGGATTGAGATATCAACTTCTATTATAAAACAAATGGAAAAATATTTTCTTGCATTTTTCAATAATAAAACATTACCTGTGATTCACCCAATGTATCCTACCTCATCATGAGAATATGTCTTCATGGTTTTCATCAATACGTCAAAGTATGTGACTTATAATAATTATTAATAATAATATTGAAGTATAATGATAAATAAAAACATCCATAGATAGGAACATCCAAGGGAACTTATAAATGTGTATTTCCTATAGGAAGGTATCCTTCTTATAATATCCTACATTGGATAATGCTAAGGTCATACACCATGATAATATACCTCAAAGTCCTATGAGTCTCCAACCCATACATCCTATAGAATTTGTGTTCCTAAAATTCATTCATCTATCTGTAGAAAATATATTTAAGAATATTTTCATGGTACTTCTGGGTTCTCATCATAGCAAGGAGCTACTATGACCTTTCAGTGTGAAAACTACTCATAGGACATTATCATATACAATGTCATGAAAAAGATAAATTATGATTTGATAATAAGTTTATTAATATTCAAAAAAATTAATACAAGTTATCAATATGTATATAGAAGTTGGATCTAAAAAACTAACATCAACATACTCCCACTTTGACTAGATCCAACTATTAACAACCTTTATTCATCTAGATCTCACATGATATTCATGATTCAAGTGATATTGTCCTTTAATCAAGGGGTGTACCATGTTTTCATATATGGGAACTCCACATACTAAAAAATCACCCCCTTGAGAAAAAAACACTCAAGAGGTGATTCTTATAGTGTATGTTCTTTGTCCATTAGTGTGACATTGTCTCTTTTACAAGAGTCACTGCTAAGGTATTACCACAATACACTGTGATGGGGTCTTTATTCTTAGGTACCACGTCACGATCCTGGAAGAAATTTCTTATACTAATTGCTTACATTGCATCCACATATGTTTCTATATCCCCATATTACATTGTAGAATCAACAACAATTAGCTTCTTTAAACTCTCCTAGCTCACATCTCTTTTGTTGAGACCACAAAAATATCCTAACTGGGACTTTAGATCATTCAAAACTATTTGAAAAATTGTATCAATATAACTGATGATGAATAGATCCTCGTGTCATTAATAGACAAGGAACATATCCTTATTTCTTCTAAAATAAATAAGGATAGTCTTAATATCAAACCAATCATATTGTTCTGCATCATCCTGGTATATTCCTACCATGATCAATGCATAGAAAACATCAACTCTAGTATAAAACACGGTATGCATGATTGATCCTATCGCTAAAGCATATTGGATATTAGTCTTTATATCTTTCTCCTAGTGTATGAGGATACATTTTCTTAGAAATATGTATACCATGTGACACTAGAACCATTCCCTTATTGGATTGTAACAAACTAGAAATATGTTTACCATGTGAATCATAATCAAAAAGTTGAACGATGGGAGGGATCGCTGCCGAATGTTGGGGATTTGGGGACCGTTGTCAAGGGATAAAGAGTTCCCTTCTAAACCAATTTTAAAAAAGAGTTTAGTCCTTAATAAAAAAGGGCATTGTCCCCACCCAGTTTCAATAATAATGTTAATATATTTAGATTACTTAATAATTATATTGATGTATAAATTTTTAATTATATATATAATAGAATTAACTATTAATTAAATTTAAAAATTATTAATTATATTTTAAATATTATTATTTTTATAAATGAATTAATATTATTTAAAATATATAATAGATTATATAAATGTATAATTATATTTCAATATAATTATACTTGAGTACAATAATATTTCAAATATATATTACTAATTACTTAAATATAAATATTTATTAAATTAATTATCAGTTGTATTAAAGTACTATTCATTGAAATTTATATTTAATTTACTAATTAAATTTCAATTTTTTAATTATATTTATAAGAAAAATTAAAATCACAATTATATTAATAATACTTCATATTTTACAAAGAAATCACTAATTGTTTACTGTATATATATAATATTAATTTTGTACTGATTTATATACAAATTAATATTAATTACATTTGAATAAAATTTTGAAAATTTCTAAAACTCTAAATATAAGCTTATTTTATAAATTCATTTATAGATTTCAGTCATGATTAGAATTATTTTATTTATCAATAGGGCAGTGACCACTTTTGGCAGTTGCAATTACCTAGTCACAAAAGCCTTTAGTGACTACCAATTATGTTCATTAATAGTGTATGTATGCAAGAAGCATTATGGGTGGTCGTATTGGAATCTTGGATAGCCAAGGGTGATAGACCATATGAGTATCGACCATGGTAGATGCATGGAGGGAGAATAGTGTTAAAGGTGTCAATGTGATCTTTGTTGAGGTCATCAGAAGTTAGGGGTGAGGGGTTGAGGGTGTCGAGGGCAGATGACATTGAGGGCGGTCGAGGGTGGTAGTGGAGGGAATGGTATGATGTCAAGGGAATTAGGGGCAGAATTTAAGGGGAAATATTGATAGGGATAAGGCATGTGTGAAAATTTTGACTATATTTTTAGTTTAATAATAGTGACTGACATTTTCAGATGTCGGTATCTACTTTTGCAACAAAATGGAAATTTCTTGGAGTGATTTAAATTTTTTAAATTACTATTATATATATACAACTATATTTCATAACATATAAAACATATGAGTGTGTTTTTGGGTGTTATGAATGGGGATTTTTCCATATTAACCCTTATCAGTAATTTCCCCCTTATAAATGCAGTACAGTGGTACCTAGGGTTGTTTCATGTGGAGGTTATAAACTTATTTTAAAAAATAATTATTTTATTGGTTTTTTATTTTTACATATCAAATAAATTATAAATTTCAAAAAGAACATAAAAAAATTAAATAAAACTAAAAATAATTTTGAAATCATTATTAGAATCTATATATAGGAAATACTAAAAATAGATGAGAAGGCATAATTCAGATAATAAGTTTTTACATTCATTTATTCCCTTAATAATTATTTAAAAATGTTTCCCAATTAAGATTATCAATGTTACACCGATACCTCAATGTATAAACCAAAATTTCCTAAAAACATATTGATACTTAAAATAAGGGTGTTTATCCCCATATGAAAGTGATTTTATTACCCAAATACCTCTGAACAACCAAAACTAATTGATCTTTTTGTGATCGTGAGCGAGACCTCGCTCAAGAAAACTAAACAGAAAGAAAAATTACTTTACTCTCACAATTTGAAAAATAATCTAGAATAATTTGTATGAAAATTAATTAAAGAACAAAAATTTCCTTTTTAATTTAATAAAATAGTTTCCATAATAATTCAAAAGATTACAATGAAATGTACAAACCTCAAAATAGAAAAGTATCCTCAGTTTTCCACTATCCCAACCCACTTGGGAGTTTAGTCCATTATTGCTAGATTACACCATACATACTCTAATTCTCTATATGACCATCTCTAGTGTATCTTTCTATCTCTCAATAGCTCTTGGAATGGAAGTGGAGACACATATTTATAAATAAGAGTTGAGGTAGAATTTTCTTGCAATTATGTCAATCAAATGCAAGTGCATTTTCATAATCTTGAATGGTTTTCTTATAATTTTTTTTCAGAAACATCTTGGATATCCATAAATCATTTTTTAGACCCTTTTCACACAAGAATATAAATTTACATTTTATTTACTAATTAATAATTTTCTATCTAAATAGACTATTCAGTTACCTCGACTTCCATTCATCCACTAACTTCCTTTAATGATATCTTATTTCAATGATATTTTATTGAGATATGATGCACTGATATATCTTTTGTTTATAACTATAATCAGATCATTTGGAGTTATATACCCTAAATTATGACCCATTTAAGTATGTTCGGTCTATTCTCTCTGCCAAAAAGTTTTACACTTTTCAATGTTTATTTAGGATTCAAATGATTCAATTCATCCCAAGGTCCTGTTGAATGAATTGAATCCAAATAAACAGTGAATCCTTGAAAACTAATTGATCAATTTGGATTAGTTTGGAAAAGGTTATGGAAGAAATATGAAAAAGAAAAAAAATTTAAAAATCCACAATTATTCCATTTTTACAATAATTCCAAAAATTCACTAAAACTATGAAAATGATATAATTTTATTCAAAAATAAAAAATGGTGGTATTATATTCCTTGAAATACACATAAAAAATATAGATAAATTTATATCTATCAATTCCCTCATACATAATACTTGGACTCCTCGATAAGTAAGCATATAAAATAACACTAAAAGGAATTCAAAAAACAATCCCAAGATATAGTACTATAGATATGATCTTTATCTGTGCTAGAAATTTCCATCATTAGTTCTAAGAAAGTATTGATGTTGTAAGTGCCTTTAAAATTAGATGAGTTTTTTCATCACTAAAAAGAAAAATGATAAAATATACCTTTATGAATTTTAAAAACAAATCCTTCATAAAGTGGGCACTTTATCGATGCATTTTTTGGCATTGATGAAGGTTCCACTTCATCTATTACTTTTATAGTGCTGATAAAATATTACATGAAGTTGTGTGATACTGTAATTTACAATACAATGCAACATCAAATGTTGGAATTGAATTTCAATTAAATTTACATCATAATACAACTAAACATTGGAAAATGATTACAGACATTTCAAAATATTATATATTCAATTACATTATAATGTACAATTAAATTGGTACGTTTAATTACATTTTATGTATAATTTATTACAAACCTCAATAAACTCAAAAATATTATTTTATTGTCTTTTGACTCGCTTCCAAAATATCCTGATCATGATACTCATGGACAAAAAAACCACCCCCTTTTGGAAAAAGAGTGTACATGTATAAAGAACATTTATTATGTTGTTAATACTATAAAGAAATAAATTAAACATAAATATGATACAATACATTAATAAAATGTCATTTTAAACTGAAAAAATGCACATTGAATCATATTGGGAACACTGTGTATCTGATTTACATGTGGTTGCTTAATACATGTTCCAAATGATATATGTATAATTTTCCTAATATATGAAGACAAAACAAGTGAATTTTCTTGGTTTTGAGTATATTGTGCATGTATTGAACTAAAATGTAAATTTTAAGTAAAAACATGCACATTGAGTCATACCATCCACACTGTGTTCCAGATGGACATGTGTATAATTCCTACGCATTACATATGATTTATGTAAAATTTTCCTAAAATATAAAGACCATTTGAGTGTTTTTTCTGGTATTTGAGTGAGTGAAACATTTTTTAACTGAAATTCCTTTTTTAAATTCCAAACACACACTTTGAATCATATTGGAAACATCATGTTTCTGGCTGAAATGCAGTTTTTTCCTACACTACATAAATTACTTATGGAAATTTTAACTAAAGTATTAATTCAATTTTATTCTGTTTTCAATTCCTTTAGGGAGTGACATGTTTTTACCTAAAATATCAATTTTAAACTAAAAACACACACTTCGAGGCACATCAGTCACACCGTGTGTCAAATTGATGTGTGACTAATTCATATGCATCACATATGAATTAATGATCATTTTCCTAAATTATCAAGTAAATTTCAATATTTTGGATTGACATGGAGTAAATTCATACACATATAAAATGAATTAAATATTATTTTTTCAAAATTGTGACGACAATACATTGAGTATTATTAGAGAGCTACATGTGTTTTGAATTAAAATATCACTTTTAAACTGAAATCATCCACTTTCAGTGATACCAACCAGATTGTGTGTTAGATTGATTTGATGTTGATTCTTATTCATCAAAAGTAACTTATGTATCATTATGAGAAAATATCAAGCCAATATGAGGGAGTTTGATCAGTTTTCATAAAGTAAAACATGTTCTAAACTAAAATATTATTTTAAAATTGATAACACACACTTTGAGTCATATTGGACACACCGTGTTTCAGATTGATGACTTAAAGATTTCAACATGTTTAAAAATGAATTATAGATACTTTTCTTCAAGTATCAAGACAATATGAGTGGGTTTTATTAGTTTTAAGGTAGGGGTTCATGTTTTGAAATAAAAGTTCATTTTTAAACTTTAATCATTCAATTTCATACCAAACACACCATTTTTCAGATTGACATTCACCTAATTTATACACATCAACAATGAATTATGGATAAGTTTCCTAAAGTATCAATACACTATGATATTTTTTTATTATTTTGGTGGATATGTAGTGTATTTAATACAAGAATTTCAAAATTAAATAAAAACGAACACTTTCAGTCTTACCAACAGCACTATGTGTTAGATTGATGTGTGGATAATTAATATACATTAAAAACGACATATGGATATTTTTTAAAAATTTTCTAAAAAATAAATGTTTTTGTTGTTGTAATTCATCCAACGACACATGTCTTGACCTGGAATATTACTTTTAAACTCAAAACATGCACTTTGAATCATTTCCGGCATCATGTGTTGGATTGAAGTGAAATGATTTCTTATTCATTAAAAATAACATATGGATAATTTTAAGAAATTATCAATGAAATCATAGTTTTCTTTCTCTATTTTGTGTATGTTAATTTTTTTATAAAATTTAAATTTTAAATAAAAACATGATCTTTAGTCATAGTAGTCGGACCATTTGTCATATTTATGTGTAGCCAATTCCAATATATCATAAATGATTTATGGATTATTTTTCTATGTTATTATGGAAATATAAGTTTTTTTCATGGTTTGTATTCAGTGATTCACATTTTTAAAGAAAATGTTACTTTTAAACTGAAAACATGCACTTTATGTCAATATGAGCACATAATTTTTTGGATTGATGTGTGGTAGGTTTTTATATATCAAAAATGGATTATGAATCATATTAATATGTTAGCAATATAATTAGAGTTTTTTTCAAAATATTATAGTCAATGACACATATTTTTAACTAAAATATCACTTTAAACTGAAATCTTGTAAATTGAGTAATATAGGGAACATCATGTGTTAGATTGATGTGTGCTTAATTTATAAAGTCACAAATGAATTATAAATTTTTTTCTTAATGTATCGAGTTATTTTGAGAACTTTTTCTCATTTTTTTGGATGTAATGATTGTGTTGTACTAAAATGTAACTTTAAAACTAAAACCACACACTTTGAGCCTTATCGAGCACACCATGTGATGGTTTCAGATATGATTAATTACCACACGTCAAAAATGATTTATTGATTTTTTCCTTAATGTATCAAGGAAATACAATATTTGTTTCTTGGTTTTTAATATTTTATATATGTTTTTAACTAAATTGTTACTTTTAAATTCAAAAAACACATTTTGAGACATACTACACACACTGTGTATTAGAGTTTTGTGAAAATAACTATAAAAAACTATTTTTTTCACTATGGGTTATTTCTATAGATTTACATCACAAAAAACTAATTGTGATGGAAATATATTACAAATAATCCATCAAGTAAAATCAAATCATAAATAATACTATTTCCGATTGGTCATCCAAATTATGATCAAAGTGACACTATTTGCGATGAATACAAAATTACATCACAAATAGTTTACAAATACACTTTTTTATAATGGATTTAAAATTCCATCACAAGTAACTATATTTGGAAATTTTTTGAATCCATCATAAAGAAGATAAAGTAAATAAGAAAATAAAATACACATAATACATTATAAATTATTCGTTATTAAATAAATAATTAAATAACAAAAAATAATAAAAAATCAAGTTAACTTAACCATTAAACATATTTATCATATTAATTAATGTTTAAAAATAATTTTAAAAAATTTGATATTAGAAAAATGAAAAAATATAAATAAATAAATAAAATAATTAATAAAATTACAATTAAAAAAAATGAATATGAAAAAATAAAATAAATCCATTAAATAATTATTAATAAAAAAATTAGATATCGGAGAGAGTGTTATGGGTGTTTAAATAAGGGGAAATGTGTAGTAGATTGAGGTGGGGGTTCATTTGTGTTTAAAAATATCATTATTATGATGTCCTTTTTACAATGGAATAATATTTCGCAAAAATTTTATTGTTTCAAATATTTTAAGTGGACATTTGAAATTGAATTTTCATTTTTAATGGGTATTTTTGATGGAATGTTTTCCCATCACAAAAAGTAAGTTCTATAAATGTTCTTCCTTCCTATTTGAAGATTATTATACGACTTATTTGAAAATTATTTATGTTTGATTTAAATCTATAAAAAACAATTTTTTTCATGAGGTTTTTATTAATAAATGGGAAATCCATTCCATATAATTATTTTTAAATGACTCAAAAATCAATCACAAATAATTTTTTCCATGGAATCAGAAAATACTTTATAAATAATACCATAGAAAAAAAATTGTGACGGATTTAAGAGCGTGTCATAAAACAATTCTTTCCATTTTCCAATTAGAACAACCAAAGATTACTACTTAAATATCAACCCAATTGGTATTGAAATGAAAATTTTTTCACTCAATAAATACAAAAAAGTGAATTTAGAGTAGAAAAATGATTGGATAAATCTTAAGTTAAATAATTCACACACTAATTACACCAAACTAGTAGAATAACAAATTTTATAACTCCCTCACAAGTATTTTTAGCTTCCTCAAATTTAGTTTCCAATGTTTAGCTCACCATTGAGAGGAATAGGATGATAGTGTGGAACATCACCTTCTTCCTTGATCACCCTGTGAGGATAGGGGCCACAAAAACTTCTTTGATGATGATAAGAATACTTTGGGTCTCCAAAATGTTAGATCTTTTTTCCCTTATCAAACAAGAAAATGAGTTTCCAAAGGTTCCCATTTACAAAAAAATGAGAGGTGGTTTTGGGTAACTAGATTTTGAAATATCGGTTGACCCATGGTTTTGGGTGGTCATAAAGACTTATCTCGCTTTGGAAATAATTATAAAGTTGTTTTCATAATTCTTGAATATATCCACTAAAAATATTTTATCATTTAGAATTATATAGACTAAGATATAGATAGAATACGTAATATTACTTTTTACCTCATGCATATTATGTTTCTTAGAAATAATAGTTCAGTTGTGCCCCTTAATAGATGAATTTTAAAAGGGTGTCTTCAAAAGTGTTCTAGCACAATAAATTTTGGATGAGTCCACAAAATTTATTTCCAATAGTATTCACATATTATATTATGAATGCATTTTATTTCATAGGTTTTCTTGGAATTTTGCGTAGTTTGGCCCATTTTTCTTCAACATCATCCTAGGCCCTCCAAATCACCTCCAACTACAATGGAAAAATAAAAAATTTAATAAAACTTTTTAAAAATGTTAAAAATAAAATAATTCAATAAAATATGAAGATAAATTTTTAATAATATTTTTAATATAAAATAAAATTAGTTTAATAATGTGGTGTAAGGGTGAAATAAAATAGTGATTCATGGTACAATCAGACTCCAATCCATTACAAACACTCCAATGAAAACAATTGAATTTCCAATTTTACCTAATTAATACAAATAAAAAAAGAATTATATATCATCTTAGTGGTGTATCAAGACAATTTGATCTTATTTTCTGAGATTTGTGTATGTGAAACATGATTTGTACTAAAATGTCAATATTAAATTAAAACACACAATATAAGTCAAATCGAAGACATGGTGTGTCAGATTGATGTGAGTGTAATTGATATACATCACAGATAACTTCTGGGTAGTTTTATTGTATTATTAAGACATTATAAGCATGTTTCTAGGTTTTTAGAGAGGGATGTGTGTTTTTACCTAAAATGTTACTTCTAAAAAGAAAACATGCATTTTGAGTCAAATCAGACACACCATGTCTCAGATTAATGTGTGGTGGATTCCTACATGTTAAAAATGACATATGAATAGTTATCCTAAAGTATCATGAAAATATAACCATGTTTTATTAGTTTTTAGTATATGAAATGTGTTTTGTACTAAAATTTTTATTTTAAAGTAAAAATCACACTTTCAGTCATACTAGCCAAAACGCATGTGAATTTGATGTGAGGAAAATTATTATATCTCAAAAAGGACATATATATAGTTTTAAAATATTATCACTACAATATGAGTGTATTTTCATTATTTCGTATTAGTGACGCATGTTATAAAATAAATGTTTACCTTTAAATTGAAACCTACCACTTTGTATCATATTAAGCACACCTTATGTCGGATTGATGTGTAGATGATTCCTACATGTCATAAATGAATTATGGACCATTTTCATAAATTATCCAAAAAACCTATTAATTTTCCTCTATGTTGAGTATGTGATGTGTGTTTTTTACTAACATGTATATTTTAAATAAATACATGCACTTTCATTCAAATTGGACATACCATGTGTCAAATTTATGGGTGAAATTTTTATATACATCAGAAATGGATCATAGATCATTTTTATAAATTATAAAGAAACTCTGAGTTCTATTTCTTGGTTTTCAGAAAGTGATGCATGTTTTAAGATAAAATGTTAATTTAAGCTGAAAAAATCACTTTGAGTAATATAAGGCACATAGAGTGTCAGATTTATGTGAGGTTGATTCATGCACATAAAACGTGATTCATGGTTAGTTGTCCTAAATTATCAATACAATCAGATAATGTTTGATCTATTCAATAAAGTGACATGTGCTTTGAATTAAAATGTTTATTTTAAATCAAAACACGCACTTTCAAATTATAATGGGGAAATTGTGTATTGGATTGATGTTTGGTTAAGTATTACACATAAAAAATGAATTATGAATCATTTTTATAATGTATCAAGGAAATATGGGGTTTATTTCTTAGTTTTTATTGAGTGACACATGTTTTGAACCACAATTTCACTTTTAAATTGAAAACACAAACATTGAGTCATATTAGGAACAATGTGTGTTGGATTGACACACGGTTGATTCCAATACATCACAAATGATTTATGGATTGTTTTTTTTCATATGCAAGTTATTAAAAAGGCCTAGATTCAAAAAAATAATATATTGTATCACTTCTGAATAAAAAAAATAAAAAATTAACTAATAGGTCTATAGAGAGAACATTAAAAAAGTTTCTCAGTGCATCATCCTTTTCTGGTCATTTATCAGGAATTTATTTTTTATAATCACATTGTTCCTATTTAGAGAAAAAAGGCCTGCATACATAGTTCATGAACCTTCTTGAAATTTAAAACCCTTTTTAATATTCAAATAGCATGAAGAGTATATGGAATACTTTTTTGGTCCTTATAGGACAAAAATTCATGACAAAAAATCAAATCTATATCACCTCTTGACATCTCAACAAAAAATAAACTAAATAAAAATTATATTAAAATGATAAGAGAATTATCTAAATAATTAGAAGATAAAATGATAATAAAAGTTACTAAATACCCATTAGATAAATAAACACTTCATCCTTATTGAATAATGTTTCTATAATTGATTTTTCTCCAAGAAATTTGTGTTATTAATAGAGCACAAAATGATTAGAGAAATGTCAATTCTCAATAGAGTAACATATTCATGATCTCTGGGAAAATTAACTATATAAGTAGTAGATAAAAATGATAATAAAATCAATAAAAAATAAGTATATAAAATTATTATAAAATAAACAAAATTAGTTGTTTTAAATCACCACTTCATGATGTTTGAAACATTTTGACACCATTTATTCTACCTACTCATTTTTAAGAAAAAATATTTTTCCTCTTTTGAATATATGTACCATCGATAGTCTTATTTGTACTGGAAAATATAAATAAATAAATGATTCATAAATATTTTAAATAAAATTTTAATTATCAATAGATATAAATCATTGAGTATTCTAGTTTTTTATAGAAAATATTATCTTTTAAAAACATTAAAAAGTAATAACCACAATAATTTCAATTAGTTTTCTACTGACACTATGAAAACTTTAAGAAAAATAAGAAATTAGTTTTTATAGTGAAGTATTATTATATATACCCAAATACTTATCCATTTGTAAAACATTATAGGCTTAGTATACCCACGAATAATCCTCATACAATGATTCTAATTATATTTAAACAATTCCCAATCATAACAAAAGTTTCATTAAAAAAAATATAACATATAACATGAAGTTTATTTGTAAAATATTGAATATTGTTTATTAAAAATAGATAAATGTCATCATGTATGGTCCATTTTTTGGTAATCGATAAATTTAATCCAAAAAATAAATCATTTAAGTATCTAAATTTATTATAATGAGCATCAAATGCTCCCTAAAAAATTAATTTTTAATAATAAAGTAAAAAATTATTTGTTATGATTTCATTGTATATTTTGACCCATAAATCTTATGTATTACAAATAGTTTTTATCTATAAGTTTATTTTCAAAAAACAATTTTTAGTGTGTCCACTATTATTAAATATTCATATTCTTCCAAGGATGGGTTATGTATAGAAGTGTTGTTAGGACTAATGATTCCAAAATTTTATTGGTGGGGTTTTCCCTTCACATAATATTAAAATATACATCTGTAAAAAAATATTAATAGTATTTGGGAATAAATAACATAGTATATCTGATCTTGAAAAAACAGATTATAAAAAAGCACCTCATGTATAAATTTATAATTGAGACTCCCAACCATCCATGTTTGGGGATTTCATCTGCATTCCCAAGACCAATATAGTCTGTAATGGAATCTATACTTTTTATTAAAAATAATTTATGTATGAATTAGTATCCTTGAACATTGTATCCCCATGAACTTATAATATTAGTAAATGAGGTAGATGGAATAGTAGGGAAATGTTACTATTTGATGGTATTTTTGATTGATTTGTTGATCCTTTAGTTTTTTTATTCAAATATCTATTTAATATTCCTTTTCTCCATCAATAACAGCATTCTATGATTCATGTATTTTTTTAATAAATTTTAATGGGTTTCCAAAAAAAATTAGAAAGGATATATCTTGTTATCAATATGTATTTTTAGAAGATCAAAGGACCATGCTATGGAAGTTCTCATAGAAAGTTCAATCGTGTGTATATTTAAATCATCAAGGGGAGTACATATATTTGTTATTTTCCTATGAGATACATAAATCCCTACTCAAACACGATTGTTTAGATGTTTTTGTGTGAAGAATATCTTCTTTGATGTTATACATTATACCCCTCACAACAAGGTGATGGGTAGGTACTGATTGATAAAAATTTAAATCATTTTAACCCTACAAAATAAAATTACATGAAATATATCAATATCCTCCATATTCACATTTCATGGAACTGTTAATAAAACAATAAATTAACTTTGGTAAGATATGAATTTGGTATGTTATACCTTTCATGAGAATGTATAGCCTCAAAGTAGGGGGTGGGTTCGGAAGTTGGATCTACATGTAGTTGTTGTTGTTGTTTTATTTCGTCTCTTTTATTCATTATCTTAGAATTTCCTATCAAGTTATTCGGTAAATTAAATTTTTTATACAAGAAAAGTTATTTGTGTATGTATCTCATCAATTTTATTATCTTTATCCCCTTGGTAATTTTTTTTCTAAAAATTATTTCGAGGTGAAACTCCGAACCCTCTACCTCAGACACAACTATATTTTTCTAACCACTTCAAGGCCCATAAAAATAATTGTTCATCGGGTATAATAGATGATTCTTCTTATGTATAAATTGGATAAAAAAAATATTGGAAAATAAGTAGTCATTTTTATGTAATATCGGTATAAACAAAATAAATTTTTATTATGTTGAACATATACATGATTCTCAAAATTTTTTTGTGTTCTAATATATTAGAATTCTATATTTATTAATAATATCTTACTTCCATGGGACATATCATGGAATAGAAGTGTCTTTGGATTTTGATTTATAAATGTCTATATAAATAAAGGAACAAAATTATGATGTCTTTTCATGGAAAATAAATCTATTACCATATATTTAAAATACATAACATTTGTTTTCATGTGAAACATACCCTATCCAAACAATATGATAGAGATATGTTTGTATTGATACATTCTGCTTATTTTCATCACTCAATTGTTCTTTCATAACATAAAAATTATTAACCCAAGTGATTGATACATTTATTTCCAAGTAAATTATTACCAATCACAATTTACCTAAAATATTTCCTCCTCACAATGGTTAGTAAATTCATTCCATGTTTGTTGGTTTATCATGAGTGCATAAATCAATAGTGAGTGTGAGTTTAAATTCCTTTTAGTATCTTTGTATGATTCCTTATAATAATTGTATGAAAGGATCTATAAGCCTTTATTGTAACCATTAATATAAATTTCATTCAATATGCATCTAATATAAATGCACACAGTAAGGGATAAAAAGAGTAAAAAAAATTTAGTATTTTATTTATAATAGAAAAATTATATCATATTGTTACAATAATTTATTCCTAAAATAGTGACTTTATAGAAGGAACCACATTTTTTCACATATCTATATCAATTGACAAGTGCATTTGAGTGGTGACCCCAATGTAATGTGAAGCGACCCAAGCTAAACATAACATAAATAGTACATTAATTTTATGATTTAGATAATACATCTCACAATAAGTCATAGAATTTTAGGGCCAAAAGGTTTAATTTCTTGGAGATTAGGTATATAAAAAAATTATTTTACAACACTTTTAATCATTACACCCTAAGAATACTCCTCTAGACCATTTTATATACATATCACATGATATAATCATATTCATAGCCTAGGAAAATGGAAACATGAGAAAGTGGTGAGCTCATATGCTCAATAAGGTAAACACTTATCATAATGTATCACATTATAAAAATGTACGAGAACATGAGGAAGAGGATAATTGTCTTATTAAAAGATCAAAATACCATATATAAACAAAAAACATGATAGGGAAATATAAAACCATAAATATATCATCAAAGAAGAATAAAAGTTATGACATGGCTCAAAATACATCTCAATAATCCTAAAATAAGTGATCATATCATAAAAGTGTAGAATATTTTAAAAATAATGTGTAACATGAAAACGTGAAATATCATTAAAATAAAAAGTATCTTGAAAACTTATAATAACTTGATAAATAACTTAATTTTTGAGAATAACCATAACCATTGGAAAACCTTTGTGATAAAAGTAATTATTACCATGACTATGAAAACAAACTCATTATGTCCATGACTGAAAATTTGAGAGAACTCACTATGCCTATGAATGTGTGAACAAACTCATTATTTCCCAGTCTGACTATCTCATGAGATATAATCTTAAACCAATGAATTGGAGGGAAAAATTAGATCCCACCCTAGATCATCAAAATATATTTTTTCAACATAACATCAATCATCATCATATATTAAAGAACCTAGGGAAAAATAATGTGTTTCTTAAAATTAACATATAACATGAACTTATGAAATCATACTATTTAAAAAATATCATTTTTACGTAAATGTATCATAAATAAATAAAGAGGGTGATCAAAACATCACTTCTTCAGAGATAAAAATTAGTGAAAAAAGAAAATGGAAAATAATAAAGTTCAAACAAAACCTTTAAAACATTGTTATAAAAGATGTAGTGAAAATAAATTTCAATATAATTTCGGAAAAATAAGTCTTTTAAAAAAAGTAAAAAAACATTCTCAAACACTAGAGAGAAAAAAATAAAATTAATCATGTTTCATGATTTCGTTAAGATAATAAATTAAATATATAATTCAACATTTCCAACCACTTCAAGGGATAAATATCAATAAAATATATCAATATTATTCTTTATGAAAACTTCATTTTTCTCAAATGTTTTATAATGAATAAAATAATGAGAAAAGAAATGAAGTAACTCTATGTTTATTAAAAATAAAAAAAACTAATATCAACTTCATTATGACCATTTTTAAATAAAAATTAAGTATGAAACATTTAGGGTGTACAATGATATAGGACATCTAAAACAATATTATATTTCTATCATGGTTTATGTCATGATCATAAAACTTCGGCTCAATGGACAATGGGTACACGATGTTCGTTGTTCAACCACTTTTGATGGCATTGTTTTATCTTTTAATTTGATGAATTTTGTTTATATTTACATAGACCATGTTAGTAAATAACATATTTTATATAATAATAAAAATACCTTTAAATTTTATAAAATATTTATATTCAAATAAATTTAATTTCTTCAATATCTTTTGTTACATGCAACACTAAGTTTTCAAAAACCATGACATACTATGATTATTATTATTAAAATAAGAATATTATAAATATACAGTTAAACTTTGTGATATGAATAAGAATAAACAAATTTTTAAAAATTAGTATAATAGTTTTAGATAAAAAAAATTGAATGATAAGTATTTGATTTTTCATAAGGTTATTATATGCTTTGATAATAAATCTTTCACAAAAAATAAATTTTCAACTTTTTGTGAAAAAATAATAAAATTAAATTTTTTAATTTTTTATAAAATGTATTTGAAAAAATAAACATCATTTTTGGACTCAAAATTCCAAAATTTTGTTAGAGTTACATTTAGGTATTTCACTGAAAAGTTCAGTTTTTAATGAATAGTGAATGAACTTATTTTTATTAAGAACTGCCTTTTCTTTTAAAGAATTTTCATGATAAATTTTATTTTAATAGGGTTCTAAAAGTAAAATTAGTTTAATTATTTCATAATTAATCAAATATAGGTCATTGGGATCAATTTCATATTGAATTTGGATATGAAATCATTATATACTTATGAAACTTTTTTCTTTAAAAACCCATTTTTATCACATTTGTGGGTTTAATTCTATATAAAATTGTCCCAATTCAGAGAATTGAATTTAGAAAAATATATTACATATTTTGAATTTGAATTATTAATATTTTATAATATGTTTAATTTAGTTTTTGGTCATAATGAATAGTAAATATAGAAAAAACTAATTACGGTGATTAAGGTTAAAATGAGTTTATCAGGGGATAAACTAAAAACATAAGGACTAATCTAAAAATGTGTCCAACTCTTATTTAATAGTCATATTTTTTATTTATATCCTATACTTTTCAATAATGAGATATTTCGGAGCATTGAGGAATGTATGAAATGTGGGTATAACTCTATCTTTTAAAAAATTCCAAGTGTGCACCCCACTTATAAAAGGGAACCCCTATCATATGTTATTCACAATCCCAAAGAATATTTTTCAAAAAATACCTAACCAAATATATTAATTAATTCCCTCCTCACATAATAGGGTAGATATTTGTTTTATTAAACCCTCCTATGAAGGCTTTCAGGGTTGACCTACTGAGGTTGTCTGAAGAAGATGTAGCATTCTTAATTGAGAATTGTTATGTTATTTATTATTCCACATCATTCAAATATTCTTAAAAGTTTATAATACTGTAAAATCATTAAATTCAATATACTATTATGTTATTATATTAATTTTATAACCTATTTGCATCTCCTCTTCCCTCAAATTGTAAACGAAGCTGTTGATCGTCTATTTGACAAACTACCACCTTGTGGAATGGTGTAATTTAATTTTCATCACTACATATAATAGATGGATATAATAGTTTAATTAACATATTTATATAAGACATATTACATAATTATACTTATGTAATTATATACCACATCTACCTTCTTACCTTTAAATTTTTTCGAAACTGATAACATCACTCATGCATACATGTATACCACCACATCCACGAAGGGATGTGTCAGGTTTTTCCTTTTATTTTGAAATGGATATTAATTATGGAGTATTTATGGGATATATATGATTTCTATGATATAAAAATAATTATATAAAGGTGAATTAATATTTTCCTCCCTTTCGTTCTGCCCGTCGAGAAAAGGAAAATAGTGTTCATGTGTTCATAAGATCTACCATATCATATATAATGAATATATATGATGTTTATATCATGTTAAATATTCTTAATATTATGGAACCATGATAAAATTATGAGTACCAAAAATACAAAAAATAAAAAATACATGAAAAATGAAGCAGTTATTACCCAAAACAATATTTTAATAAGGAATTGATAATAAAAGAGTCGTATAAAAGGTTATAACGAAATCATATATGTTATGATATATATGAGTATGGTTTTGGAATATATTTTTAATTAAAATATATATATTATAAATTGTGTTCAAACATGTATGAAGAAACTTGAGACTTGAGATAAGGGACTTCTAGACTCTCTTTTATTTCTTTGAGACATATGTCATATTCACCACTCATTTATTTTTTGTGATGTGTATACCTCATCTTTGAAAAGTTATATCATTAATATAATTATTTTAATGATATTTTATGTTTCATTTAATGTAATTATTTTATAGGTCTTATTATTAAAAGGATTTCAATGTGGTGAGGGATTATCATCCCATTTTTATTTATGTTAGACACATTCCATATTCACCACTTGTTCTTTTTTATGGGGTATATATTTCCCATAAATTACTTTTATAATTCTTCTTTTGAATGTAATGTGGATTTAAATATCCATATAAGATTATTTATTCCATGGAACTTGTGATTAAAAAGTTACAAAAGTGGTAAGGTTTTTAGGATACAATCTCATTATTTGTGGTGATTATTTATGATTATGCTTCTAATGATAAAATCTTACAATCTATCTCTAAATTAAATCATGAATTTTCTTCTCATGTAGTTATTTTTTGAAATCACTTGTTTTATATTAATTTTCATCTCTTTATGTATTAAATATAACAAAGGAATATTTTTAAGGAAAAATGACTTTATTTCTCTCTTCGATCAAAAATTATTTGTCTTCCATGTCCATTTTTTATAAAAAAAATATAAATAAAGTTTTAATTATTTTAATCCCTTTTTAAATGAATGTTTTACCCATTTTTTAATTTATAAAAAATCGTTTAAAATAAATCTTTGTCTTAATTTCTAAATAAATATATTTTGACTTTCCACTAAAAAATGTGAAAGGAACCTCCATTTTTATGTGTAAATCATGAATGCTATTTCCCAAAATTTTGAACATTGAATGATTTAAAGATTGATATAAATGATCTAAAAGTTATTTTAAAATAAAATATATTGTTTAGTTTTTGGGATTTTTTTTTCATTTTATAAAAGTGATTTCAAAGTGAAATAGATTTTATGCTTAACAAATATTCCAAGTGATATTTTAAAATAATTTTCCACCTAAGATGAAATCCATTGATGTTACTTAATATTTAACGGGGATATGATCCTATGATACCATACTTATTATTTCTATGGATGGTTTATATTTATGATGAAAATATGTTTACAATACTAATTCATTTTCCATGGATTATTCTATGATGAAATGATGAAATTTTTATAGAACCTATTTCCTTTCAATTGGTCATTCTGTGATGAAATGTTTATGAAACCCATTTCCTTTAATGGGTTATAATATGATGAATGTTTTATGATCTTATGGTGCACAAAATTAATGATTATGTGATGTGTGGGACAAATATCTCCCTCCAATGTATTGGGTAATGATTGATATATCATAAAATACAAAGAACTGTAATGGGGAATAAACCCAGTTCAGTAAGTGAATTTGTCCGCTATGATAGTCTTATGAGTGAACCTTAACTTCTATTATGGTTTGGGATGTGAATATATTCCACTATTAGAGACTTATAAAATATACTTTACTACTAAGGAAATTATTTTCTATGCCTATGTGTATGCCACAAATCTATATCTTTTTACAATGTTATGATATCGTCTTCTAGGTTATTTTATTTCATAATGATTCAAGTCATATGAACTATAAAGATTTATTCTTATAGGTTCTGAGTAGAATTGAATTGGTGGATAGGGAATTCCCAACATTTCTTTTTGTCATGATCAATGATTAATATAATATTTACATGATGATAAACTCTATGATCAATGTAATTAAATCAAATAGTATATGAAATATATAAATGTAGGAAACAAAGGAAAAAATCATCTCATGTTATTTGTTATTAATATATGAAATTAAAGAATTACCCTAGGTGACATTATTTTTTTATTAATGGATCTTACAATGTATTTTGTCATACGTTTGTTGTGTTATAGGAATAAATAGTTACATCTATCCAGATGTTATCCACACGTATTCCACAATATACAAACGTCATTATAGAAATATCCAATTGCTAGGATGGAAGATCCTAATTCTTGCGTTATTTGACTTTGATCGCCTCGAGAATCACTACAAGGAAGGGTTTTATTCAATCTCTCTAGAATTGAGAGTGTTGGTGGTGGAAGACCACTATATAATTTTGACTATTCTTTGATAGGGATCTCTCTTGGGATTTGAGAGTATTATCTCTATATCTTTTTGTACACAACAAAAAATTAATTCAATCTCTAGAATAATAATGTAATTGGGTTTATCTACCACAAGGGTTATAAATTAATAATTGAACATGTGTACTTATTATTTATATAATATCTACAAAACTACATGTATACAATGATAATGATATTATTGTTATTTCTAAACATTTTCTACATTGAAGAATTAAATTATATATCATATATTAAAATAATATTCAATATATATTTTTTCTCACTTTAATATTAATCTAAGTATGTCATTCCAATATAATATTTATCAGTCCTTAAATAATGATTATTTGTTTAATAAATAAATATTACTCTATTATTCTCTAATAAATAAATAAATATTATATTCACTAAGTAGAAAGTAAATATTTATTAAATATTATGATTTCATAATATTCTCTCGAATAACTTGTGATGGCATATATGTGATCAAGATAACATTAATAATTATTAAACCAAATGTGGGAATAATATTTATTCATTTTTTAAATATTAAATAATAATATATTATTTAACTAATATTCTTGATATGCATAGTGTGTGACCCTCTATGACTATTTCTCATTGGCATTAGGTGAGGTAGCCTAAAGTCCAAGGTTAGTGCCTAACGACAGACAAAGTATCCCATAGATAAAGAAGTAAATGTTGAAATGATATAATATATTATACAAACTCTTACTGTGTAATATAATTCTTTTATCATGTTATATCTAATCAAGAAGGTTTCATGTATATTCTATCAACCTATATTCTCGATGTCTCTTTCTTTGACATTATGGAAATCAAAATTTCATATAGAACACTATCGCTAAGGATTTATTTAGGCTATATCATTTTCATTATAGGGGATCAAATACCAACTTCCATTATAGAACAAAGGGGAAAAATCCTTTCATGCACTATTCATTAAGGAAACATTACTCGTGATGCACCCAACATATCATACCTCACCATGAGCATATTTCATCATGGTTTTTATCAATACATCATCGTTCGTGATTTATAATAATTATTAATAAAAATATAAAAGTATAAGGATCAATACACACATTAATAGATAGTAACATCCAATGACACGTATAAATGTGGATTTACTATTGGTGGGTCTCCTTCTCATAATATCCTATACTAGATATTATTAAAGGCGTACACCATAAGAAGGTACCTCAAAGTCCTATGAGTCTCCACTCCTGATATATAATATCATTTGCTTCCATAAAATGTTTTCATTATTGTATACATAATATATTTAATAATATTTTCATGGGACTTCTGGTTTCTCATCATAGTGGGGAGCTATTATAACCTTTCTGTGCGACAAATGCTCTTAAGAAATTATCACATACAATGTTATGAAGAAGAATAGTTATCATTCGATAAAGAGTTTATTAATATTAAAAACAATGAATATAGGTTATCATAAATTACATATATTTTTCTTATAAGGAATTAAATCTAATAGACTCCCACTTGAACAAGAAACAACTTCTAACAACCTTTAGTCTTCTAGTTCTCACTTGATACTCATGATTTTTTTTGAGATTGAACTTTATCCAATCGATCTTCGATGTTTTCTTCTGTGGGAACTCATCTTACTTCAACTTCACACCTCTAAGAAAAATCCCCTAAGAGGTGACACTTCTGGTGTATGTGTTTTGTCCATTAGTGTGGCATTGTCTCTTTTTAAAGAGTCACCTCTATAGTATTATCACAATAAACTATGATAGGGTCTTTACTTATAGTTACCATGTCAAGATTCTAGAAAATGTTTCCTAAAGAAGAGACTTCATTGGATTCATCAAATGGTTCTATATACCTGGAATCCACTATAGAATCATCAAAAACTATCTTCGTTGAACTCTTTCATCTAATATCTCCTCTGTTGAGACGTATAAAATAACCTAATTTCACCTCCAGATCATTCTACCCTATTTGAAAATTTAAATCAATATAAACCCTGATGAATAGATCCTCATCTCTTTAATACACTTGGAAAATATCCTTAGTTCTTATTTGATACTTCATGATAACGATAACATAGAACTAATGATATTCTCCTAGATCGACTTGATATTTTCCTAAAATGATCAATGGACATGAAACATCAACTCTATTATATAACAATTTTTATATGATTTATCTTATCAATGCATCACATGAGATCATAATCATTCTCTCTTTATCATACTGTGTCTGATAATACCTCTTCTTAGAAATATCTATACAATGTAAAACACGAACGAATCACCTCTTGGATTATTCCATGATAGGAAAATATATACCATGTGACTCGCAATCATAGAGTCATATGGAGGGAGGGAGCACTATAGAAGGTTAAGTCTTGGGGGATAACATCGAGGGATGAAGAGTTCCCTTCTAAGCCCAGTTAAAAATGATTTTATTCCTTAATAAAAAAGTGCATCACCCCACCTGGTTTCAATAATAATATTATTAATTGTATATAATAAAAATATGTAAAGTACATGCTAATTATATTGATTTATATATTATTAATTATATATATAATATAATTAACATTTAAGTACATTTAAAAAATATTAATTATATTTAAAAAATTATTATATATATAAATGAATTAATATTTTTAAAAATATATCACTAATTATATAAATGTATAATTATATTAAAAAATAATTATATTTACATAAAATAATAGTTCAAATATATATTACTAATTACTTAAATATAAATATTGAATAAATTTATTAATAGTTGTATTAAAACAACTATTCATTTTTATTCATATTTAATTTATTATTTACATTTTTTTGAAATTGTATTTAAAAGTAAAATAAGTATCATAATTATATTAATAATATTTTATATTTGATGAAAATATCACTAATTTCATATTGTATATGTATAATATTAATTGTTTTGAAATTTATATTCCTATTTATATTAATTATATTTGAATAATATATAAAAAGATTATTTTAAAAGATGAGAAAATAATAAATACAAGCTTATTTTATAAATTAATTTACAGATTTAATTTCTTTTTAGAATTATTTCCTTTCTTGATAGATAAATTAAATATTTTGGTGGATGTAACTGCCTCATCACAAATTCCTTTAGTGACTAATGATGGTGGTCATTAATGGTGCATTCATGCACAAAATGTTTTGGTTTTTCATACTGGAATCTTTGGTAGCCAAGTATGTGGGACCTTATTCCTGTCGGCCATGCATATGTATAACAAAAGATTGGTGTTAATGTTTTCAGTGTGACTTTGGTTTAGGTCATCGGAAGTTAGGGATGGGGGGTCGAGGGTGTCGAGGGAAGATGACATTGAAGGAGGTCTACGGTGGTGACCGACGAATTTCTATGATGTTAAGGGAAGGGGGTAAAATTGGTGTGATAAGAGAGTTTTGGAAAAAGAGTGTGGGAAAATTCTGACCATATTTTTAGTTTAGTATTAGTGACTGACACTGGAAGTTGACCACTTTTTCTTTTGCACAAATTAAAATTTCATGTAGTGGGTTACATTTTCTGAATTACTATATATATATATGAGTTTATTTAATCACATAAAATAAATATGTGTGTGTTTGTGTGTATGATGGAAGGGTATTTGGTCATATTTACCCTTATCAATAATCATTCCCTTATCATTTCATCACAGTGGCACCTAATGTTGTTTCATGTGGAGACTTCAAACTAAATTTAAAAAACTACTGCTTTTTTCGATTTGTTTTTGTTAAATGTTATATAAATTGATGTTTTGGAAAAGGAAAAAAAAGTAAAATATAATTAAAAATAAGTTGTAAATCAATGTTAGAAGTTAGAGATATTAAATACAAAAAAAATATGACAAATCATAATTGAGATAACATCAATTAACATGTTTTGACCTTAGAACATTACCTTGTTCATCGATTAAAAATGTTCCCCAATTGAGTTTCTCAATATATACTTAAATAACCAAAATTTTAAAACTATATTTCCTTAAAACCATATTTAGATCTAAAATATCGGTGTTTATATACTTATAAAAGTGATTTGATTACCAAAAGACCTCCAAACAACCAAAACTAATTGAGTTTGTTTATCTCATGAGTGAGACCTCACTCAAGAAATTTAAATAGAATGAACAAATACTTTAATTGCATATGTAAAAACATTATCTAGTATAGTTTTTATGAAAATTTATTCAATAATGAAAATGGACGTTTTAATTCAATAAAATAGTTTTCATAATATTTCAAAAGATTGCAATGAAAAGTATAAAACTCAATAGATAAAAGTATCCATGGGGTTCAACTATCCAAAACCACTTGATATTTTAGTCCATTATGGATAGATTACACCTTGTTTACTCCTATTCTACAACTAACCCTATATAGTTTATTTCTCTCTCTCAATATCTCTCTAAACCTGGGATTGTATGTAGAGACACATATTAAGAAATAATAGTTGATGTATATTTTCCCTCTAATTATGTCAATAAAATTTGAGTTTATTTTTATCCCACAAGAATACATAATATTGAATGGTTTTCTTCTAGAAAATTGTTTAAAAATACCTTGTATATCCATAAACAAATTTTGATATTCCTTTGAATCATGAATAAAATGTTATCCTTTATTTAGTGAATATTAATTTTATAGCCAAATAGACTATTCAATTCCATTGAATTCTACACATCCAATGACTGCCTTAATTATCTATTATTTCCTTGATATTTTATTCATATATGATCCTCTAATATAGATTTTGTTTCAAACTATAATATTCTCATTTGGATTCATATACCTCGAATTATGACTCATTTAATAAAGGTCGATCAACTCTATCCACCCAAAAGTCTTCCGTTTTTCATTCTTTATTTAGGCTTCAAATGGTTCAATTCATCCATAGGTCCTATTAAATGAATTAATTCTCAATAAAAATATAATCCTAAAATAACTATTCAATTTGGATCAATTAGGAAAATATTTTGACAGAAATATGAAAAGTATAAAAAAATCAAAATCTAGAATTAAACCATTTTCAACAGAATCCCAAAAAATCACCAAAATATGAAAATGATGAAATTTCATACAAAAAGACAAAATGGTCTGATTTTATTCCTTGAAATGCACATAAAGGGTAATGAATCATTTTTCTCTATAAATTACCCTATACTTGATATTTGGAATCCTAGAAAGGTAATCATAACAAATGAAACTAAAGTGATTTTGAAACACAATCCCAAGAGATAGTACTGTAGATACGTGCTTTACCAATGCTAGAAATGGACTTAATCGGTTCTAATAAAGCATTGAAGTTATAATATCCTTTAAAATTTAATGAATTTTAGCATCGTTAAAACTAATAGTGATAAAATATACCTTCATCAAAGTCAAAAAAATCACTGATAAAATTATCCTTTTATCAATTAATTTTTTAGCATTGATGAAGGTGGACCTTCATCAGTGCTTTTTATAGTGATGATAAAATCTCACTTGTATCAATGTGATACTTCAAGTTAAAATACATAGAATCACCAAATGGGGGAATTTAATTTCAATTAAATTTATAATACAATATAATAATAAACGTTGGACAATATTTACAAACATTTTTATGTAAAATTACATTGGAACATATAATTACATTGGTATATATAATTAAATTGGGATGTATAATTTATTACAGATATCAAAAAATTCAAAACATTATTTCATTTTCTTCAGACTCCCTTCAAAAAGATCCTAATTAATCTACTCATAGCCAAAATGACCAACCCCACATAAAAAAATAGTTTACCTTTATAAAAATTAATTACTAAGTTAGTAATACTATAATGAAATAAATTAAACAAAAATATGACATAATGCATTAATAAAATGTCATTTAAAACTAAAAACAAGAACTTTATGTCATAACAGGAACACCATGTGTTTGATTAATGTGTTGTTGATTAATACATGTGATAAATTATTTATAGATAATTTCCCTAAATTATAAAGACAATTCGAGTGCATTTTTTTTATTTTGTGTCCATCATGCATGTTTTGAACTAAAATGTTAATTTTAATTAAGAACATTAACTTTGAGTCATACCAACCACACCATGTGTTAGACTGACATGTGTATAATTCATACACATCACAAATTATTTATGGAACATTGTTCTAAAATAAATATAATTTGATTGTTTTTCTTATATTTAAGTGAGTGACACATGGTTTTAACTAAAAATTCATTTTAATCTAAAAACATGTACTTTGAGTCATACTGGTCAAACTGTGTATCAGATTTACATGAGGTTGCTTCCTATACATAAAAAATGAATTATAGATATTTCCCCAAATTTTTATGTCCATTTTATTGTGTTTTATTTTATTTCATTGAGTGAATTTTTTTTAACAAAATTGTCACTTTTATACTAAAAACATACACTTCGAGGATACTAGCCTCACCATGTGTAAGATTGATGTGTGACTAATTCCAAAAAATCTAATATGACTTATGGATAATTTTTATGAATTATCAAGGAAACTTTAGTAAAATTTCTTTATTTAATTAAGTGATTTGTGTATTAAACTAAAATGTGACTTTTAAACATAAGACACACATTTTGAGTCATACTGGGAACACAGTGTGTTAGATTCATGTGTGCATGATTCATACATGTTATTAATGTATTATATATCATTTTCATAATGTTTAAATACAATATGAGTGTGTCTGGTTTGTTTTGAGTATGAGATGTATTTGTTTGAAGTAAACTGTCGATTTTAAATCAAAACATGTGACTTCAATCATAGTAGGCACAACATTTTTAATGTTTATGTGAGGTTAATTACAATACCTATAAAATTACCTAAAGATATTTTTAATAATTATCAAGACAATAAAATTTTTTTTTCTTATTTTTTAGTGAGTGACACACATTTTGAAATAAAATGTCACAATTCAACTGAAAATGTTCCCTTTTGGTAAAACCAGCCACACCATGTGTTAGATTGATGTGAAAGTCATTAATATACATCAAAAATAACTTATGGATAATTCCCATAGATTATAAAGAAAATATCAGTGGTTTTAATTGGTTTTTAGTAAGTGACATGTGTTCTGAACTAAAATGTGACCTTAAAACTGAAAACATGTGCCTTGAGTTATATTAGGCACACTGTGTGTCAGATTGATGAGAGACTAAAAACTATACGTTATAAATTAAATATGGATAATTTTACTAAATCATAAAGAAAATACAAGTGTTTTTTCTTTGTTTTTATTGAGTGGAGTATGTTTTGAACTAAAATATCATTTTTAAACCGAAAACACACATTTTGAGTCATGTAGAGTACACTATATTTCAGATTGGTTTGATACTAATTCGTACACATCAAAAATGACTTATGAATAATTTTCCTAATGTATCAAGAAAATATTTTACTGTTTTATTATTTTAGAGGATGTAAAGTATGATTTGTACTAAAATAGTGATTTTAAATAAAAACATTCACTTTTGGTCATACTGGCCACACTGTGTGTCAGATTGATGTATAAATAATTCATATTTTTTAATAATGGATTATGGATAATTTCTAAAAATTATTGAGATAATAAAAAAAATGAATGGATTTCCGCCAACAATACATTTTTTGAACAAAAATATTACTTTTAAACTGAAAATACACACTTTGAGTAATGTTGGGTACACCGTCTATCAGATTGTCATGTGACTAATTACTACACATAAAAATTAAATAAAAAATATTTTTATAAAATTATAAATAAAATAAGAGTGTTTTTATCAATTTTTCATATGTGAAGTGTGTTTTGTACTAAAAATAAGATTTTAAATATAAAAACATGCTCATTTAGTCATACCAGTCGGATCGTGTGTCAAATTGATTGGAGGACAATTCCTATATGTTATAAATTTTTTTTGTACTTTTTTCAAAAGAAATAAAGACAATATAGGTATTTTTTCATGGTTTTAAGTTAGTGATACAAATTTTTAAATAAAATATTTCTTTTAAACTGAAAAAATTCACTTTGTGTTATACCGAGAACACCATGTGTTGGATTGATGTGTGGTGGAATATTATATGACACAAATGGATTATTTATCACTCTAAAAAAAATATATATATAAATAATCATAGTGTTTTACTTAGATTTTAGTCAGTGAAACACATTTTGAACAAAAATATCCCTTTTAAAATGGAAAACATACTTTGAGTAATATCTGGAAAATCGTCTCTATGATTAATGTGTGCCTAATTATTATATTCATAAATTAATTCTCTATTTTTTTTCAAACGTGTGAAGACAATTTAAGAAACATTTCTCAGTTTTGAGTATGTGAAGTATGTTTTGTACTAAAATTCCACTTTTAAACTGAAAACACACACATTGAATCATATAAAGAATGCCATATGTTTTATTCACACACAGTTGATTACTACACATCACAAATGATTTATACATTGGTTTTCGAATGTATTAAGTAAATTCAAACTTGTTTACTTGGTTTTGAATATTTTTTGTATGTTTTGAAATGCAATGTAACATTTAAATTGAAAATAAGCAATTTGAGTCAAACATGCGACCACATGTATCATATTGACATGAAACACACTACAAAACATATATATTTTTATGGTTCGTTATTAGATATATATTTATGTCACAAAAAAGTATTTTTAATATAAATTCATTGTATATAACCCATATTGGAAAATCACACAATGAATCCTAATTTTTGCAATGGGTTTTCACAATTATGATCAAAGTGACACTATTTTTTATGAATATTAAATTCTATCTCAAATATTTTTCAAATTTTTTTTATGGAGGATTCAGAATTCCCTCACAAATAACTATTTGTGGGGAAATTATCAATTTGTCACAAAAAAGTGCATGTAAATAAAACAATAAAATATAGATAATACATTATCAATAATTATATATTAATTAAACAATTAAATTATAAAAATTAATAACAAGTCATGATAATTAAACCATAAAACATATATATATATAATTAATAATTACTTAAATAAAATTAAAAAATGTGATATTAAAAAAATAAAAAATATATAAATAATTAAATAAAACTAGTAATGAAAATAATTTTAAGAAAAATTAAAGATAAAACATAAAATAAAACCATTAAATAAATATTAGTAAAAAATAAATATACTGGATAGAGTGTTGAGGGTGTTTGTAGCAGGGTAAATGATAAATGAAGTGAGGTAGGGGTGTAGTTGGGTTTACAGTTGACTTTATTGTGATAAAATATTTGATTTGGAATAATCTGTCACAAAAAAATGGATCTTTAAAATATTTATAATGGGAATTCGTGATGTAATTTGTAATTCGAGAAGGGTATTTTAGATGGAATGTTTTTCCATCAAAAAATTAGTAGCTATAAATATTTGCACACCTATTTAAATAGAATTTTCCCACTTACTGAAAAATTATTTACAATGGATTTAAATCCATTGTAAATAATTGTTTTTGTGAGGTATTTTTCAATAGATGGGTAAATTCATAATTATAATTTTTTTGGGGGGAAAATCATAAAATTGTTTCAAATAATTATTAATAATGGAATTATAAAATTCATCAAAAATAATCACAAAGGAAAAAATTATTTTTTATAGATTTAAGAGTCAGTCACAAAAGATTTCCATCAAAATATTTTTCATGCATATTTGAAAAGTATTTTCCCAATTATTTAAGAATTATTTTAAATGAATTATTAAATCAACTGAAAATAATTTACCTATTATTGGATTATTTTTTATGGAATTATTAAATCTATCAAAAATAACATGAGGGGAAAAAACTTATTTGTGATGGATTTAAATGTCTGTCAAAAATTATTGCCTACAACAAAAATGCGTGCATTACCACAGAAACTAATAGAGATGGATTCAATGTATGTCAAAAATGGTTATTGCTATGAATTTTATTTGTTATCTAATTTTATGCTCATTCTAAATTAATATTTTAAAGAAATAGTTTCTGATGGACTCCAATTCATCTCAAACACGTTGTTTCAAAAAGTTTAATTTCTTATAGTGGATAATTCCTACATTTAAAAAATTCATTATGGATCATTTTACTAATGTACCAAGAAAAATCAATAGTTTGTTATCATTTTTGAGTATTTGAACTGTGTTCTGTACTAAAATGTTAATTTTAAATAAAAACACACACTTTTAGTCATACCAAATAAAAAGTGTGTTAGATTGATGTGTGGTTGATTCCTATACATCAAAAACAAATTATGTGTGGTTTTCATATATTATCAATACAATCCAAGTGGGTTTTTTCAGTTTTCAATAAGGGTTACATGTTTTAAACTAAAATATTTCTTCTAAATAGAAAACATGAACTTTGAATAATACCAGACACACCATATATCAGATTGAAGTGAGGCTGATTCCTAAATGTCAAAAAGTACTTATGAGTAGTTTTACTAAATAATCATGAAAATCCAATCATGATTTATTAATTTTGGTTATATGAAGTGTTTTTTTATTAAAATTAAAATTTAAAATAAAAATGTACACTATTAGTCATTCTATCCACAATGTGTGTTATATTTATTTGAGGATGATTCTTATATGTAAAAAATAAAATATGGATAATTATACTAAATTAACATAACATTATGAGTTTGTCTTCATGGTTTCCTTTTAATGATTCATGTTTTAAAATAAAATGGTACCTTTAAATTTAAAACAAACACATTGATTCATACTGATCACATCATGTGTCAGATTGATATGTAGACGATTTCTACATGTCACAAATGAAATATTGATCATTTTAAAAAATTATCTACATAATCAAATAATTTTTCTCAATTTTCATCATGTGAAGTGTGTTTTGTAATAACATTTATATTTTAAATAAAAAAAGTCTTTTATTCATGCTAGTCAAACCATGTATTATATTGATGTGCGATCGATTTCTATACACAAAAAATGTATTATAAATCATTTTTAAAAATTATCAAGACAAACTGGTTGTTATTGATTGGTTTTTTGTAAGTGACATGTGGTTTGATCTAAAATGATTCTTTTAAATTGAAAACATTCACTTTAATCCATATTTGGCATGCCATGTGTCATAGTGATGTCAAGTTTATTATTACTAATAAAAAATGATTCATGGATAATTTTCATAATTAATCAAGACAATCATAGCATGTTTGATTAGTTTTGTTTTTGTGACAAGAGATTTTAATTAAAATGTTAATTTTCAATAAAAACATGCACATTGAATCACAATGAGAAAATTTTGTATTAGAATGACATGTGTTTAATTATCACAAATAAAAAATGACTTATGAATCTTTATTCTAAAGTTTCAGGAATATATGAGGATGTATTATTTGTTTTTAGTGATTTACAAGTGTTTTAAACTATAATGTCACTTTTAAACTGAAAAAATACAATTTTGGACATACTTGGGACAATGTGTGTTGGATTGAACTTCGGTTGATTTTTATACATCACAAATGACTTATGGGCTATTGTATTATAGCTGCTTCACCAGCATGTTATAAAAGAGTCTTGGATTCCAAATCGAATTCATTTTATCGCTATTGAATTTAAAAAAATGAAATAAATATCTTAAAGGTCTATAAAGATAACATTAAACAAGTATTCTTCCCACTCATTTTTAAATAATTATGTTTAATCTTTTGAATATGTGGATTTTCGATAGTTCAGGTAATATTGTAAAAATATAAATAAATAAACTATTACAAAAATATTTTAAATGAAATTATAATTATTATTTGAAATAACTTTTTTGGATGCTAGTATTTTTATGGAATATAATATCATTTATAAATTTTCAAACATAATAAAAATAATATTTTCTATTAGTTAGTTACAAACAATATATAAACATTGATAAAAATAAGCAATTTGTTTTGATAGTGAAAAATTATTATATATACCCTATATATTTATCCATTTTTATAAATTTATAGGCTTATTGTACCCATTGACCATATAACGTCCCGGATCTGGGTGCCACCCCAAGGTGCCCCAAACCGGGATGGTCACATAACCTCATACACATTTCCCAAAATGCCAAAGGATTTTGACTAGAAGCGGGGGATTAGGTGTGATAATGGGGAAACTATTCCCTCATTGGCAGAGTATACATAGTGGAAAACAAATAATAAATAATAGAAGAAGTAGTAATAACATACAATAGAAGTAAACAAAGAAAGACTAAAAGTATATCCAATAAAATCCACTATATATATATATATAATTAATGTAATATGTATCTAAGAAAAAAACCAAACAATTCACAATGCTAGAAAGTAATACAGAAACCAACATACAGAAAAAAAGTAAACTCCAATAGCATCGCAAGCCTTAGCTTGGTCCCATGCTCTCGAGCTCCAATATCAATCAAGTACGCGATGAAGAATGGTGATTTCCATTATCTATAATTACAATCATATAATTTATTTGAGTCTTAAATCATTACTCTAATAGGGTTTGATATGAATCTCAGTAGGCAACCACCAAAATATTGGTGACTAATTGTTAGTGAATTTATATAGCATGTAATATGCAAGTATGAAGTAATAAACTAGGAATCACTCAAAAGTAACCAATCTTACCATTTTAATTACATTAATTTAAAATTATTTATTCATCTGTAGAATCATGTAACCTTGGGATCTATCCTAAGCTTTGTATCCCCCATGTAAAGTAACCAAAATAGACATATCATAAGACCATCTAAACAATCAGGTAAGACTGAGTCCAAGATTGTTCTTTGGCTTGGAAAACTCATCAAAGTACTTAAATTATTCAATAATGACCCTTTGGGAAAGTTCTCACAGTCTAATCCCATTGGTCTAACATAAAATATTTCATTTAATAATGAACTTCTAGGAAATATCTCATGGTCTAACCCCTTTGGTCTATTATTCTATCAAAACATTTTAAACAACCACCTGAAAAATCTCTCCCAGTTTAAACCCCCAGGTCAACGTTCTAGTAAAACATATATAAATGACCCTCCATCAGGAATCTCTCATAGTACAATTCCCCTTGTTCAAACATTTACAATTCATATCACATGAATCTTATATAATAATCAACTCCATCCTAAAAAATCCAAGGCATGGAAAACAGGGCAGGCTAAACAAGCATCCTACACCAAACGACCATAAACTATCAAATAAGGGAAACACAACCACAAAGTGTCCATAAACAAGGTATATAACCTTACACATAATCAACTACCCTTTATTAATTGAATAAAGCATGTAAAGTGATAAAAAAGGTTAAATTCCAAATAAATCAACACCCCAAACATGGGTATGCAGCACATTAAGCATATATAATCCAACAAAACACAATTAAAGGCACAAATCACCAACCTTGATGTCGTATGATCGATGTACGTGAATGTCGTTCCTCAAATCAGCCTATATTAGAGTATATCTATAAAAAGGTGAAAAAATCACAACCTTTAAAAACTCACAAGAGAGGATGAATTGGGAAGAGAGGCTCTAGGGGTTTTGAGAACTCACCAGTGGGATTCCAATGCACCTGACGATGTCTCAATTAGAGCATGGATGGAGAATCGGGAGGGGTTTAGATTTCATTGTTCATTCCGCAATGCTCCTGTATGAAACAAGGGGAGAAGAAAGTGTTTCTGGAAATGAGATGTGACCCATTCCGAAAAATAAAATAAAAATAAAACTACATGGTGTGTTCATTAAAACTACACGTCGTGTAGTAGCCTTAACCAGACCTCGACTTAAGTGGTCTTCTTGGTCACCACACGGCCAGGTACCCAACCGTTACACAGAGGGTACGTGGCTGTACATGGATACCAGGTACATAGAATGTACACATAAGTACATGAAATGTTCTTATAAATTCCACATTTCTTCATTTTTCCTAAAAAACTACCCTAAATAAAGAACCATACCTGAAAAGAAGATCCAAGTTCTTAGAAATATTCCCCCTAAAAGAAAGTTTCCCTCGAATTTCTCTTCTAACGGTGGTGAAGAAGACACTAAAAACAACTATGGACACTACGATTGCATATCATCCTCCCTCTCCCAAGTCTCATCCTACAGTCGCCCGTGTTTCCATAGCATCCATACTAGAGGAATAGACCATCCCTGAAGAGCCTTCATGTTGTGATCTACAATATGAATAGAGATCTCCTCAAAGGATGCATCCACCTCCAACTCAGCCTCCTCAGGTTGAGAAACATGATACAAGTATGAAATGTAACTCCATAGCTGAGAAACATGAAAGAAATTGTGCATATACCAGTACCTCTAAGGTAACTGCAACAGATAGTCATTCGGACCAAATCTCTCTAAAACCTCATATGGCTCAATATATCTCGGTGAATGATTCCCTTATCTCTTAATCCTCCTATGTCCCATCCTCTGTGTGACACACAAGAAAACCTGATCTCCGACCTTGAACTCCAAAGGTCTTCTCCGTCGATCAGCATAAGATTTATGGAAATATTGTGTAGTATCCATCCTATTCCAATTCAACTCCACCTACTCAGTAGTGTCCTCGATAAGATGAGGTACCATCATAGCTGCCTCTCCTACCACCATCCAACATATGAGTGATCAGAATGGCCTACCATACAAAGCCTCATAAGATTCCATATGAATCATTTCCTAAAAATTGTTATTGGAGGAAAAATCCACCAGCGGTATGTGTCTCTCGAGAGCGCCCCTGAAATCTAGGATGTATGCTCAAAGCATGTCCACCAAAACCTAAATCGTGCACTTGGACTGGCCATTTTTTCTGGGGATTGTATGTTTTACTTAGAAGTACCTGTGTACCCAAAGACCATTGTAGTCCCATCCAAACATGAGAAGTAAACGAGGCATCCCTTTTTGAAATGATAGATTGTGGAACCCCATGTAAATGTATAATCTCATATTTGTTCAACTTTCCGATAACATCACCATTGATGTATTCCTTGATCCGCAAGAAATGTTCAACCTTCATGAGTCAATCGATAACAACCCAAACCACATCAGTACCTCATGGAAATCTCAATAAACCCATCACGAAATCCATTGTGATGTCATTACATTTACACTCATGAATGGGTAAATTTGGTAATAGCCCTTTCGGTCACTGATGCTCTTCCTTCACCTACTGATAGGTGGAACATTTCATAACAAAACCAGCTACACCCTTCTTTATACCTAGCCACCAATACTAACGATGTAAGTCTCTATACATCTTGGTGACACCATGATGTACTACCCATACTAAGTCATGAAAATCTCACATAAACTACTTATGTATGTATTCTGACACCCATACGTGCCCATGAAAATGAAAACCTCAACCTCACCTACGGTCCACCTAGGAGTAGGGTCCTCCCCCGACACACTCTCCTATAGGACTAGGCCTTTGTAATCTGATAACTTCCTCATTCTCAATAGTTCTAGTAGATTAGAAGTAATAGATATAAATGAAAAAAAAATATCTACCCCTGTCTAGCATGCACCTCCATATAAATCTCAAAGAATAAATCCATAAGATGCCACTCACTACTGGCCTCCTGAACTGCATGTATCTAAGTACTCCTAACCAATGCATTAGCCACTGCATTTCCATTCACATGCGTGTAGGCAAGCTCAAATTCAAAATACATATTGTACTCAACCCACATTCAATATCTCAAATTTATATCTTGTTTATTAAAGATATACTTGAGGCTTTTTGTGTTCCATGCACACCACAAAATGCTCTCCAAAAAGATATTATCAACAACAGCGCAAAGTATGCACAACTACGGCTTACTCAAGATTGTGCATTGGGTAATTACTCTCATGTGGAATCAACTACTAATAATCGTATGTAATTAATCCTTCCCAAAATATAAGCATCACACCCATCTTGATACCTGATTCATCATAGTAAATGGTGTAACTTTTTCCCGATTTCTGAAAAATCAATATCGATGTTGAAGTAAACCTCCTTTCATCTCCTAAAAGGTTAATCACATGAATCTATCCATAAGTACATCTCACCCATCATAGTCAGGCCTGTTAATGGCACTTCTAAGCATGAAAAGTCCTGAATAAAGTGTCTATAGTAACCAGCCATCCCCATAAAACTCCATATCTCAAAGACATTATTCGGATGATACTAGGAAACTACCACTCTCACCTTCTCTAGGTCTACTGATACAATTTTCATTTATATGACATGACCACAAAAGAGAATGAATTACATCCAAAAGTCAAACTTTGAGAGAACAGCATATAACATACGCTCTCTTAGTTTACACAATACAATCTCAAGATGGATGGCATGGTCATGTCGAGTGTGAGACTACAATAAGATATCATCCATGAAGACTACCACAAAAGAATCCAAGTAAGTATGGAACACTAAGTTCCTTAGTTCAATGAAAATTTTCAGCGAATTCGTGAGACCGAACAGCATAACCAAATACTTGAATAGATCATACTTTCTATGGAAGGTTGTAAGAGGTATATATGATGGTCTAACACACAACAAATGAAAATCAGATCTCAAGTTAATCTTCAAGAACACCTGGGATCCTCAAATATGAACAAAGAGATCATAAATTATTGTTAAGAGATATCAGTTCTTGACTATCAAATAATGCATCTTCCAATAATCCACACAAAGTTTGAGGGTACCATTCACCTTCTTTGTAAAAAGGATAGGCGAACCCCATGGAGAATTACTGGTTCAGATGAAAAACATTTCCTATTACTCATATAACTACATCTTGATCTTATGTAACTAAAGGATAGTCATCCTATAAGGAGGAATGGACATCGGTGCCACTCCTGGCATAAAATCAAAAGATAAATCCACCTCTTTCTCTATATGTAAACCTAAAATGTTTTTTGAAAATATATCTCTAAAATGATCCACCAATAGAGGAAATTCCATCTATGAAGTCCCCTAGTCATCTAGATTTATACTAGACATATGGTTTGTGATTCCTTCTAACCCATGATGCTCAGGTCCAGCTGTTCTCGTCTGGAAATCCCATTCACCCATGTGTAGAAAATATTCACCCTCTGGTGACTTGAAACTCACCCTAGAGAAATAATAGTCAGCAAAGGCCATAAAGGAGAGCAATGAGTCCATTATGAGAATGAAATTGAAGTATGGAATCTATAAGACATAAAGAACCCACAAAAAGTGTTACCAACCAACCTCAAGATGGAACTCCTTGAACTGATGTACACTAGCCATCTTAATTCCCAATGGAGTGTCTAGCATCATAACATCATCAGAATTAAAGGTATAGAGCCCAAGGCTCTGAACAATGGTAACTGATATAAAACTATGGGAAGCCTCGGTATAAAAAAAGGAAGAATCTAAAACTAAAGCAACTAGTATAATACCTCTTATTTTATAGGGTCTGAGATCTTTCTCTTCTTGGGTTGGTTCCATTGCAAAATTTAGACCTATATCGTGGCCCTACGACCCTTCTTGGCTACCTTGAGCTGATCCACCATATTTTCGCTATGAACCAATCACCTGGCTACCATGACCACGACCATATCTTCAGCATAAATGGTTAGATGAACTCCATTTTCCTGACTGATGAGAAACTAGTGGCCCCACCATTGAATGAGGAGTCATAAAATATCCCCACTCACTCACTGCTTGTGATAACTTCCTACAATAAATGTTGAATATGGCCCATCCTACCACAGTATTGGCACTCAACTGGGTCCTTCAGTACATTTAGTCTCATATTCCCACTATTTACACACTGTTAGCACACCACTTGGTTACCTGAAGAAATATCCTTTCACCTTGAAGAATAACAGTTTGAAAGTTCCCTGCAAAACATCCTACTATCTATCGAAGGAGTACCAGCCCTGGATAATGAACTACCCTAGCTTGAAGATTTAAACTCCCATAGATTTCTCTCAATAATCAGTGTCTAATTTACTATATACATCATCGATGTGAACCTGAAAATATTCACTTGCAATCGGATTTCGTACTAGAGACAATCCTCAAATTACCTAGCCCGTGATAACTCATCACCCCCTAGAACAGGTGTGATGTTCTAAAGCTCTCTAAAGTTATAAGATTAATCCATCACTTAAATAGGGCCTTACTCCAAATTCATAAATTCCTCTTCTCTATTGGTCCTCAACATCTCAGGTTAGAAGTAATCATAGAAGGTCCTCTGAATCTCTTCCCAAGTCATATCCTGATGACGTCCCGCCTATGAGATACCATCTCACCATCTCTTGGAAGAATCACGTAGCATGAAATTCATGATATTAACCCTAATATTATGAGGTGTCCCTAGATAATTTAAGATAGAAATCATGACCTCCAATATTGACTCTATATACTATGGTACTCCATCCCCAGAGAAAGTGGGATGATGGTGCTACTGGAAAACCTGCGTCAACTCTACCACTGTCGGGGCAGGATGTGGTGATCCATGAAAAGTCAGCATCATACTCATGAAGCCTTCACAAATAATTAATCATCACCTATTTCTAGTATAACAGTTGGTGCCAAGATGGGAACGATGGGAGGATTTTCCGGTAGTCTCAGATCTCCCCTTTCTGATGTCTGATCATCGCCCTATATCAGTCGTACAACTAGAGGATGTCTTAGTGGGATTACTATGCCAGTTCAAGTGCACACCATAGTTCAATATTATCAAATAATTCAACATATAAGTGAAAAAATGGAAATAGGAGAGGGAAAAAATTCAAATTTTACAAATGATGATTACATGGCACGTAAGACCACTACATGACGTGTTCCCTTGAGCCTTAACATGGGTGTGTACCTCTTCCAACCTGGTTATGTAACACCCATACAAATGGCATGTTCCTCTTGATACACAGTGTCTAGTTGAATATTCCATCCTTCCCAAGTACATATATATATCTAGAACTGCACAGTTTCTCCAATTTTAATGCTACACATAATGAAAACACTAGACATGGTGTGCACTACAAGGTTCCACCAACGCGTGTCGTTAGTCACACAACCAGACACATGATCGATTAGAACACGTCATGTACTCTCAATACATGGTCTGTTCTACCAAATTTTTACCAACCCCATTTCTCTACTCACACATTCTGTCACACTGTCAACAACTACACAACATATACATACGGTACATGGAGTGTACTTATGAAAATTAATTTCTTCTAGAACAATAGTACACATGGCGTGTGTTCATAACATCACACGTCGTGTTTTCTTGGTTTTTCGGACAGTAAGCCTCTAAAACTTATATGGAACCCTAAAATATTAAAAAATTTCTATGTTATGCCATGTTTTGATCTTTGAGATCCCATAATCCTCTCAAATCAATGTTTATAGTCCTTATTTATATCATATCTTAATATAATTAAATTAATGTTCAAACATGATCCACCAAATTATGATCCAAGAAGGCCCATAACACCTCAATGACCATGTCTTGGAATCCATCCAATGAATCTTTACATATAATAATACCCTATCAAAATATCATGTATTCAATCATGACATCTATCATAACACCATTCATATACAGCATAACATCTATCATAACAACATGAAATTAGTAATGCTCTAAAAAAGGCATGGAAATAATGAATGGCATGTGATTTCTAACTAGTTCCTATATGATGCATGGGATGGAATACCCTCATGTAATTTGGTTGAAATATAATAAAACCACAAATAATATTAATGATAATAGAACTATACATTTGTACCACCCAATAGTGAAATCAAATCAATTGTAACAATTGTGAAACCATAAAATTCCCAACATTCGAGTTAACTTGGATTTTCATTGTACAAGTGGTAGCTACTCCTGGGCATAGCTAATTAAAAAACACCATTTTATTTCTATCCCTTTGTTATGTCACCAAATAGTAAGACAAATAAGAAAAGAAAACTCCTCTGATACCACATTGTAACTTACCAAATCCGAATGCCGCCAAAAGGTGCCACGAACCCGGTTGGTCACATAACCTCAAGCGCATTTCCCCAAACACCCGAGGCATCCAACTAGTAGTGAGGGCCAACAATGTGATAATGGGGAAACTATGCCCACATTGACAGAGTATACACAACGTAGAACAAGTAGTAAACAATAGTAGAAGTAGTAATACCATACAACAGAAGTGAACAATGGAATACTAAAAGTAAATCAAACATAAGACACAGTTTATATATATGATGCATGAAATATGTATCTAAGAAAATATACAAAAAATTTACAATGCTGGAAAGAAATACATAAATAAAATTATAGAAAAACAATAAAGTCCAATAGCATCACAAGACTCATCTTAGTCCCATGCTCTCTATCTCCAACAACAATCAAGTACCTAATGAACAAGGGTTCTTTCCCTTATTTATACCTTTAATCATATAAAATGTTTCGGTCAAAAAACATGACCCAAATATGATGTGATATGAATAATAGTACAAAAATAAAAAAATATTTGTGCCTAAATGTCAGTGAATACATATAGCAGGTAATATGAAAGTATGAAGAAATAAACTAGAATGTAATCAAAAGTAAACAATCATAGTATTTCAATTACATTCATTTAACATTGTTTATTCATCCATTGAATCATGTAATAATGGTATCTTCTCTAATCTTTGTATCCCCCATGTAAGGTAACTAGAACAAATGTATCATAATACTATATAAACAATCAAGCATGACCGAGTCCAAGCATATGCTTTGGACTGGAAAACTCATCACAATCATTCAATTATTCAATAATGACCCTTTGGGAATGTTCTCACAGTCTAATCCCCCTACTATAATGTAACAACAATTCATTTAATAACATAACTCTAGGAAATATCTCACTCTATAACCCCTTTGGTCTATTATGCTATCAAAAAATTATAAACAACCACCTGGGAAAGATCTCATAGTCTAAACCCCCAGGTCAACATTCCAATAAAACATACATAAATGACCCTCTCTTAGGAAGCTCTCACACTCTAAATCCCCTTTGGTCAAACCTTCATAATGCATATCACAAGCATCTCATATAATCATCAACTCCATCTTAACAAATAATTTCATGGAAAACAATTCAAGCCTAACAGGCATCCTAGACCAAACGGCCAAAAATATTCAAATAAAGGAGACTCACCCATGAGGTGTCCCATAAACAAGGTATCTAACCTTACACATAAGAAACTACCCTTTATCAATTAAATAAAACATAGAAGGTGATAAAAATGTATAAATTCCAAATCAATACAAACCTAAAACATGGGTATGTGGCACTTTATGCATATACAATCCAAGACAACACAATGAAGGGCACAAACCACCTACCTCGATGTCGTACGATTGATATATTTGAATGTCGGCCTTTGAATTGGCCTATATCAGCATTAATCTTACAACCTTGAATAACTCACAAGTGAGGATGAATCAAGAAGAGAGTCTCTAGGGATTTTGAGAACTCAAGGATGGGATACCAACGCACCTGATGTCATCTCAATCGTAGATTTGATGGATAATCGGGAAGGGTTTAGTGTTCTTTGGTCATAAGGTAGTACTCCAATACAAAACACATAGATAATAAACTATTTCAGGACATGAGATGTGACCCCTTATGATATATAAAATAATAAGAAAACTACGCTGTATGTTCTTTAAAACTACACATTGTGTAGTAGCCTTAACGATCCCCTGACTTAAGAGGTCATCCAGGTCACCACACGACCATGTACTCGGCTGCTACATGGCTAGTACGTGATTGTATGCTGAAACCAGATACACAATGCATACACAGAAGTACAAATAGTCTACATATAAAATCTTTATTTCTTCCTTTTTCCTCAAAACAACCTGAAATTACGATCCATACCATAAAAGAATATGTGGGTTCTTACAGACCATCCTCATACCATGGGTTTGACGATATTTAAGCAACAATCTATCAAAGCAAAATTACCATTAAAACATAATACAAAAAAATATAACATGAATTTTATTGGTAAATTTTTTAATGTAGTTTATTGAAAATTGATAAATGTTATCATGTATAGTTTATTTTTTGGTAATCCATTAATTGAATCCAAAAAATAAATCATTAAAATATCAAAATTGAATTTAATGAGAAACCAATGTATAAAAAATTAAAAGGGTATAAGTAATAGAAGAAGAAAAAATATATTCAATATGATTATATTGTATAATTTTACCCCTTAATCTGGAGTATTAAGAATAGTTTTTCATCTATAATTTTATTTTCAAACATTGTGTCTAGTGGGTCCACTATTATTAAATATTAATATTCTTCCTAATATTTTTTTAGTATATAATAGAAGTTAGGATTAATGGGTCCAAATTTATATTAGTGGGGTTTTCTCTTAACATAGTATTAACATATACCTTTTAAAAAAATATTAATAGTATTTTACTATAATTAACATAGTAGAGAATCCCTTGGAAAAACATATTACAATAACACACATCATGTATAAATTAAAAATTGAGACTCCCAACCATCCATGTTTGTTGATTTAATCCACATTCTCAAGACCAAGATAGTTTATAATGTACTCTATAAATTTTTTCTTCAAAATAATTGAATTATGTATTAATATCTTTGATCATTTTATCCACATGAATTTTTAAAATAAGTAAATGAGTTAGCTAGATTGGAAGTTTAAATGGAATATTTTATGGTATTTTTGATTGATTAGTTGACCCTTTAAGTTGTTTTGATTTCACTCTCTCTTTCTTATTCATTTTCCCCATCTATAATATCTTTCTTAGATCCATGCCTTTTATCCATACTTGTTTTAGGTTTTTCATAAACAATAAATTGGAAAGGGCATACCTCATTATTGATATTTATTTTTAAAAGATCAAATGACCATGCTACATAAATTCCAATAAAAAGTTTCACTATGTGAACATCAAGATTATTAAGGGGAATATGTTTCTCTTTACTTGAATAATGATATAAATTAATCCTTACTCTAACATGATATTGTGGAATTTGTTTCTGTAGAATATATCCTTTTATATTGTACACCATACCCCTCAAATAAAGGTGATGGGTGGGTACTAATAGATATAAGTCAAAATTAATTTCATCTTATAGAATATTAGTATAAAAATTGTATTAGTATCTTCTTTATTTACATTTAATATAATTATTTATCAAAAATTGATCCCCACTGCGAAGTCATACATTGAGGGGAATTTCTAGCCTCAATGTTTTGGGTGGGTGGATCTTCATGTAGTGATTGTTGTTGTGTTATTTCTTCTCTTTTATTACATCCCATAACATTATCAGACAAACTAGTTATCCAATTATGTTTTATTATAAGAATATTTATTTTTACTCATATCTTGTATATTTAATTATCTTTATCCCCCTGTGCATTTATTTCCTAAAAATAATTTTGACGTGACACACCAAAACCTACAGCTCTGACACAACCATATTTCTCTAACCACTTCAATTCCATTGAAAATAGTCCTTCATTGGGTATAGTTTATTATTATTCTTTTGTTTAAACTAGATAAAAAATATAGTAAAATAAGTAGTCATTGTCATGTAATATCAATTTAAAGTAGATAAAATTTTTATTTTCTAATACTTATAAATGATTCTCATACTCTTTATGTGTTTTCATCAATCTGTATTCTATGTTTATTTACACGATCCTCCTACCATAGCATATATATTGGGAAGGAAGTGGATATGGATTTTTATTCATCAATACACATATAAAAAAGGAACAAAATTATGTTGTTTCTTCATGTCACATACATGTATCACCATATATTTAAAATGTGCACCATTTTTAAGTGAATAATAACACATCTATACTTTACGATAGGGGTATGTAGGTTTTGACACATGCTAGTTATTTTCCTGACTTAGTCATTGTTTTGTAACTTAACAATTCTTAATGAATGTGATTAATAAATGTATTTACATGTAAATTAATACCGATAATAATGAACCTAAAATGTTTCCACCTCAAAAGGGCTAATAAATGAATTCCATGTCTCCTGGATTATCATGGGTGTATATATCAATAGTGGGTGTGGGTTTATATTCCCGTCATCATTTTGGAGATGATTCTTTGTATTAATTAACTAAAAGGCTCTATAATCCTTTCAAAAAACAATTAATACGAATTTCATCTGACAATCCTCTAATATAAATACACTCTTATAGGTATAATAAAGAGTAAATCAACATTTTAATATTATTATTTTAAGTAAAATAGATAAATTATATTTTAAATTTACCCAAATTTCTTCCTAAATTAGTGCCTTTATCACATGAAAAACATTTTTACACATATCTACATCAATCAACATTTACATTCAAGTGGTGAACCCAATGTCACTTGAAGTGACGCAACCTAAACATAACATAAATAGTAAATTAATTTCAGGATTTAGGAAATAGAACCCAATAAAATCACATAACTCATAGACCAAGAGATTTTGTGCATTGGACATTCAGTACATAAACATATTATTTTACAACACTTTCAAATAATAATATATAATTATACTCCTAGAGACCCTTTTCTAGACATATCGAATTATATAATAATATTTACAACCAATGGGAAAGGAAATGTGATAAATGGGTGAGAAAAGACTCTCAATAAGGTAAAATATCATCATAATGTATTAGATCACAAACATAGAGGAGAACATGCAGAAGAAGATAAATATCTTTTTAAAAGATCATAATACCATAAATAATAAAAGAAATATGATAGGGAAATATAATATCATAAAAAAATCATTAAGGATGTATAAAAGTACTAAAATGGCTCAACTTACACATCAATAATCATAAAACATGAGATCATAGAATAAAAGTGAAAAATATTTAAAAAATTAGGTGTAACATGATAACCAGAAATTTATTGAAAATGAAAATCATCTTGGAAATATATAATAACATGATAAATAGCTTAAAGGTTTTACACTACCATGAGTATAGGAAAAACCTTGTGATAAAAAGTATCAATCCCATGTCTATGTGAACAAACTCATTATTTACTTTCTTGAAAATGTGAGTAAACTCGTTATTCCTATTCATGTGTGAAAATAATCATTATGTCCATGTTTGACTATCTCATGGGATATAAACTCATACTAATGAATTTGTGAAAAAAAATGGGATCACACCCATAATTATCAAAATATATTTGTGCCATTTAAAATAAATCATCAAAATATAATAAAGAATCCGTGAAAAAAAAGAATGGATTTATTAATCATATAACATAACATGAACTAATGAGTTCATAGGATACCAAAAATATCATTTTTTGCTAAATGAATCATGTCATAAAAAATATTGAGGGTGAAAAAAACATCACTAATTGAGAGATAATCCTTGGAGGAAAAATAAAAGTGAAAATACAAAATATCTCAAAAAAAAATTTAAAGAATTATTATAAAAGATGATGTGAAAATTACTTTCAAAAACCTTTTTGGATAGAGAATAATTATTCAATAAAAAACTTATTAAAAAGAGTTCAAAATTTAGTATCCTTAAAAAATAGATAATAAATGTAACAACCCAGGAAGTCTTAAAAGAAACCATTTTTATGTCTTATAAATATTTATCAATTAAATTTTAATAATTTATATTCATTATAATATTATTAGGAAATTTTCTGTGAAAAGTAAAAAAAATATTTATTTCTAACCCAATTGGGGTTTATTCATTATATAGTTTTATTTGAAAACATTATTTAAAAATTATAAAATTTTAATTTAATAAAATAACGATTTTAATTCCTCATTTTAAAATTATGTTAAAAATTATTTTTTCGAATTTCCTGAACTTTTTTATTTTTTAACAAAGCGTGAAAAATACTGTTTTTATTCTAAATTTTCTTTTATTTTCAAGTATTTACAAGGTAAAATTTTATTTTTTAATTTTTTTTAAAATTTAATTAGTTCATTTTGATTAAATATAATCCAATAAATTTTATTGGAATCAATATTATACATCAATTTGGTATAAATATATTTTTAGGCTTAAAAATGCATTTTTTTGAAAAAAACAATTTTCATTGTATTTTTAGAGGTTTATATTTAAATTAAATTCTTTCACATATAAATATTGAATCCTGAAAAATGAAATCTTTATTTTGGAATCATGAGATTAAAATTTGGTAAATACGTTACTGTTATTTTTTTCATTATTAATAGTAGTCATAATGTATATTTATCGTCATGGTATGGGTAAATCGGGTAATTAAGGTTAAAAATAATGTGATATGACCTAAAACCCTCCCTAAAACTTATACATATTTATTGGATATTTTTTTATGCCATTACTATCAATGGTTCTAAAACTTTTCAATTTCATTCTACTAATCTCTCATAATGACCTTAATATAATTTTAAATAAATAATAAAAACAAAATTTTACCCTCTTTATTTAAATATATTTCAATTTTTTCCATAGTGATAAAAAAGATGTTATGTTTTGTTATAAATGGTTATTTTATGTGATTTTTTATCAAGTTAATTTATTTTTACTTTTTATTGATTAAATAATTACATTAAATGCTTATGCAGCACTGATATAGTTCTTGTGCAAGGAGTATAAAAATCAATTAAATGATTTTGAATACTCAAAATGTAATTTATTGGGTGATTTATAGTGTCCCATGATTTTTGTGTATATATATATAACAGATTAGTTTTATTTTAAAATTTTATATTCAAATTCCATTATTATCTTGATGTCTATGAGGTCAAATAAAATGGATACTTAAAAAAACGTCATTAATAATATTTTATAATAAAAAATATTAAATGATTTCAAATAAAAAAAGTTTTGTAAATGGACAAGTGAATGGGATATGGTTGAAAATATCAACCATGGTAAATTTATTGGTTTATTTTCCTTTTATAATAATTACTTATTCCTAAAGATTCAAAATAATTTATTTTGTGATAATCCATAAAAGAGATAATGGGGTCTAAAACAACGAAATATGGGTGAAATAATTACCAAAAAATATAAAAATATTTTTTATGATATAATTTAGACTCATACTCACACAATATTCTAAATATATCAATGTGGTTCTACTTTTCCTAAAAAAATTATATTAGTTTAATAATTTAAGTAGTTCCAAGAGTTCCCCTCCCCTCACTTATAAAATGGAACCTCCAATACTCTATTTATCACACCTTTTGATCACTATATCATAGACAATACCTACCCAAATCTCTCCATAAAATTTATATCCATTTCCCATGGTCCCTATTTTTATCATAAAACTATCCTATGAGTGCTTTAGCTATAAACCTAAAGAGGTTGTCTAAAGAAGAGTTATAGTTCTTACCTGAGTTTTTTCATTTAATTTACTATTCTACCTCATTAAAATAATCTCCAACCATGATGAAATAATTAAATAATTATAATAAATATATTAATATATTATCATGTCAATTTAAGAACATATATTTATCTCCTTATTCTATCAAATGGGAAACAAAACCATCATCTTTGTGTATGGCAGACAACCACCTCACGAACCGATGTAATTCATTTCCCATCATCTCCACTCAAGTCATGGTATAATGATGGATTTTTTATTTAAATAGGATATTAATTATATAATAATAATTTTTTAATGATAACATATCATATATTTTCTTACCAATACATCTATTGAAAAATTATAATTGCGTCTGAGCATATGTGAAGATTACCACTCCACGTAGTGTTGTGATTCATTTTTCATCACCACCTCACATGGATGGTATAAGTGTATTTAAATATATAATATGATATTTATGATATATTAATAATTCTATAAAGATAAAATTTCACATATCTTATTTCTTTCAAGCTCTTACAATAACACAAATTTCACCCATGTGGAGGGTTGACATACCATCTCCAGGATTGTAACATAATTCACTTTTTATAACCACATTTTATGGTTTCTTTTAAAAGATTAATTAATTTATAAAAATTATAACTATTTCATTGTTATTATTATCTATATGTTGGAGTAATGACCACATTGACCATATCAAACTAAGAAATTTCATTTTGGAGATCTTAGCTGAATATCATCAAAACATTTAACATGAACTGAATTGATTAAGTAATTATATATAAAATGATAATAAATAAATTAAAATTAATAATAAACTTCAAAAAAATTAATAATTTAAATAATTATCAAAATTTTATCATTCAGGAAGATATAGAACATATGTGATGATTCAAACTCGAGGTAAAGGACAATTTACATTAAATATCTCATTTTAAAGGTTTTATAGATTTATTTTCAAAAACAATTTCTTCCATTAAAATATTCTATTAATTATTTTATTGATTCTTTAATATGAACATGAATAAATCAAAATGGAAACTCTGGACTTTATTTTAATTTTTCTCAAAAGGAATCTTTTTACAAGAATTTTGAAAAAAATGCATAAGGAATTTTTTATTCTAACCTATATGTCTTAAACATTTATTCCCACAGTCGTAACGATTATTTTATTTTCAGAATCCATTAATATATTTCATGTTTTTTAAATAAAAACCACCCTTCCCTTTTTAATGGGTATTTTCTAACTGGTTTTTAAATTTAATGGATATTTTGATATCAAAAAATTATTTTCTTTTTTGTGAAAATAATATTTCCATGAGTGTGATGATGGAAACACAATATTTCATATGTTATGATTATTTTATGGTTCTTGGGAATTATTTATGATGAAAGGTTACCCCAATATAACTCATGATAATGTGTGATCATAATATAGTTCATGATTATGGGGGAGTCTGATATAGAACTCTAATGAATTATGTAAAGGGAAAGAGTTAGCTGGTTAGGTTTCTCCTATGAGATTATTGGAATTTATCATGTAGGTTATTCCATTTGTAAGAGGGATTACATGTGTGATATTAAAATGTTGTCCCAAGTTACATAAAAGATTTATCTATGATTATTTTGAGTTTTAAAGAAATATTGTGATTTTAGAAGGTAAGTTAATGATCTTATGTTTGAAGGGATGTTTATGCTACATCTTCATAATAAAATGTAATATTTTTTTTGAAAAACAATTCATGAGTATTTCATGATTTTAGACAATCCTTCTTTATTTAGATTTTTTTATTTAATATTTTTTATTATATTTTTTTTATGAAAATATTTTTTGATGTATTTGAATTATTGGAAATGAAAATGTTTATTTTGAGCCCAAACATTATTTTGAAAAAATAGTTTTTTATGAGTACTCATGGTTTAACAGGTTAATATATTTATTTTTGTATGTACCTAATTAATATTTTTTTTCTCATCCCAAATTTTTAAAGCAATTCATAGGATTTTCAAGATGAGTAGGGAAAATAATTAGGTTTAGATGAAAATTGTTAAGATTTTTCATGAAAAACAATGTTATATCTTATAAGTTTAGATTTTTTTGGGATAGTGGATACTGAGTAGAAGTTTTAAATTTGATATTTAATATTTATTTATGTAAAGTTTATGGAATAATTCTATAAAAAAGAAAACCTAAAATTTATTCAGTAGTGAAATAAAATTAATTGTTTTCTAAATATACAATTTATAAATTGTTTATGGTCGGTACCTTAATTTTAGTATCAAAGATAACGTTTTAATAATTTTAGATTTTATGATAATGTCATTAAATAACCTTAATATATTATAATTTATTATTATCATGATAATGAACTTGAATATTACCATGTCGATCCATTTAAACTGTATCTTTTCATAATGATTTTCTATAGTGAAAATAGGGATGTTAAATAAGGAAGGCACCAAGAGGACAATATCTTTCAAAATAAAGAACATAGAATAGTTGGAATTAGAACTCAGAAATTTTTCACTATGATGCATTAGTACAAAAATGCTATAAATGGTGGTGGAATCCATCATAGAGCTTAATCATATCTATTAAATCGGAATATCATGACGGTGGATCGTTTTATGAGACAAAACCCACTATAATTAATGGTTATTTTGAACTAATGGTAGGTGCGGTGTCGATTAATGCTATAGAAATATATTTTAAGTCATGGGTTATTTGGATCACCAAAAAACTCTTTCCATTTATCATTTTGAAGGTGAATTTGATCAATGGTGTTTATAAATATTAGATAAAGAGAATAGATTGAAACCAAAGAATGCGATACATTTAAGAATATTTTCTTTTAGATGTATTTTTCTATGGGTATCAAACATAATATGAAAAGTAACTCTTGAAATTTATGTTAAAGGAGGAAGAGTCAATAGATACATATGAAGTGAACTTCACCCGATTAGTAAGGTAAACACCAAATTTCACCTGATATCTTTATATAAAAAATAACACGTTTTACTCAGGATTACTCCAAGATAATAAATAAATTTGGCCTATCATGAATTTAAATGTTATGAGAAATTTTTCTTATTGAGAAGGTAAAAATGGATTTTTGGATTATCTGTTGTTCTACTAAAACAAGTAGAAAAATAGGATCATGTTGCAGGAAAATAGAAATAATCCATCAATGAAATCTAAAGGTAAGAAAATAATTTTATTAATTTCTGATAGGTGTGGTAAAAATAACTTTGAGGATTGTATTATGAATTATGTTAAGTGAATATGATTTATCAAGCTTGGGAATATGGCTCGGGATTGCAAACAAAGAGTTCTTAGCAGTGGTTAGACCAATTTTCAGAGTGAAGTAGTAAGGGTTTTTAAGTGTAATGAGATGGGTAATTATGAAGATTCACATCCAAAGAATAGAATGAATGATGGGAAGAAAAAAGATAATAAATAGTAGGGCGGGGTTAAATCCCTTATAACTACTTCAGTTGATGTTGGGCCATCAAATGAAGTGGTGAAAGCTCTGGGGAGCTCAATATTTTTTGAAGGTTTTTCTGAAGTCCGGGTACCATTACCTGAATTTTAAAAAGGATAACATCCCTAAGATAATAATTTATACTAGGTATGAGCAATATTTGTTTTTGGCTATCCTTTATGGGTTATCAAATTCCCCATTTTTATTCATAGATCTTATGAGTAGATTCTTCCACTAATATTTTCATAATTTTTTATTGTGTTTATTGATTATATTATTATTTAATCTAAAAGATTTGATGATAAAAAAAATTAAAATGATTATTCTCCAAACATTTAAAGATAATAAGTTATATGAAAAATTTAGTAAATTTTATTTTAGGTTACAAAAACTTAATATCTTGGACATATTATAAATAAAGATGTAATAATTTATGGTCATACTAAAACTAATGTAGTTAATGAATAGAAAAGCCACCTAAATGTTATTGAGAATCATATTTTTCTTCGATTAGTATGATATTAATGAATATTTGTTGAAAAAATTATATGGTTAGCTATCCCACTAACTAAGTAATCATAAAAAAGAGTTAGGTTCATCTGGACAATGTAATGTAATGAATGCTTCTAGAAATTGAAAATAAGATTAGTGAATTCTCCAGTTTTGGACACACCATCCATAAGTGGTTATTTTTTTATAAATAAATTATTTATTAAAGGTGTTTTGTTGTGTTTTAATGCGGAATGATCAAGAAATTTCTTATAATTCACATCAATTAAATCATCAGGAGAACAATTATCCTACATATGACCTTGAATTGTATGTTGTAGTGTTTTCACTAAACAATTTCAGAGACATAATTTATATGGTGTACTATTTTAAATATATACTAATCATAATATTTTTATGCATATTTACACTTATAAAAATATGAACATGAGATAGAGGAGATGGATATAATTGATAAAGGATTATAACTACACAATAATTTATCATCTAGTAAAGGAAAAGAGAGTAGTTGATGCATTGAGTCAGAAAGATAATGCATCATTAACTATTCTATGTCAAGAAAAATATCCTCTAGTTAATGATTAAATAAATTTGGGGATAGAAATTGTTAATATATAAAATCCATTCAATTTTTTTGGTTTTAGTAAAATCATCCTTTTTAGACCAGATTATAAAATCTCATAATGAAGAAATTATTTTACACGAAATTTTATAATTGGATAATAAAGTTAAATTACCATAATTTAATATTTAAAAAGGTGTTCTGAGATTTAGAAAATAGTTATGGGTTTCATGTGACCCCAAATTAATGAAGGAACTACTAAACAAAGCTCATAGTTCTCCTTTTTTCTATTAATCGTAGAAGAAAAAACAAATTAGAGACATTAGGGAACATTTATAGTTGGAAGGAATGATGAAAGATATTACTAATTATACTATGAAAATTTTCACATGTTAATATGTTAATTCTGAATAAAATTTAATTATGGGGATGCTTCATTCATTTCCATCATCATAATAGAAATGGGATAATATATCCACGGTAATAATGGTGGAATTACCAGAAAAATTTCAAGGTAATATGTTGATTTGGGTAATTATTGATCAATTAACTAAATCTACTAAGTTTCTTCCCATTGGAGATAATATATATTTGGAACAACATTATTAAATTTATTTTAAATAGACAATTAGTTTATATGGAGGTCCTCTTTTGATTATATCAAATTTTGATCTCAAATTCACTTATAATTTCAATATAAGAATTCATAAGAAATTGGGAAATGAATTAAATTTCAAAAAAACATTTCATCATAAATAAAATTGATAATAAAATATAATGATTCATACTTTTAAAAAATTTCTTTGAACTTTTTCAATCGATTAACAGGGAAGTTGGGATCCATTTTTTACTTTGGATATATTTTCCTAAAATAATAGTTTCTATTCTAGTTTACAAATGGGATGTTTTGTAACTTTATATGTAAATAAGTCTCAAACTCTAGCTATCATGACTCCCTCCCCCAACGTGTGTCCCTTTTGGGTAGGCAATGAGATAATTGAGATGTTTATTTCCCTATTCTCACCCTCAGTAGGTCCCGAGTTGGTGACTAGCCTCGAGGTTATAATAAACATGCATGTGGAAGGAATTACTCTCTAAGAAAACATATAGAATAGAGATATAAGATAGATAAACCAAACCAAACCTACTAAAATATATAAAATAAATACTAAGTTCATACATGAAATGTCATATAGTACTATAACAACCGAAATAAAACTACATGTACCAAAAAGGTAAAGATGAAAATGACCAAAAGGCCTAAAAAACTCCTATAAACCATAATCTATTAATATCTAGCCTGATATCTAACCTGATATGGATTAACTAAAAATATATTTTAAATATGTTGGGTGAGGATAATATTATTCTCAGTATGATCCTTCTGATATCCTCTCATGAAAAAGAAAAATAAAGAATGCTAAATCACAGTGAACAATAGTGAAACTAACCTATCACCTAAACATGTATAATATGTTTACAACCTCAGAATGGATAACTCTAACCAAGTATCGCATACAAGAGAGAATATAATATAATAATGATACATCATGTTTACCTCACTCCCACTAATCCACTGGTTTCTCTCTTTGCCCCAACGTCACATATCCTAAACCATCTCCCTCCAAAACAGGTCAGCCCGATGACACATAGGAAAGGAATCACAATATGAATCATTTGCATCAAATTATCACATAATCCTATATCATATCACCTTATATAGTAAGCAAGTAGTTTTTGGGATCCATCATAGCTTGTATGATGCGTAACAGTTGTTTATATATCCATGTTGCCAACATCACTAGACCTAAACAATTTTTACATGGATCGCTATGTTATGTAATGAATATTTATTTATTAGGATGTGACATCTATGTATGAAACTTTTGGGTTTATATAAAAACATATCTCATTAAATTCATATAATTAAATGGAATTTGATAATTTTTATTAAAAAATGCTTTGAAAGACCATTAATATTCCCCGAAAAAATGTTAAAAAAATTAATTCATATACATTTCCAATGTTATCTAGAGACGGGGGGAATATAACAAAAATATACTGAAAATTTTCATGTAATAATTATCATATGATTATTATATTTATGAAATTAGTATTTTCACAATACAAAACACAAAAAAAATAAAATTGTGTAGATAATGTGTGGTGAAACCTATGAAACTCAGATTGAAACCACAATGAATTTCGAAACCGAAAATGTATGATCGATCATAATCAATGTGTATTGTTAATGAAACATGTATAAAATATTCATATAGAAATAGTAATTATTAATAAAAATTAAAATATAAGATAAATAAAATAAATAGAGAAAATAAAATATTGTAGTGAAAGAATTCACATTGTCATTATCTTATTCACATATATATAAGCTCAAATTCCAAAGGATGAAGACATTCATTAAATTTCGTGGTAAGAACCCCGTAATCCTAAATGAAAAATGGGGGATCAAAACCCATGAGGCATAGGTAAGCAATACTGTAGCGGTACTGTAACAGCGGTGGTACTGTTGATCGGCAGATACTGTAGCGGTGGCAGAGTATTGTAGCATTGGCAGGCACTGTAGCGGTCGGGTTACTATTCACAGAATGAGACTTAGGACAAAAATTTTGTCCTACGGGCTATGTATTGGGCTACAAGCCCACTGGGCCTTCGGACTATGTAATGGGTCTCCCTCTACCCAGTTAAAAGAGGTCTTTTCTTTGATTTAATAATAAAATGAGGCTTCGACCCCAACCTTTAAAAAAAATTAAATTTAGACTTTATGAAGGGAATTTATTAGTAATCAAGGAGTTATCATTATTTTCATTATTATGATATCCATTAAATAATATTTGTTAACAAAAATATGGACATATTATTCAAAACAAGGTGGGTTCAAACCCCTTTACTAATCTAAAACCAAAATAAGGACCAAAGGGGATGGGATAATTAGTCATACTGTTGATATATTATTAATTATATAAAATAATTAATAATTATATTTTAGTGTGATTAATTTAATTTAAAAATAATATATATATATATATATGAGACTAAAAACCAAAAACAACACACACTCACACTCATCAGTGGGTGAAACATTATCTCATTATAAAAGAAATGAAAACCATATAGTTGACCAATTTTTTAATGTGGTTGGTGCCAATTCCACCACTACAAAGGCCACCATAGATGATAGTTGCAACACTGAAAAATTAAAATACCCATCATAATATTAATAAATTATAATTGGAGATCAAAATTAATAATAGATCGATGGAGGAATATACTAGTGTAGCAATATCCAAAAAAAATAAACAACTCCCTTGAGATTGACAATATACATTAATAGACATGGTGAATTTGGTAGATTCATGAAACCATTGGAATATTCCACATTTCCCCCACTTCTTAATGAATTATAAAGCTTTTTATTCTAAAAATCATGGAAGGTAAAGATATAATTAATTTTTTATCCTAACCTTCAATGGTTATGAATCCCAAAAATAGTTCATGTATTCTTGGATATTTTACAAATATTCTGGATTTATGAACAATATATTCCTATTACATCATAGAAGATAAATTCTTCTCCAAATATTATTTAATCAGACTTAATAAAAAAACAAAGTAATAATAGGTCAATATAAACTCTTGAGTCCCTATGCTATCCATGTTTCTCAAGACATTAACTTAAATGATGGATGGTTACACTAACATACCAAAATAATACATCATTTTGAAAAAAGAAAATGTTTCACATTTTCTCATTACCTAATTGATGGATATAGCCATAAGCTTCCACATACATTAAATGTTTCATCTCTTCAAGATTTTGAAATGAAAAATAAGAAAAATTGAAATCAAGGAAATAAACAACCATCCCATGGAATTAACACACACACAAAAAAGGAAACATGAGGAATTAATCGGGGAAAAACAAAGTAACTTTAATGCTAGAAATGGGATACAATTACTATTGTGAACAAAAAAAATATGTTACCACTAGACACAAAAATAAGAATCATGAAACCATTAATAACAAACATTTGTAACTACATATAACTTCTCATCGATCTAAAATTTTCTTGTATCCAGCATCCCTGATTTTTCAGAAGATAATCTTATAGGTTTGAAAGAAGAGCAGAAATCGGTAAACTAGAGCTTATATACAAGGGATCTAAATATAGGAGCCAAGATATACATTTATTCAACCCCAAAAAGATATAATCTATCCCCAACCCACCCCCAAATTCAAAAAAAATTGATCCAATACCAAGTACATATACCATCCCATAAAGATTAACATTTCTTTCATCTTGCTTCCTTGATTTTTTGAGAAGATGAGGAATCAGAACACTATAGATTATATACAGTGGATCTAAATGCAAGGGGTGAAAAGTGAAATTTCTTCTCCCCTACAAAATAAAACACAAAACCCACACAAAATGAATCTATTCTTTATGGAAGGTAAATGTACATAGAAGTAGATTTATATTTTTTATAGTGTCATGAGAGGTATTAAGGGATCCCCCACAACTCCAAGATGTGAGTCATTGAGAGGGATAGAGTGAGAATTTTTTGAGGAAATGGTGTAGAGGAAAGGTGAGAGGTAAGGATGCCTTCTCTTTGGTTTTTTCACAATAATAAAGTCATAATGAAGGAGGGAGCTTCGCGGAAGGTTAAGTCTTGGGGGACAACCATTTTGGGATGAAAATTTCAATTCTAAACCAAGTTAAAAAGATCTTTTAGCCCTTAATAAAAAGGGGTATCAACCTATAAAAAATATTTAGAGTATTTACTACTTATATTGATGTATACATTATTAATTATATATATATAATATAATTAACTATTAATTACATTTAAAAATTATTAATTATGTTTAAAATGTTATTATATATAGAACTAAATTAATATTTTCTAAAATATATATCTAATTATATAAATGTAATCTTATATTAAAAAATAATTATATTTAAATGAAAAAAGATTTCAAATACATATTACTCATTACTTAAATAGAAATATTTAGTAAATTTATTATATGTTGTACTAAAAAACAATTAATTATTATTTATATTTAATTTATTATTTACATTATAAATTGTTTTTAAATTTTATTTATAATAAAAATTAATATTATAGTTATATAAATAATATTTTATATTTTACAAACATATCACTAATTTCGTATTTTATAAATATAATATTAAATGTGTTAAAATTTATATACTATTTTATATTAATTACATTTGAATAATATATAAAGAATATATTTTGGAAAATCCTAAACATTTAAATATAATATTATTTTATCGATCCATTTTTAGATTGAATACATGGTTATAATTAACTACTTTAGAGACATGGTAATGACCTCTTTTGTTGGTCATCATTTCCTCATCGAGAAAGAATTTAGTGACTCCCAATAATAGTCATTAATGGCGTACGTATGCATGGTGCACTGTAGGTTGTCATGTAGGAATCTTGTGTAGAAAATTATATGGGACCATGTTCCTACCAGTCATGGTAGATGCATGGAAATAGAATTGTATTAATGGTTTTGGTGTTAGAATGGTTGAGTTCATCAGATGTCATGAGCGAGGGGTCGAGGGTGTTGAGGAAAGATGATGTTGAGGGTAGTTGAGGGTGGAGGTTGAGGGAAGGATACAATGTTAAGGGAAATGGGGGTATAATTTTAATGACAAGAGTATTAGGGATATTTCATGTGGGAAACTTGTAACAATATTTTTGTTGTTTAGTATTAGTGACCGACATTTTTAGTCACCTGTTTGTGATTTTTCAAAAATGAAAATTTATTATAGTGAGTTACATTTGTATATTTCTGTTATATATATATATATGACTTTATTTATTCAAATATAATACATATGTGTTTGTGTGTTTTTGGGATGGATGGGGAGTTAGTCACATTAATTATTATCAATAATATTTCCATTAGAAATTTATTTCAATTGTACCCAAAGTTGTTTCATAAAGAGGTTACAGACTATGTTTGCAAAACATTTGCTTTTATTAATTTTTTTGGTAAATTTTAAATAAATTGTGGATTTGGAACAGAAGGTATAAAAATTCAAAGAAAATTAAAAAAGAAGTTATAAATCAAATATATATTTTATAGAAAGGAAATACTGAAAATAGATTATAAATCATAATTGAGATAACATCAGGGAAAAAATTTTGACCTTCAGAAATTCCTTTCATTGTTTCTTTAAAATTATACAAAATTGAGTTGATCAATGTATACTTAAATTCCAAAAATTATAAAACCAAATTTACAAAAAACCATATTGTGACCTAATATATGTGTGTCTATCCCCTTTTAAAAGTGATTTAGCTACCCAAAGACCTTCATGCAACCAAAACTAATTGAAATTTTGGTGCTCATGAGTGATACCACACTTAAAAAATTTAAACATCCAAAAAATTTAATATACCATCATAAGTTAAAAAATTATCTAGAATAGTTCATAAGAAAATAAATCGAAGAATGTATATGACATTTTAAATTCAACAAAAATAGTTTTCAAAATAATTCAAAAGATTACAATGAAAAAGTACAAAAATAAAAAAATAAAAGTATTCATGGGCTTCTACAATCCACAACCAATTGGGAGTTTATTCATGTTGAAAAAAATCCCTCATTTCAGTTCTTTAGGATTTATTGTGTTTGTTGATAAGGGTTGACGTTGTTGAAAAATGATAGTTGTCAAATAAGACATGAAGAGTTGGTGTGAATTTAAAATCTCATAGAGCATAAGATGTATGATCTCATAGAGCATGAGATGTCTAATCTTGTGGAGAATGATGTTTATAGGATCCCATTTTTAGATCACATGAATCACCATGACGCACCACGTTATTTTCAAATTATCTCATGTAATAGATCATGTGAAGTACCTAAAGAAATCTCCTAATTATTAGAATATCTCACAGGGAGTTCAAGTGTGGAATTTCTTGCAGTCATTCGAAATCACATGACTGCATGATTGTTGATCATTTGAAAAGAACCTTTTGGAATAGTTTAGTTTCACTATGAGGATCCAAGTATTTAATCTCTCTATCAGTGATCCACACATTCTCCTATGATCACCAAGAAATACCACTCGATCTCTGGGTGCTATCATGGTGAATCAATTGTCTCATGTGTTTCACTCTTGATAGTTTTTTCTTTGGTCTTGAATAAATATCTCTTGCATTTCTAATTCTTGAGGGGGAAAGATAAAGAGGAGTTGATATAGAATTTATTTCATGAAACAATTCTCTATTTCAATAACACTGATATATTCTCCACACAATGGGCATAGTCATCTATTTATAAATCTACGATTTAGTTTAAAATTATTATTTAATATATATGTCATTATATAATATAATAGAATTAAATAAACCCCATTTCCCATCATAAAATAATAATATTATTATTTTTTGGGGTGCGCCAAGTTGTGAAATAACAAGTATTATTTAACCAACATGTTAATTAATATTTGTCACCAGACTTAGTTTTGGAATGTTCAAACTCCTCTTTCATTAATTGAATATCTAAATAAAATATTTTATTATATTAAATAAGTATTTTATTCACAAAATAGTAAATAAATATTTTTTAAATATTCAATAAATTAAATAAATATATTTTATTCACAATTCATAATATATATATTTATTTAATTTATGAGATCAATAAAACATGAATGAAATTATTCCCCAGTCTTGAGAATAATATTTATTCAATTAATAAAAAATGAAAAATAATTTAATCAATTTCAATGGAAACACTTTGTATTTGATCCACTATAACTCTTCTTCATTGGAATTATGCGGGTTACCTAAATTCCAAGATAATAGACTAGAAATGAGTCAAGGAACCCATGAGAAAGAAATTAATATCACCATGATGATAACCACACATGGATGTTCACTGTGTTATATAATATATTTGTCACAATATCTCATCATGCAGGTTTCACATATGCGTCACTGACCTATATGCTTGATACATCTTTTTATGACTATATCGAATAAACATGTCAGTACACCATTTTTCATGGAATTTAGGGTGATGGTTTTATTCTAATCAAAGGGTTGAGATATCATCTCACATAAAAATGGAAGGGAAAGTACTTACTTGAATTATCCATTAATGACATGTCAATCGTGATGCACCCAACATACCCTACCTTGCCATGAACAAATGTCATCATGGTTTTCACCATCAAATCTAAGTATGCAGTTCATGACATGCATTAATGATAATCATAATTTCTAATGATTATTACACACGCTTGTAGGTAGAAGTATCCAATGACACCAAAATATGTGTAATTCCTATTGGCAGGTCAGTTCTATTGATCTCCCATCATTGAGATTAACAAGTGCTAACTTCATAAGAATAAACTTCATTTAATTATGAGTACTCAAATCAGACAGTCTACATTCTATGTGTCCCATCATAGTACATTATCCAGTTGTGGAACTATATTATGAACATTATCATAACACTTCAATATTCAAATCATTGTAGGGAACTTCTATGACCAAATCAATGGGAAGAGTACTCAAGGACATTATTACATTAAATGATTTGAGAACAATGAAAAATATGTAATTAAAAGTTAAATTAATATTCAATATATCGAATATACATGTAATCAAAGAACAAATAGTTAGTCCTAGGACACAAAACTCAATAAAAACCCACTCGGTCAAGATCCAACTACCTATGATTTTCAGTCTTCTAGACCTCACATGATAATCATGTTTCTATTGAGTCAATGCTTTACCAAAGAGGTCTACTGCATTGTCTTTCGTAGAAATAATTCACACCACAACCTAACCACTCTATAAAATATCTCATGATATGATAATTTTTATGTATTTGATTTGTCTACTAAGGTGACCTTGGCTTTTGTTCAAGATCCACCACTACAGAATTATCATATTAGATTGTGATTGGATCTTTACTTCTAGTTACCATGTTAAACTCTTGGATGAGTTTTTGCATTGATAATACTTTTTTAGCTACCTCAGAAGCCACAATATACTCAAAATCTACTACAAAATCTATGAACATAGCTTTATTGAAGCTCTTCTAGCTCACAACACCTCCACTCAAAGGGAACATGTATCCCATTTGTGACTTCATGTCATTTTGATCAGTTTTGAAACTAGCATCTGCATATCACCTAATGAGTATTCATATCCTCCATAAATTAGGAACATATCCTTAGTATTCTGTAGATACATAATTATAGTCTTGACCACCATCCAATGGTGGTCACCTGGATCAGCATGATATCTTCCCACCACACTTAATGCATAGGAAATATATAAATGAGTACATAACATAACATACATGAATGACCTAATAACTGATTTTTATGGAATCCTTTCCATTTTATTTCATTCCTCGTGTGTCTGAGGAAAAATTTTCTTGGAAAGATAAATTCTATATGATACTTAAAACAATCCCCTCTTGGTATTTTCCATAAATTTTCTCTTCAATATCTTTTCAATGTATGTACTTTGACATAGGATGAGAAGCCTCTAGGATTTATCATGATGGATATTGATCCCAATAGTATGTGCTTCCTCACCCATGTCCTTCATAAGAATAATTTATTAAACCACATGTTAAAAATTTGTAAGACTTATATTTCATTTCCAACGAGTAATATGTTATTAACATTTACAATTAAGAAAAAACTACACTCCCACATAATTATTTATAGACATAAGGCTCGCACTCATTCTTTATGAAACCAAATTCCATTATGGCTTCATCAAAATGAATGTTCCTGGACTGAAATTCTTTATTCAATTCATCAATGGATATTTTTGAATTTTCACATCTTATTTGAATCCTTAAGTGCCAGAAACACTTCAGGTTGTCTCATATAGACATCTTCCTAAAGGTTTTTTAAGTAAGGTTGTTTTGAAATAAATTTTATAAATCTCATAGTCATGGTAAGACACAATGGAAAGTTTAATTATGATGAATTTCGGAAAGGAAACTGGTGAAAAGGTTTCATCATAGTCAATACCTTAATTATATTTAAACCATTTTGCAACCATTCATTCATTATAGGTACTAAATTTCCCTTTCATGTCCATTTTCTTAATTAATAACCATTTCCATCAAACATGCATTAAATCCACTAAAGGATCTACCCAAATTCAGAATTAGTTTTCATACATGGAATCCATTTCAGAATTCATGGATTCTTGTCACTTGGAAATATCTTAGTCACTTACTTCTTCTTTATAGGTTATGGAATCATTATTATTTTCTAATAATGAGTCACTATACATAGTGAATAGAAAACCATAACATTTAGGTTCTATAACCTCTCTTGTACTCCTACATAGTACTTGTGTCTCTGGGAAAGTTTCATCTTCCCAAAGGCTTTCTAAAATGGGTTCTTGAACCAAGTCATGTGTACCTTGAGCCTCTACTTCATCAAGTTAAATCTTGATCCCACTATCCCTTTTATAGACGTTCTCCCTCTCGAGGAATACAGTGTGTCTTTCCACTATAAACTTTTTTTTCTGAGGGGTCATATAGGTAATATCACTTAGTTTCATTGGGAAATCTTATATAGGTACACTTTGTGCATCGAGGTGCATGTTTGTTATGTGAAAAGTCCTTAACAAATGCTTCAAAACGTCACAAATGTAAGCATGAAAACACGTGTTTCTTTCAATTCCATAATTGGTATGAGATACTATCTTCTACATTATTTGGCACTTGATTTAGTATTTTTATAATTTTTTTATATTTGTATCCCCAAACGGATACTAGAAGACTCATTTGGCTCATCATTAACAACATTATTCCCAAAAAGGTGTGGTTCCTCCTTTATCTTACACCATTCTACTTAGTTGTATAAGTATGAGTGAGTTGATAAGGTATCTTGAAATACCATAAATTATCAATGAAGTCTTTATTAAGATATTCTCTACCACAGTTTGAGAATATTTTCTTAAAATGATAACAAAAATTATTCTCAAATTCATTCTTTTATTCCTTGAATTTATCAAAACAATCCCACTTATACCTCATTAAGTAGACATATCCATATATAAATAAATCATCTAAAAAAGTTATGAAGTATAAGTACCCAACCCTTTCTTAAATGGGAAAGGTCAACACCCATTAGTATGAACTAATTCAGGAATATCTTTAGACCTATCACCTTTCCCAAAAAATGGAGATTTTGTCATTTTATATTTTAAAAATGTGGGGCATACACCAGGTTTTTTTAGTTCAAAAAAATATAAATATCCATCTTGATGTAATTTAATCAAGGGATATTTGTTTACATGACCTAGCTAGTGATTCCAAATTTGGGTGTGTTATGAGTCATTTGAGGTTGTTTCTATATCGATTTCCATTACTTGGTTTGTTTACTCCTACACATAAATAATGTTTTTTTATTTTTCCATAACATAACAAATTCTGTCATTATAAAATAAGAAATATTGATTTCCAAATTTGAAGGTCAAACCATATGAATATAGTCTAGATATTGATATAAAGTTTTTTGTAACTAAAGTAACAAAATAGTAACCCCTTAAAACCTAGATCATCAAGGTTAGTAACATGAGGTGGTAGTCACAGATAGCTATGACAACATGTTTAGCTTTGTTGGATTCTCTTAGAGAAACCTTCCCCCAGTCAATATTTCTGAATCTACTTAGTTCCTAAATTTGAATATATATATATATATATATCTATGTGCCACCAAAATCTATATCTAATACCCAATTTGAAGAAAATGATAAATTGAACTTGACAAAAAATGTTCCGGGATCTTCAAATAGCTTCTTTGGCTGGGTTTATTGTTTCTTTCAATGACCCTACTTGCCACATGGGAAAAAAATAGTATCATGTTCCCTTTCATTTTACCTTGATATTCTTATTCTTGGAAGGGTGTAAAGAATATTTGAACTTAAATCCCTTTAACTTCCCTTTCTTCTTTTTCACCATAAGGATGGAAGGATTTCGACGCGTTGTATCCTTATCTATTTGGAGAAGGAGTGTAAGAAGATATGGAAGATACTTATCAATGTTGTTCATATTAAAATTTCTAAGAAATCTAGAGAATTTATGTGGGATAAATGATAGAATCATATCGATCCCCTATTACACTAGGATTTTAAACCCTAGAACCTTTTGGCGCTCAATGTAGCCAATGAGATGGACTATGTGAGGCCAATTGAGGCACCCTCTCTAAGATTGATCTTAAATAGCACCTTAGATATCTCAAACTATTCTTATCTTGACCTATCTTGGTAAAGATCATGAAGGTGCTCAATCATGCTATGCACATCCAGGTTTTCTTGAGACTTAAAAAGTTCACTTGAAAAAAATGAAAGCATCAAGCATTGAACATTGACCGCACCATTAAAATGTTTTTCGTAGATAAAGAACCTATCTTCACTCACCTCTTTACTAGGTGGATCCGGTATTGAAGATTATAGAACTTAATATTTCCATTCATGTCATAACCCAACACAAATTTATCTAAAGCACTCCTAGATGTTACTGGCAGTGAGGATGTTATCTTTCTCTAATATTGATCATAGGGATAATGTAGAGGATAACATTTCAATTTTATTCTACAATTAAAATATCATATTGTTATTAATTTTATTAATTAAAAATTATGTGAGAAATAATAAATTAATTCTATTGTATTATTTTTCAATAAATATAACATTATTTCATCAATTCTAAATAGCCCAAAACATTGAAAATGGAATGTCTAGTTTCTATGACATTATAGTGTAAAGGATCCATATGGATCTTTTCATAACCCCAATGTGGGATGGTCAAGATACTTCAAGGTATTAAGGTAGGAAAGTCTATGACAACTGTGGGCATGCGGCTCTATGATCCATAGAGTGGACCCCCTATTAGGAAATATGGACATGGATATCATCAACACTTTCCTACAAGCTACATCAATTCTTAAAAGGGATACATCTCTTGATGTAAGATGGTTGAGTCATCACATAACCTTCATAAGAACTCCATATTAACAGTATGTTTTCCAAAAAGGGTTGGTAAAACACTTAATTTCATGGATTTCATTCATAATCAATTAATGGAAGTCCAAGAATGAATGAAAACATAATTGAAGGGTTTTAATTAATTATGCATAAATTCTTATTTTTTTCCATTATATGTCCTATTAATATTAATTGGATGATTATTAATTAATTAACCATGATTGATAAAAATATTACTCATAATTAGTTTATTTTATTTATATCTTTTCACAGTACTTTATTTGTTTATGTTATCATAGCCCTACATCCATAAAATAGATAATTACATAGATAGAAATAATTAATTAATTAAAATACCCATTCATGAGATTTATATGATATATGATTTAATGAGCGGACATTAAATCATACTTTGACATGGGGTAAATAAATCATATTTCTATTATTTTCTTGAGTTACAACATTCCACATGTCCACTTATATATCACCTGAGTTGGCACCATAACGATTCTATCTTGAGCAACCTCCACACGAATTGGGATACACCACTAATTACTTATATTTATGACTCACATACAGGTGAGGATAACCGAAGGATTGGTTGGAAGGGGATTACATAAATATCCTTGGTCACACAAGTCCAACATAATAATGGAGGGAAATATTACACCCATTCCATCATATATAACTTAATAATAAATTATTGTAAACTCATTCAACAAATTAAATTAAAACATCCAATTCATATATAGGTTTTTTTCATGATCATGAATGGTCATACATGCAATGAATATGAAAAAATAACTGGCTAGAATTAGATTCTTTATTTTGTATTTATTTTTAAGATGAAACATCATTAATTAATTAATTAATTAATTGCATTTTATCTTAATGATCATCTGAACTTAATTAGAGATACTCATCATTTTGAAATTTATGACAAATAAATGTAAAAACTAAAAATGAAATATTAATTTCAATAAATTAATTTATAATTTAATATTCACTAAACCCATTATTAACTTTCCAAAAATACATTGGTGTGATAATCAATAAAAAAGGATTTAATGTTTCAATATTCCATTTTATGTAATTTTTAATTTTTTTTCTTTTAATGGGAGACTACACAACTTCTACAAACCATTTAAACATCATTTATATATATTTTCGTGTATCCAGGGCACATGCCTGGGTCTTTGGCATGTGCATCGGACAGACTACATGGAGGGTACAGACTAGCTACATGCCATGTGTCCTAGTTTCTGTGTAACTGGGATGCAAGCCTGAGTTTTTAGTTGGTGTTCCGAAAAACAAATTGATGAACTACACATGGTGTACACCACATACATGTTGTGTATATCATAAATATCATGTATATCATAAATGATACAGGGTTTCAGTATCACATTGTTTTGAAAATTTATAATTACAACACTAATTATGATATTTACACTACTAACCCACGTAGACTACATGGCATGTACACTGGTACACACCATTTCCTCTAACAACCACGTGCCATGTAGTACAGTCAATACATGTCGTACACCACATGTAATTAATGTGTGGAACACTGTGTATCCCTTGGTGGATCCAAATGTGGTGTATTAGGGTACAAAATGTATTTTTCTATGTTTATGCCATGTAACCCTCTCTCACCGTCAAAAAATATTCAGTTTCCCGATGGAATATTCTGTCATTCTTCATCTATTCTTAAACCCTTTAGAAAATGAAACATTGAACGATCCATTATTAATATGTTGAATAATGTTAGTCTAAATAAAATTAATTAATGAATAATATGAAATGAAAATATGACCACAATTGTGCATAAATCAACAATCAAATAAAGAATTATAAATTTAAATGTGACCCCTTTGAAACCAATTTTTTATTCTAGGCATAGTGGAAGTGATCATTTGTGGAAGATATACTAAAATTACTTTTAATTATCATTTCCTTAAACCATGAGAAAAGATATTTCACATCAAACCTATAATTTATTTATTTGATATCTAAAGACAGTAATACTTGGCATGAGTATCTATCTTCATTGATGAATATTGATCGTCCAAAAATACCATTTCGGATTAAATTCATTATACTATGGGGATCCTAGGATATGATCTCTCTATTGGTGATCAACATGTGCACATATGATCATTGAGAAATTCTACTCAACCTCTCAGTGTGATCCTAGTGAGTTGAATACCTTGTGTAGTTCATTCTTGATCATTCATTTTTCGGTCTAGATGAAATCTCTCTTGCATTTCTCTTTCTTAAGAGGGAGAGAGAGGGAGGAGTTGAGAGGGAATTCATTGTGTATAATAATTCTCTATTTCAATTTCACCAATTGATATTCTACACAATTTACATAACCCTCTATTTATAAAGCTAAGGTTTAGGTTAAAATAATTATTTAATGCATGTCATCCATTAAATAATATAATAGCCTTTAACAAACCCCATGCCTCACAATAAAATAATAATAATATTATTTTGTGGTTCTTGGAAACTTTCATATTAAAGAGTATTCTTTAACCAATTTTATAATTATTATTTTTCACTATACTTGGTCTTGGTGCATTAAAACTCCTCTATCATTTATTGAAGACCCGAATAAAATATATTATTCCCTTAAATAAATGTTTTACACACAAATCGGTAAAATAATAATCATTAAATATTAAATAAAATATATAAATATATTTTATTCAAAATATAGTGAATAAATAGTTATTTAATTTATAAAATCAATAAAACATGAATAAAATTATTCCTCATTCCCGAGAAGAATATTTATTCCATTATTTAAATACAAGTAGAATTTTATCGAGATCAACAAAAATACATAGTGTGTGGACTTCTAGGATTATTTTTCATTGGAATTAGTTGAGCTTTCCAAAATTTCAAGATTACTATCTAGAAATGGGTAAAGGAACCCAAGAGAAAGAATATAATGTCACAATGATGAAAACCACATATAAATTCTTATTGTTTAATATAATCCTTTTTTCACAATGTATCATCATGATGAATTCACACCTATATCACCAACCTATATTATTGATACATCTTTATTTGACTATCTAGAATAAACACGTCATTACACCATGGCCACAGAATTTATGGTGATGGTTCTATTCTAATAAAAGGACCTAGATATTAGTTTCCATAAATATGGATGAGAAAAATCCATCCCTGAATTATCCATAAATGACATGAAAATTGTTATACACCCAAGATAACCTATTTATTCGTGAACATATGTCAATATGGTTTTCATAAAATATTTAAGTGTGTGAATCATGACATGCCTTAATGATAATATTAATGTCTATGTACCATTACACATGCTCCTAGAGAGGAATATCTGATGACACCAAAACATATCGAATCCTATCGGTAGGTCGGTTCTCAAAATCTCCCATCTTAGAGATTACCAAGTTTGGACTTCATGAGAAGAAGCCTCATCCGCTTACGAGTACATGCACCTGATAGTCTAAATTCTATGAGTCACATCATAGTATGTTATCCAATCACATAACAATATTAAAAATATTATCATAGAACTTCAAAGCTCCCATCATAGTGGGGAACTGCTATGACCTTATCAATGAGACAAATAGTATGGGATATTATTATATTAAATCAATTTATAATAATAAAAAATATGTAAAAACATGTTTAATTAATATTTAATACATCATATATACATGTCATCTAAGTAAAAACATGTGGTCCCAGTACAAAAACTCCAAAGAACACCTACTTGGACTCGATCCAAAAACATATAACTTTCAGTCCACTAGACCTCACATGATAATCAGGTATCTTCTATGTCAAGGCATTATTAAAGGGGTCCACCACTTTATCATCCTTGGAAATATTTCACACTGTAACCTCACATCTCTATGAAAAATACCTCAAGATATGATACTTTCAATGTATGTTCTTCATCCACTAATGTGACCTTGACTATTTTATAAGAGCCAATGTTGTCATATTATTATAGTATAGAGTGATAAGATCATTACTATTGGGTACCAAATTATGATATTGGATGATGTTTAGCATCTATACTATTTCTATATCAATATTAAAAGTTGATATATACTTAGACTCTTCTATATAATCTTTTAACATAACCTTATTTGATCTATTTTATATCACAAAACCTCCATTAAAAGTGAAGATGTATCTCGTTTGTGACTTCATGTCATCTTGATAAATTGTGAAAATTGTATATGCATTTCCTATAATGACTAGTTCATAAACTGCTCCATAAACGAGGATTATATCCTCAGAATGAGTCAGATAGTTAATGGTAGTCTTGACTTCCATCCAATATTGTTTAAATAGATTATATTGATATCATCCTACCACACTTAATGTGTAGGAGACATCTATCCAAGAACATAACATAACATACATGAATGACCCAATAATTGAGGCATACGGAATCCCTACCATTTAATTTATTTATTCATGTTTCTGGTGACACATTTTCAGGGAAAAATGAATTCCATGTGATGTTGGAAATAATCCCAACAAGGGTATTTCCATACTGAATATACTTAGTATCTTTTCAATGTGTGTACTTTGACTTAGTCTGAGAAACCTATTGGATCTATCATGATGGATATTAATTCCATAAATATATGTTGACTCACCCAAGTTCTTTAAATAAAATCATTTATTCAACCACAGCTCAAAAGATTCTATTATTTTTATTTCACTTCTAATGATTAATATGTCAACAAAATATACTATTAAGAAAACCACTACCACACCTATACACTACTTTGGTATTTTGTACTGAAATTTTTAAAGGTAAGTGTGAACACAAACAATTATAACCAAATAAAAAACATTAAAAAGTAAAACACAACCAAATCAAGACTATTTGGAGCTACCCCTCCCCTCCACCTACATCAATAAAAACAAGCCTCCACCTTCGCATGGTTGATCAACTAGTTGTGTCATGCAGGGATGCACAAGCCCAGTACTGATGGCAAGTTCCATACCCTCTCTTTAGTCAAAATTCATATGGTTATGCACTAGTGGTCGCTTCCTGCTCGGAAACCACATATGGGGTAGATCCTCATAGTATGACTGATGGCTTTCACATTCAAAAAAAAACATAACAGAATAACCAAAAGAACTAACAAATAGTCACTGATTCAGCCAAAGGCTGTATAAAACATTCACTTGGACCACTGTCTAACTAGACTTCTCAGGCAAAGACGGTTACCTGGGTCCACTAGGGCGATATTCATGGACCGCCCCTTGGGGAGAGGGTAGGAGAATTATAAATATTATAGCTAAGGTTTCATAATGGTGGATGGACTTCGATTCTAGGACATGATCAATGAGTGGAGGAACCACCACCAAATATGAGTAGAGCATTGGGTGTTTCAAATCCTGTAGTATTTACCCAGTGTTTAGGAGGAACAGATTGACCCCTTGCTTCAGACCCAAATTTGCATGATTGGGAAGGGAAGTCCTTGTTCATTTTTGAGATCCTTCCTTAGTAGAGGGTGAATCCATCCTCATAAACCACCACTTGTTTATCCTTTATCACAAGAGTGCTTCTGGGATCCTTCACACCCGGAACCGCTGCAGTAGACACCAGCGAGGGGGGGGTGCCCAGCCAAAACCCACACTTGACACATGCTCTTGACTGGTAGGACATTGAGAATCTGAGGCAAAGTGTACCCCCTAATACCCTTTTTCTGATCAAAACATCAACATGAGTAGCCATCAATAGGTGGCTTGGGGAGCTAGATATTACTAGAACCGGGCAATGAGAAGAAGTGGGAGCCGACATCTACACCGAGGGTGGTTGGAAATCAGTCTCCTTGTCCACAGAGGGAGCCTGATTATAGGATGGGACCGGCATCTGCATAGAGGTTGGAGGTAGATCTATAACACCACAAGCATCCACGGTAGATTTCCCTTTGAATACTGCAATAGCTTTCATTGTACGCAAATTTGAGATTCTAAAACACCGCCACCAATCAAACTAGTCGTTATGAATAATAATACGCACTTTTTGAAATATTCTAAATTTTATCTTTAAAAATAGACTTTATTTTTCGATTTAGAATACTAAAATTATCATAAGGTGAATATTTGGTATTTTTCTGAAAACATTAAATTTTTGATGAATAGTGAAAAACACCGAGTTATTGTTTAAAACTGACTTTTTATTTAAATAATTATTTATTTTAATTTATTTTAGGTCAAAATAGTTACATAATACATATATATGTTCAATTTAATTCATTGGAGTCATTTTATAAGGATTTTAGATATAGAAAATTTTATCCAACTTTTTAACGTCTTTTACCCACCTCCTAGGAGCATTTCCAAATTTGTATAAAACTTAATTTTACCGCTTCTGTGAGTTGAATTTAAAAAGTCCAAGAGACCTAGTTGATATCAATAGGTTAAATTTGGTTCAATAAAATGAAAATAATTTTTGGTGAATAGTAACTTTTAAATTTTATTTTCAACAGTTAAAAGTAAATAGGGTAATTAAGGGTAAAAATGATATTATTATTACCCAAAAAATGTCCTAATTCTATTGGATAAGTATAATTCAACAAAAAACAACCTTAGGAATGAAATATGATTCTCTTCGGTCCTCCTGGATTAGATTGAGACATTTATTATAATTTTATTTAAAGAAGAGTTAAAACAGTTAAATTCAAAGTTTAATAACAAAACCATTTTTAATATAGGGTTATAGATAATATAAATTGGACTATAAATATTCATTAGAAAGATAAAAAACTTTCCTACAAAATGATATTTTATTTATAATTTTTATAAATTAAATAATTTAATTTATTTATGACACAATGATGACACAGTAATTACCTTAATAATGAAATATTAAAATAATTGGTATTATAAATATCCAAATAAATTTAATTTAAGAATTTTTATGAATTAAAAATAATTTATAGGTTAATATGACATGTTAGGATTGAAAATATTTATTTATTTCGAATTAATAATGTTTTTAGGACTTAAAAATCATTTATTAAATAAAGTCAAAATTGACATAATTGAGTTTTCAAAACAAATATAATATTATTGGTTGATATAATAATCCTAAAAATATAAGGTTTCACCAAAATACATATTCAATGATAGGTGTATCATAAATAAACCACTTGGGGTTCTCTTGGATGTTTATGGTAAGTTTATTAACCATATTATATTAAAATACAAAGTGACATGGTAAATGTCAAACTATTTAAATAAGAGTTAAATCTAAAAGATATGGTTAATGTGGTGACCCAAAACTATCTAAAACCTATTGGTTGAGTGGTCTGAGACCCATCACTGCCTTATCCTTTAAATAATTAATTTTAACTCCATTAGGAACCGAAAATTATTTTATTATAAAATAATATTTCAATCTATTCCTAAGGTTCCCCTCACCCCTCTTATAAAAGAGAACTCCCCCTTCTCTCAATTTCACACCTTCAAAGCCATTTGGCTCAGGCAAACCCTACCCAAATATCCTCCCAACTATACTACCTTCATCCTATAGGCCTTAATTTAGTTATAAATCCAATCTAAGGAGCTTTTCTGATCAAATCAAAAGGAAGAACCCGAAGAAGAGGTAAATATTTCATCACCTCTTTCAAGTTCTTTTCTTCTTCCACTTCCTATTTCTTTGTTGTTTCCATTCTAAAATAAAAACCCTAGTATAATTTATATATTGTGATATTATTATAAAAATGGTACAACCATATTCATAATTCTATCCATCATATAAATGACAATGTCACCATACATGCGTAAGTACAGATTACCATCTCCATATCATGGTGTAGTTTCTTATTCAATCACATCATCATTTTTATGGGTATAACAATGAGTATAAATGATTTAAATATTAAATATAATATGATAATGATTATTATTGTATGATATATCATCCAATTATATATTATTTTAATATAAAAAGAATGATATCATCGCTCATGTGTATATACGGAATACTGTCTCCACAAACGCGATGAGATTCATTCCCCATTGTATCCATTCAAGAATAATTTTCATTTGATGGTTAAAAATAATTTTTAAATACTTAATATCATTCTGAATAAGAATAATATTCATCCTATCCAAAACAAACATTACTTACGTAACAAATCATATAAAGAAAAATGAATCAGTTAACACCCGAAACGATCATACTATTTAAATATCATTAAAAAAGCAATATTAGAAGATCATATATGATGTCATATTAATGTATATAGTTCTTGTATAATTTAATAACAAAGATTTAACTATTATACATGATATTAATGTACCCAAGTCGAAGGAAAATTACAAGGTAATGGTTAGTTTTACAGTCTCTTTATTATCCGAGGTTGTTTTTACGTCAATATCTACTCGGACCTCTTTATCACCTACATCCATGTTTCTCAAAAATGTATTCCAAGAATATTTTACTATTCACTATACTATGTGTTAAACTCATTTATAACATTGTTTTAATTTTTATAAAATGGTTTGAAAAGAAATCATTTTTTCATTTTCTAAACAAGGTACCTTATGACCTTTTCAACAAAACTAAGGTAAGAATGTTTTTTAACTTATATGGATGGTGTGACAATTTTTTGTCATTATAACAACATTGACACTTCCCATATAATATTATAAGAATCATTTCAAAATAAATGTTTTCTTATATATTTATATGACTTTTAAATGATTTCAAAATAGAAAGAGATATTTCTCTAAAAAAGTTTTGATTTCGTCTATGTCAACATCCTTTGATTGATTTTAAACTTATTTGATGTTGATTTATTATGATACAAAACTTATACATTGTATTGATGGTTTTTGTGATATATTTTACTATGTATGTGTTATTTTTACACCATTCATGGTTTATGGATAAATTATTGACATTTTATATGATAGTTGTAATACGAATTTTTATGTTATTTTAAATATATTCATCCACGGAATGCATTGGACTTAGTAAGTGATTGGTGGAGGCTGCTATAGCTCCTCGATGCATAGGTAGGTATCATGACACAAACTAGTGTCTTGGAACAAGGTCTTGACAAAATCTTATTTGTAGGTCTTGGCACAAGGCCTTGATTATGTGGTTATGAATTCCGGCATTATGCATTCTATCATTATGAAAGTGGCTATTGTTATTGCATTTGATTATTCAACTAATATAATATCCATGTGAACAAGTAAATGGAATTATTTTATTTTTTTATTATCCATGATATTCTGAAGTTCAAGTTTAAAAGGCTTTTGTTCTAGTCTTACAATTCCTTAAATTATTATGCTTATTTATGAAATTTTCCGCTATATTGTTATCTTTACTGAGCATCTGAGCTCACCCCTTTCATTGTTTTATTTTTCCCAGGATGCAAAGATGTATATTTTGAATGACTTTCAGGGATAGTATATGGGATATCATTGTCACCTATGGAGACTATGTTGTTTTAGTTTTTCAATTTATAATGTAATGTAAAACTTATGAATGTATCTAGTATTTCTAAAGATACTTATCTAATCGGTCTTTCAAGTCTTGGTCTTTTGTGATCATTCCAATTTTATGTACTAATGTACTGACTCTGGGTAACTAGGGTCGGGGTTTTATAGTTGGTAACAAATGAATTTTAGTACAATCCTTGAATGCTAGATTTAGAAAAACTCTAATTAGAGCACATTATCCTAAGATATACTTTGAGGATTAGTATAGAATAACTTCCTATAATTTTGGTATTGTAGAGATTTTGTTAGTTTTACATGCAATACATACCTATCTAGATATGAGCACGTAGACATGGATCTAGAACAGATGTACCTAGGGATAACACATAAAAATGCCGCTTTGAGCTAGACTCAAAAGGGAACTGGTGCACGACTATGGGCCTTGCTGCACTCCAGGTTACAAAACTCCCGAGGGATATTCATTGGATAATAATCAATTTATTTACAAGACATTATGAAGGGGTTATGAGTATATAATTCCTCAAAGAAAACATTTTTATGATTATGGATTATATCCATAAACAGTTCAGTTTATGTTAAGTGTTTTACAAGTTTAGAATTATGTATTTTGATTCATAAAATAATCTAGTTTATGATATTTGTTTAGATATGACACCTAGTGAAAGGAATGGAAACTGTATAAATGCACGTAATCCATGTAGGCATTTCCCTCCTACTCAAGATAATTATAGTAATGCTGGTGAAGAAACTGGTGTTGATCAGCTTATCACCATGCTAGGACAACTGACTCATGTTATGAATACTATCCTTACCCGTATGGAGCACTCTGATCCACAATGTTGAGGATCAATGTTAGACCACTTTATGAGGCAACAACCACCAGCATTAAATGGGAGTACAAATCCATTAGTAGGTGACCAATGGATAAATTCCTTGGATAAAATATTTCATGCTTTGGGAGTAGCGAAAGGGAAAAAGATGCAATGGTAGTTTATTGACTCACAGGAGATGTAGATCAATGGCGGTCATTGATTCAAAACACAAAGGAAGATGATGAAGTATCAAATCTAGAATGGAAGGACTTTAATGATATTTTCTTAGAAAAATACTTTCCTCATTACCATCAAGAAGATATGGAAGGTCAATTTCTGAGTCTAAGGAAATAGAAGGATGAGAATGTCACAAAGTATGAGGCTAACTTTACAAGGTTAGCAAGGAATGCGTTAGATTATATACGTAACCCATGGAGTAAGATTGATCAATTTTTTGATGGTTTAAAACCATTTCTCTAGAGATAATTAGTCTCACAATCATTCTTGTCATACGAAGATATTTTCTTATGTGCTCTCAAGACAAAAAAGGAATTCTCTAAGACTTAACACTTTAAAGAAAAGAAATAGATAATGATATCTACTGAACACTCTGTAAATGGAAATAAGGGGAAGAAGGGAGAAGTTGAATATCCATCATGCAGTAAATGTGAGAAGAAACACCCCAGTACTTGCCTGAAGGCAATTGGAGTCTGTTAAAAGTGTGGTGAAAAAGGCCACCAAACTCGTGATTGCAAGGGGAAGAAAGAGGTTGTTAATGTTGAATGCTACAATTTTAGAGAAAGGGGAATTATGAAAATGAATTTCCGAAGTGAAAAGGAATCTTACCTCAGAAAAGGCAAATAGATCAAGGCCAAGATTATGTTATCACTATTACTGAGGTTGATGCTCCGAAAGATGTGGTGGTAGGTAATTTAAGGGTTTCCTCATGTTTAGAAAATTCTTTATCTGATTCTGGATCATTGCATTGTTTCATATATTCCTAGATTGCAAATAAAATTAGATATTTACACTTTGAATTACCAAGAGAGTTGAAAGTCAAAATACCTAAGGGAAGTATCAATGCAACAAAGGTTTGTGAATCATTTCCCATTAGGGCAAATAAATGTTCTTTATCTACTAATCTCATCCTTATACCCATGATTTATGTTGATATAATCCTCGGTATGTATTTGATTTCGTACCATGATGAAAAAATTTATTGTATGAATAAGGAGGTTACAATTCTCAATGATGGTAAGGGGTACCTTATCTGTAGAGCGGAAACATCACCACCTTATTCTAATCTCGATCCACCGCCAGTAGCACAACTAAATTAAATTATTGGGGAGGAAGAGAATGAAATAACTATGGGTGAGAAAAAGAATGATCAAATAGATGATGTACCTATTGTGAAAGAATATATTTATGTGTTTCCACAATATTTACCTAGACATCCTATAGAATGAGAAATTGAGTTTTCCATTGATTTCATTCTTAGTTCAAGGCCCATATCAATGACCCCTGATAGAATGGCCACATTGGAATTAGTGTAACTAAATAAACAACTAGAGGAATTGAGTAATAAGGGATTTATTCTCCCTAGTGTTTCTTCATGGGTAGCCCCTGTCCTTTTTGTTAAGAAGACAGATGGATATTTTAGGTTGTGTATTTACTACATGGAGATCAATGCTATAACAATAATGAACAAGTATCCCCTACCTCACATTGATGATTTATTTGACCAACTTCATGGTGTTAAATATTTTTAAAAGATTGAACTTCGATCTGGATATCATTAGTTGTGAGTGAAGAAGGAAGACATTCTGAAGACAACATTTCGAACTAGGTACGGGCATTATGAGTTTACAGTAATGCCTTTTGGATTGACTAATGGACCCTTTGTCATCATGGATCTAATGAATAGAGTTTTCAAGGAATATCTTCATGAATTTTTAGAGGTATTTATTGATGATATCTTGGTATACTCAAAATGATATGAAGATCATGAAAATCACTTGTGCCTTATTCTAAAGATTCTTAGAAGAAATGAATTATACTAGAAATTTAGAAAGTGTGAATTTTGGCTTCAGAAAATTTATTTTCATGGTCATATTGTCTCTAAAGATGGAATCCCTTTTTATCCTTCAAAGACCAAGGCAATCCATGAATGGCCAGTACTGATGAGTATAACTGAGGTACGCAGTTTTATTGGTTTAGCAAGTTATTATTGACATTTCGTTCAGAATTGTTTCCAGTTTTCTAACCCATTAACAAAGCTCAGATGTAAAAGGGTCAAATTTGTTTGGAACAAAGAGTGTAAAGAATGTTTTGAAGAACTAAAGAGAAAATTAGTCAATGCTATTATCTTGACTCTACCATCGGGGAATGATGAGTTTGTTATTTATAATGATGATTTAAATAGAGGACTTGGTTGTGTACTTATTGAGAAAGATAGAGTTATTGCATATGCATCACAACAACTAAAAATTTATGAGCAAAACTATCCTACTAATGATCTTGAGTTAGCTACTATAATATTTGATCTAAAGATATGGAGACATTATCTCTATGGTGAAAAATGTGAGATATATTCCAAACACTAGAGATTGAAGTATATTTTCTCTCAAAAATCAATCAACATGAGGAAAAGGCGATGTCTTGAACTACTAAAGGATTTTGATTGAACTGTACACTACCACCCGAGGAAGGAAAATCTGATGGTAGATTCTTTGAGAAGAAAGGATCATGGTGTTTTGAACAAGATGAGATTTTAAAGGGATCTTATTTTCATGGATCTAGTGAAAATGGATATAGGAATAATCATGGTGGAAAAAACATCATTAATTTATCAAATGGTTTCTAAACCATATTTACTAGAAAGGGTAAAAATTTCCCATACTGATGATGAACAGTTTTAAAAGAAAATTAATGCTATGAACAATTGGAGATTGAGTGACTTCATAAATGAGGATGGAGTTTTGAAATTTTGGAAGAGACATTGTGTTCATAACACACCTGATCTAAAAATGTAATTGTTGGATGATGCTCATTGCTCCAATTTCTCAATACACCCTGGTAGTACAAAGATGTATAGAGATTTCAAGGAACATTTTGTTGGGACAACATGAAGATGGAGATTGTTGATTCTGTGTCACGATGTATGCTTTTTCAACATGTGAAAGCTGGAAGGCAACAGCCTGAAGAAGTAATGGAACCTCTTCCCATACATTAGTGGAAATGGGATAATATTATGATGGGCTTTTTCATGGGGATACCAAATACACCTAGATGAAATGATGCAATATGGGTTATTGTTTATTTTCTTATCAAGTCATCACATTTTCGTGCTATAAGAGAATATTTACCACTTGAACATTTATCAAGACTATATATTAATGAAATTTTAAGACTTCATGGTGTACCCCTATCAATTTTTTCTGATCATGATCCCCATTTTATATCAATATTCTTGAAAGTCTTCAGAAAGTCATGGACATTGAACTTAGTTTGAGCACTGCCTACCACCCTCAAACTGATGGACAATCAGAATGGAAAATTCAAACCTTACAAGACATTTTGAGATCTTTCTCACTTTACTTTCAAGGTATGTGTAATAAATATTTACTTCTGGTAGAATTTTCTTATAACAATAGCTTCCATTCAAATATTCATGTGGCACCATATGAAGCGTTTTATGGAAAGAGATGTTGCACACCAACTTGTTTGGATGATGTTGGTGAAAGAAAAATCATAGGCCCAGAACATGATGATGAAATGATGGAAATGGTGAAGGTTATCCAAACCCACATCAAAACAGCGCAAAGTAGGAAGAAGAGCTATGCCAATAACCGAAGGAAGGGTTTGGAATTTCAGGTAGGAGATCATGTTTTCTTGAAGGTATCTCCATGGAAGGGAGTTATACGATTCGGTAAGAATGGTAAATTAAGGCCCAGGTACATCAGACCTTTTGAAATTCTAGAACGAATTGGGGTTGTAGCTTACTGGTTGGCTATACCTCCAACTCTCTCTAAAGATCATGATGTGTTCCACGTATCACTTTGAGAAAATACATGCCTAACCCAACGCATGTACTCACATATGAGGAAATTGAACTAGAACCCGATCTATCTTATTATGAATATCCTCTCAAAATTCTTCATACTAGAGAACAAGGGATGACAAACTAGATGACTAGTCTAGTGAAAGTTCTATGGAGAAACAATAAGATGGAAGAGGCAACGTGGAAACCCCGAGGAACTTATGATGAATAACGACCTGAATATTTTTTTTGCAGAAATATTCTAGAAATCTCAAGGGTAAAATTATTGGAAGGAGGACGAATGTAACACCCCAATCATCCATGGTATATTTCCCTTTGAATAATGTTATAGCTTGCATTGTATGCAACATTGAGATTTTAACACACCATGACCAATCAAATTAGCCATTATAAATAGTAATAAACACTTTTTGAAATATTTTTAATTTTTATCTTTCAAAATGGACTTCATTTTTTGATTTGGAATATCGAAATTATCTTAGGGTGATTTTTTGGTATTTTTCTGAAAACATTCAATTTTTGATGAATAGTAAAAAAACACTAAGTTATGGTTTAAAACCGACTTTTTATTTAAATAATTATTTATTTTAATTTATTTTAGGTCAAAATAGATACATAATACCTATATAAGATCAATGTAACTTGTTGAAATCATTTTACAATGAGTTTAGATATATAAAATTTTATCGAACTTCTTACCATCTTTTACCCACCTCTTATGAACATTTCCAAATTTTTATAAAACTTACTTTTACCACTTTTGTGAGTTGAATTTCAAAAATCTGAGAGACACGGTATAATGTAAATAAGGTAATTAAGGGTAAAAATGATATTATTATTACCCTAACACATTTCCTAATTCTATTAGATAAGTTTAATTTGACCAAAAACAACCATAGGAATAAAATGTGATTCTCTTTGGTCCACATGGATTAGATTAAGACATTTATTATTATTTTATGTAAAGATGAGTTAAAATAGTTAAATTCAATGTTTAATAACTAATTTTTTTTTTAAAATAGGGTTATACATAATATAAATATAACTATAAATATTCATTAGAAATTTAAAAATATTTCCTAAATAATGATATTTTATTTATAATTAATAGAAATTAAATAATTTAATTTATTAATGACACAATAATGACGTAATAATTACCTTAAAAGTGAAATATTAAAATACTTGATATTATAAATATCCAAATAAATGTAATTTAAAACTTTTGATGAATTCAACTAATTTTATAGGTTAATATGACATATTAGGATTGGGCATATGAAATTATTTTGAAGTAATAAAGTTGTTAGGACTTTAATAAAAATCATTTATTAAATAATGTCAATATTTACATAATTGCATTTTTAAAACAAATACATTATTATTGGTTGATATAATAATCCTAAAAATCTAATGTTCATCAAAACGAATTATTTAATGATATTTGTATCATTAAGTAACCACTTGGGGTTATCTTGAAAGTTTATAGTATGTTTATTAACCATATAATATAAAAATACAAAGAGTCATGGTAAATGTAAAACTATTTAACTAAGAGATAAACCTAAAAGATAAGGTTAATATAGTGAACCAAACATGTCTAAAAACTATTGTTTGAGTTGTTTTCGACACATATTCACCTTATCCTTTAAATAACTCATTTTTGGGCCATTAGAAACCGAAAATTATTTTATTATAAAATAATATTTCAATATTTTCTTAAGGTTCCCTCGCCCCTCTTATAAAAGGGCACATCCCCTTCTCTCAAATGCACACCTTCAAAGCCATTTGGATCAGCCAACACCTACCCAAATATCCTTCAAACTATCCTCCCATCATTCTAGAGGTCTTCCATTATTCTTGAAGCCATCCTATGGATCCCTTTTGATCAAATCAAAAGGAAGAACCTGAAGAAGAGGTAAATATTTCATCACCTCTTTCAAGTCCTTTTCTTCTTCCACTTCGCCTTTTATTATTGTTTCCATTATAAAATAATAACTACAGTATCTTCTATATACTATGATTTTATTATAAAACTTTTACAACCATATTCACTATTCTATCCATCCTATAAATGACAAATTCACCATACGTGCGTACGTATGGATTACCGTCTCCACGTCGTGGTGAGTTCGTTATTCCAACAATTCATCATTTGGATGGGTACAATAATGATTATAAATGATGTAAATAATAAATATAATATGATATTTATTCTGTATATCTGATATATCATCCAATTATATATGATTTTAACATCATAAGAATGATATTGTCGCTCGGGCGTACGTATGGATTACTGTCTCTACAAATGCGATGAGATTCATTCCCCATCGTATCCATTAAAGAATAATTTTGATTTGATTATTAAAAATAATTTTTAAATGCTTAATATCATTATGAATATGAATATGATACATCCTAACCACAACAAACATTACTTATGTAACAAAGCATATAATGGAAAACGAATCAGAGAACAATCGAAATGATGATACTACTAAAATATAATAAACAAATCAATATTAGAAGATCATATATGATATCATATTAATGTATATGCTTATATCATAATTTCATAATAATGATTTAACTATTATAAAGGAGGTTAACGTACCCTCGATCAAGGAAAAGTAAAGGTACTGGTTAATTTCACAATCTCTTTATTATCCGATGTTGTTTTTACATAAGTATCTATTGGGACCTCTTTACCATCCACATCCACGTTTCGTAAAAATTTATTCCAAACCATTTTTACTATTAACTAGACTATGGTTTAAGGTCATTTATACCCCTGTTTGAATTTTTATAAAATGGTTTGAATGGAATCATTCCGTCATTTTCCAAACAAGGTACCTTATGACCTTTTCGAGAAAATTAAGGTAAAAATGTTTTTTAAACTTATACGGCGTGTGCAAATATTTTCAACTTTTGTAACATCATCTAAGCTTCCCTTACAATATTATAAGAATATTTTCAAAATAAATGTTTTCTTTTATAATTATATGACTTCTAATGGATTTAAAAATAGAAAGAGACATTTCCCTAAAAAAAGTTTTGATTTCATCTATATCAACCCTTTGATGTTTTTTTAGCTTATTTGAATTTGATTTATTATGATTCAAAACATCCACATTTTATTTAAGGTTTTGTGATATGTTTGACTATGGGTGTGTGATTTTTAAACCATTCATGGTTTGTAGATAAATTATTTACCTTTCGCTAGCTAGTTTTAAAATGAATGTTTATGTCATGTTTAAACCTTTTCATATAAGGAATGCATTGGACTTAGTAAGTGATGTGTGGAGCCTGCTATAGATCTTCGATGCATCTGTAGGTCTCATGAGAGAAACTAGTGTCTCGGCCCAAGGCCTTGAAAAAATGTCATTTGTTAGTCTTGGCACAAGGCCTTGACTATGTGGTTATGAAGTGTGGCATTATGCATTCCATCATTATGAAAGTGGCTATTGATATTGCATGTGATTATTCGATTAGTATAATATCCATGTGAATAAGTAAATTGAATTATTTGATTTTATATTTGCCATATTATTCTGATGTTCATGTTTAAAAGGATTTTGTTATAGTCTTACATTGACTTAAATGTTTATGATTATTTATGAATATTTCTGCTATATTGTTATCCTTACTGAGCATCTGATCTCACCCCTTTATTTGTTTTCTTTTTCCCAGAATGTGAAGAAGTATATTATGACTGTCCTGGAGGGAAAGACTATGGGATATGAGTGCGGCCTATGGATACTATGTCGTTCTAGTTTTTCATTTTATATTGTAATGTAAAACGTATGAATGTATCTAGTATTTCCAAGGCTACTAAAATAATAGGTCTTTCAAGACATGATCTTTTGTGATCATACCAATGTTATGTAATAATGCACTGACTTTGGGTAACTATGGTTAGGGCATTACAGGAGCAGTCTCCTCATTAAAAAAGGTGGGATCATCCACCCAATAAGCTAGAGAGGAACCTCTTTGATGTTGGCCTCTACTCCCATGACATAAGTATTTCGAATGCCCTTGGAAGAAGCAGAACGAACAGAAGCCCACGACCTCCACGTAGATGATTTGTTGCGAGAAACCATCCTCACCATCCATAGAGATCCAAATTCGGTGAGGAATAACTCTTTACATATCCTCCTCAAAACCAACATGCGTATACCATGGGTGAAACACTCGAGTGGTAGCATCATCAACATGCAATAAATAGCTGAGGTGATCGTCAATCCCATTTAGTGCAACATCGTTCTAAAATGTCAGAGGAAGGTCATGAATTCGTATCCATAGGGACAAGCATTGACAATCCTGACCCCTATTGAAATCAACCATCCACCTAAATAGAACAAATGGTCGGTTATCACAAATTTGTGACTCGCACAACTAAGCCCGAGAAAAATCCTCGAATGACTGGAGATGGATACAGAAATGGAAGCGGTTTAGAAACCCAAAATCAACCCCTTTCATCAACCCCAAGAGTAATTCACATACCTTGAAAAGATACCCACTGTGGGATGATCCAGACCAATCTTTTTAACCAAGGTACGAAAATGCACTGCCGTAGTTTCATGTAACTATGAAGGCGACAAGGAGAACGCCGAAGACCCATTGAGTGATTATGAAGCCTTCAGTGAGATCCTGATATTCGTCTCCTCTAGGAGAAGTAGAAATTAGACAGAAGGAGGATCAGAGACCATTTATAGCTTCGGGAGATCAGAAAATTTTGGCACCATCGTACCCATGAGAATGACCTCTGAAGAAGGACCTGACGCCGTTACAAGAAACTCTAGGGTTATCCTCGACCTAGGGCGAATCCCGCTCTTAATTGTTTGTAGACACAAGGCTCAAAATCATTATTTTTTATTCCAATCTCCATTATGTTTTCATCGAAAGTAGTGTTCTAGGGCTAATATTCTTTCTTTAATCCAAAAAAGGGGTTTTTTTAATTTTCATATATCATTAGAATAATTTGGAGTAACAAACCCATTAGGTTATATTATATAGAAATATTCTTTAAGTTTCTTGTTAAGGAAGGATATTTTGACATCCATTTTTCAAATCCCATAGTCATTGTATCCCATAATAGAAAGTATAATTTTTTTTCATTTTAGCATTGAAACTGGTGAAAAGGATTCATTGTATTGAACACCTTGATGTAGTTTAAACCCTTTTTTAACCATTCATGCCTTATAGGTACTAAATTTACCTTCCATATCCTATTTCTTCTTGGAAACCCATTTTCACGAAAAATTATTTACATTGATTGGAGGATCTCCCAAAATCAAAAATTCATTTCAGTACATGTAATCCATTTTTGAATTCATTTGTTACTCTCGATTGGAAAAATCTTTTTCACTTAATAACTTTTTGTAGGTTATAGGATCCCTATTATCAACTAAAAATGAGTCACCATCCATAGTAACTAGAAAATCATAATGCTCTGGTTCTCTAACCTCTCTTGTACTCTTATGTACTACTTGTATCTCTGAAATAGTTTCTTCTTCCCTAAGACTTTGTGAAATATATTTTTTTCTAACTATTATGTACTTTGATCCTTGACATCATCATAGTATATCTCACTCTCACTATCTCTTTTAGAGATGCACTCCCTCTCAAGGAATATGGAATTTCTTTCCACTATAACATTTTTTCAGAGGGGTCATATATAAAATATTCTCTTATTTAAATAGGATATCCAATAAAGGCACACTTTTTGCCTCAGGGTGAATTTTTGTTACCTAAAATGGCCTTAAAAAATGTTTCACAACCCCACACACATAAGTATGACAACACATTTTTCTTTTCATTCTATAATTGGTATGTTATACCATCTCCCACTATAGTTTTCACTTGGTTCAGTATTTTTTATACTATTTGTCATGTGTATCCCCAAAAAGATCATGGAAGACTCACATGAATTATCATTGATCTCAGTATGTCCAACAAGTTGTGGTTCCTCCTTTCACTTATGATATTTCACTTAGGTTTATAAGGAGGAGTGAGTTGAGATAACATCCTGAACTCTCATAAATAATCAATGAAGTTTTTATTAAGATATTCTCCACCACAATCTGAGTAGATTTTCTTAATCTTCTTACCAGTCTGTTTCTGAAATTAAATTTTTTATTCCCTGAATTTATCAAATGAATCCAACTTATACCTCTTTAAGTATATATATCCATATCCACAAAAATCATCAGTAAGAGTTATGAAGTATGAGTACCCACCCATTTCTTCAACGAAAAAGGTCCAAAGAAATTGGTATAAACTAATTCAACAATATATTTATCCCCTTCACCTTTCCCACTAAATGGTGATTTGGATATTTTACATTGTCAACGTGCATGACATACACCAAGTAGGTTTAGTTAAAAAGAATCTAAATATCCATCTTATAGTAGTTTTTTCAAGTTCTTTTCATTTACATAACTTAGTCGATGATGACAATGTTGGGTGTGGCATGAGTCATGTGAGTTTGTTTCTTTATCGATTTCCATTACTTAGTTTTTATAGTCCACCACATAAATATCATTATTTAATTGCGCCTTACCATAGAAAATGTTATCATTATAAAAGAAGAAAAATTTATTTTTAAATTTGAAAATAAAAAAATCCATATCTAGTCTGGATACTTATATAATGTTTTTGGTAACTGATGTAACATAAGAAAAAACCCTTAAAACCAAGACCAATCAGTTTGTAAACATGAGGTTGAATTCAGAAATACATATAGAATAGAGTTTAGATCAATTGGTTGTTCGTATACCTACCTCCCCTTAGTTAATATTTCTAAATATATTTAGTTCCTATATTAAAATACATATTTGATCACCAGAATATTTATGTAATACCAATTTTTTAAAATAGAAAATTTTAACTCATTAATAAATTCCCCTAAAGATCCCACTTTCTTCTTTCGATGGGTGCAATTTTTCTTCCAGTGGCCCTTCTTTCCACATACGAAACAAACATCATCCTGTTACATTGAATTTCCCTTGATATTCTTCTTCTTGGAATGGTGTGAAACAATTTTAGGATTAAATATATTCCTTTTCCATTTTTTGACTATTAGTATGGAAGGATTTTCATTCATAAAATCCTTATCTATGTGGTGAAGGAGTGTGTGAAAATTTGGCAGATACTTCTCAATGTTTTTTATATTAAAATTTACAGCAAAGATAGAGGATCTCTGAAAGAGTGATTTCATAATTATATTAGCGCCCAGTTATTCATGAAGTTTAAGCCCTATAACCTCAAAGTACTCTATGTATCTAATCATATAAACAACAAGAAGCCCATTTGGGGAACCCTCGACATGATTTCTCTAAAAAATTTCCTTGGATATCTCAAACTATTCATATCTATATCTCTCCTGGTAAAGGCTATGCGGGTGCACAAGTACGCTATACAAATCCATGATTTCATGAGACTTCAAGAGTTTACTAGACATAAACAAAAGCATCATTGAACATTTACATCATTTCTCTTATGTTTTTATTATACTATGAACTCCTCATCACTTTCATCTTTAGTTGGAAGAGTAGGTATTGAGTATTCTAGTACATAAGATTTCCGTTCATAGTGTAGCACAACCCAAAGGTGTCTCAACCACTCCTGGAAGTTACTATTAGTGAGGTAGTTGTCTTTATCTAATATATAATATAGGGATAATATGAGTGATGATATTTCCATTTTATTCTACAATTATTATAGAGTATTATTAGTTCGTTTATTTATTACAAATTATACGAGAAATAATAAATTAATTTGATATTAATAATTTTCATTAAATCTCCAACTATTTTATCAATTCCCAATAGCCATCACCATTGAAATTAGAATGTATATTTTCTATGAAATTATAGTGGAAATGATACATATTCCCCTAATTAGGGGTTTTCATGCTACTTAAGGTATTTAGGTAGGCAATTCTTTTCCAACTATGAGCTTGCAACTCCATGATCCATTGAATGGACTCCCTTATCCTAAAATCCTAACTTGGATTCCCCAACACTCAACTCCATGATACATTATGTATAGTGAGTGATAGTTATATTGATATAAGATGGGGTTTTCAACCAATAAACTTCATAATAACTCTATATTAAAAGTAAGTGTCCCAAAAAAGGTTGGCCAAAAACATTTTTTCAATGATTTCATTCCAAATTATTAAATGGAAGGCCATGTCTGAAAAAATATTTAATTGAGAGGGTTTTAATTAACCATTCCTAGATTTTTATCTTATTTTATCCTTTAGAAGTATTTTTAATATTATCTGGATGATACTTAACTAATTAACCATTATGGATAAAACATTTATGCATAATTCATTTATTTAATTTTTTTATTTTCTCATTAATTCATTTATCTATTTGATCATGGCCATCCATACATACACAAAATTATTTTATAGTTAAAAATAAATAAATAATTAAAAGAACCAATAATGACATTTATATAACTATTGGTTTAATGAGCATATATTAAATCAACCTTTTAACTAGGGTAAATAACTTATATCCCTAGTCTTGTCCTGAGTTACAACATTCCACATGTCCAAATGTTTATCACCTGAGTTGGAATAATAATGGTTTCTTCATGAACTGCCTCCATGCACCTTGAGATACTCCATTAATTGCATGTATTTATTACTTTCACACAGGTGATGGGAACCAAATGATTGGTTATATGGGGATAACATTAATATCCTTGGACACGTAGGTCCTATATAATAATGGAGGGAGGGATTATGCACCTTCCATAAAATTTAATTTCAAGATAATCAATTGAAAACCCATGTAATAAATTAAATTAAAACATCAAATGCATACACATGTTTTGGTAAACATCATGAATAGTCATATATGAAATGATTAAACAAAATTAATTGTAAATAATTCATTTCATTGTTTTTTCTTTATATTAAGATGAAATCAATTTCAATATTTAATAAATTAATTAATTCCAATTCATATTAATTATCATATAAATTAGTTGGTGATACCATTCATTTATGGAATTTATGAAAAATAAATGAAATAATTAATAATGACCTATTAATTAAAATAAATTAATTGATAATTTAGTATTATTTAAAACAATTATTATATTTTCAAACATGCATTTTTTTCAATCAATAAAATAAGGTTTTAATTTTGTAATTTTCAATTTAAGGTAATTTTTTATTTTATACATTAATGGAGACTACACTCTGTGTACAAACCATCAACACACCATGTATCTTTGTTTTCATGTATCCAGGGTACACGGTTGGGTATGCTGTGTGTGCCTCGGTTAGACTATATGGCATGTATAAACCAACTAAATGTTGTGTGTTTCACTTATCATATGTCCAAGATTCACTACGAGGTCTTCTTCATGTTTTTTATACACAATAATTGTTGAAATACAGGTCGTATACACCACATACATGCCTTGTATTTCATAAATTCTCTAGGTTTTTTGTCTCACGTGGTTTTAACCATGCATAATGACCACTAATATTTCGAAATTTACACCTCTAAACCATGTAGACCACATGCCATATAAACCAATACACGTCATGTAATATAAAGACAGTATGACAGGTTTTCCATTCAATATATGGCATACACCATGTGTAATTACTTCATAGAACACTGTTTATCCCTCACTGCATTTAGTTGTGGTACATTTGGGTATGCACTGTGTAATTCAGAGTACACACCATGTAACACTATCTTACTTGACAAAAATTGACAATTTCCCAAGGAGAAATTTTTTCATTCCTTATCTTCTCTTAAACATTAAATAAAATGAATCATTGAATGAATCATGATTAATATATTGAATCATGTTAATTTAAATCAAATTAAATAATGAATATCATTTAATAAAAATATAACCACAATTAAACATAGATAAATAATAAAATAAATAATTGTAAATTTAAATGTGGCCCCTTTGATTCCAATTATTTATTCATGATGTCGTGGAAGATATCTTTGGTGGATGATATATTAAAATTTATTTTAATTATCATTTCTCAAACCCCTTAGTCAGGATCTTGCACATCAAATATATAATTATTTATTTAATATCTAAAGAAATGAATACCTAGGAATAAGATATTTCTTCATTGATGAATGTTGATTAGAAGAAAACCCCATTAGGATTTCCTTAATTTCATTGTGATCATACAAGGTCAGAATCCCTCTAGATGTGATCCACACGTGATCCTATGATATATGAGAAATACCACTCAATCTCTGGGTACTAGCGTAGTGAATTGAATTTCATGCATTGTTTTTTCTTGATCATTTGTTATTTTTTCTTGAAAAAATATCCCTTATGTTTCTCATTCGTGAGAGTGAAAGAGAAATATAATTCAAGATAGAATTCATTTTGTGCAATAATTCTCTATTTTGATCGTACGGATCGATGCTCTACACAATAGACAAAATAATCTATTTATAGAGCAGGGGTTTACTTTAAAATAATTATTTAATGGATTCCAACCATTAAATAATATAATAACCTTTAATAAACCCCATTTCACATAATAAAATAATATTATTATTTTTTCCTTTTCAACTTGTGCAATAATAAGTGTTATTTAACTGACTCGTTAATTAATAGTTTTCACCACACTCAATCTTGGTCCATTAAAACTCCTTTATAATTTATATAATACCCAAATAAAGTATTTTATTCTCTTAAATAAATATTATATTCACATACCAATAAATATATATTATTTACATAATCATTAAAATAAATAAATATATTTTATTCATAGTCTGATGAATAAATATTTATTTAATTTATATGTTCAATAAAACATGAATAAAATTATTCCTTGGTCTTGAGAATAATATTAATTAAATTAGTTAAATTTAAAAAGAATTTAATTGAGAACAATGGAAAAACATAGTGTGTGACCCTCTAGGATTATTCTTCGTCATCACTTGGTTGGCTTACCTAAAGTCTAAGATTAATATCTAGCAATGGGTAAAATGAACCAAGAGAAAGAACATAACTTTGAAATTAAAACAACCACATATGAATATAAATTTTGTAATATAATCCCTTTTCAAAATCTCTTGTCATGAAGGATTCTCATCTAGGTCACCTACTGAACTTCTTGATAGGTATTTCAATGAATATCTTGAACAAACATGTCGTTACTCCATGGTCATGGAATTTATGGATAAGTTTTTATTACAATTGAAGGGACTATATATCAACATTCATAATGATGTAAAATATATAATAATATGTTTAATTAATATTCAATACATAGAATATACATATAATCAAAATAAATAAAGTAGGCCCTATGACACTCACTCAAACATATTTTTCTCTCGTGGTTCACCTTATTTGGTTCCATTATGATTCATTTATTATGAATTTACAAGATTTTTAACAGCCTATATCCATGTAGTCTGACCCTTTTAGGGTTATTAGAGCTCATGGTTCATTCAGGAGGCTTAGAGTTATATTGGAGGGTTCTGACTATTAAAATTCTGAAGATGAGGGAATACACAACGGGTTAGGGGTTTTATTTCATGTATGTTAAGTTCACATTGTGTTCCTATGGAGATTAATTATTTGTATTTATTCTAATTAAAACGACTAAGATGACTTGTTTTTAGAGAGATAAGAAACTCGATGATTACACAACATGTAAGGGTTACACACCATGTAAATTCCATGCACTTCTTGTTTATAAATGGTATTGTGATTGAGATTTTCTTCAAAACCTTATGGGACTCTCTATTCTGGGAAATATAGGAAAAAATTATTATTATTTTTGTAATTCCTACAATGTGGATCAATCCTTGTTCTCCATATTCAATACATGGTGATCCTTGGTGATCCAAGGTGCATTCTTTCTCCGTTTCTTGTGATTCCTTCATTGATCAATATAATTTCCTCTTATTTATTCTTGTCATGAGATGGGGGAATCATCTCTTATATTTGAAATGGATTTTCCTTGGTTTTTTTAGCATGGTTATGTTTTGGAATCATTGTATGGGTGCACCATCTTGTAGGAGAGGAGATCAGGACCCACAATGTTCGTTTGTTCTCATTCGAAGAATGTGGACACTTGTGTGGTAGGGGATTCATTATTAATCTATTTATTTACATGCCGTCATAAATTGAAAATTTTTTAGACCTACTAATGGAGATGTAATTAACATAATTATTTTTGAACTGGATTAATAAAAAATGGTTTGTAATGATCTCATGCTGATTATTTATACCATTAAGTGGGTCTCATATTTTTTTACCAGATAGTGTGATATCTATACTATACATTATTAGTATTTTTTTATTCTTGTAGTAGCATGATGAAATTTAGTAAATAATGTTAAACTGAAGTTAATCAAAAGTTAATTTTATTGTGAATTAAGTAAGAGGCATGTTGTAATATGGAATTTTTTTAATTTGACACTGATGAAATTGATGCAAGTATGCAAGTTTAATTAATTATTTAATGAACCTAAAGAACGATAATTCTTGTTGATAATAATAAAAGGAATGTTAATTTGAGAACTGAATTACTCTAGGTTTTTTGAAGTCAAGATAATTTCTAAGAGCTTGTTTTCACTTTGATAATTTGTTATAACTTGATTCCATAGGTTTCCCATAGTTGGAACCTATGATTATTAAATCATTTAATCCAAGATGGAATAATAAATGTTTGGTTGATAGAAATAATTGTTAGGGAATGAGTTTCTTGTTTACTTAATAGGGATGAGTGCAATATTTTGGGAATTGTGAGAGCTTGTTTTCATGTGAAGGGTGAATGCCTTGTTTTGAGGGTTCAGTTTCCCTATTGGTTATGCTTGTTTGTTCCTGGTTATTTTTTCATGTGAGCCTGGGATGGTAGATCCTGGGAAGGTTGTTGAGATTTATGGATTGAGAAGGCCTGGATGTGATGTGATCATGGGATGGATAATGTGATTTGAGCGGGTGGTCCTAGATGATGAGGCAACAGTTTACACCTATGCTGGTGAGATGCATCAAGATATGCATGTGGGTGTTAGGAATGGAACTAGAGATGATGGAATGGGTTGATGTTGTGCTTACTCAATGATTTTAGGATAATATATGGGATTTTCTCTTATGAATCTATTTAATTTCTGATTTCCAGGTTGTTTGTTTTATTTTCATTCCTTCCCCACTGTTTGAGGTAGTTGAATGTACTTGGTTGAATGTTTCCTCTTGGTGGTAGCTTAGGATGGTTTTCCTAGAGTACCTAGATATGGAATGATACTAATAACTAATTGATAATTATTATCCCATGGGGTTGGTTGATGCTATAATTAAAATACTGAAAGATGTTAATCTTGTTGAACTGTGGACTCAGTTTAGATTATTCCTAGAGGGAAAGTACTTCACATGGTCAATTTGTGTAATGTAATGTAATGTGGAATAAGTCTAATGGTTGATTAATGAATGATGAATTAATTAATGCATGGAAAATGATAAAAATAAAATGATTAATTTAATATAGTTCTTTAAAATGATTGTATTCTTATAGGATATATTGTCATGGTAGTGAAATCTGAGAGTCTGAGCGACATTAGCTATAGTTGAGTCTAAGACTAGGTTATTCCCATAGTGTGGTTATGAAATATATTATATCCTTTATATTTTATGATTTCATACACTTCCCAACCCATGTTGGTTACGGAAACTAACACCCAGTGGAATCTAGGAGGGTGTTTTCCCCAACACCCCAGTGGGAGGATATATGGATGACTAACCCCTCTAGCCCCACCCTCTTCTCTTTGTAGTTACTTATTTTTTTATGCACAATAGTTAGTATTCACATATATGTGTGTAGAGGTATATAATGTCTTATGATTATTTCACACTCATGTATTAACATATATAGTATTCAAATGATTATTATAGGCATGATGTGTAAAGGCTATAATGGACTGAGTTACTTTCTTGGTGTTTGGGTTATAATGGATTGTTGTATAATACCCAATATATGATACACATAATGCATGCTATGGTGGATTCCAAAAACTACTTGGTTACTGAATATGGGGATGTGATATGGGATGATATGATGATGTGATGTATGAGGTGCATGTTGTGTTACCTTGCCGTGGTGTTTTCGGGTTAGCATACATATGGAGAGAGATGGCTTAGGATGTACGACATTGGGGTAGAGTGGAAAACTATAGGGGAAGTGGGATTATGGTACCCTTGATGTTTAGTTACTATATTATATGATCTATTTTATTTGATACTTGGTGAGAGTTATCCATGGTGAGGCTGGGAACTTAGTATACCTTTTTAGGAGACGAGTTAGTTTCACTATTTTTCATTATTCTTTGTTGTGATTTCATTATCCTTTTCATGAGATGCTTTAGAGAGGATCCTAATTAGAATACTATTATTCTCACCGTTCATATATATAAACTATTTTCTGGTCATTTGGAGCAGTTTGTAGATTTGTCTGGAAATTATTAACTCATGGTTTTTCAAGAGCTTCTTGGGATTTGTGGTTGTTGCCATATTTAATTTTTAGTACTTTTAGTATTCTTTTCATTTATTATAGTACTGTATGACATTACATGTTGCACTTAATATTTCTTTGTATATAAATATTTCTATATAGGTGATTATTGGAGAACCCTTCTTATCTATCTATTCTACATGTTTCTATTAGAGGGTGATGCCTCACATGTGCAAGTTTATTATACCCTCAGTGATAGTCGCCAATGTAACAACAAAGACACCAATATCCTAGATCCAATTCCTTAATTACATTTTCATAGATACAATACTCTAATACTTATGTATTTATTTGATTTGAAAGTTAACATTTTTATTTCAATCAATAATCCCGATTCAAGGAAAGAAGTCATGGGGGTTGAAAGTAATGAAACCCCAAAGCATCATCTATGAAAAACGTCAAACCCTCAACAAGAAAGGACCCCAAATATGAGAAGGAAGAAAAAGTACTATTTGATGCTGCTGTAGATTCCATAATGTATGCCACCATGTTGCCCTACCTCCAGGTTTGAGAGATCTCCATACACGCCCCAATAACAGCCTGGCAGCGCCTGACTGTATAAATAATGCTCCATGGTATCTTTATTTTGTTTTGTAGTGCATTGAACAACACCAATGAATTGGTTTCCAATGAAGACACCACCATTTTCCTACTCACAGACAGCTGCAAACCAGCTTCCATAGCCCAGGATTCCGCCTGAAGTGCATCACCTTCCCCAAACGAAGCATAAAACTCTGCATGTGTAGAGCCGATTTGATCCTGCACGACGCCCCCTCCCTGCATCTCCCCTCTGACGAGCGAGCCATCGACATTAAGATTCAATCCTTGTAGTGGATCCCACCACCTCATGTAGCGACCCCGGTACCCAGGGTGCCTCATGAGACATGATATGCTTAGCATTTCATTACAACATTTACAAAAATCAAGTCCCATGACTACAGAAGATCGCGAGGCTCAGGATTCTGGGAAACCAGCTGCTCTGATAAACTTCATCAGTACATTCCATGCCTGAAAGATTTTAAACAAAACGTAGGGTGAGCAAAAATGCCCAGTAAGGGGTTTTAAAAACATTTTAAGAAAATCCTTTCTCAAATAAGACCTTTTTGAAGAAAATAAAACACTTTGATAAAACTAAAACATTATATTTTCTTAAAACATGAGATCCATTTTTCTTTGAAAACCACTTGCACAAAGAAGCACGTACTTGAAATGAGCTTAAATATAAACATGATCAGAGTGCGTAATATAAGAAGAATAAATAATGCATAATGTTAAAACAAAGTTTCTTTACTTCTAAAAGAATTATATGACTAAACGGGGAAGACATGCATATCATGGATCATGAGTAAAATGTAGATCATCTAACAATTTACCATATGAAAACAGTTCTTGTTTCATAAAGTATACATTCATGATCTTGGGAGCTTTCAACTAGGGGTTGTCCTGTTAGTTGAACTAACCCCTGGTTAACCTTTATCATTACATGCAGAGGGGATGCACAATACCGGACTTTGTCAAGACCTCATGTCATGACCATAATTTTGGTACGGGTCAAGGCCAAATGCCAATCCTGTTTCCCATGGTAGCACGAGCCAAGGCCATTTGCCAAGACCGTTGCACATGATAGCACGAGCCAAGGCTATTCGCCAAGACCGTTGCACTTGATAGAACGAGCCAAGGATATTCTCCAAGACCGTTGCACTTGATAGCACGAGCCAAAGATATTCTCCAAGACCGTTGCACTTGACGTCTCATGAGACTCTTGCTTTACCCAATGCATTGGAGCGCTGTATAATTCCGGGCGCACCCGTCCATAAACATTTAAGTCCTATACATCCCTCACATATCTTGACATGGTCATTAATTCATAGGGTTTCATACATTCCTAATCAAAACTCCTTTTTACATACATATTCATGACTTGAGGGGGATCATATCATAGATGTAAAAAGAACTAGGCTTTTGGCATCAGATTAAACATTAATGCAAATAAACTAAATCAACTTAATCTTGCACATGCAAAAATAACTGGAATACTGAACATAGCGGATTGTCATGAAAAATTTCATCATGTTCATTAAATAAAACCATAAATTCATAGTTCATATCTTTAAACATGCAAAACACATTCTTTACAAGTATAAGTTTCATTGAGGGTACTTAAGGGTTCAGGTTAAGCCGGTCCACCGGTGCGATACACATGTTGGCTTAGCATCAATTAAAATTATTAGAAACTTATGTGACTATAATTATATATATATATATAACCAAGTCCTTAAGAAAAAAAACAAAAAAAAAAGGTTTTGGAAACTGAAATTTTGAAAACACATTCACTTGGAAACATATAAATTCTTAAGGGGGGTTCATGCCACACATTTTTACAAAAAGTGCACGAATTGTCAAAACGCTGATAAATGAATATTTTCAATTGGAGAAGTTATTTTGACACTAAACCAAACCTTAATCTTCATCATATATATAACCATGTTTATAATTAGTCTTTGTATCGTTCTTTGGAGTAATAAATTTTAAAGGGTATATACAATTATTAGTAACTCATCACGTTATACCAAAAAGTATTGAAACATAATAATCATACTCATTCGTCATATATTCTGAAGAAAGGGGATGTATACATTCAAAGGTATTTATTTAAGTACACATATACATACCGAAAATAATATATATATATATATATATATATGTATAAAAACCGTATATACGTACATATAACCATCGAAGTGAAGAGATAAAATCTTTTTCCCTCCCAAAGAAGTTAGTAGACACAGAGACGGCCTAATACATGGATCATGGTGTATGAAATCCCCATAAACATGCATAATTTTATTTATATAAGTATACATATGTATATATATATATCCCATAAACCGAAGATTAAAACAAACTAAAAAAAACGACTTCGACCCTTACAGAACGGAGAGGAGGTGAAGAGGAGACAACGAAGAGTGAAATCAGGTGTATAACCGTATGATAAACACACATATATATATATCACACATATATAAGTGTGTATATATATAAGAAGAAACTCAAATAGAAAACTGAAGCAAAACCTCTCCCTTACCTTGCTCGATGAGGAGGAGGAGAGAACGCGGTGGCGACGAGGTCTCGGAGGTTTTCCGAAGGAGGTGTTTGGAAACAGAACCCGAAGGAACAACCCTTGCTTTTCGGTGCAACTCCTGGATAAGGACAAAAAGAAGACAGCCCAGTAAGAAGGGGGCGTCGAGGTTATCAAGGCCGAGCAATAAAGGGCAGCGCCGACCTGTTGAAAGGAGGTAACCGCTGTCGGCTTTGGCGGAGGAAACAAGGTACCCTAAACTCTACTGGTCCGACGGCGTGAGGTAGGAGAAGAAACCGCGGACGTGAGGTAGAAGAAAACCAAGAAAATAGCGGGAGGCTGGGATCAAACCGGAGATTGATCGAACGGCTCACAAACAGTGCGGTTTTTAAAAAAAAAGGACGGACGAGATCGAGCGCGTTGGATCGGACGGACAAGATTGAAAGAGGGAGAGATCGAACGGCCTACCGTCGACGCGGGGTTTTAAAAAAAACTACCGGTTTTGTTTTTCTTTTTAACGTATTATATATTATATTTGATTATTTCATTTCAACGTTTTTGTCTTAAAAAAAGTCATTTTATTGTTTTATTAAACTTATTATAAAAATCAATAATTCAACCTTATCAATAAACTAATATTATCCTAAGTCAAGGGCTATAAATACACCACTATTTTAAACTATTAAACACATACCTAAAACATAAATTATATATTTTTTTTTCTTCTATTTCATTTATCAAAACATATAAAAACACATATATAAATTTTATACATAAAATAAAATGTGAACTCAAGTATAATAACATATATACTTATGATTTCATAAATAAACTAAAAAAAATTACATTCGGATTATTTTGAAACAAAAAGAAAGTGTTTAATATTAATAAGTTTATCTCTAAATAGGTAGAATGTCAAAATTAAAGCAACAAAATAATTAAATTTTAATAAGAACATAATTGTGTAGTTTTATTTATTTATTATTATTATATAAAGAAAATCATAAATTAATTTTGTAAATGGGTAAATATATGTCATTAACAATTTTATGAGAAGCTAACCGTAAATATAATTTATAATCACGTACATATATACACATACATTTTTTGAAAGAGTACGGAACCCACATAATATTTCATTCATTGGCATAATGTAAACCTCTAAATAATGCCGTATAATTATAATTTATAAAAGTATTAGTTTTATCGATAATTTTATAACAATTTTACTTTAATCAAATTTTATGCTAATAAACCAAAACCATATATACATATATAAAAATTACAACTATATATATAAAATAAAATACATATCACTTATCAATTATTTCAAAACCATACTTAATAAGTTTTAACACGTCGAAAAAAACTGAATTTAAACATTATTTGGGTAACGGTTAAAAACAAAACATAGGATACTTTGGGCAAACAACAGTCGAAAATATAGCTGTTCGGGGTGCAACGGCCATATTAGGGTGCTTATAAAAGAAAGGTTTGGTCTCGGGTGTCCCTTACCCCAAGTGGCTGAAGGACAAGCAAATATGGTTCGTGTGATCCCCTTGGTGTTGAGCACGGTCGCGGTGGCTTCAGCAATCCTTACGTTTCTTATGATGGATGCTCGAAATCTCTACCGCATTTTCGGGCTCTTAGTAGTTTTAACCAGTCTACCCATTATTGTAATCGGGTTCTTGGTTGGAATATTTGGTTAGTGAGTTTTCCTTGTAATCCAAAAAATGTAAGACTCTTCAGTGTTGAGTTCATTAAATAAAAGTTACGTGTTTTTATATTTTACATTCTGATTGTTTTAGAGAGAGAACTTTAAAAGCACAAAAAAAAAAGAAAATGCCCAATTTTCATTTAAGAGGTTTGAAAACTTCGGGGTGTTACATTATCTCCCCCTTCAAAGAATTGCGTCCCCGCAATTCTATCATAAAAAAAAGGAAACGGAAATCCCAAACGTAAAACTCTACCGAAACAGCGGGTCTGGCTCGGTTAACAGGACACCAAAGTTGGCACACAGCTCTTCGGTTTCCCTAGTCCAGATGCACCTCGAACAGTGCTCCTTGAACTCCTGGTTGTGTGTACTACACACGGGCTTCCAAAGGGAGGCTCGTGTGATGCAAAGCTCGGATATGTCCGAGTAGATAAACTCCTTGACGACTCTTCTGGCCACATCTTGCTCAAGGTAGCCGAGAGAGACGACGCGATCGAGGAGACTGATGTTCAAGACTTGGAACATATATGCTGCGCTGAGCTGGCCATCCTGGGCAGCCACGAGAAAGCACGCTCTGGCAGTAAAGTTTTGTGCCAGAGTGAAACATTGGAACAGGACCTCAAAGTACATTCCCCTTCGCCTATAGCAGGGGAGTTGAGCAGCAGCGATGAGCTGAAAGACGCGATTATTCTCTCGACATAGCCGAAGAATCTCTGGACTGTTTGCTAAATTGAGCAAACGCTGGTAGGACCCTCGTAGGTGGAGAAATGATGGGTAATCCACCATGCATGCCTTGATCAAGATGACTTCTACTAGCTCATCTGGTAGGGATGAGAAGTTCATTTGTCCAGCGATCTGAAAACAAACATCGAGGGGAAACTCTTAACAACATAGATATGGTGAAGACATGAAAAGAAACAAGAAACATCCATTTATGAAAAAGTTTACACGGGAAAGTCTGAGTTCACAAGACGTACGCCACAAAGAGTGGAAAAACATCCTAACTCTTCAAACCACACACAAGATGAACATACAGGACTAAACTCATGTGAACATTTATAATGCCTCCTGAGTTTAGCGTGAGGGGTGTGGAGTTGGGAAACATCGGTGTGCACTTCTTGCCTAAGAGACACACGGGTGGACTCATTTTCCAACGCTCCAAAGTCCATTAACTGGCCCCAGAAGCCGTAGTGCAGGACTTGGCACAGATAAGCCGCTCGGAGGTCTCCAGCAGCAGCAGCTTCTTGAAAAGGGTTATCTAGCATTGTGCCGAATTCCTCGCCAGTTGTGAACACTCGAAAGAGTCCTTCGTGATACCTTCCCCGACGTGCATACGAGGGAAACTGGGTCATCATCATTAGGAGATAATCCATCCCCATTCCCCGGTGGAGACTAAGCACCCTAGATGAGTTTGACACATCGTAAAAGTGCTTACACGTCATGCGAATTTGGGCATAATTCAGGAAGTTTTCACGGCTGGCTAGAGATATAATGTTCTCTAGAGCCTCAGTGGGGAGTGACAAAAGTTCGGTAGGTACATCAGCCATCTGAAAGTTATAACATTCTTACTTAGTTAGTCTTAGAAATATATCTATATCACCTGGTTTTCCAGAGTTTCCTGAACCTATCCTCTGATACCAACTGTAGCGACCCCGGTACCCAGGGTGCCTCATGAGACATGATATGCTTAGCATTTCATTACAACATTTACAAAAATCATGTCCCATGACTACAGAAGATCGCGAGGCTCAGGATTCTGGGAAACCAGCTGCTCTGATAAACTTCATCAGTACATTCCATGCCTGAAAGATTTTAAACAAAACGTAGGGTGAGGAAAAATGCCCAGTAAGGGGTTTTAAAAACATTTTAAGAAAATCCTTTCTCAAATAAGACCTTTTTGAAGAAAATAAAACACTTTGATAAAACTAAAACATTATCTTTTCTTAAAACATGAGATCCATTTTTCTTTGAAAACCACTTGCACAAAGAAGCACGTACTTGAAATGAGCTTAAATATAAACATGATCAGAGTGCGTAATATAAGAAGAATAAATAATGCATAATGTTAAAACAAATTTACTTTACTTCTAAAAGAATTATATGACTAAACGGGGAAGACATGCATATCATGGATCATGAGTAAAATGTAGATCATCTAACAATTTACCATATGAAAACAGTTCTTGTTGCATAAAGTATACTTTCATGATCTTGGGAGCTTTCAACTAGGGGTTGTCCTGTTAGTTGAACTAACCCCTGGTTAACCTTTATCATTACATGCAGAGGGGATGCACAATACCGGACTTTGTCAAGACCTCATGTCATGACCATAATTTTGGTACGGGTCAAGGCCAAATGCCAATCCCGTTTCCCATGGTAGCACGAGCCAAGGCCATTTTCCAAGACCGTTGCACATGATAGCACGAGCCAAGGCTATTCGCCAAGACCGTTGCACTTGATAGCACGAGCCAAGGATATTCTCCAAGACCGTTGCACTTGATAGCACGAGCCAAGGATATTCTCCAAGACCGTTGCACTTGACGTCTCATGAGACTCTTTCTTTACCCAATGCATTGGAGCGCTGTATAATTCCGGGCGCACCCGTCCATAAACATTTAAGTCCTATACATCCCTCACATATCTTGACATGGTCATTCATTGATAGGGTTTCATACATTCTTAATCAAAACTCCTTTTTACATACATATTCGTGACTTGAGGGGGATCATATCATAGATGTAAAAAGAACTAGGCTTTTGGCTTCAGATTAAACATTGATGCAAATAAACTAAATCAACTTAATCTTGCACATGCAAAAATAACTGGAATACTGAACATAGCAGATTGTCATGTAAAATTTCATCATGTTCATTAAATAAAACCATAAATTCATAGTTCATATCTTTAAACATGCAAAACACATTCTTTACAAATATAAGTTTCATTGAGGGTACTTAAGGGTTCAGGTTAAGCCGGTCCACCGGTGCGATACACATGTTGGCTTAGCATCAATTAAAATTATTAGAAACTTATGTGTCTATAATTATATATATATATAACCAAGTCCTTAAGAAAAAAAAACCAAAAAAAAAAGGTTTTGGAAACTGAAATTTTGAAAACACATTCACTTGGAAACATATAAATTCTTAAGGGGGGTTCATGCCACACATTTTTACAAAAAGTGCACGAATTGTCAAAACGCTGATAAATGAATATTTTCAATTGGAGAAGTTATTTTGACACTAAACCAAACCTTAATCATCATCATATATATAACCATGTTTATAATTAGTCTTTGTATCGTTCTTTGGAGTAATAAATTTTAAAGGGTATATAAAATTATTAGTAACTCATCACGTTATACCAAAAAGTATTGAAACATAATAATCATACTCATTCGTCATATATTCTGAAGAAAAAGGATGTATACATTCAAAGGTATTTATTTATGTACACATATACATACCGAAAATAATATATACATATATATATATGTATAAAAACCGTATATACGTACATATAACCATCGAAGTGAAGAGATAAAATCTTTTTCCCTCCCAAAGAAGTTAGTAGACACAGAGAGGGCCTAATACATGGATCATGGTGTATGAAATCCCCATACACATGCATAATTTTATTTATATAAGTATACATATGTATATATATATATCCCATAAACCGAAGATTAAAACAAACTAAAAAAAACGACTTCGACCCTTACAGAACGGAGAGGAGGTGAAGAGGAGACAACGAAGAGTGAAATCAGGTGCATAACCGTATGATAAACACACACATATATATATCACACATATATAAGCGTGTATATATATAAGACGAAACTCAAATAGAAAACCGAAGCAAAACCTCTCCCTTACCTTGCTCGATGAGGAGGAAGAGAGAACGCGGGTGGCGACGAGGTCTCAGAGGTTTTCCGAAGGAGGTGTTTTGGAAACAGAACCCGAAGGAACAACCCTTGCTTTTCGGTACAACTCCTGGATAAGGAGAAAAAGAAGACAGCCCAGTAAGAAGGGGGCGTCCAGGTTATCAAGGCCGAGCAATAAAGGGCAGCGCCGACCTGTTGAAAAGAGGTAACCGCTGTCGGCTTTGGCGGAGGAAACAAGGTACCCTAAACTCTACTGGTCCGACGGCGTGAGGTAGGAGAAGAAACTGCGGACGCGAGGTAGAAGAAAACCAAGAAAACAGCGGGAGGCTGGGATCAAACCGGAGATTGATCGAACGGCTCACAAACAGTGCATTTTTTTAAAAAAAATGACGGACGAGATCGAGCGCGTTGGATCGGACGGACAAGATTGAAAGAGGGAGAGATCGAACGGCCTGCCGTCGACGCGGGGTTTTAAAAAAAAAACTAGCGGTTTCGTTTTTCTTTTTAACGTATTATATATTATATTTGATTATTTCATTTCAATGTTTTTGTCTTAAAAAAAGTCATTTTATTGTTTTATTAAACTTATTATAAAAATCAATAATTCAACCTTATCAATAAACTAATATTATCCTAAGTCAAGGGTTATAAATACACCACTATTTTAAACTATTAAACCCATACCTAAAACATAAATTATATATTTTTTTTTCTTCTATTTCTTTTATCAAAACATATAAATACACATATATAAATTTTATACATAAAATAAAAAGTGAACTCAAGTATAATAACATATATACTTATGATGTCATAAATAAACTAAAAAAAATTACATTCGGATTATTTTGAAACAAAAAGAAAGTGTTTAATATTAATAAGTTTATCTCTAAATAGGAAGAATGTCAAAATTAAAGCAACAAAATAATTAGATTTTAATAAGAACATAATTGTGTAGTTTTATTTATTTATTATTATTATATAATGAAAATCATAAATTAATTTTGTAAATGGGTAAATATACGTCATTAACAATTTTATGAGAAGCTGACCGTAAATATAATTTATAATCACATACATATATACAAATACATTTTTTGAAAGAGTACGAAACCCACATAATATTTCATTCATTGGCATAATGTAAACCTCTAAATAATGCCGTATAATTATAATTTATAAAAGTATTAGTTTTATCGATAATTTTATAACAATTTAACTTTAATCAAATTTTATGCTAATAAACCAAAACCATATATACATATATAAAAATTACAACTATATATATAAAATAAAATACATATCACTTATCAATTATTTCAAAACCACACTTAATAAGTTTTAACACGTCGACAAAAACTGAATTTAAACATTATTTGGGTAACGGTTAAAAACAAAACATAGGATACTTTGGGAAAACAACGGTTGAAAATATAGCTGTTTGGGGTGCAACGGCCGTATTAGGGTGCTTATAAAAGAAAGGTTTGGTCTCGGGTGTCCCTTACCCCAAGTGGATGAAGGAAAAGCAAAGATGGTTCGTGTGATCCCCTTGGTGTTGAGCACGGTCGCGGTGGCTTCAGCAATCCTTACGTTTCTTATGATGGATGCTCGAAATCCCTACCGCATTTTCGGGCTCTTAGTAGTTTTAAGCAGTCTACCCATTATTGTAATCGGGTTCTTGGTTGGAATATTTGGTTAGTGAGTTTTCCTTGTAATCCGAAAAATGTAAGACTCTTCAGTGTTGAGTTCATTAAATAAAAGTTACGTGTTTTTATATTTTACATTCTGATTGTTTTAGAGAGAGAACTTTAAAAGCACAAAAAAAAAAAAAAAATGCCCAATTTTCATTTAAGAGGTTTGAAAACTTCGGGGTGTTACATTATCTCCCCCTTCAAAGAATTGCGTCCCCGCAATTCTATCATAAAAAAAAGGAAACGGAAATCCCAAACGTAAAACTCTACCGAAACAGCGGGTCTGGCTCGGTTAACAGGACACCAAAGTTGGCACACAGCTCTTCGGTTTCCCTAGTCTAGATGCACCTCGAACAGTGCTCCTTGAACTCCTGGTTGTGTGTACTACACACGGGCTTCCAAAGGGAGGCTCGTGTGATGCAAAGCTCGGATATGTCCGAGTAGATAAACTCCTTGACGACTCTTCTGGCCACATCTTGCTCAAGGTAGCCGAGAGAGACGACGCGATCGAGGAGACTGATGTTCAAGACTTGGAACATATATGCTGCGCTGAGCTGGCCATCCTGGGCAGCCACGAGAAAGCACGCTCTGGCAGTAAAGTTTTGTGCCAGAGTGAAACATTGGAACAGGACCTCAAAGTACATTCCCCTTCGCCTATAGCAGGGGAGTTGAGCAGCAGCGATGAGCTGAAAGACGCGATTATTCTCTCGACATAGCCGAAGAATCTCTGGACTGTTTGCTAAATTGAGCAAACGCTGGTAGGACCCTTGTAGGTGGAGAAATGATGGGTAATCCACCATGCATGCCTTGATCAATATGACTTCTACTAGCTCATCTGGTAGGGATGAGAAGTTCGTTTGTCCAGCCATCTGAAAACAAACATCGAGGGGAAACTCTTAACAACATAGATATGGTGAAGACATGAAAAGAAACAAGAAACATCCATTTATGAAAAAGTTTACACGGCAAAGTCTGAGTTCACAAGACGTACGCCACAAAGAGTGGAAAAACTTCCTAACTCTTCAAACCACACACAAGATGAACATACAGGACTAAACTCATGTGAACATTTATAATGCCTCCTGAGTTTAGCGTGAGGGGTGTGGAGTTGGGAAACATCGGTGTGCACTTCTTGCCTAAGAGACACACGGGTGGACTCATTTTCCAACGCTCCAAAGTCCATTAACTGGCCCCAGAAGCCGTAGTGCAGGACTTGGCACAGATAAGCCGCTCGGAGGTCTCCAGCAGCAGCAGCTTCTTGAAAAGGGTTATCTAGCATTGTGCCGAATTCCTCGCCAGTTGTGAACACTCGGAAGAGTCCTTCGTGATACCTTCCCCGACGTGCATACGAGGGAAACTGGGTCATCATCATTAAGAGATAATCCCTCCCCATTCCCAGGTGGAGACTAAGCACCCTAGATGAGTTTGACACATCGTAAAAGTGCTTACACGTCATGCGAATTTGGGCATAATTCAGGAAGTTTTCACGACTGGCTAGAGATATAATGTTCTCTAGAGCCTCAGTGGGGAGTGACAAAAGGTCGGTAGGTACATCAGCCATCTGAAAGTTATAACATTCTTACTTAGTTAGTCTTAGAAATATATCTATATCACCTGGTTTTCCAGAGTTTCCTGAACCTATCCTCTGATACCAACTGTAGCGACCCCGGTACCCAGGGTGCCTCATGAGACATGATATGCTTAGCATTTCATTACAACATTTACAAAAATCATGTCCCATGACTACAGAAGATCGCGAGGCTCAGGATTCTGGGAAACCAGCTGCTCTGATAAACTTCATCAGTACATTCCATGCCTGAAAGATTTTAAACAAAACGTAGGGTGAGCAAAAATGCCCAGTAAGGGGTTTTAAAAACATTTTAAGAAAATCCTTTCTCAAATAAGACCTTTTTGAAGAAAATAAAACACTTTGATAAAACTAAAACATTATCTTTTCTTAAAACATGAGATCCATTTTTCTTTGAAAACCACTTGCACAAAGAAGCACGTACTTGAAATGAGCTTAAATATAAACATGATCAGAGTGCGTAATATAAGAAGAATAAATAATTCATAATGTTAAAACAAAGTTACTTTACTTCTAAAAGAATTATATGACTAAACGGGGAAGACATGCATATCATGGATCATGAGTAAAATGTAGATCATCTAACAATTTACCATATGAAAACAGTTCTTGTTGCATAAAGTATACTTTCATGATCTTGGGAGCTTTCAACTAGGGGTTGTCCTGTTAGTTGAACTAACCCCTGGTTAACCTTTATCATTACATGCAGAGGGGATGCACAATACCGGACTTTGTCAAGACCTCATGTCATGACCATAATTTTGGTACGGGTCAAGGCCAAATGCCAATCCCGTTTCCCATGGTAGCACGAGCCAAGGCCATTTTCCAAGACCGTTGCACATGATAGCACGAGCCAAGGCTATTCGCCAAGACTGTTGCACTTGATAGCACGAGCCAAGGATATTCTCCAAGACCGTTGCACTTGATAGCACGAGCCAAGGATATTCTCCAAGACCGTTGCACTTGACGTCTCATGAGACTCTTTCTTTACCCAATGCATTGGAGCGCTGTATAATTCCGGGCGCACCCGTCCATAAACATTTAAGTCCTATACATCCCTCACATATCTTGACATGGTCATTCATTCATAGGGTTTCATACATTCTTAATCAAAACTCCTTTTTACATACATATTCGTGACTTGAGGGGGATCATATCATAGATGTAAAAAGAACTAGGCTTTTGGCTTCAGATTAAACATTGATGCAAATAAACTAAATCAACTTAATCTTGCACATGCAAAAATAACTGGAATACTGAACATAGCAGATTGTCATGTAAAATTTCATCATGTTCATTAAATAAAACCATAAATTCATAGTTCATATCTTTAAACATGAAAAACACATTCTTTACAAATATAAGTTTCATTGAGGGTACTTAAGGGTTCAGGTTAAGCCGGTCCACCGGTGCGATACACATGTTGGCTTAGCATCAATTAAAATTATTAGAAACTTATGTGTCTATAATTATATATATATATAACCAAGTCCTTAAGAAAAAAAACCAAAAAAAAGGTTTTGGAAACTGAAATTTTGAAAACACATTCACTTGGAAACATATAAATTCTTAAGGGGGGTTCATGCCACACATTTTTACAAAAAGTGCACGAATTGTCAAAACGCTGATAAATGAATATTTTCAATTGGAGAAGTTATTTTGACACTAAACCAAACCTTAATCATCATCATATATATAACCATGTTTATAATTAGTCTTTGTATCGTTCTTTGGAGTAATAAATTTTAAAGGGTATATAAAATTATTAGTAACTCATCACGTTATACCAAAAAGTATTGAAACATAATAATCATACTCATTCGTCATATATTCTGAAGAAAAAGGATGTATACATTCAAAGGTATTTATTTAAGTACACATATACATACCGAAAATAATATATACATATATATATATGTATAAAAACCGTATATACGTACATATAACCATCGAAGTGAAGAGATAAAATCTTTTTCCCTCCCAAAGAAGTTAGTAGACACAGACAGGGCCTAATACATGGATCATGGTGTATGAAATCCCCATACACATGCATAATTTTATTTATATAAGTATACATATGTATATATATATATCCCATAAACCGAAGATTAAAACAAACTAAAAAAAACGACTTCGACCCTTACAGAATGGAGAGGAGGTGAAGAGGAGACAACGAAGAGTGAAATCAGGTGCATAACCGTATGATAAACACACATATATATATATCACACATATATAAGCGTGTATATATATAAGACGAAACTCAAATAGAAAACCGAAGCAAAACCTCTCCCTTACCTTGCTCGATGAGGAGGAAGAGAGAACGCGGTGGCGACGAGGTCTCAGAGGTTTTCCGAAGGAGGTGTTTGGAAACAGAACCCGAAGGAACAACCCTTGCTTTTCGGTACAACTCCTGGATAAGGAGAAAAAGAAGACAGCCCAGTAAGAAGGGGGCGTCCAGGTTATCAAGGCCGAGCAATAAAGGGCAGCGCCGACCTGTTGAAAAGAGGTAACCGCTGTCGGCTTTGGCGGAGGAAACAAGGTACCCTAAACTCTACTGGTCCGACGGCGTGAGGTAGGAGAAGAAACCGCGGACGCGAGGTAGAAGAAAACCAAGAAAACAGCGGGAGGCTGGGATCAAACCGGAGATTGATCGAACGGCTCACAAACAGTGCATTTTTTTTAAAAAAATGACGGACGAGATCGAGCGCGTTGGATCGGACGGACAAGATTGAAAGAGGGAGAGATCGAACGGCCTGCCGTCGACGCGGGGTTTTAAAAAAAAACTAGCGGTTTCGTTTTTCTTTTTAACGTATTATATATTATATTTGATTATTTCATTTCAATGTTTTTGTCTTTAAAAAAGTCATTTTATTGTTTTATTAAACTTATTATAAAAATCAATAATTCAACCTTATCAATAAACTAATATTATCCTAAGTCAAGGGTTATAAATACACCACTATTTTAAACTATTAAACCCATACCTAAAACATAAATTATATATTTTTTTTTCTTCTATTTATTTTATCAAAACATATAAATACACATATATAAATTTTATACATAAAATAAAAAGTGAACTCAAGTATAATAACATATATACTTATGATTTCATAAATAAACTAAAAAAAATTACATTCGGATTATTTTGAAACAAAAAGAAAGTGTTTAATATTAATAAGTTTATCTCTAAATAGGAAGAATGTCAAAATTAAAGCAACAAAATAATTAGATTTTAATATGAACATAATTGTGTAGTTTTATTTATTTATTATTATTATATAATGAAAATCATAAATTAATTTTGTAAATGGGTAAATATACGTCATTAACAATTTTATGAGAAGCTGACCGTAAATATAATTTATAATCACGTACATATATACACATACATTTTTTGAAAGAGTACGAAACCCACATAATATTTCATTCATTGGCATAATGTAAACCTCTAAATAATGCCGTATAATTATAATTTATAAAAGTATTAGTTTTATCGATAATTTTATAACAATTTAACTTTAATCAAATTTTATGCTAATAAACCAAAACCATATATACATATATAAAAATTACAACTATATATATAAAATAAAATACATATCACTTATCAATTATTTCAAAACCACACTTAATAAGTTTTAACACGTCGACAAAAACTGAATTTAAACATTATTTGGGTAACGGTTAAAAACAAAACATAGGATACTTTGGGCAAACAACGGTCGAAAATATGGCTGTTTGGGGTGCAACGGTCGTATTAGGGTGCTTATAAAAGAAAGGTTTGGTCTCGGGTGTCCCTTACCCCAAGTGGATGAAGGACAAGCAAAGATGGTTCGTGTGATCCCCTTGGTGTTGAGCACGGTCGCGGTGGCTTCAGCAATCCTTACGTTTCTTATGATGGATGCTCGAAATCCCTACCGCATTTTCGGGCTCTTAGTAGTTTTAAGAAGTCTACCCATTATTGTAATCGGGTTCTTGGTTGGAATATTTGGTTAGTGAGTTTTCCTTGTAATCCGAAAAATATAACTCTTCGGTGTTGAGTTCATTAAATAAAAGTTACGTGTTTTTATATTTTACATTCTGATTGTTTTAGAGAGAGACCTTTAAAAGCACAAAAAAAAAAGAAAATGCCCAATTTTCATTTAAGAGGTTTGAAAACTTAGGGGTGTTACACCTCACCCACTACCCATGTCCAAGAAACACAGCCCGTCGATCTTCAGTGCACCCATCGGCAATGGCACGTAAGGAGGGGGCTGACTTGCAGCCGGCCAAAGCCTAAGCAGGTCCAGCACACTATTTTTAACTCTAAAATGAATACTGACCTGAGAGACCGAGCCTATATTGTGGTGCTTGTTATTTTGGGCCTGCCATATTGTCCAGCACCCAGCAGTGAGAATGAGTACCCTTTCTTTCCTTTCAGCACCTTGGTTTTCAGCTCCCCTAAACCAGGAATCAAGAAAGTCCTCTGAGCTTCCATCATATCCCTTCCATCAAAAAAATCCCCCGAAGGTTTTCCAGACCCCCTTACCCATTCACTATCGTAAAAAAGGTGCCCAATAGATTCTATGCACAGAGACCTACAACACCAGCACTGGGAGACTGTTGGGATCCCCATTCGCTGAAGGTTAGCATTCGTTGGTAGATCCTTGTGTCTCACTCTCCACATCAAAAAATTGAATTTAGAAACAATCACTATACCCCACATATTCTCCCCCACCATTCTACATTCACCACCTCTCTTGTCAAGATATCAATGTCTCTGATGGAGAAAGCACTCGATGAGGTACTTGTGAAGAATAACCGGTCATCGTCATCATTTTGAAAGATAGATTTAAACATCTCTATTTGGTTTCAATCGAGGATGTCCTTGAGGAACATAGTATGGTAGGAAGACTCATTAAAGGTGATATCTGGAGCCGGACAACTAGGGAACCACAGCCTCCCTACCCACCAATCATTCTGCCAGAAGCTTATGTCCCCATTCCGATAATCCACCGAGAATTTTGTTACAGAGTTTTATAATACGGTTGAACCAGGTTCCATATCTTTGAAGGATTCTTTCTCTAACTATTCCCACTAAGACCGTGAAAATTATGAATTGTTCAAGATTACATAAATGAACATTATATTACCATTCAAAAAATTAGAAGACAAAAAATTCTCTGAGAATTCCATTATTTTTCTTCCTTAACTCTGCATATTATTCATAATACTCATATTGTAATCCTAGAAAAATAAATCATAAGAATGGGGTGCTCTAATATGCTCATTAAGGGTTAGCATACATTAGAATATATTATGAATAAATAATCATAAACCATAATAAAGGTTGTATAATTGAAACACAATCCCTTTAAACATAATATTCAACATAATATGGGAAGAATGAATAATACCATATAAAATAATAACATGATCTTGAAAACATAACAATGGATATTATTCTAGTCAATAATCATATGTAATATCAATAAATAATTTCATAATGTGGGAATTCATAATGTCATAAATATGCACTATCAAGATTTATCCTCAAGATAGCTACTGTCAAGATCTATCCTCATGATAGTTTATGTTTGTGGGTAGAAATATGTCTGATTTGTGTCAAGATCTATCCTCCTTCTAATTTAAAGATACTTGGGATAAAAATGAAATGGGCTTGTCACTAACTGATTTCATCTCATGAGACCTAACAATTCATTGAGGGGATATAACAGGCCTCACCCATCACATACTATGTCTAATTCATTCATCATATGAAATCATAAACAACATATACAATGGTATTAAAAAACCAGTATACAAAATGTGAATACATTAACTATAAACCACGAATGGTATCAAAATAGTGCATCAATGGACAAAATGATAATAACCCCTTTATTAAAATAAGATAGATTGTATCATAAGACATCAACATAACTAAAACATAATATTCAATAAAGTATGTTTAGATTGATGAAAATACTCAAAAAATTGTTATAAATATCTTGAGAAAAATTAATTTTTCATTGAAATCATTAAATTAAAGGCCACACGTTTATAAAGAAAACATTATATTTAAAAATATATTTTTAAACATATAATGTAACCTTCAAAACATCAAGGCATCATGAAAGTGGTAAAATTCACTCATTTCATATCTGTTTAAAATAACCATTCTATCTATATGTTTTGTCGAAAAAGTCTTAAATTACATCATTTGGAAAATGAAAAAAAGATAAATTTTGAAATATTTTATAAAACGTAAAATATGGGTAAAATGTATCTAAACAGTTTTAGGATAATAGTATGAATATTTTGAAATACATTTTTATGAAACATGGACATATATGATAAATATGTCCCAGTAAATACTTATGTATAAGCAATCCTAGATAAAAATGAGAATACAAAATTAACCATTACCGTAGGTTCGATTCCTTCTGTACATGTTTTAATCTTATATAGAGAGATTTTAAACATATTATTAGCATTTAAAAGATTCATAATAATATTTATTAGCTCATATATGATTCATTTATGACTTAATATTATCAATTTATTAACAATTCTATGTTAAATCAATGCTTTGGGTAATAATTTCTCTGTTTATCATACATGTTTTGACTTTTTATTCTTGATTATATTACTTATATCATAATTTAATTACTTATAGAATGTAAAAATTGACTTATATATCATATATAGTTAGTATATAAATATATATAATAGATAGATATATGAAATGGAATACACATTTCGTGTAGATTTTATGCCGTACGTAAGCCTGAACAATATTTATGTTTTCTTATCCTATTTAATGGAAGAAGGTAAATGAAATATATAAATATATAAAATTCTAGTAACATTAATATTTCATATATTTCATATTTATTCATTAAATATATTTTATAATCATTCTTGATTGGTTAACTTGGAAGATGAATCCCATCGCATAGTGGAGACAGTTGGTCGAACGTATGCACGAATGATGATATCATAATATTAATGGTAAAGGGGTGAGGAATTAGATGTCAATTAATCACAGATAGTCAATATAATTTCATATTGTCTATTTATATCCATTACATCCATCATTATATTCATCTAAATGAAGTAGTGATGAAAATTAGATGACACCACGAAGTGGAGATGGTAAGCCATACTTAAGAACGCGTGGTACATTCGTTTTTCATAGGATGAATAAAAGATGTTATTTGGTTGTTAAATAATAATAATAACATCTTATAATATATTTGATACTATAGTAATTAAATTATAATAGAATAAACACAGTAAGAGTAAGTAGAAGAAGAAACAATTTTGAAAAGGTTTGTAAGGAGATTACCTCTTCTTTGACGATCTCCCACCAGATCTCCACTTAGGGACATTAGATTTGGTCTTTTTAGAAGAAAATATCTGCTAAGATTTTTATATGTGAGTTTATAAGGTAAATTTTCTGGTTTTAGTTGTTCAAGAAGGCTCAAAGTGGTCAGAGGAAGTGAGGGAGGAGGTTCTATTTTATAAGAGAGGGTAGGGGAACTCTTGGAAACCTTTAAAATATTAAATTATTATAAATAAATTTTAAAAATTAAATGGATCCCAAGTGATTTAATTAAAATATAATATGATTATGGCTATATATACACTCAAAAAATAATTTTTAGGCAAGTTTCAGAGCAAATATTAGACTTTTCTTTCGGCATTAACCCTTTGTTAAACTCTTTAACTCTTATAGTGACAACTTGGATTTTTACTACTCAAGGGTTAATATAATTACTATAAATTGTCAAACAAACCTTAAATGATTCATATATTAAATATTTCAATTTATCCCAATTATGTGGACTAATTTTATATATTGATAAATTTTATATTATATAATATACTATTATTTTTTTAAATGTCACTAATTTCAATTTTAACACTATTTATTACATGAATTCTTAAAAATATCAATACATTCGATAAATTTAAAAAGATCTTTTATTATATACCTAATATTTATATATCATATATATAATTCATGTATGACATTAATTATTTCATATAATATTTATTTTAATATTTTTAATATCATTTATTTGATATTTTTATTAATAAAATAATTACTACGTCACTGTAGTGTCAACATTTAAGGTAATTATTTCATCCCTGAAAATTATAAATAAATTTATAAGATATATATAATTATTTTATCTTTATAAAGACTATTTATTATTGAAGTAATCTCGTGGTTATTCTTGTAATAAAATTATTATACTTATAAGAAATAATAGTGTAATATTTTGTTACTTTCTTTGATATTAAATAATATCAATGTCATTTTCATGGAAACGTATCCATTTAATGATAAAATTATGAACATAAGTTATTAAGGGTGGAATTTTATTTATCAAATAGTATTTTGGCATGTGTTAGGGTAACTTGTTAATGTTTATATTATTATATTTACAATTAATTACCCGATTTATCCTTACCGTCGTAATAAACAAATTACTAAATTTACTATTAATAATGCCCAATAATTATAGAAAAATATTTACATAATTTGGAAACTTTAATTCCAAATATATAATCCATTTTTCAAAATTAAAAATATAGAAGTTTTAGCATTTAATTTAAAATTAATCTCATTGACTTATCGAGAAAACGGGTTTTTAAAGAAAAAACATTCAAATGATTAGAATGTTTTATATCTAAATTCAATGTGAAATAGATTCCAATGACCTTAATTGTATTAAATTATTAAAAAATAATTCATCTATAGTTTAAAAACAATAAAATTTATAATTTAACACTATAAATTATTTTGACAAAAAAGGATGTTTTCAATTAAAAATTAGTATTTGTCACTATTCATAAAATCATGAAACTTATAATAAAAATACCAAAAAATAAAACCATATTAATTTTTATATAATTATTTTAGAGAAAATTTTTATTTTTTCAAATTTAATATTTAAAAGTGTGAAAATTGGATTTAAAATAGGTTCTCCATTAAATGGATGTAAAACTATATTTAGAAAAATATAAGTTCTTATGCATAAAATTGGGTTTGTTCTTATCTTATGATTATAAAATCTATTGGATGAATATGATTTTTTTGTTGAATATATAACATTTATATTTCATTAATATCATTCACTAATAGTAATTAATTCAATTTATTAGAATAAAATGATTTTGCAAGCATAAAAATAGTTCTTTACAAAAACATTCTTATATATTCAGTTCGTTCATATATCCATTGTAATTAATTTATAACCATTGAATTCAACGATATATTTTAATAAGTTAGTTAATACTTTTTATAACCACCAAATTAATGTCCATGATATATCTTATTATATTAAATAATAATACTTAAATAAAATATTGTTGTTCTTTAAATCATGGTCTTGCGTGTGACATAAGCCAACTCATTGTTGTGTGTAGCATAATCTTAACATGGTATTTCATAAAAACCAAGCAAGAAATGAAATTAAATGTATTTAGAAATGAAAATATTATAGTGTATCGGTGTGTTAAATCCAACCAAAGGCCTATTGGTGGGGGTACTCAGGAAGTCTCCATCTCTCTCCCCTCATTGTAGTATCTTTGTATAGAGGGGTTCAGGATGGAGTGGTATTAGTGGTTCAGGTTGAGGGATTGGATGCGGTTTGGATTTAGGCATATATGAGTTTATATGGGTTGGTAAGAAAATAGTGTTAGATAATTTTAGTGATCCATGTAAAAATGGGAGACCGGATGAGACATGGGTATTTAGGGACCCCTCTGATTTGTTGCACAAACCTTTAAGTTTACTCATCCTATTAAACGATGTGATATTTTTTTAGGGTAGATACCTAGGAAAGGATCATGCATCATTATTCTCTATAGTTTTTTTTAATTTATAGAACTTGAGATAGTTTAAAACCATTAACAATATAATAAAATAATTAATTAATTATTATTAATTATTCCATATTATAAGTTTAAGAGTCTAATATCTTGTTATTTTTATAGGAATGGATCCATGTCAACGTCCTCATCGGGTCAATGATTAATATGTTCAGTAGGATATGATATTATATCGTCACATATATAGGTCGACGACGATTACACTAGGAGGAGGAAACTCTGAGAGTTTTAGTACCAGATCCTGAAAAAGTATGAGGGATCCATTTCAGATTCAATCAAAAAATTATAGTTGGGGGAGATTGATATATCTTTCAATTCAATCCATGATCAAAAGGAGCACTATGTTTTTTTCTATGGTGATGCAACATGGGGCAGTGAGGATGTTGTGGTTCTTATTCCTTCGTAATCACAATGATTCGGTAGTCTCATGGGAGAATTTTCCTAACCAGTTCCAAGAATAGTTTCTTTCTTTGACCATGAAGGTGGCTAGTATCCGTGAGATTTTTACCCTTCAGGATAAGAGTTCTAGTGTGTGGGATTTTGGGATCTATTTTCTGACCCTTCTATGATATTCTTTAGAATTTTTTCTATATGATAAATCATGAGTGAGAAATTTTTTGGAGGCTTTTCACCCAATGATCCATCTCCAGGTCACCCCATTTATGATGATGAAGTATCTTGAGGTGTTGGTGAGATAATAGGTTATTGATAGGATGTTATCCAGATGTAGATCATCATGAGATGGGAGTTGTCAAGATTCATCATGAATTATTCCTATGGTTGAAGATTCCTGTTGTTAGAACATAAGAGTTTTTTTTCAGCTGGGGGTAGGTCACATCCCTCATCACCTTGTTTCATTGAGGGCGGAAGATTCCATACTTATTCAAAGGGATCATACAAGTTTCTTTCTTATAGAGTCCATGTTCATAAACAGTAGGAGTGCCCAACCATTCTAAGTAGTTAGCTCGTGCCAGGTATTCTACTTCAGGTTCCTCTATTGAGATAGTTTCAACTGAGGTAGCAGCAATAGGGTGTTCTAGTTTTGGATTAGTAGAGATGATATGGGGTAGGTATAGTATATACAAAAGAATCACCTCATCCCCAGAGAGAAGAGTTTAGACATGGAGGTGGTCATGAATAGGGTTAGATAGGTCACTAAGTAGGTTGTGGCTAGCTTCATGCTTTAGCACTCACAACTTCAGGTGATCCAGACATTGTTCGAGGTACTCATTGATTGTTTTCTACTTTGGTTCATTATTTTTCTTATTAGGATTGATGGAATCCTTTATATCACCCACCCTCATCTAGGATTTAGGACATGATGTAGATATGTTTTCAATGCCCTTGGTGTTTAATAATCCAACTGGAGGTCAAGATGACCTGTATGAAGGATGTTGATATTGTGAGAAAATCTTGGGGTATCCCCACTCTTGAAAAGATTTCTTATATTTACTAATATATCCATATGGAATCATCCTTGGAATGGATTGGTTATATTTGGTGCAGGCTATCATAGACTGATTCAGGAGGAAGGTTGTGTCCTATGATGCTGATGGAGAGCCAATAGTGTTTGTTGGCACGCGAGACCCTCTGATGGGACGGAAGCGTGTTTCATACTATTCATCTTTGATGGCAATATGATGCTAATCTCATCAAAGGTTTAGCAATCGGTGTTTCCCAATGTTATGAAAGTGTACCCCCATGCATGTCTATAAGAGTTTGTAGTGATACCCCCTTTTTTGGGAGATCAAGTATGGGATCAAGATACAAATAGTTGGGTCTCATATCTCGATGTCTCTATATAGGATGGAACATTTTGAGTTTCAAAAGATATGAGTACATATCAAGGATCTATAATAGCACGGTTTTTTTAGACTAGTGTGTCACCTTGGGGTGCCCCAGTTTTGTTTGTGATGAAGTATTATGGTAGTTAATGGATTTGTATCGATTATCATCACTTGAACCTAGTTTCATGGATGAATGACTTCCCTTATCCATGGATTGATTATTTGTTTGATCATTTGAAGGGATAAAGTTGATTCTCAAAGATTTATTTATAGTTAGGATATAATCATATGTAGGTGAAGGATGAGAATATCCTAAATACTACATTCTGTTCTCATCATGGGTATTTTTAGTTCTTTGTGATGTTGTTCAGTATAATGAATGGTCTAACTATGTTCATGAGGTAAATGATCACAGTGTTTAGATTGTTCCTATATATGTTCATGGTGGTCTTTATCAATGACATATGTGTTTAATCTTTTTTTGAGGGGGATAATATAGAGCATCTGTGTGGTATTTTGGGGTTTATTCATCATGATAAGGGTTTTAGGATGTTGTAAAAGTGTTAGTTATGGGCTTGGGATGTCAATTTATTAGGGCATTTCATATCCCATTAGGGAGTAATTGTAAATCCTTTAAAGATAGAGGATATTTTGTCTTGGGAATTTCCCAACATAATGGCATAGGTGAGGAGGTTCCTTGATATTGAAGGCTATTACATGAGGTTCATAGCCTATTTCACATAGTTTGCAACTCATGTGACTACCTTGACCTGGATGGATTTGAAATTCTTGTGGACTGACTAGTGTTAGACAACTTTTATGTACTTGAAGGGGAATTTTTTCAACACTCCAGTACTTTTCTTTCCTATAGAAGGAATTCAATTTGAGGGTATTTTGATTCTTTGCATCTTTTCTTCTGTTGTATTCTGATGCAGTAGAGATTGGTTGTTTCTTATGGGTCTTTGAAGTCATATCCCTATGACATTAACTATTCCACCCATGATCTTTAGTTGGAAAAATTTTTGTTTTATTTTTATTTGTGGTGACATTACCTCAACAGGTAGCGTTTCATGGGTTTTACTAACCATAATATCCTGAGGTATGAATACTACCACCATGAATTGAAATTATATCATCATTAGTGGAGGTAATTATTGAAATATAACGACTTCAATATTTTATATAATATATGAAAGTTAAATTTTGTAGTTAATTCTATAATCAAGAGTTCAGATTGTGATTCCGTACATGAATCTAGATATTCGTAGAGAGTGAAAAAAGAACTCTTAGTGATGAATCTAGATATGGGAGAGGATGGGTGCATAGATTTTATTTTCTAGATTAAAGTACAACCTTCTTTGGTGTAGTAGGTGGAGGATTCCCATTTGGGGGATTCTGAGATGGTTGTCTAGAGAGATTGAGTCATTTTTTGTTATTCCCTTGATGGTTGGTCTAAGGATAGACAACACTGGGTGTTGTTTTAGAGAAATATTTTGTGTGATATGGTTCTCCATGAGTTCTATATTTCACCTTTTTTGGTACATCCCAATATAACAAAGATGTACCGATCATTAAGAGGTTTGATTTGGTGGCTTGATTTTATGCCTGCAATTGAAAAGTTTGTTTCTCTATGTTTGGACTTACAGAAGGTAAAGGTCATCCACCGTGTTCCTAGTGTTTTTCTCCAGCCATTTGATTTTACCCAATAGATGTGGGAGGATATCTTTATTGTATTCATTATATGATTACATTGATATCATTGAGTCTATGATTCTATATGTTTGATAATGGATTGTGTGATGAAATCATCCCACTTTATATCAACCAAAGAGCTGATCTCGATAGAGGTTTTATCAAGGTAGTATCTGGAGGAGGTGGTGACACTCCATGAAGTCTTGAGGATTATCATTTCAAATTGAGATGTACGTTTTACATATAGGTTGTATAGATGTCTCTAACATGATTTTGGTTATCAGTTATTCCTTAGCACTACATTTCATCCACATATAGAAAATCAGATAGAGCAGACTATCCATACTCTTGAAGATATGATTCACTCTTCTGTCTTAGATTTTGGAGATTCATGGACAAGGCACCTACCCTTGGTTGAGTTTTATTAAAATAATATTTTCCACTCCACCATTTTAATGGCATCATTTGAATATTTGTATGGCCAACCTTTATACTCTCCATTATGATGGTTTGGGGTCAAAGGGGAATCAATTTTCAGTCTGGAATAAGTACAGAATACAATAGGGATGGTTCAGGTAATATGTGAGAGGATGAAGGTAGTGAAATATCATTAAAAAACTATACCGATCATAGGTGGAGACATTAGGAGTTCAACGTTGGAGAACATATGTTCCTAAATGTGACCCCACATCATGGGAAGAAAAGTTTTTTCATGGGAGTAAGCTTTCTCCCTAGTTTTTTGGGAATTTTTAGGTGTCCACTTGTATTGGATTTGTAATATATCATTAAGGACCTCCCTAAAAGATGAGTTAGATAGTAGATGCTATTATCGTGTTTCATATCCTTCGTTATCTCCATGATGACTCTCATGTCATCGATTGGGTTGAGATTGATGTTGATGATGATACAACATTCAAGGAGAGACCTATGGAGATCCAGGATTTCTAGGAGAAGGTGTTTCATGAGTTTTATATTCCATTGGTTTGGGTCTTATAGCAACATGGTATCATAGAGAAGACTACCTAGGAACATCATTCGCAGATGCGTACTCAATACCCTAATCTATTTTATGTTTAGATCTTCTTTGGTAACGTGGTTCCCTTGTATATCTTGACATTTCGAGTTTATGAGATGGTTCCCACTTGTTTCATGTTGTGTATTTACTCACGTTTGAGAGTTATATCCCCTAAGATAGTGTTTAGGAACTTGTTTGTTATTATTTTTTGGTTTTCACTTGTTTCCTATGAGTGAGGTGGTTGAGCTCCTAAGATGGTGAGATCATTGTGAGCTATCTCGTGGGGGGGCTATTCATCCAACCCTCTTTTTTTATTTTCTCTCTAGGTTTGGTTTTGGATTCTCTAAGATGATAATTATTTGAGTGGTATTTAATTTAAGGGCCCATATCCATGTTGAATAACCCTTTATATGTTACCAGTGTTTTTGGTTCTCGAAGAAGTCTTAGAGTAGGTCTGGAGGGTTTTGGATGTAAAAACCTATGATCTGGGAGAATACACAACATTTAAGGGGTTTTCAATTCATGTATGTTTAGTTCATATCTTGTGAAGGATGGTTCGTGGGGTTCTTCATGATGTTTATTTATTCAGATTAAAAGGCATGAGATGGTACATTTTATATTGAGATTTCAAACCAGATGATTGCATGATGTTTAAAGGTTATAAGCCATGTAAATCCCTTGTGTATCATGTTAAAAAAGGTGTCAAACATGGGATTTTTTTAAAAACCATATATCACTCTCAACTCCGAGTTATTTGGTGACCATTGTTTTATGATATTTGGGATTCCTTCAATGGATCAATAATTACCCTTCTATCTTTGGTTTGTGGTAATATAAGCTGTCTTCTTTCTCTATTTCTTGTGGTTCCTTTTTCATCATAATTTCCTCCCATTGCTTCTTTCCATATAATCGAGGATCATATCCCATGTTTCTAATATGTTTTTCTTGGTTGTTTGTGGTGTGTTTGTTCTATGGAATCCTTGGAGGGGTGAATATTCTTGTGCGAGCGGTGATATAGATTCACAATGTTGGTTCGTTATCATGTGAAGAATATTTATGACATTAAGTTTGGGGATTCATTTCTTCTCTATTTTTTATGTGAAATCTTAAACTAAGAAAGGTTTATTCTTTTAAATGGTGATTGAATTAACATAAATACGGTTTACCTAAATTAATAAAGAAGTTTGTTGTATTTATATCATATTGATTCTTTATACATTTATAATGGGTTACCCCTTTTTTTCTAGATAGTGTAATATCTATGTTATAATTTATTATAATGTTGTTATGCTTGGAGTATCATGTTGAAATTTTATAAAGAACATAAATATAAAATTAATCAATAATTAATTGTCTTAAAAATTAAAGAAAATTTATGGTGTAATCTACCATTTTTTGTAATTTTATGATGATGAAATTGATTTAAGTAAGCATGTTTAATTAATTGGTTAATGAACTCAAGGAATGATAATGATTTCTGATAACAATAAAAGTCACCTTAATTTTATAATTGTTCTTCTCTAGGTATTTTGTAATTGAAATAAATATTAAGATCATGATTTTCCTTTGATATCTTTTTATTGATTGATGCCTTCGGAAGCTCGTAGTACAAACATGTGATTAACAAATTGGTTAATTCAAGATAGAATAAGAAATGTCAAGTTTATAAAGATAATTTTTATGCACTGAGTTTCCTATTTTTTGAGACAGAAAATTTCCTTTTTGGGATATGTGAGATCATATTTTCATGTGAAGGATGAATGTTCTGTTTTGAGAGGCCAATTTTCCTATTGGTTGTGCTTTATTGTTACTATTGTTTTTTTAATGGGATCCTAGGATGGTTTTTTTGATATGTGGGGTAGGGATTCTTGGATCCTATGTGAGCTTGGGATGGACGATGTGATGTTGGTGGGAATACCCTAATGATGTGGTAGTTTTCCATGCATGTGCTAGTTAGATGCATCAAGATATGCATGTGGGTGTTGTGGACGGAACCAAATATGATGGAATGGGTATAATATCACCTTACTCGTTGATATGATGCTGAGAGTTGGTATACTGAATTTTTTGTCTTTTTAATGGTTGATGGTTGGGTTGATGTTTTATCTACATTCATTTCCCCATGGATTGAGGCATTTTAATATGATTGGTTGTATGTTTCCTCTTAGTGGTAGACTATGATGGTTTTATAGATTACTAGGATATTGAATTATGATAATAATTAATAAATAATTATTAATCCATGGGTTTGGTTGATGTTGGAAAGAAAATGATGAAAGATGTTAATCTTGTTAAACCGTGTACTTCGTTTGGATTACTCATGGAGGGCATGGACTTTTCTCTAGTGAATAATGTGATTTATATTAATGTGGAATAATTCTAATGGTTAATTAATGGATTGTGAATTAACTAATTTGTGTAAAATTAAAAAATTATAAGAATGAAATTAATGTGGATCTTTAAAATTCTTGTATGCTTATAAGATACCTGGTCTTAGCAGTGGAAAGCAGGAGTCCGAGCGATGTTAGCTGTTGTTATGTCTAATACTAGTTTATTCGCACAGTGTCATTGTAATATATAAGATGTCATTTATATTTTATGATTTCATAAACTTCCCCACCCATGTTAATTAGGGAAACTGACACCTAGTGGACTCTGGGAGGGTGTTTTCCCCAATATCCCTATGGGAGGATGGAAAGTTGACTACCCCCTTTGGCCTTGCTCTCTTCTCTTGGTAGTTACTTGTTCTGGTATGTACGACTTTTATTTTTATCATATACATTTGTAGTGGTAGGTAATTTCTTGTGGTTATTTCATACACATGTATTACCAGATACAATATCCAAATGTATTTTATAACTATGATGAGTATTGGTTGTGCTGGCTTGATATACTTACTTGTTGTATGCGCTGTAATGGATTTAGGTATAATACTTGATGTATGATATGCACCACGAAGGATATTTTTGATTTCATAAAATACTTCATTAAAATATATGGTGATGTGATTTGCGAATATGTGATGTTTTGATGCATGAGGCTCATGTTGTGATTCATTTCCCATATGTTCTCGGGTTGGCCGACTTTTGGATATAGATGGATCAAGACGTGTGACGTTAGGGAAGACAATAAAGAAAATAGGGAAGTGAATGTGGGTTACTCTTGATGTTTCATTACTGTATTATATTCTCTCTTATATGCAATACATAGTGAGAGTTAGCCATGGTGAGGCTGATAACATAGTATACAAGTTTAGGTGATGAGTTAGTTTCACTGTTGTTCACTGTGTTTTAGAATTATTTCATTATCTGTTACATGAGAGTCTCTGGGGAGGATCCTACTTAGTATAATTTTGTTCTCTTCCTACATATATATAGACAATTTTAAGTCAGTTGGAGCAGGTTAGATTGTTCAGGATATTACTATCTTAAGGTTTTGCAAGTGTTGTTTCAACATCGTGGTCACTGTTGCCTTTTCCTTTTTGGTACTTGTAGTTTTCAATTTAGTTTTTGTACTATTTTATGAAATTTGAAGTTACACTTGGGATTTAATTATATATAGAAATATATATGTCTGAATGATCATTTTTTTATTAGATTGCCCTTCTTATCTCTTCTGCATGTTTATTTTAGATGGTAATGCATCTTATTGTTATGTTTATTATAAACTCGTTGTTACTTTCCAAGTCAAGGCCTACTAGATATGGGACTCAGGCAGTCACCATCTCTTTCCCTTAATTATGGTAACTTTTTGGGGAGGGGGTCATGAAAAAAAAATCCATGACTTATGTTTAGGATCTATGATATGCTTGGTATGGTCTTCAAAAGTTATTCTCATGTTCTCATACCCTTATAATCATGTTATGTTGATATCTACCGTGTTTACCCATACTAGGAATCTAAGATTACTAGATCTTATGTTTACTTTAACAAGGTTATTAAGAAAGGTATTAAGTATGATATTCCTAATAAGGGTGCTAGTTAATAAGGAGTTAGTGGGAAATGATGTGGTTGATCTATGAACTAGTTGTTTATGTATCCAAATTTCTGAAGGCATGATAACTAAAAATTCTAGTGTGGATCATTAAGTTAAGTAATGAATATTAATTTATTTATATGTGATATTTTTTATGAAAATTTAAGGTCTATATAATAACCAATCACATTATATTCATATAATGGATTGAAATTTGATAATCGTGAGTCGAAACTATGTTCAAATCCCTTTATTTTTCGGTCAAAAAAGATTAAAAATATAATCCACATGTATTTCCAATTTTATCAAGATAGGGGGAAAATAATTATAAAAAAACACTCACCTTTTTCATGTAATAATTATCTTATGTTAATGGTAATGAAGGAGACAATGTCTTCGGGACGTGCAACACGGAAAAGACATTCATGGTGATAATGTGTTTTGAAACCGATCAAACTCTAATTGAAACCATGAGTAATTTCAGAACCTAACATGTATGATCAATCATAATCAATGATAATTTTTCTTAAATGTGTGTTGAATATTAATATTGATATGGTGATGATAAAAAAATACACATATAAGATAAAGACGGAAAATTGAGAAAATAATACAATATAGAGCTAAAATTCATCATATCATTATTTTATTCCCATATATATAAGTTAGAATCCCAAAGGATGAATAAACACATTATTTTTGACCATTATGAATGGAATTTATTGGGAATTGAATCATCATTACTATCATTATTATGATATCAATTAAATAATATTTCTTTACCAAAATATGGATATATCATTCAAAAAGATGGGGTCAAGACCCCTTTAAAAAACTAAATCCAAAACAAGGACCAAAGAGGATGGGATCAATGGTTATACAATTGATATATTATTAATTATATTTCAGTATTATTAATTTCATTTAAATAAAAGTATTAATTATATAAATTTATAAAAATATATATATTAGGTAGAGGAAATTAAATACCGCAAACAACACACACTCAGACACTTCAATGGGTCAAGCCATATCTCTCCCCACAAAGACCGAGAACCATCCTGTTGACCAATTTTATTAGTTATCAATGTGATTGATGAATGATCCCCAACATAAAATGACACTAAGGATAACAATTTTGGTGGTGAGTAATTAAAAAATCCAACACAACATTGAAAAATTAAATGAGGAACTCAAATAAGACCTCATGTATTGAGGCCCAGACCTAGACTAGTGTAGTGATATCTAATAAAAACATCAATATCACTTGAAATTAATAGTATAAATTAATATACATGGTCCTCTATGTTTTATTCCTTTGAAATACTAAACACTACAGCCTCACCTCTCTATGAAAAATCCATCAATATATGATACTTTCAAAGTATGTGATTCATCCACTGATGTGGTGTTGTCTCTTTTACAAGATCCACCACTGTAGTATTATCTCAGCAAAGTTTCAAAGTATATTTAATTATGGTTACAATGTTAATATTTTGTAAGAAGTTGTGTATCCATACTACTTCTATATCTACCTCTAAAGTTGCAATATACTAAGACTATGTTGTAACAAAATCTCCGACCATAACCTTCTTTGGGCTCTTCTAGCTCACAAAACCTCCATTCTAAGTGAATATATATCCCATTTGTGACTAAATCTCATATTGATCAGTTTGGAAACTAGTATTTTCAAATCTTATTATGACTAGCTCCTCATCTCCTCTATAAACCCGGAATATATCCTTAATATGCCTCAAATACATAAGGATATTCTTGACAACCATCCAATGCTGGTTGCATGGATCATCATGATATCTTTCAACCACACATAATTCATAGGTGACATATATCCATGGACATAACATTTCATACATGACTAACCTAATCATTGATGTGTATGGAATTATTTCCATTCTATTTCTTTTCATATGTGTTTTAGAACACATTTTTATGGAAAAATAAATTCCATGTGACATAGTCAATAATCCCCTCTTAAATTTTATCATAATTAATATCTTCAGTATCTTTTCAATGTATTTACTTTGACTTATTATGAGAATACTATTTTATCTACCATGATGGATCTTGATTCCAAAAACATATACTGCCTCACCCAAATTATTTATAGAGTAGCATTTATTCAACCATGCCTTAACAAACTATAAAAATGGGGTTTCATTTATAATGAGTAATATTTCATCAACATATACTATTAAAAAAATCTCCAAACTCCCACTTAAACCATTTTTAGATACAAGGATCATACTCATTCTTCATGAAAACAAATTCCATTATAGATTCATCAAAATGAATGTTACATGACTGAGATGATTTATTTAATCTAAATATATATTTTTTTCAATTTCTATATTTCATTATAATCCTTATAAGTCATAATATATTTGAGTTTTATCATATAGGAATATTTATAAAAGTTATTGTGATGTAAGTATGTTTTGAAATATGTTTTCCAAATACCATAGTCATGGTAATCCACAATGGAAAATAAAATTCTTATTTATATCATCATTGGAATGCGTGAAATTTTTTCATCATATTCAATTCCGTGAAATTGTTTAAAACCCTTTTCAACCAGTCATTCCCTATAGGTACTAACTTGTCCTTTAATGTCCAGTTTCTTCTTGAATACTCATTTCCAACTAACAGGCATTACATCCACTAGAGGATGTAACAGAATCAAGACTAGGTTTTGGTACATGGAATCCTTTTTAGAATTCATGGATTCCTTCCACTTGGAAAAATATGTGTCACTTATTTATTCCTTATACTAATTAGGATTATTATTATCAACTAACAATGAGTCACAATCCTTAGTGACTAGAAAACCATAATGTTCTTGTTCAGTGACCTCTCTTGTACTCCTACATAGTACTTGTTTCTCTAGAATAGTTTCTTCTTCCACATGTCTTTTTTGACACTATTCGTATACCAACTCTTATTTAACTTGAGCCTTAACTTCATCTATGTCTAACTCACTCCCACTATCTATTTTAGAGATCTTCTACCTCTCAATAAATATGGTGTATCATCCCGCTATAACCTTTTTTCTGAGGGGTCTTATAGGTAATATCCCCTTTTTCCATTGGATATATTATAAATCTATACTTTTTTCCATGGGGTGAAGGATTGTTAACTAAAGAGGACATAAATAATTATTCAAAACTCCACACATGTAAGTATGAAAACAAAGGTTTGCTTCCATTCCATAATTGGTATGGTATAGCATCTATAGCCTTAGTTGACACTTGGTTGTGTATTTTTTCTAATTTTTGTAATGCATATCCCCAAAAGGATAATGGAAGGCTCACATGACTAATCGTTTATCTCAATATGTCCGACAAGGTTTGGTTCCTAGTTTATCTTAAAACATTACACTTATGTGTATATAGATAAGTGAGTTGAGATAGTATCCCAAAATCCTATAAATAATCATTAAATCCTTAATTAAGATATTCTCCACCATAATCTGAGTGGATTTTATTAATATTCATAACGTGATTGTTCCCAACTTCATTCTTGTATTCCTTGAATTTACCAAAAAATCAAACTTATACCTCATTAATTAAACATATCCATATCTACTAAAATCATAGATAAAATTAATGTAATGTATTATTACCCACCCCTTGCTTCAATAGTATAGCTCCACACACATCGGTATGAAATAATTAAAGAATCTATTTATCCCTTTAATATTTTCCACTAAACAGGGCATTGGTCATTTTACCCTGTAAACATGTGTGACATACACCAAGTTGTTTTAGTTCAAATGAATTGAAATATCCATCTTGATGTAGTTTACTCAATCCCTTCTCATTTACATTAGCTGGTGATGCCAATGTTGGGTGTGGTATGAGTCATGTGAGGTTGTTTCTTTACCAATTTTCATTACTTGGTTTGGGTAGTCCAACACATGAAGACCGTTATTTAATTGTGCCTTACCATAAAAATGTTATCTTTATAAAATAATTAATATTTATTTCTAAATTTTAAAATACAACCGTCTATATCTACTATAGATTCTGATATAATGTTGTTGGTAATTGAATACACATAATAAAAACCCGTTAAAACCTAAATTAACTAGGTTAAAAACATGAGGCGGTGGTCACCAATAGTTATACCTACAAGTTTAGATATGTTGTTTATTTTTAGATCTACCTCCCATAAGTCAGTATTTGTGAATCTACATAGTTCTTATATTTGAATACATATGTGAGAACCATTAGCTATATCTAATACCTAGTTTGTAGAAATATAAAAATTACACTTGATAACAAACTCACATGAAGTATCCACTTTCTTATTTGGCTAGGTTCGGTTATTATTTCAATGTCTCTTCGTTGCACATGAGAAAAAAACAACATCACATTCCCTTACTTTCCCCTTGATCTTCTTATTCTTGGAAGGGTGTGAAGAAGCTTTGGGACTAAAACTCTCTGATTTCTTTTTGTTTTGTTTTTTCAATATAAGGATAGAAGGATTTTAATGATTCATATCCTTTTATACTTGGTTAAGGAGAGTAAGAAGATCCGGTAGATACTTATCAACGTTCATATTAACATTTACAAAAAATAGAGAATCTTTGTGGGATTGATGCTATAATGAGATCGGTGCCTTGCTCTTCTGGAGGTTTAATAGCACCTTGTATTTCTTAAACCATTCTTATTTATCTCTCTCCTAGTAAATACAATAGAGGTTCTCAAGCATGAAATATGCATCCATGTTTTCATGAGACATTAAGAGGTCACTATACATAAATAGAATCATCAATCATTGAACATCGATTGTATTGCTCAAATTTTTTCATAGACTGGGAACTCTTCATCAATCAACTCTTTAGTAAGAGTATCATATATTGAGTATTCTAGTGTATAAATTTTCCATTCATGGCATACCACAACCCAAAGGTGTCTAAACCACTATTGTATGTTTCTTCAAGTGATGAGGTTGTCTTTATCCAATACGATCATCAGGATAATTTGAATGATGAGACTTCCATTCTATTCTATATTTAAAAGATTAAATTATTATAACTTTTCTAGATAAAAAATCATGTGATAAATTATAAATTAATATGATTTTATTAATTTTCATTTAATCTATTACTATTTTATAATTTCTAAATAGCCCTCACCATTAAACATGGAATGTCTAGTTGTAATGAATTTATATTGTAACTGATCTATATTCCCCTTCATATATCCCCAATGAGGGCTGGTCAGGACACATGAAGTTATTTAGGTAGGAAAATATTTTCCATCTGCAAGCTTGCATCTCCTTGATCCATTGAGTGGACTCCCCTATCTAGAAATCCTGACATTGATTTCCTCAACACTTGTCTCCATGTTACATCTAGTCTAGAGAGTTATACTTATATTGATGTAAGATGATTAAGTCAACACATAACCTTTATAAGAACTCCACATTAAAATTAAGTTTCCCAATGAGGGTTGGTCAAACACTTATTTCAAGGCATTCATTCCTAATCAAGTAATAGAAGGACATCATATGACTTAAAATATAATTGGGGGGTTTTGATTTATTATGAATAATTATTTATATTGTTTTATCCATTACATGTCTTATCAATATTTAGTGTATTTTACTTAATTAATTAACCATGATGGATAAACTATTAATGCATAATTAATTAATTTAATTTCTATCTTTTCACATTAATTCATTTATTTATGTGATCATGTCCTTTCATCTATAAAATGAAAAATTTCATAGATGGGAAAAAATAATTAATTAAATGACCCATTCATGAGATTAATATAATGGTTGATTTAATGAGAGGATATTAAATCATACTTTGATCTAAGGGGAAATAACTTTTTTTGAAAATCTTGGAATGAGTAACAACATTCCACATATCCACCTGTGTATTACCTGAGATGGAATCATAATGGTTCCATCTCAAACCACCTCCTTACACCATTAGATACTCAATTAATTATATGTATTTATGAATCACAAATACGTGAGGGGAACCAAAGCACTAGTGACAAGGGGTTTAAATAAATATCCTTGGACTCACCAGTCCCACATAATAATGGTCGGAGGGATGACATGTAGACCATCATATTTATTTCAATAATAAATAATTTCAAACCCATGCAATAAATTAATTTGAAACATCCAACACATACATAGGTCTTGGTCATGATCATGAATGGTCATACATCCAATGAATGTGAAAATTTAATTGGCTAACCTTAATTTAATTAGTCATAATTTGTTATTAAGATAAAATTTCTTCTCTTAATTAATTAATTAATTACTTCCCTTTCATCTTAATTATCATCCAAACTTAATTTGAGATCCCCATAATTTATGGAATTTATGACAAATAAACAAGAGATCTAATAATGACATATTAATTACAATAAATTAATGAGAATCTAATATTCTTTAACACCATTATTAAATTATCATACAAATTTTTGTTCCAATCAATAAAGTAATGTATTAATGTTGCAACTTTTAATTTAATGTAATTTTTTATTATGTCCTTTAACGGTACACTACATAGTGTGTACTGAACATCTACAAGTAGTGTATCTTGGTTGTTGTGTATCCAGGGTACATGACTAGGACTAAAGACTGTGCATCATCTAGTCTACATGGTGTGTACAGACCAGCTACATTCCATTTTTGTAACACCTCATCCTTTCACGGTACACTTCTCTTTGAATAATACAATAGCGTGTGTTATACGCAACTTTGAGTTCTAACACACCATAACCAATCAATCTAGCCGTTATGAATAGTAATAACCACTTTTTGAAATTTTATACATTTTATATTACAAAATGAACATTATTATTGGATTTGGAATATTGAAAATAGCTTAGGGTGAATTTTTGGTACTTTTTTGATAACTTTCATATTTTGATGAATAGTTAAAATTACTAAATTTTAATTAAAAACAAATTTTTTAATCCTAATAATTAATAGTAATAAATTATGAATTTTAGTGGTTTAAAATTTTAATTAGATTATATTTTTACCATTTAATCCAATTCTAGTCATTGGACTTAATTTCACATTTAAACTAGACATGAGCAAGTGTCAATCTTTAGATAGTTATTATTTCTTTAAAAAACGCTTTTTGTTTTGACAACAAGAATTAATTTTAATTTAATTTCTCCCACTTCAATGTATTGAATTTAGAAAAATGGATTCCATATTTGGAATCAGGAGGTCCAGATTGTGTAAATAGGTAACTTTTGTTTTTATCCATTTTGAATAAGTACTTCGGTAAATATTTTATTTACCATGGTTAAAAGGTAAATCTGGTAAATAAGGGTACAAAAATAATATTATAAAAATATAAATTTATCCTAAAACATGTCCTAACCCTACTGGATGTTATATGTCCGACCATGGGAATCTTTGGGTAGATTGAGGGACCCCATGGGGCCACTTGTAAGTGATAATGACACTTTATATTAATTAAGTTAAAGTAAATACAAAAATGACATAAGCAGATATCTTTTAGTAAAACAATTTTTACATAAGGTTATACATGTTATCTCTTAGACTATAAATATTCAGTAGAAATCTAAAATTATTTCCTACATAGTGGTAGTTTATTTATAGTATTTATAAATTGAATAATTAAATTTATTTATGACACAATGATGATGAAGAATTTTCCTTATTATTGAAAGAATCAAATAAATTGTATTATAAATATTAAAATAAATATAATTTAAAAGTTTTTATGACATACACAAATTTTTTAGGTGAATATGACATGTTAATGAAGATTCAATGTATCTTCTTTGAAGTAATAAAGTTGTGATGAATTTCACAATAACAAAATACCAAATAATGTCAAAAATGACATAAATTAATATTTAAAACAAATACAATATTATTGGTTGATATAATATTCCTAAAAATGTAAGGTTCGGAAAAAGGGAATAAATAATATTATATATTTCATTAAAGATCCACTTGATGTTCTCTTGGATGTTTAGTGTACATTTATTTACCATATAGAGTAAGAATACAAGAAGACATTGTTAAAGTGAAACTATTTAACTAAGAGTTAAATCTAAAAGATAAGGTTAACATGATAACCTAAACTTGTATAGAAAACATTTTATGAGAGGATTTAGACCCATAAACACCTAAGGCCCGAACTAAATTCATTTGGAACCATTATAAACCGAATATGATTGTATAATAAATTAATACTTTAATCATTTCCTAAAGTGACCCTCACCCCTCTTATAAAATGGAACGTCCCCTTCTCTCAAAATCACACCTCCAAATACATTTGGATCGGCCAACCCCTGACCAAATATCCTCCAAAAATCCCTCACTTAATCCTAGAGGCCTTAATTTATTCATAAATAGAAATTAAAGAGCCCTTTTGATCAAATCAAAAGGAAGAACCCGAAGAAGAGTTAACAATTTCACCACCCTCTTGCAAGTTCTTTTCTTCTTCCACTTATTCATTCTTTGTTATTCCCATTATAAAATAATAAATCTTGTATATTATATATACTATGATGTTATTATAAATATGTTACAGCAATATTCATTATTCAATCCATCCTTTTAATGACATGACACCATACGTGCGTACATACGACTTACCGTCTCCACGTCATGGTGTAATTGTTATTCAATACATTATTATTTGGATGGGTATAATAATGATGTGTAATTGATGTAAATAATGAATATAACATGATAATTATTATTTATATATGATATAACATCCAATTATATATTATTTTAAATCAAAATAATGATATTGTCGCTCATGCATATGTACAGATTACCGTCTCCACGACGCGATGAGAGTCATTTCCATGTTCACCATTCAAGGATGATTATAAAAATTTATATTATTAATATGTATGTAATATATGACATAATAATTATAATGGATATATATGTGTGTGTGTGTGTGTGTATGTATGTATTTACTTACATAAATATTATTCACTTACTTCTATTCAATACGATATGAAGACGAAAACAGTGTTTATGAGTACATACGGTCTATCGTCTCCATAAACGGTGCCATCCATTTCCTATATAAATCTATTATAAATATTTTTATTCATAATTTATATGATATATAAATCAAATTTTATATTATGGGATCATTTAAATCATGATCTAAATGATACGATGAAGAATAACTAGTTAAAATGCATACGATAAAGAAAGAGATTACTACACAAAATGTTAATTAAAATGGAAATCAGTGTTCAATGGGTAGTATAAAGTCCGAAAAGAATCATGTATGATATAATAAATATTAATATGGTTATGTTATAATTTAATAACAAAATATGGTCATTATATATGAGGTTAAAATTACCCTCGACCAAGGAAAGTGCAAGGGAAGGGTTAATTCCTCAATCTAATTATTATCTGAGATTGATTATGTGTAAGTATTTACTAGGATATTTTTATCATCCATGTCCATTTTTCAAAAAATGATTTCAAAATGAATATTTTAAGGATTTATGAATGGTATGCTTTACCACAATCAGAATTTTAAATGTTTTAAATATTTATCTTTCTCAATATTTTTAATTAATGTCCATGTTTTCAAAATGATTTTAAGGATTTATTTATATGGACATGAATGTTTTGAAATGATAATTCTTTTAAAAAGTTTCAAAGTGGTATGGGACACTTTGATTCAAAAATCTCTTTTAAATTACTTTCTTTATAAATTTGTGACTTTTAAATGATTTTACAAAAAGGTTATTTCTCTCAAAATGTTTTACTCATCATTTTCAACTATGTTATCATCCTTTACTGGATATTATTTTGTATTGAGGTTGATTTATTATAATATAATCTTTAATATTGTATTTAATGAGTTTTTATATGTTTGACTATGGATGTTCTATTTTTATACCATTCATTGTTTATTGTTAAAGTATTGACATTTAGTATGCTAGTTCTAATACGAATGTTTATATTATGTTTTAACCTTTTCATATGTGGAATGTATTGGACTTAGTAAGTGATGGGTGGAGCCCTCTATAGCTCCTCAATGCATCGGTAGGTCGCATGAGACAACTAGACGTGGAATTGGCCGAGTCACTTTCCCAATTTGATATATGGTTTTTTTCATGGCATTAATCATTTTTAGACGTCTTTACCGAGGCCTTGACAAAATGTTTCAGAATGTACGGCATTATACATTCCCTCATTATGAAAATAATATTCACGGTTAATATGGTCATTTGACTAGTAGAATACCCATGATTTTGTTTTATTATGGAATTATTTACTCATCTCATATTCCTTCCATAAAAGTATTCACGTTTATTACTAGTAAAGTCATGTGGTTTCAATTATTCACCATGATTAATATTTATATTATCTTCCGCGGTATTTCTTTCCCTTAATGAGGATTTGAGATCACCCCTTTCTTGTGTTTCATTTTCCCAGGATTCCAAGAAGTGTTTTATAATTGATATGAAGGGTTGTGATAAATGGAATAATGGCATTCTAAAAGAACTATTTATGATGTGTATTATGTTTGAAATTTAGTGTAAATTATTGTATGTAATCTATTTTCCAAGACTGCTAAACTGATCGGTCCATCGGGACTTGATTCCTTGTAATCACGACACTGTATTAAAATAATGCACCAATTCTGGGTAACTGGGGTTGGGGTGTTATAGTTGGTATTAGAGAAATTTTAGTAATAAACATGGAGACTAGATTTAGATAAACTCTGATTAGATCACATTACCCTATGGTAGACTTTGAGGATTAGTATAGAAGAATTTCCTATAATTTTAGTAATGTAGAGATTTTGTGAGTTTTCCAAGAAAATACATCCCTGTCTGGATATGAGTAGGTACAGGTGGCTCTGGCACAAATTTACCTAGGGGTTAAACCCAAAAACACTACTTTGAGCTAGACTCGAACAAGAACTGGTGCACGAAAACGGGCCTTGCTGTACTCTTGGTTATGACACTCCCATGGGATATGCTTAGGATAATTCTCATTTTCTTTACAAACCATTATGAAGGGTTTAAGAGTATATAATTCCTCAAAGAAAACATTTTTTATGATTATGGATTATATCCATAAGCTATTCAATCTACGTTAGGTATTTTACAAATTTGGAATTATTCATTGCAACTCATAAACTGACCTATTGTATGCCATTGTATAGAAATGTTGCCCATTAAAAGGAATGTGAACTCCAAAAATACGTATGATCCAAAGAGTAATAAGCATAATATATTCCATGGTATTAATCAAACATTTTATAGGGATGTAGTCTCTCATGTTTTCTCAACATATAAAGAAATAGTATCATGTGTTAATAAGATAAGTAAGTAATTCTCTGAGTCCAATGGTTTTGAAGGAAAGAAAGAGAAGAGAAGGATGGATAAAGGGAAGAATGAAAAGAAGAATTTTCTCATATGTGATAACTGTGGGAAGAAACACCATGGAACTTGCCTAAAGGGAATGGTAGTTTTTTATATGTGTGGAGAAAAAGGACACCATGTACGTGACTGCAAGGGTAAGAAAAATGTTTCAAATGTACAATGATTCATCTACTTGGAGGTAGGACACTATGAAAACCAATGTCCAAATCATAAGATTATGCCCCAAATGATGATATTGGATAATAATCAAGTTATGATAAAACCTCAGATGAAGAAGAATGACTAGTGTTCTTAGGTTGTTATTATATGATTATTTCATTTGAGTTTTGTATCAACAATATACTGGTTATATGAATTATGGAGATAAATAAGGATTGTACTGTAATACTATTTTATTGAGGATTTGAGATTATATGGTTCTAAGAAAAGTGAATTAATAGAAAGCTACAATTTTGGTAAAATACATGGTTGAAGGAAAGGTAATCATTAATATGGTCCTGATAATGAGGTAATGATTTTGGAATAAGAGATGGTTGATTTGAATAAATTATATTAGATATTCTTGACTACCTTGAAACAGATTAATGATTGGTCATTGTTGGATTTTACAACATTTTTGGATTGAAGGAGTATATCCAGTATTCTATAATTAATAAGGGAGCATGAATGTAATCAATAAGGCTTTATGGTAATTCATGATGTTACTATGTTTTAAAATAATACAAGATGAAGGTGTTCACATGTTATTACATAGAAAAAAATATCTTCATTGTGTTTAACATCCATATAAATTTTGGACTGTGAGTTTGGATAGAAGTATTTTGGATAAGTCTAAAGGTTGGAATGGATTATGTTTGAAAGGTTACTTTTGGATGTTTATAAAAGGACAACATGCAGACCCTGTGACAACCCGTCGCGTCGGACAAAGCTGTGGGAATCAAACCCACAACCATAGTGTGATTGGGATTTATCTCCTACCACTGGACTATGTGATGTTCCTTGATGGTATAATGTAGTTTCTTTTTTTAAAGGGTCTGATATGTGAATTATAAATTCATTATATTTGGAAACCTATACGATTAGGATAAATAGGGTATTTTTGAGTTTTATTATGTTTTGGAGTGAAAGATGAGTTTGTGGTAGAAATTTTTTAATGGATAAAACTCTAATTAGAAAGTAATTGTATCTCCTTATGATCTTATCCAATCTCATAAATAAATTCCTCAACATTAAGAAAAGGAACTTAGATAAAAAATGTTGTCATAGATGGTACCTTAGATCATCACAAATTTATGGCTTTGTGATTGTTGGCCTTCTCATAGATATGTTCTCTACAACTCTCCATAAGATATTTATGGTTATATTTCTCTTCCATATCTATGTTTTCCTATATGGAACCCAAGTATGAGTTATTTTCGGCAACCTTCATACTTACCACTCTTTATTTTAAATAAAGTCCTCATTAATCCATTTTTCGATGTGGGATTTCAACTAAGATATTTTGAAATGTCAACCCCAAGTTTCCAATACCAATAATAAATTGAGAGGATTAAATTTATTTATGGAGGAGATAATGTAACACCTCAAGCTTTCATGGTATGCTTATCTTTGAATAATACAATAGCGTGTGTTGTACACAACATCGAGTACTAACACAGCACAACCAATCAAACTAGCCGTTATGAATAGTAATACCCAATTTTTGAAATTTTATACATTTTATCTTTAAAAATGAACTTCATTTTCAGATTTGGAATATCGAAATTAGCTTAGGTTTTATTTTTGGTACTTTTCTGATAACTTTCATATTTTGCTGACTAGTGAAAATTACTAAATTTTAATTAAAAACAACTTTTTTAATAGAAATAATAAATAGTAAAAAATTAGGAATTTGAGTGGTTTAAAAGTAAAATTAAATTTTATTTTTACTATATAATCCAATGTTGGTCATTGGAATTAATTTCACATTTAAACTAGACATGAGAAAGTGTCAATCTTTTGATAGTTATTATTTTTAAAAACACGCTTATTGTTTTGACAATAGGAATTAATTTTAAAATAATTTCTGCCACTTCGGTGTTCTGAATTTAGAAAAATGGATTCCATATTTGGAATTAGGAGGTCCAAATAGTGTAAATAGGGAGCATTTATTTTTAGACATTTTGAATAAGTACTTTGGTAAATATTTTATTCACCATGGTTAAAGGGTAAATCCGGTAAATAAGGGTATAAATATAATATTATAATAATATTAAATTTCCCTAAAACATGTCCTAACCCTATTAAATGATACATGTCCGACCATGGTCATATTTGGGTCGGTTTTGGGACCCCATGGGGCAACTTATAAGTGATAATGAAACTTTATATTAATTAAGTTGAAGTAAATACAAAAATGACATAAAAATATATCTTTTAGTAAAACAATTTTTACATAGAGTTATAAATATTATCTCATTGACTATAAATATCCATTATAATGGTAAAACGATTTTCTAAATAATGGTATTTTATTTATTATACTTATAAATTTAATAATTAAATTTATTTATGACACAATTATGATGAAGTATTTTTTTTATTAATGAAAGAATCAAATAAATGATATTATAAATGTTAAAATAAATATAATTTCAATGTTTTTATGACATACATGAACTTTCTAGGTGAATATGACATGTTATTACTGATTAAATGTATCCTTTTAGATGTAATAAAGTTTTTATGAATTTCACAAAAACAAAATACCAAATAGTGTCAAAACTGACATAAATTAATATTTAAAACAAATACAATATTATTGGTTGATATAATATTCCTAAAAATGAAAGGTTCTTCCAAAGCGATTAAATAATATTATATATTTCATTAATGACCCACTTGAGGTTCTATTGGATGTTTAGAGTATGTTTACTAACCATATAGAGTAAGAATTCAAGAAGACACGGTAAAAGTTAAACCATTTAACTTAGAGTTAAATCTAAAAGATAAGCTTAAAATGGGAACCTAAACTTGTATAAAAACTATTGGTTGAGCGTATTTCGACCCAGAACAACCTATGTCTCGAAATAAATTCATTTGGAACCATTATAAACCGAATATTATTGTATAATAAATTAATACTTTAATCTTTTCCTAAAGTGACCCTCACCCCTCTTATAAAAGGAAACTCCCCCTTCTCTCAAAATGACACATCCAAACCAATTTGGTTCAGCCAACACCTTCCCAAATATCCTCCCAACTTCCCTAAATTCATCTTAGAGGCATTAATTTAGTTATAAATCAATCTTAATGAGCCCTTTTGATCAAATCAAAAGGAAGAACCCGAAGAAGAGGTAATAATTTCACCACCCTCTTTCAAGTTCTTTTCTTCTTCCACATCTTCTTTATTTGTTATTACCATTATAAAATATTAAATCTAGTATATTATATACGGTGATGTTATTATAAATATGGTACAACCATATTCATTATTCTATCATTCCTTTTAATGACATGTCATCATACGTGTGTACGTATGACTTACCGTCTCCACGTCGTGTTGTAATTGTTATTCAATACATTTTTATTTAGATTGGTATAATAATGATGTGTAATTGATTTAAATAATGAATATAACATGATAATGATTATTTATATATGATATATCATCCAATTATATATTATTTTCAATAAAAAGAATGATATTATTGCTCGTGCGTACGTACGGATTACCATCTCCACAACGGGATGAGAGTCATTTCAATGTTCACCATTCAACGATGATTATAAAAATATATATTATTAATATGTATGTAATATATGACATAATAATGATATAGGAGATATATCTATATATATATATATATGTGTGTGTTTATGTACTTCCAAAAATCTTATTCACATACTTCTGTTCAATACGATATGAAAACAAAAACAATGTTTATGAGTACGTACAGTCTTCCGTCTTCATAAATGGTGCCTTCCATTTCCTATACATACATATATTATAAATATTTTTATTCTAAATATACATGATATATAAATCAACTTTTATATTCTGAAATCATTTAACTCATGATATCAATGATACGATCAAGAATAACGAGTTAAAACACATAGGATAAAGAAAGCAATTACCACACAAAATGCTAATTTAACATGGAAATAAATTTTAAATGGGTAGTATAAAGTCATAAATTAATCATGTATGATATAATAAATATTAATATGGTTATGGTATAATTTAATAACATACTATGGTCATTATACATGAGGTTAAAAGTAACCTCGACCAAAGGAATGTGCAAGGTAATGGTTAATTCATCAATCTGATTATTATCCGAGATTGTTTATGTGTAAGTATTTACTGGGATATTTTTATCATCCATGTCAATTTTTCAAAAAATGAGTTCAAAATGAATATTTTAAGGATTTATGAAAGGCACTCTTTATCAATATCATAATTTTAAATGTTTTAAATATTTATCTTTCTTAATATTTTTAATTAATATCCATGTTTTCAAAATGATATTAAGGATTTATTTATATGGACATGAATGTTTTGAAATGATAATTCTTTTAAAAAGTTTCAAAGTAGTATGGGACACTTTTATTCATAAATATATTTTAAATTACTTCTTTTTATAAATATGTCACTTTTAAATGATTTTACAAAAAGGTTATTTCTCTTAAAAGGTTTTACTCTTCATTTTCAACTATGTCTTCATCCTTTAAAGGATATAATTTTTTTATTGAGGATGATTTATTATAATACAATCTTTCATATTGTATTGAATAAGTTATGATATGTTTGACTATGGATGTTCTATTTTTATACCATTCATGTTTTATGGTTAAATTATTGACATTTCGTATGGTAGTTCTAATATGAATGTTAATGTTATGTTTCAACCATTTCATATGAGGAATGTATTGGACTTAGTAAGTGACGGGTGGAGCCTGCTATAGCTCCTCGATGCATTGGTAGGTATCATGAGACAACTGGACATGGAATTGGCCGAGGCCCTTTCCCTATTTGATATATGGTTTTGTCCAAGGCCTTAATAATTTTTAGAGGTCTTGGTCGAGTCCTTGACAAAATGATTCAGAATGTCCAGAATTATACATTCCTTCATTATGAAAATAATATTGATGGTTCATGTGTTCATTCAACTAGTAGAATACCCATGATTTTTTTATTATGGAATTAAATACTCATCTCATATTACTTCCATAAAAGTATTCTTGTTTATTACTGGTAAAGGCATGTGGTTTCAATTATTCACCATACTTAATATTTATGTCATCTTCCACTATATTGCTTTCCCTTGTTGAGCATTTGAGCTCACCCCTTTCTGATGTTTCATTTTCCCAGGATTCCACGAAGTGTATTATAATTGATATGCAGTGTTAAGCTAATGGTAATAATGGAGTTCTCAAATAACTATTTATGATGTGTATTATGTTTGAAATGTAATGTAAAGTTAATGCATTTAATCTATTTTCCAAGGCTGCTAAACTGATCGTTCCATCAGGACTTGATTCCTTGTGAACATGCCAATTTATTAAAATAATGCAATGACTATGGGTAATTGGGGTCCGGTTGTAACAATTTTTCCACATTTCATGTTTTCAGGATGCATGCTTGGGACTTTGATGAGTGTTTTTGGACACAATAATTGGTTAACTACATCTCGTGTACACTATATACACACTATGCATATAATAAATGCTCTAGGTTTTCATTCTCATGTGGTTTTAACCATGTATAATAACCATAAAAATGTACTATTTATGTTGCTAATCTGTGTAGACTAAATGACATGTACACTGACAAACACCTTATAATCTAAAAATCATGTGTTTGGTTTAACGTTCAGCATGTGGTGTACACCACGTGTAATTATTGTGTGGTGAACTTTGTATACCTATCGGATCCAGATGTGGTGTAGTAGGGTACACAACATGTACTTATGAGTACACTCCATGTAACCCTATCTTACAGCCACAAATTGGCAGTTTCCTCAGGGAATCATTGGTCACTATTTATCTATTATTAAACCTTTAAGAAAATGAAACACTGAACGAATCATGATTCATATGTCAAAGCATGCTAATTTAAATAAAATTAAATAACAAATTACAGAAAATGAAAATACAAGAACAATTTCTATAGTTTAACACTCAAATAAATAATTATAAATTTAAAGGTGAATCCTTCATTACAACTTGTTGATTCTAGGTGCATCTGATGTGAGTGTTGGTGGGTGATATGTTACAATTTATTTTAATTATCATTTCCAAAACCCATAAACGGGTATATTACATGTTAAATTTATAATTTATTAGTTTAATATCAAAATAAATGAATACCTAGGCTTAGGATCTTTCTTTTTTGATGAATTTTGATCATAAAAAAATTCCCATTTTGGATTTCCCTCATTGTTTTTAAAGGATCCAAGGATAGAATCTATAGAGATGTGATCCACATGTGTTCCTATGATCTTCAAGAAATGCCACTCATTCTCCAGGTTCTATCATGGGGAATTTAATGTCTTATGTTGTTCATTCTTGATCATTCATTCTTCGGTATTGAAGAATTATCTCTTGCATTTCTCATTCTTGAGAGGGAGAGAGAATCATGATTCAAGAGAGAATTCATTATGCGCAATAATTCTCTATTTCAATTTCACTAATCGATGCTCTACACAATAGACATAACTGCCTATTTATATAGCTAGGGTTTATATTAAAATAATTATTTAATGGATGTTTACCATTATATAATTAATTATCCTTTAATAAACACCATTCCACCTAAAAAATAAAATAAAAATTTATTTTATGGTGTGTTCCAACATGCACAATAACATGTATTATTTAACCGACATGTTAATTATTATTTTTCACCGAACTCGATCTTGGTCCATTAAAAATCCTCTCGAATTTACTGAATACCCGAATAAAATATTTTATTATATTAAATTAATATTTTATTCCCAAATAAGTAAATATATATTTATTAAATATTCAGTATAATAAATAAATATATTTTATTCATAATTATGTGAATGGATATTTATTTAATTTATGCGATCAATAAAACATGAATAAAATTATTCATATGTTTTGAGAATAATATTTATTCAATTAATTAAATTCAAATATAATTTAATCGAGATCAACAAAAACACATAGAGTGTGACCCTCTAGTATTATGTCTCGTTGGAATTAGGTGGGCTTGCCTAAAGTCGAAAATTACTATCTAGAAACATTTCAAGGCACCCAACATAAAGAACTTAATGTCACAATGACGAAAACCACATAAAAATAATCACTGAGTAATATAATACATTTCTCATAATATCTCATCATGTAGGTTTCACATCCATGTCAACAACCAATATGCTTGATATGTCATTCATTGACTATCTGAAATAAACATGTTGTTACACCATGGCCATGGAATTTATAGCAAGTTTTTTATTCTAATATAAGGTTCGAGATATTGTCTTTCATAAACATAGAAGGGGTAAATCATTACTCAACATATAAATTATTGATATGTTAATTGTGATGAACCCAACATACCCAACCTCACCACAGTCATATGTCATCATGATATTCATCATCAAATCTAAGTTTATGAGCCATGAAATGCATTAATAATAATAATATAATACAAGGATCATTACACATTCATGTATATATTAATATCCAATGACACCAAAACATGCATAATTTCTAATGGTAGATTTCTTATCATAATCACCCATCTTGGATATTACCAAGTGTGGACTTCTTAAGAAGAAGTCACATCGACATATGAGTACTCACACCTGACCGTATAAATACTATGTGTATCACCATAGTACATTATCCAATAATATTACAATATTATGAATATTGGAATATCACATAATGGTTATCATCATTGAGGTGATCTAATATGACCATATTAATAAAAACAATACTCTATGGAATTATTACATTAAATCCATGATCTAAAATTGAGGATATGTAATAAGATGTTTAGTTAATATTAAATAGATCAAATATGCACGTAATCAAAATATAAAATTTGGTACTAGGACTCAAACTCCAACATTTTTTTATCTAATGGATTTTTTTTTTATTATGATTCATGTCTTATGAACTGCTATGATTTGTATGGAAGTAGATCCATTTAGTCTGATCGTTTAAGTGTTATTGAAGCTCATGGTGCTTAGAGGCAGCTTAGAGTGATTCTATAGGGTTCCAACTATTAAAAACTCGAAGATGGAAGAATACACAAAATTTAAGGGGGTTTCACATCGTGTATGTTCAGTTCATGGCTTGTTTAGGATAGTTAATAGGGTTCTTCATAGAGTGTATTTATTCGGATTAAAATGATCAAGATGATTTATCTTTTGGTGATATTTGACACTCGATGATTACAAGATGTGTAAGGGTTACACACCATGTAAATCCAATGAGTAGAGTGTTTAAAAAATATGAATAGATTTAGATTTTCTTCAAAAAACATATGGTTCTATCAAATCCAAGAAATATAGTGACCCTTTTGTTATGATTTTGGGGATTCCTTCGATGGGGATCAATCCTTGGCCTTCCTTATTCAATCTATGGTGATCTATGGTGATCCTAGGGGTATTATTTCTCTATTTCCTATGGTTACATTATTTTTCAGTCTCATTTCCTCCCATTTCTTATTTTAATATGATGTTTGAACATATCCCATGCTTCTAGTGGATTTCCTTGGTTTTTTGGTGCCTTTGTGCCACAAAATACTTTGTTGGATGTATATTCTTGCAAGAGAGTTGATCGAGATCCATAACATTGGTACGTTCTCATGTGAACAATGTTGATTTTTTAAGGTAGGGGATTCATTTCTTCTCTATTTATTTACATGAGATCATAAATTGATCATGTTTTAGCCCTATTAATTAAGATATAATTAAGTTAATAATGTTTTAACCAGATTAATAAAAATATGGGTTGTACCAATCAGATGATGATGACTTATACCATTAAAGTGGGTTGCCTCTTGTTTTTATAGATAATGTGATATCTAGTCTATGATTATTTATTATGTTGGTATTCTTGGATTAACTTGTTGTAGTTTGGTAAATAAATTAGAGATGAAATTAATCAATAATTAATTGTATTATGAATTTTGGAAGAGGCATGTTGTAATTAGGATTTTTTGATGATGATCAAATTGATGAAAGTATTAATGTTTAATTAATTATTTAATGAACTTGAAGCAAGATAATGATTGATGATTATAATAAAAGGTATGTTAATTTTATAATGGTACGTTCTAGGTTTTTTAAACTAAAATAAATGATAAGTTCATGTTTTTACTTTGATATCTTATTATAGACTGATACATAAGATTTCCCATAGTTAGAACCTATGATTAACAAATCAGTTAATCAAAGTTGGAATAGGAACCAGTTAGTTGATAAATATAATTATTAGGGTACGGGATTCCTATTTGTTTGATAACTTTGAGTGACTTTTTGAGGCGTCATGAGATCTTATTTTCATGTGAAGGATGAATTCCTTATTTTGAGGTCCTAGTTGCCCGGTTGGTTATACTTGTTTATTCCTATTAATTTTTGGGATGTGAGCCTAGGATGGATGATCATAGGGTGGTTTTTTATATGTGGGTAAAGGAGGCCTAGATTTGATATGATCCTGGGATGGATGGTGTGATGTGGGTGGGGAGGCACGGATGATGTGGCAGCAATTGATGTCTATTCTAGAAAGATGCATCGGGATATACACGTGGATGTAGTGGATAGCACTGAAAATGTTGGAATGGGTTGAAACTATGATTACTCATTCATTTGATGTTGAGATACGATATGATTTCATCAGAATCAGTTTAATGGTTGATGGATAGGTTTCTTATTTATTTATATTACTTTCCCAACTACTTAATGTATTTTAATGTGTTTGGTTGCATGTTTCCTCTTAGTGGTAGATTAGGACGGTTTTCCAAGATTAAATTGATATGGAATGATGATAATAATGAATAAATAAATATTAAATAACAGGTTTAGTTGATACTGGAATGAAAATGTTGAAAAGTTTTAATCTTGTTAAACTGTTGACTCGGTTTGGATTATTCATGGAGGGTATAGACTTTACACTGTTGATTTGTGTAATGTAATGTAATGTGGTATACTACTAATGGTTAATTAATGTATTATGAATTAATAAATTAATGTAAAATGATAAAAATAAATGAATAAATTTTATGTATCTCTCTAAAATGCTTATATGTGTATAATATATCTGGTCTTAGTAGTGGCTGCTAGGAGTCCTAGTGACATTATCTGCAGTTGAGTCTAAGACTTGGTTATGAAAATAGTGTTGTTATGAGATATATTATATCCTATATATTATATGATTTCATATGATTCCCCTCCCATGTAGGTTAGGGAAACTAACACCCAGTGGACAATGGGAGGGTGTTTTTTCCAACATCCCGATGTGAGGATAGATGGCTGACAACCCCCTCTGGTCTCCCTCTCTATTATCATGGGAGTTACTTGTGATGGTATGCACGCAAGTTAGTTTTCCCATATATGTTTATGGAGTGTTTAATGGATTTTAGTAATATCACACACATGTATTACCAGATACATTATCCAAATGATTATTCTATGTATGGTGGGTATAGGTTTTGGGGGCTTGAGGTACCTACTCAGTGTATGGGATGTAATGGCTAGAGGTATAGTACCTGATATATGATACACATCACGAAAGTTTTGATGGAATTAAAAAACTACTTTTCTACTATATATGGTCATGTGATAAGATATGATGTGATTATGTGATGCACAAGGTTCATGTTGTGATGCCTTAACTAGGTGTTTTCAGGTTGGATAACATTTAGAGAGAAATGGATCAGGACAAGTGACATTTGGGTAGAGTGGAAAACCATTGGGGAAGAAGGAGTAGGGTACCCTTTATTTTTCAATACTATACTATATGCTTTAATTTTTTCAATATTTGGTGAGATTTTTCCATGGTGAGGGTGGGAACTTAGTATACCTATTAAGGTGATGAGTTAGTTTCATTGTTGTTTATTATGCATTAGAATGTCTGCTTTAGATTTTGCATGTGAGGATATGGGGAGGATCTTAATAAGTATACTATTCTGATCACCATACATACTGATAAACTATTTTTATGTTAGCTATAGTAAGTTGGATATTGTTCTAGATATTACTAGATTGTAGTTCTGTAGGAGTTGTTTGGGATTTGTGGTCACTGCCGTATTTTACTTTTTGGTACTTTTAGATTTTCTTTTCAGTTGTTTTAGTATAGTATGACATTAAATGTGTCACATGGGATATATATATATATATATGAGAAGTGTTTGATTAGAGTACCATTTTTATCTCTCTCTTTTTCATGTTTCTATTAGAGGGTAATGCCTCCTATAAGATTGTTTATTATAATGTCGGTGTTATTCACCAACCCAGGGCCTATTAGATGTAGGAATACAGAAGTCACCATCTCTCTCCCCTCATTGCGATATATTTTGGTGGAGGGGGTCATGGAAGAGTGGTATCAGAGGTTTAGGTTGAGGGATGGGATGGAGTTAGGAGTTAGGAACATGCCTGGTTTCATGGGTTGGTAATGCAATGGTTTCAACTATGTTTAGCGAGTGATGTAAACATTGGAGAGTAGTTAAGAAATTTGTATTTAGGTCCCCTATGATCTGATTCACGTACCTTTAACTTTTATGATCCAACTAAAATATTGATAATTTTTGCAGGGTAGAGACCTATTAAATGATCATGCATCATTATTCTTTATGCATTTCTTTTAACTGGGTAGACCTTGGGATAGGTTAAAACATTAAATAAGATAATATATTAATTAAGTAATTAATTTTATGTATTCCATATTCTAGTTTTGGGAGTATAATATTTTGTTCTTTTTGTAGACATGGCTTCAGGTCAACATCCTCATCAGGTTCACACAAAAAATGTTTTTCAAGATGTTCCAATAGACCCCTACAAAGTAGAGGTCGATGATGATGAAACTTAGAGGGGGACATTTTGAGAGTTTCAACACCAGAGTCTAAATAATTATGAGGGATCCATTTTAGATTCAGTCACAGAATATTGGTTGGAGGTGGTTGATATAAATTTCTGTTTGATCCACTCTTGAAAGGAGAACTGAGTTTCATTGGTTATTATGATGCTATATGAGGCAGCGAGGTAGTGGTGGTTCTTGTTCCTCGATGATTGCGATATTTCAATAGTTACATGGGAGAATTTCTAAGACCAGTTCCAAGAAGTGTTTCTTTATTCAACTGTAAAGGAAACCAGCCTCCAAATGCTACAAAACCTTATGTAGGGATGTTCAAGTGTGTCGGGGTTTGGGAACTATTTCAAGACCCTTTTGTGATATGTTTCAGACCTATTTCCAGATGAGGATGCCAGGTCAAGGAATTTTTATGAGGATCTAGAGATTCACCTCAAGGTCACCCTTTTTATGTTGAAGAATTATCTCGAGGTGGTGGCGAGAGAAAAAATTATTGAGATGAAACTATCTAGAACCAGTTCATTAAAAGTGTATTGGATCCATTATTCCTTGTAATATAGATTTGTGGTTTGGGGTTCTTAGTTATTAAAAATGTAGAGTTTTTTATTAGCAAGGGGCAGGTCCCAGCCCTCATCATCTCATTTCATTGGTGGTTGTGGCTCCCATTATTATGTTAACTGATCAAATGAATGTTTTCCTTATAGTGTCCAAGTTCCTCAGTGATGAGAGTTCCTAAACATTCTGGGTAGTCATAATGTTACAAGTATTCCAATTTAGGTTCTTTCGTTGAGGTTGTTTTAGTCAAGAAACCATTAATAGAGTGCTCTAGTTTGGGGTCAATAGAGAGGAGATGGCCCAAGAAGAGTACAAAACTAAGATTCTACATATCCCAAGAGAGGAGAGTGTGATAGTGGAGGTGTTCATAAAAAGGATTAGAGAGATCATGGATCCTGTCGCGGTCAGCTTCATGATTTAGACTTTTCAGTGCTAAGTGCTTCAAAGTTGTTCAAGGTTCTCTTTTCTTGTCTTCTACATGGGTGTATTTTTTTCTTGATTTATGATTTGTTTGATCCTTTATATTACCTACCCACTTCCATGCTTTGGGACTAGATATAGAGAGGCTTCAAATCCATTGGCGTTGACTACACCAGTTGGAGGTTGAGCTGACCTATATGATATATGTATATGCTATTTTCTACTATTGGGGAAACACAAAACTTCGTGAGATTTCCAACGTTTATAGATATAGTCATATGACTACATCATCAACATGGATTGGATGTATTTAGTATAAGATATTATAGAATTATTCAAGTGGCTGGTTGTGTTCTATAATGTTGATGGAGATCCAATTTTGTTTTTTGGCGACTGATACCCTCAGGAGGGTTAGAGGAATGTTCTTTCCTTGTCTTCTTTGATGGATGGTATTATGTTAACCTCATCATAATTTCAAAAGTTAGTGTTTCCCATGGTTTTGGAAGAGTACCATGATGTATTTCTAGAGTAGGTTGTAGTGTTACCCCCTCAATAGAAGATTGACATTGTGATCAAGGTATATCAATGCATGTTTCCTATCATGATGTATCCATATATGATGAAACCTTATGAGTTGTGAGAGATGTCAGTACATCTCAATGATCTATTTTACTGAGGTTTTGTTTTGTCAAGTGTGTCACCTTATGGTGAGACAATTTATTTTGTGAAGAAGGATGATGGTTGTTCATGAATCTATATTGATTATCAACATTTTTACCATGTGGCAATGAATAACCACTACCATATTCCACATATTAATGATTTATTTGATCATTGGAAGTGATAGATTGGTTCTAAATGATTGATTTGTGGTTATTGTGATTCCATTTAGTGTGAAAAATTCTCTATCAATTTTCATGGGGTTAAAGAATGTAGTTTTCAAATCATTCCTAGATAAGTTTGTGGTGGTCTTCATCAATGAAATCCTTATGTACTCTGTGTCTTAGGAGGATCTTGTAGATCATCTAAATTCCATTTTTGTAGTTCTTCAATATGAATAACTATTTGGGAAGTTATCTAAGTGTGAGTTTGTTTCTTGGGACATGTCTTATCCCATCAGGGAGTGGACATGGATCCTTTGAAGATAGATGTGGTTGTGTCTTGGGTATCCCCCAAGACAATGGTAGAGGTGAGGAGTTTACATGGTCTTGTAAGCTATTATAGGGGGTTATTAGCCAATTCCTCTCATTTTGTGAATCCTTTGACAGCCTTGACCTAGAAATAAAAACAAATTTTATGGACTTACAAGTGTTAGACATATTTTGAGTAACTGAATGAGAATTTGGTCACCACTACAGTCCATTGTTTTCTAACAGAGAGTGTTTAGTTTGAGGTTTTTTTGTGATTCTTTAAGTCTTGTGTTGGTTTTGTTCTGATTAAGAATCAATCATTCATTTCTTATGGGTCTCAATATTTTATTTATGCATGAGAATAACTATTCCATACATGATCTTGAGTATACATTAGTTGTATTTACTGTGATGTTGGTTTGAAATTGCCTCATTGGTGAGCATTTTATGGTTTTTACTAACCATAATAGACCAAGGTATGTTTTATCCAGTCATTAATTGAACTTGAATTAGCATTGGTGGATGGAATCCGTACATGATTATGGATTTTAGATTTCATATACACCTGGAAAGGGAAATATTTTATCCAATGTGCTTATTATGAGGTTATGTAGTGATGTTGTGTGTGGATTTGGAGATTCCTAGAGAGAGATAGAAAAAAAGTCAACGATTCGTCAAGATATGGGAGAGGTTAGGGGAAGATTTTATCTTTTCTAGATGATAGTACAGTCATATTTGGTGTATCTAATGGATGAGTCCAAGTTGAGTGATTCTGAGGTAGAGGTATGGAGAGATCGAGTTGTTTTTGACGATACCCTTGATGGTTCGACTTAGGATCGAAATCACTGGATGTTGTTTTAGGGGAGGATTTTTATTCCTTATGCAATGCATGAAATGGTTCTATATGAGTTTCATAGTTCTCATTTGGTAATAAATACTAGTTCAACAATGATGTACCAAGCATTGAGAGGATAGTTTTAGTGGCTAGGGTTGAAGCATGTGGTTATAGAGTTCGATTCCTCATGTTGGGTCTTTCAGAATGTGAAGGAAGATAACCGTGTTCCTGATGGTTTAATTTATCCATTAGATGTTCCCCAATGGATGTGAGAGGACATGTTGAGGGAAGTATTTACCATTTTACCTTGATATCATGGAGTCTATGACACTATATGGGTGATAATGTGTTGTTTGATGAAATCATTCCACTTTATAATGATTAGGGAGTGTATCTCAGTAGAATTTTTTTGAGGTAGTATATGGAGGAGAAGGAGAAACTCTATGACGTCCTAAGGGTGATCATATCTAGTTGAGATTATTTTTTACATAAAGGGTTTGGAAAGTTCTCCAGCATGCTTTTGGTTATCGGTTATTCCTTAAAAATTCTTTTCATTGAAAAATGGATGACCAAACAAAGAAGACCATAAAAACTCTTGAAGAAATGTTGCACTATTGTGTCATTTATTTTAGAGGTTTTTCGACGAGGCACCATCCATTGGTTGAGTTTTCATTCAATATTAGTTACCACACCACCATTAGTATAGTGTTGTTTTAATATTTCTATGTCTGACCATTTTATTCTACATTGTGGTTGATTAGGGTCAGAGAGGCAGGAATGCTCAAGTTGGATCTGGTATAGAATGTGATAGAGATTGTTCAAGAAGTTCATGATAGGATGAAGGTAGTGCATATTGGTTATAAATCTTATTCCAATAATAGGAGGACACCTATGAAGTTAAACATTGGAGAACACGTGTTCATGAAGGTGACTCCTCATCATGAGTAGTGAAGGTTTGTTCATGGGAGTAATATCTTTCCTATGTTTGTTGGAACATTCAAGGTGTTGGCTCATATTGGAGTTGAATCATATCAGATATAAATTTCCCAGTAGATGATATGGATACATGATGTTTTCACATAGAAAATATCCATTGGTATCTTCATAATTACTCTGAGGTAATTGATTTGGGAGAGATTGATGTTGATGATGATGAGACCATCGATGAGTGGCCTATGGGGATCTAGTACCTCCAAGATATGGTGTTGAAAAAGTGTGATATTCACGTTTTCATGTCTTATATAGGCATGGTGGAGTAGAGTAGAGTACATGGGAACAGGAATCGCAAATTCACACTCAGTAGCCCAAATAAATACACGTCGTGTAATCATAACGGTAAGGGTTATATGCCATGTAAATCCCCTATACAATGTGTCGTATTGATCCTTTTAATATAAATAAATACAAATCATAAAGCACCCTATTAACCATCCTCAACAATCCACAAAATGATCATACATGATGTGAAAAACCCTTACACACTCATGGTGTAAACTCTTGGTAATATCCTATAGGATATAATGAGAACGAGACCCACTAGTAAGAAATCCACATATCTATGTGTCATTGAATATTCCTCTATGCGGATGTGGGTATTTATATTTATACTTTAATATTATTATTAATGAATATTATGATTCGCATACTTTGATGCATTAACCAAAACTATGAGGACATATGTTCGTGGTGAAGTAGGATACATTGGGTGTGTCATGAGTAATATTGCATTAATAAATAATGTGAGAAAGTATTTCACCCTTCTATTTTAACGAAAGTTGATACCTTAATCCCTTTGATGGAAATTATATATCCCAAATAAATCCATGGCCATGGTGTTCGATAGGCAAGTTCATTTTCCAACAAATCAAAGGAAGAGACATCGAGCACTTTGGTTGATGCCACTGGAATAAACCCTAATTGATTAGAGTTGTCACGATAGAGAGATTATATTATACAATAAGTGTTTGTATAAGTTAACATGTCATTTTATAAATAATTCCTTTTTCCATGGGTTCCTTGTCATGTTTCCAGATGCTAACATTGGACTTTAGGCTACTTCTCCTAATGCCATTGAGAAAGAGGCCTAGAGGGTCACAGACTAAGTGCATTGAGAATATCATTTAAATAATATATTATTATTTATTATTTAACAAGTTGAATAAATATTATTACTATATTCCATTTAATAAGTTTTTATGTTTTCTTGATTCTATATATTTTATCCCCAGTTATTCGATAGAATATAATGTGAGCGGAATATTTAATAAATATTCATCTTCTATTTAGTGCATATAATACTTATTTATTTATTGTAGAATAATGTAGTGATGATTATTTAATAAATAAATAGTGATTATTCGAGGCTCAATAAATATTATGGAGGAATCGAGGACTGAGTTTAAATGGTCATATGAGGAAATAATATAATATTGAATATTTTTTTATTAAAAAATATTTAATTTATTTTCATAAGTTAAGCACATTTTGAGAAATGATAATATTATTATTATATGAAAATTGGTTTTTTATATGATTAAATAAATAATTAAGGCAACATGTGAAGTTATTTTATTTTAATCCTAGAAATATATAAACCCAGATATGTTATTTTCTGAAGAGTACAATTCATTTTTTTGGGTTATGGACAACGAAATTGGGGAATTATCCCAATCCCTAGAGATCTCTCTTCTCCAAGATCACTCTGAAGAAAGGATAGAATTCATTCCTATGTTTTGAAAAAATTTATTCAGTATAATATGTCTAAGAAGGGTACTAGTTATGAAGAACATAGTATGATATGATGTGGTTCATTTAAGAACTGTTTATTTACGTATCATTGTCTCCAAACACACATGACCTATATGATTCTATCATGGATCATTATGTAATGTAATAAATATCAATTTAATCATATGTGATATTTTTGTATAAAAATGTGGGTATCTATTATAATAAATTGTATTAAATTAATTTAATGGATTGAAATTTGATAATTGGGAGTAAAAAATGATCTCAAAGCCAATTATTTTTCCCATGAGAAAAGGATTAAAAAATAATTCATATATATTTCCAATGTTATCAATATATGGGGAAAACAAATATAACAAAACTAGACTCACCTTTTTTATATAATATTTATATTAAGTTAATGATATTGGTAAATATATCATCATCACAATGTGAAATACAAAAAAGACAATCATGCTGATAATATGTGGTGAACCCGATCGAACTCTGATTGAAACAATGAAGAATTTCAAAATCAGAAATGTATGATCGACCGTAATTGAATTGTATTGTTCATGAAATGGGTTTCAAATATTCATTTGGAAATGGTGATGAAAAATAAAAATAAAAATATAATATAAAGTTAATAAGTAGTGAAAATGATAAAATTTAGATCTATAAGTCATCATCTCATTATGTTATAGACATATAAATAATATGGAATTCCAAAGGATGAAGAAAGTCATTAAAGTTTACCATTATAAAGTGATATTTTTGGGAATGAGGGATTTTTCATTATTATCATTATTATGATATCAATTTAATAATATTTATTAACCAAAATGTAGAAATATCATTCAAAAAAGATGGGGTCAGAGCCCATTTACTAAACTAAAGCCAAAACAAGGATCAAAGAGGAAGGGATAAATGGTCATACTATTGATATATTATTATTGATATAGAATAATTAATAAATAGATTTAAATATGACTAATCTCATTTAAAAATATTATTAATTATATAAATTCATATATATATATATATATATATATATATATATATATTAGGTAGAAGAGATTACAAACTGCAAAGAACACTCTGAGACACTTTAGGGGGTCAAGACTTATATATCATCACAAGGAATGAAAACCATCCATTCAACCTATTTTATTAGCTATGAATGTGATGGATGAAAACTCCACCACTCCAAATTCCACTGACGATGACAATTTTGATAGTAAAGAATTTAAAAAATCCAACTTAACCAAAAAAAATAGATGAGGATCTCAAAACAATTCATAATGTATGGAGGTCGAGGCTGAGACTAGTGAAGTGATATAAAATAAAAACATAAAAATACTTTGATATTGAAAATATATATTTAATAGACATGGTGAATTTGGGAGATTCATTCAACCATTGGTTGACTCCATGTTTCCCTAACTTCCTAATGTACAATCAATAATCTTCTTCCATTAAGTTTGGATGAAATATGACTAATTAATTTTTTATCCAATGCTTCAATGCTTGTTCAACCCCAAAATAGTCCTTGTATTCTTGGAGATCTTCCAGAATTTGAAATCAAATAGAATAAAAATTAAAATCAGGGAAATAAAAAAATCATCCCATGGAATGAACATGCACACAAATAGGGTGGTATAAGGAATTAACCAAGAAAAAATAAAAAGTAAAATTACTAATAGAACTGGTATACATTTACAGCTTCACACACACAAAATACTCTACCACTAGAAACATATCATGTCACTGAAAAAACATCGATAAGTACTTAGACCATCAAATTAAGATGATCACTTCTTTCATCTTGATTCCTTGATTTTGTGTAAGATAATATTATATGTTTGAAATAAGAGGTTGAATCTGTAAACTAAAACTTATATATAGGGGATATAAATGTAGGAATGAAAATTTACATATCCTATACCCCAAAAATATATAACCCAATGCCCCCCAACCGAGAAAAAACATTGATCTAGTAGAATGTACGTAGACCTTCCCATCAAGATGAGCAGTTCTTGCATATATCTTCACTAATTTTATGAGAAGATTAAGAACTGGTACACTGTAACTTATATACAGTGGATCTAACTATATTATTGAAAAGTGTCATTTCTTCTTCCTTGGATGATAAAACTCAAAACCACTAAAAATATTTCAAATTATTATGAATGGTTTATATACTTTCTAATAGATCAATGTTTTTCACAGTGTCATGGGAGGGAAAGAGGGATCCCCTATAGGACAATGATGTTAGGGCTTGACAGAGATATAGGGAGATGTTGACTAGGAAAGCGGATAGATATAAGGTGAGCGGCATGGTAGGTTTCACATTGGATTGCATGCAGTTGCAGAGTCAGACGGATGGAGGGAGCACTTTGGAAGGTTAGGCCTTGGGGGAAAACTATTGAGGGGCGAAGAGTACCCTTCAAAACCTAGTTAAAAAGTGAGTTTTTCCATTAATTAAAAATACCATCATCCCTAGATGGTTTATATAATAATATTAATAATTTTATACAATAAAATTATTTAGAGTACTAACTAATTATATTGATGTATATATTATTTATTATATATATAATATAAATTACTATTAATTACATTTAAATATTATTACTTATATTTAAAAAGTTACTATTTATATAAATGAATTAATATTTTTAATAATATATCATTAATTATATAAATGTATAATTATATTTAAAAATAATTATATTTACATACCAAATGATTTCAAATATATATTAATAATTAATTAAATATAAATATTGATTAGATTTATTATCTTTTGTATTAGAAAAACTATTCATTATTATTTATATTTAATTTATTATTTATATTTTAAATTACTTTTTAATAATTATTTTTAAAGGATGGGGAAATGTGTTGTTGGGTAATGAGGTATTGGGTTGGCCTGCCCACCTATGCGTTGCACATCCACAGTGAGGCCCAAGGTGGCCAACCCTTGGGCATACGCCAGTTCCCAATGGGGTAGAGGGTCCCACGAGTTTTTTGCTAGCATATAGTGTGTGTTTCCTTGTGAGGACGTAAACCCGGAACCTGGGGGTCAGGACTCCACTGCCTTTATCCAACTCACCCATGCCCCACGTGAAAAATGTATTGTTGGGTAACGAGGTATTGGGATGGCCTGCCCACCTGCACGCCACACATCCCTATGGAGGCCCAAGGTGGCCAACACTTGGGCTTAGGCCAGTTCCCAATGGGGTAAAGGGGACCACAAGTTGTTTTATTGCATATAGTGTGAGTTTCCTTACGAGGACTCGAACTCGGAACCTCGGGGTCACGACGCCACTGCATTTAACCAACTCACTCGTGGCCCGTGGGCTAATTTTTTAATTATATTTATATGAAAAATTAATATTATAGTAATATAAATAGTATTTCATATTTTAAAAATGTATCACAGATTTCATATTGTATACATATAATTTTAATTGTGTAATAATTTATATATAAATTTATATTAATTACATTTGAATGATATATAAAAAATTATTTATAAAATTGCTAAAAATCTAAATAAAAGATTATATTATAAATTCATTTACAAAATGAAGACACGATTTGAATAATACTTTTTAAATACATGGGAGTGAAAGATTTTGGAGGTTGCAAAGGCCTCATCGAAAAAGCCTTTAGTGACTATCGATGACAGTAATTAATGGTGTATGTATTCATGGGGTGCTGTTAGTGGTCATCTGGGCATCTTGGGTAGCCAAGGATACGAGACCTTGTGCCTATCATACATGGAAGATGTGTGGTAGTATATTGGTGTTAAAGGTGTTTTTGTGACGTCGGTTGAGGTCATCAAAATTCATCAGTGAGGAGTTGAGGGTGTTGGGAGAAAAATATTTTTACATGACCTTGTTTTTTCGATATTATTGATCCCCCCCCCCCTCGAGTGGCTAACTTTGGACACACATTAGTATATTTTCTCAACTAATTTCAATTAAAACATCTTACCATCGACTTTTCATTATTATTTTTTGTCATTTTCCTTACATTCACGAGTCATGTGACCAATATTTATACATTAAAAGAATTTCTCAAATTTTGAGAGACATTCAGCAGGGTGCTTCTTATAACACTTTTCACAAGAATATAAATTTATTTTCTTACCCCCACATTTCTTTGATAAACACTTCCTAAATGCCTTCCAACATGGCCACTTCTTATTCTTTTCATCATGAGGTATATATGTGTTAAGAAAATCCATATAAACATTTTCTAAACAATGAAAAATATTCTCATAACTTTAAAACTCTGTTGAATCCAAATCTATTTGTAAAATTGGTTTCAAACCAGAGTAAAATATATTAATTTTACTATCAATTTCCAAAACAAAATTTCATATGTACCGGGCCAATATTTAAAAATTGGCTTCATATGAAGCTACATAATCTTCGTCCCTTTAAATAAATTAATGTAATTGTTTCTCTATTCTATGTCAAACAATCTTAGTAAAAAAAATTCCCATAACAAGAATCGTAAAATTATCCCATTCCATAAAATAAAGTTCATATTTTTCTCTAATATTCTTAACTAGAGGCCAACATAAAACAGATTAATCATCAAAATGATAAACATCTTGTTTTACATTTTGGCTTTCCAAACATCCCATTACATTGAATATATTTTCCAGAGCATTGGTCCATCCTTTTTCCCCCACTAGACCTAAGGTTCCATGTAAAGCTAGAGGATGTTGCCTCATAATATTCTCCACTACTAACATATTCCTCTATGGTTTATCTAGATGATCCCTCAGTTGGATACCACCACCATTTAGAGCTAGCTACAACCGATCCATTACTATGATGAAATATTCTATTCTGATTCTAACCATACTAGGATGCTGATTTGGAAGGATGTTTTCTTCTTGATACCTTCCAACCACATTTCCCATGTCTCCTCTCTAGAAAACCATTCTAAATAGATATGTATTAAACAAAGAAACATTGTAATCTTCAACTTCTATATCATTTAAACTTAACATTAATTTCAAAATCATTTATGGGTATTCTCTTAACATTATATCAAACCTTAATTTTATATAAATCTTTCTTTGATACCAACTGTAAGAATCCAACCATAAAAATTATATATTCTAGGGAATTTAAACTAGAATTAATATTATTATAATCCAAGGGATCTTTTATGTTTATAGTTTTAGGGAATCAGTAATAAATCATACATGGTAAACCAATAATTTACAATTGGACACTTATACTCAGTATACATTTCTTCCATAAATTAAATGTCTTAAAAAACACGGTTTATCTTTATGTAAAATCTTCATAACTTTTCCCTGGAACTCATTCTTTTCCATACTCTTCCTTGAAACATAATGAACGAAATTTAAAAATTGGTAAGATAAAAAAAGATCATTAAGGTACATAAAAATAATGGGAATTTTTGGTCCAGTGAAAAAATCTTAAAAAATATTAAAAATATGCCTTTTACCCCCTAAAAAGAATTATATTTTCAAAAACAGATCATTATCTTATCTTTTAAAAATCAATATATTTTTAAGAAAACTCGTTCAAAAGAATATAATATACCAGTATTTAACTTTTTAAATTATTTTCCATTTCACTCTTACAAATGGAGTAATTTATTTGGACAACCTCAAACTCTAGAGAACCCAATGCCTTAAAGGTTATAATGTAACTAATCGTCATTAGTTTATCACAGAAGCACCCGTCATTGGTTTATCACATAACCACCCTCATTGTTTAATCACATAAACGCCCATAATTGGTTTACTATATTACCACCCATCATTATAAACAATTCCCAAGAACCATAATATAAACATAAATCATGAAACATTGCATCATAAAACCATTTTTTGAAAAAAATGAACTTTTCATTTTGAAATAATTCATTTTGAAAAACAAAACATGTACAATAGAAAATATTTTCTTTGAAAGTAACCATATAAAATTGTAAAGAAATCTTAATAATATTAAAGATACGTAAATGATGTACATTTTTTCCCTATTATATATATAAAAATATTCTTTTTTAATGGTAACCTGAAAAGATGATTTTTAAAATAAAGTACCTTTGAAATATTATATCAATGAAGTGAGCATTAATCAAATGAATCAAATATGTGTATTTACTATAAATCCACATTAAAAAATTTTAAATAAAACATAAGATAGTCAAAATTAATTTCATACATAATCTTATCAGGACATAACCATGAAGTACAATTTTAACACAAAGAATGAATATTGGGTTATGAATTCCCTTACCTCAGGTTTCACTTCCTTCAAACATGATCAAACATCTCATATAATAGTTTAAATAAAGTAGTTAATTTATTATAAAACTATATTCATTTTTATAAAACCTTATATTATTTTTTAAAACATATTTCCACCTGTTCATTAATAATACTTCATTATTTTCATTGTTTCAAATGCATTCATTTCATGGTTTCATGGTCAGTTAATTTGTTTATAATTATGGATTTTATTGTCAAATGAAAAAAAATAATTCATAACTTGAATGAAATAGTTTTAATTCACTCCCAATACTATAAAATTTCCCATATATCTTTTATATTTCTTACATGAGTGTGATTCATTTGATAAAATGTTAATGATAAATGTTTAATTTATTTTAGGACATTTTTCAAACATCACTAACTAGTTCTGTTTTATTTAATATTATGTCGATATATTAGTTATAGAACATGAAATAGGTTATAATATACCAATTAAATAATTATTTAACCATAATAACAGTTTTATGTCCAGACTTGAAGGCAGTAATGTAAAACAAAAAATCATTGTTCATGGATATTGTTAACAACCATCAATTGGACAATGGCTTCATTTCTTTGAATAAGAGGAGATGAGAAATGAAATGGATATGAGATATTCCATTATAAACATATAATTTCATTGTATACATGATACTTCAATTATTATGCCTTTATGGATGAAGTAGGTGATGAGAAAATAGAAGAAGAAAAGAAATTAAGAGAGGTGGTTTGAGAAAATTGCCACTCAGATATCACCTCATTGAAGGACCTCTTAAGGACATTAGAATTGGTCTTTTGGTCAGACCAGTAGAACATGGATGTGGGGAGAGTGGAAATGATATGTTTTAAAATATATTTTAATTTCTAAAAGTATTTTTAGGAGAAATGTATTTATGAGGAGTGGTATTTCTACCCGAGGAGGGGTGGTTTTAAGTGATTAAATATTGATTATTTTATATTTAAATCCAACCCCACTGGGGTGGAATTAATTACATTGAATTAGATTGATAATTAATGTTTTAACGTATGTTTATGGTTTAGACACACATAAAATAAAAATTTAAAGATGTATCTCATAGGTATTGTAAGATTTTACATTTTAGGATTAACCCATTTCATTATTTTACCTGTACTGCAATATTTTTTTTTTACAATAGTACATTTTTATGCCTAAGAGTTAAAATTGTATCACCCCATCCATCTTGCTTCTCAATCAGTGCTTAGGTCCAATTTACCACTGGTCCATAAGAACGCCTCCATGTATTCCAAAGGCTTCCAACTAGTATAGAGGGTGTAAAGAGATGATAGTGAGGATACTATACCCTCATATTGTGATAATAATAATGGTCTATATAAATATGAAGGAGTAGAAGAAAATATCATAAACAACTAGACCATCAAACCACAATTGCAGAAGCATTAACACGAAATAGTGGAAACATAAATAGAAAAAAATGAATAAATAATCTGAAAAAACTATTTATTGAAATAAAAACTAAATGATACTATTTATAGAGCATGCATACAAGTCAGGTCATACGTGAAATTAAGAAGAAAGGGTTTCATGTGGCTCACCTTAGTATACATAGACATATATATAATAATTATAATAATAAATAAAGACCCAATAGTAAACTCCATCTGATGAAGGAACGTCTATGGTCCCTTTCCATCCATCCCATGCAAAATTTCCAACATGATCCCTAAGGTCCAGGCCAACCAGCCCGTACCCGAGTGGTAAGGGCTCTTGCTTGGAATCAATGAGTCCCAGGTTCAAAAGAAGGTGGAGATGAATTTTTTGGGTACTTTTTCACTTTTGTAGTAGTATAATTGTAACAGTTTTTTTGAAGTTACTATTGGTTACTATAGTAGCCGGAACTATTCACCCGATTTGGGCCTTCAGGCCACCAGTTTGGGCCTACAAGTCTCAAGGTCCTTCAGGTAATCAAAGGACTTCGGGCAACAAGTATTTTAGGCATCATAGACCATGGAGTATCCTAGTTAAAATAGAACATGCCCTAGAAGAAGATCAAAGAAACAATAGAAGTAGCCACCGGAAGGAGAGCTAACCAGATTGGAAGAGTGAGAGGGTATGGTAGCCGCCATCGAGACCTCACACTGTGTATATTTATATGGGTCAATGCTAGCCAATCATTAATGCAAGGTGGCGTTCTAGGTGATTAATGATGCATAATATGGGGAGGGGTAGTTCTAGTTGGTTGGGCCTATGGGTCATGTAATGGGCATGGTATGCCTCTGGGCCTTCGAGTCATGTATTGCGGGTTAGTCGGGCCATGGGCCTTGGGCCTACGGGTCATGTAAAAGTTCCCCTTCAACCCTTAAAAGGTGGATTATCTATAATAAAATAAAAATAAGGCCTTAGGGCATTGGGCCAATGAGTCATGTCCATAGAAACTACAAGGAATCAATCATCTAGTTCATCAACCATTGGAATACCACATTTCCCTAGTTATATATATGGAATAAAGAAACCCATCTGCATATATATAATTATAGTAGTGAGAATCTTTAGCCTAAATCCTATGGCATCAAATGATGATTAACGAGATGAAGATCCCTCATACACGTCATATAAATGTAGTATCGACACCTTGTGCCAACCAACACTTCATTTCATTAATCATGTCACCGAAATCCACGAGGCATGACCAATAATTGGTACCTAGTCCCTCAAACCTCATCTTAGAAATCCCCATTGGCTCAAAGCCCAACGTCTGAGGGATAGTGATGTTTGTCCTCCATTAATAAGCATCATCAGCTCAACAATCGACATAATGGGGAATGGATATCTCCATCCTCCAAAATATTCCATCCCAATAGCCTCAATATATGGTGATCCTAAACCCCTACCTGACTATATCAACATCATCAATCGATGTATCCTCACCATCCATGTGGATTTTTTTGGGATGCACCTCCAACCATATTGATGGTCAGCACCATCCTAATCCACATATATCAAAGGCCTCTACCCATACAAGTGGAAAACACCACCTCATAATCGGAGTCCAATCTATGTGCACACTAATCCAATGGTGAGTCATCCAATCATAATATGTTTAAATCAACCAAAAAGTACCTAATCCACATAAACCTGGAACCTCATTCCCCTACAAATATGTCGCTCAAACTGGTAGTCATCACCATCAAAAATCACTAGGGTCATGCCCACAACCTGAATACCTTATTTCCTCAAACCAATGACCATGTATCTATAATGTTGATCAACATCACCCAATGTATCTAGGCCTCACCCAAACAGAAGAACTATGTCACCTCATCTAGATGGTTAACACAATCTCAATCCTTGGGTTGGTCCTGCACATTCCCATGAAACTCACAACAGTTAATACAAATATTTAAGCAAATAAATAAAATCCATGGCCTAATATTCCTAAGTTCTAAATCCTATCACCAGGATTAAACCATTTTTAATTAGGTAGAATCATTCCCATAGGCATCTCCAATGGTCAATTAACTAATTTAAAAGAATGGTGTTAATTAAATAGGGTCTTTCTCAAACCACCCAATGGTACGATCAAGAAATCACCCCCAAAACACCCAAAAAACATGAATAAATATAATCACCACCCACCTCATGTTGGTTGATTTTCACTCTTTCGAAGTTGGACTCTAACTCTAGCTGGTTTTGAAGAAATCTAGTTTTTAGAAGAACTCACTAAAAATTGGCTAAAACGTCTTAAAAATATTTAGTGCACCATATAGAGAGATAAAAGGAAAATAGAAGAAATATGTCTGAAGGTATTACCTAAAAATTTACAATTATACCAAAAGCGTTAAAATCCGAGGTCATATTTGAATTGGAGGCCAAATCCTAGGGGAGAAAGAAAAGAGGGAGTTCCCTCTATGGAGCGCATGGGTGGTGAATAAAAGAGAGGAAAAAGGATTAATAGAGGGAGGGGTAGTTTCATAATTTTACAAATTTAAGGGTCCCTCGTGATTAAGGCACATTTATTATCTAACCACGCTCCAACCATGTGACTCCCACTAGTTAGGAACAACACACACAATCAATCTGCAAAAATTTCCAAACTGTGTGAAAATCATGCATGATCCTCTTCTAAAAACAACAGAATCATCCATATGGTCGTGTGTCCCCTCTTGCATCGTTTGGAAACTATCACGAGATCCAAGGTAGGGGTTCATAGTTTCCCTTATAGGTTGCACAGTTTTTTCAAACAGTGCACCTCTGTCTGTGCCTTCTAAAAAGTCAGTTTCTAACCTACGACGCACCTCAAACTGAACTGAAACCCTTAGGTACTTGATGAACATCTAAAACCTTCTATAAAAAAGGTCTTGGGTCAATGGAAATCTTGAAATTATATTTTTAATATCATGAATGAAGTTGTTCTAACCACCAAATTCCAAAAAATCAAATTTACTTGAAAATGACCCATTCTAGAATCCTAGGATGTTACAATCTCCCCACCATAACATATCTCATCTATGGTAAATAAATAAATATCTAGAGATGGTACCAAACATACTCATCTCATTTAAAACATCTTATTCTACCCTATTCATCAAGTCACGTGTAAACTCACTCAAGGTGCTCTCTATCTTAGGAGTTACCTACCCCAGTCGCTTCCTGACCAAAATATCGAATATACTGATGGTTCATCGACCGTCCATGGACTCAAAAGTCCTCCCATGATTAATCATCACTCTTACACCTCATCAGGTGCTGCCAACAGACCTGTTTCACATCTAAAACCTATAATGATCAACACCTATTCATATTCCCACATCTTTCCCATGTCACACAAGGAACGTATGAGGTACTGCATCTCAACAGATGCCCATAAAGTAGTCTCAGTTACTCACACCTTACATAGATCCCACTTCACATGGATTCCCAGATGTTAATTCACCTTAGATAATCCTACATCATATTGATTCAGATAATAAAGCTTGGTTCCCCACACCTCATATATATATATATAACACATTTGATATGATACCAACCTACTACCCAATTTCTAGTTATTCCAAAAACAAAACTCTTGTACCTCATACACCCAAAACCCAACATGCCATACAAAAAGGATCATTCCAAAATAAAAAGATACACGGTCATGCCCGTGGAATACCTTTAACTATTACTAGATCCTCGATCTACTCTGCACATGTCATATCCACTGCGTACACCAGGCCTGAAGCTCTACAACCTGAGGCTTGGACGCCCTGTGGTGTTATACTAGCCACCATCCACTGACCCCACAGTTGGGTCCCACTATTTCTACCATTACCACCACATGCAGCTGACTCTCAGCTACTAGCTCATGTTCTAACTTCTGATGTATGAGTTTTATATGGTCACTAACTACTGGATTTCCGAGAAGGCTTTCTATATAACATCAAAAGAATCCCAATCTGGTCTTATGCTCAACACTCCTTTGGTACCTGATCACATTGTGTCTACACATGTCACAACTACCTACATTGGAAGCACACCATGGAAGAACCACTCCATAGTGGACTTCACAATTCTATGTCCTGAACGCCCTACTTAAACTCCCCTCTGTCCCACTTCCTACTATCTAAAGAATCATTGTTGTAACCACCCAACACCATCACCCGACTTGAGAAAGATCATTCCATCAAATTTCCCTCAGATATATGTGCTTGATCCACAACATATGATAACTAGGATAACCTAGATATGTTTACATGTACCCTGATAGTGTGTCATAAACCATCCTCAAAACTCCTCACTCTCAAGGTTTCATCACCCACCATACCTAGTGAGAAACAAGATAACTCTATAAAAATAGCTTCATAGTACATGAAGGAAATGAATCCCTGTTGTAGGATCAAGAAGCCCTAAGATATCTTTTCCCTAACTGTCTCTGGGAATAATTTATTGAAGAACCTTACCTAGAAATCCATCCAAGACAATCCCTTGTGTCTTCCTGCCTAAACATGTACATCTCACCCACTCTTTTCCAATCCTCTTAGCATATACGTCACTAGATTCACCCTTTGGCCTAGGGGTGTCTCAAGCTGCTTGAAGATGGACTTCACCACCTCGATCTAGTTCTATATTAACTTTATTCCCACCCACACCCTAAAATAGTGGTGGGTGCTATGAATGGAACTCACATGTCAGGTATTTCATCGAAGGCTTATCTCCCTAAGCTCCCCAATCGATCCCATAGATGACTCGAACTAAGATCAAGTTCTACTTGAGCTTCTCATCCATCCATGGCCCAAAACGTTCCATATCCTATGGTTGTCCCACCTATACTAGAGACTATAACTATTCTTGTACATATTACACATGCTCATATTGACCCACTGGGGCCTTATCCTAACCCCCAGGGGCCTCAACCCATCTATGCTCATGTGGCACCATATCACCACCCACCTTACGCTCTGTTAAGATCCACCTTGATGGAAACCTGTTGTATACCAATAAAATATTCAAACAACCATAATAACACACACACACCAAAAACACAAACACAAACACAAACACAAACAGACACACAGACACACACAAACATATATATATATATATATATATATATATATATATATCGTGGATAGGGAAATCTATAATAATCAGTGCAATATCACCATCCTTAAACTCCCCCATCGCAACCATGGAACATGACATCCGACCTCATAGACCCTTACCCTCCCAAATCAAATTTAGCTATCACATATAAGTCTGGCCTTAAAACCCCTCATCTTCCCATAAGAGGGATATATGTCACATATAATTCGAGGTATCCAGGTAGAATGCCACCAAAGAGAAGCTATGAAGGAGAAAACAATTTATATTCCTTTGTTGAATGATTAAATTGTTCAACCCCAACATTATCATTGCTTACTCCTATAAGAGATAGACCCATACACATATATAACATATCATAAGAATTATACACAGATTTCATTGGAACCACATGTATGAGCTAGCAGAGTAGAATGAATTCAATGAGAGGCTAGGTAGAAAAAAACTAAATAGCTTCTTTTGTTGAAACATTAAATAACCCAACCCCTCTTTGTGAAATAAATGCTCCAAATGAAAATCATAAATAATTTATCATAGGAATTTTTATTTGTTAATTATTCTATGTGCCTACTAAGAAATAATAAACATCCATCCCTTACCATACCAGGCCATTGAACTACATCTCCTCCCTTATTATACCAAGCCAAGGGACACATATCATAATTGATAATAATCACACCCAACTGCACCACTCGAGCTAGAAATCATATCAAATATACAAAGGGAATGAAAAAAATTGAAATTTCCCACCCCTAGAATCTTGTTCTATCCCTCGTACATGAGGCTGCAGGCACCCAAACAAGAGCTCATAAACCACTTCTGAAAACATCTTAATCTCTGTTCTACTGTATCCCAAATAGTAAGAACAATTTTAAATAAACAACCCTTTAATACCATTAGTATACGAATGATTTTTTCTACTAAATCCTATATAATAAATGTCTATAAAAACATTTGTATCACCCCAACCCGTCTTGCCACCTAAACATTGCTCAAGGTCGATATAACATTGGGAATTAAGCATGTCTCCTCATATGAAAAAGTATTATAACTAGGAACAAGGGTGTAAATAGGTGATAGATGGGAGACTAAACCCTCATATGACGATAATAATAGTGGTATATATAAATATTAAGTAGCATAAGAAAAGACCATAAAACACTGGACCGATAACCAACACTCACAGAAGTGGTAACATGAAAATTTAGAAACATAAATAGACAACAGAAAGCATAAATAATCTAATCATAAAATTTGTAAAAATAAATACCACATGATACCATTTATAGAGCATGCAAACAAGTTAGGTCATTCCAGATAATAAGCAGAAATGGTCTATCGTGGATGACCTCGATACACACACACACACATATATAAATATGCATGCTGAAATTAAAGAAATACCTAAAAGTAAAATCCATATTACTTAGGAACCTCCACAATTCAATTCCATCCATCCCATGAAAAGTGTCCAACATGATCCCACGGGTCCATCTCATGAGCTCGGTCCCTTACTTGATCATAGAGTTTAAAGTCTACACACATCCCGAGGGGGGCGTGTAGGGTGTGAGCATAAATCTCAATAGGCCTCCACTAATGAGTTCCTATCCTATATCTATGATTATACATGTGTGTATAAATATAAATAGAACAGAACATATGAATCATAATAAATGTTTTACTTCCCTTTTGCTAAGAAGCTACAAGGAAGCAATCAACTGCTTCAGAAGTTGTCAGAATACCACCTATCCCCAATTGTATATATGGAATACGACAACCCGTATTCATATATATAACTTTATTGGTGAGGATCATTTGCACAAATCCCCTGGAATCCCATGATGAGTAATATTTTATAGATACCTCAGGGACCTCCTGTAAAATTAGTACTAGAACATTGTGCCATCCGACACCTCATGTCATCAATTTGGTCACCGACCTCCCGAAGGAATGCACAATTAATAGTACCCAGTCCGTAGGACCTCATCTCAAAAATCACCATCAGCTAAAAGCTTGAGGTCTAAGGCACAATGACTTATAAATTTTAATAATAAGAATCATCAAATCAATAGTCTATGTACCAAGGAATGTTGATCTTTGTCCTCCCAAATGACCCATTCCAAGAGCTTCAATATAATGTGAGTTTCATCCCCCAACTAATTGTCTGAACACCATCAACTGATGCCTCCTCCCCATTCATCTGGATTTCTATAGAATGCACATCAAACCATAATGATTTTCAAAACCATCCTAAGATGAATATAATGGAGGCCTATACGTACACAAGTGGTCAACACCACTGCATTATTTAAGTCTTATCGGTGAGCACATGACTCCAGCAGCACGTCGGCCAATCATGGTGATCGAAAATCACCGACAAAATTATGTAATCCACATCATCCTGGTACCTCATTCCCCTAAACCATTTTTCTCAACATGATGATCATCCCTATCTCAAATCACTCGGATCATGCCTGTAACCTATCAACCTCATCGCCACAACCCGACGACCATGTCGCCCAACCGGTGATCAACATTACCCAATGTATCCAGGCCTTGCCCAACTTGATGAACTACATAGCATTATCCTTATGGTCAAAACCATCTCAATCCTATGGTAGCATCTATCATGTTCGCATGGAAATCATCATATTTATATAATAATTTAATCTAATAAATAAACACCCCGACCAAATCTTCCCAAAGTCTGAATCCTTTCACAAGGATTAAACCATTTGTATTCAGGTCGAAGAATTTCCATAGTAATCTCCAATAATAAATTAATTAATTTAAAAGTAAGATATTATTTAAATAGGGTATCAATCAGACTACCCAATGGTAAGCTAAAAACGCCCCCAGAAACACTGTATAATTATGGAGAAAGATAATACTGATGACTCTATTTTTAATTTTTAATATAGTTTATTTATGATTGATAGGTAAGAAATATATACCAAAAAGGTTCATGCAAGATTAAAAGGATTCCCAATCCAAAATTCAATAAAAACTCATTTAGGAACAATGAATCTGAAGATACCTCAAACATTGAGTCACACGCGTCAGCCAAAGTCGCATCAATTGCCATCAACATTGCGAGATCACCATTGTCTTCATCGTCAGTGTCTCCCTTCATTATATTCCTTCACCACCGTAAAGGAAAAAACCCTCCGAGATACAAAAAATAACAGAAGGTCCCTTCAACCTCATCGTCTTCTCCTCACTATCGCCGTCATCACAAGCTGACGTTGTCATCAAATCCACAATCACCCAAAAGTCAACAACACAGACCCATCCAGAGATGAACTGCAACACAAAGGATCATTTCATGACCACCCATTTGAATAATGAAATACCTTTCAATGATAATTCCAATGACCACAATGAAAATTAACTCCATTTTGAAACCAAAAGAAGGAATTCGCTCATCTGATATCGACCTCTAACTCGAGCACATTCCCAAGAAATCATTATTTTAGATGAAAGCCCTAAAAATAGGGTAAAATGTATCCTACGGATTTAGTATAATGTATAGATAGAGAAAAGGAAAAGAGAATAAAGAGGATTAATTTTCATACCATTGTGCATCTAATGAGGCGAAAAGCAATCAAATCGGAGGTCAGACATGAAGTGGAGGCCAAATCTAATGGGGGAGAAGGAAAAGAGGGAGTTCCCTCTACTATATGTGCAGGTGGAGAAAAAATATGAGGTAAAATGTTAAAAAAATGGATGGTTTTTGGTAATTTCACCACATTGAGTGGACTACACGGTTAGGCCACACGGTTTGGCTAAGTGCGTGCCAACCATGTGGCTCCCACTATTTAGGATCCAGAAGTGAACCTTCAGTCCGCACGGTTTTCGGTTAAGTGTTAAAACCATGCATTATCCTCTCTTAAAAACCAAAGATTGACCCACGAGATCATGTGAACCCTCCAACAGGGTTTGGAAAACCATTTTTTGAGCCATGGGAGGGCTATACAATCTCCCTTGGAGGCCGCACAGTTTGTCCAAATCATGCACCTCTACATGTTCCTTCTGAAAAGATAGTTTCTGACCACTGACACACCTGAAGCCCAAGTGAAACCACGAGGAACATTCTGAGAATCTAAACCCATCAAAAATATAGTTCTCTAGTCATTGGAACTCTCATAATTATTTTCTTGAAGATCAATAAAGATGTTGGTCAGACCACCAAGCTCTAAAAAATGAAATTTACCCAGAAAATGCTTCATTCCAAAAACCTGGTACATTACAAAAATGACCATACAACCTAATTTATAACATACGATTCTAAATATGGAATCTAGTTTAACAATTTCAATTCATAGAATTAGAAAAAATAGATTTAAAAGAAAACCTGTAAACACAATGAAAAAGAAAGTTTTCAAGAAGTGTATTTCTTAAGAAAAAGATTACTTTATTTTAACTCTCTAACTAATAAAAATCATTATATGAAACTAAATTAATAATTAAATATATATATATATATAATCTATATATTTCATTTAAAACATTCTCCATTGGGGATTATTTTAGTTAATTAAAATGGAGAAACATTATGTACTTTAAAACATTTTTCAGAAAAATCATGTTTGTAAACCCAGAATAAAATTATTCTAAAATTAAATATAAATTAGATTAAAAATAATTTAAGTGGATAGAATATAACAATATAATAATTTTGTTAATTTAAAATATATTCAAAACATAATGGGGATATTAAATTGCTTAATTTATTGAAAATAAGTGATATTTTTACAAAAAATATTTATTCTTCATTATTCACTAAAACCATTATTCTTTTTAACAAATTCTGAAAAATTCATCCAAAGATAATTTTGACACTCTAAATAAAAAATGAAATTATTTTTTAAAAATATTATTCTATAATTTGAATATTAATATTTTAAATTTAACATTATAATAAATGAGTTTAATAGAACTATTTCCTACATAACATATTTATTATGAATTTAGCTATTTAATTCAAGAATACTAAAAAATATGAAAACAAATTATTCTATAAATATCTGGATTATTAAATTATATCATTCTATAATGCATTGAGTAAATATTGATATCTAATGAGATAAGCATTACTGTATTGGGGAGTGAACTAAGTTTAGTAAGAGACTTTGTCCACTATGGTAGTCTTGAGAGTGAACCTTGACTACCGTGATAGTTTAGAGAGTGAACTAATTTCACTATGATTGTCATGGAAATTAGACTTGACTTATAAAGAAATTATTTTATATTCATAAGTGTATTCCAAAAATTTATGTCTTCTGTCAATGTTATGCTCTCATGATCTATAATCTTCGGTTCCATTATGATTTATGTCTTATGAAGCACTAAGAATTATTTTATGACACAAGATTATTATTATGATATAATGTGTATAGTTTTCAAATGTTATTTTCATATTCAAAAACTATTTTATTCATGTTATGTTGATAACTATCTTGATTACCCCTACTGAGCATCTGAGCTAACCCTTTGTTTTGAACCATATTTTTATGTAACCAAATTTCCAAAGGCACAACACTTAAACAATTTTGACGTGGATAATTATTTTATAAAATGAATATTAATTTATTCAAATTTCATATATAGGTATTAAATGTGTTAGTAGATGTAATATCCTATCATAGTTGCGTCGTATAATGCATTGAAATTTGATAATCGTGTGTCAAAACTGATTTTGAAGACAATTATTTTTCCCTCAACAAATAATTAAAAAAAATCATATATATTTCTTATATTATTAAGAGATTGGGGGAAAAATATAAAAAAACTCGAATATATCTTTTTCATGTAATAATTATTATAATTTGATGATATTGATGAAGATAGCATCGTCACGATGCGCAACATGGGGAAGACAATGATGGTGATATTGTGTGTCGAAACCAATCAAACTCCAATTAAAACTATGAGGAATTTAAAAACTGAAAATTTATGATTACTAGTAACTAATTTATACAACTAATGTGTGTTGAATATTAATATATAAATATTAATGAAAAATAAAAAAACCAATATAAGAATACAATATAGAGCCAAAAAATATCATCTCATTATATTATTCACATATATAGAAGGTGAAATTCATATGAATGAAGAAACTCATTAATGTTCACCATTATGAAAAAATTTATGAGGAATCAAGAAGACATCTTTATTATCATTATTATGATATCCATTAAATTATATTTTATAATCAAAATATGGATATTTTATTCAAAACCAAATGGGTTCAAAGCTCATTTGCTAAACTAAAGAGAAAACAGAGACCAAAGAGGATGGGATAATTGTTCATACATATGATATATTATATATGTATATATATATCAGGTGGAAATGATTACAAACTAGAAATAACACACAATCACATACTTCATTGGTTCAAGCCTTATCTATCATCACAATGAATGAAAAACATCAAGCCGACCTATTTTATTAGCTATGAATATGATGGATGATAATTCCACCACTCTAAAGGCCACTAAGGATGACAGCGATGACAATGAAAAATTAAAAAATCCAACATGGTCTAAAAAATTACAGTAGCTCAAAATAGGTCAAACGTGTATGGAGGTAGAGACCAGTGTAGTGATATCCAAGAAAAACAGAAAACAACTTGTTTGAGATTGACTATATACATTAATAGTCATGCTTCCTTTCATAGATTCATGAAACCATTGGTCGATTCCATGTTTCCCACAATTTCAAAAGAACTCTCAACCATCTTCTTCCATCAATCACCAAAAATCTAGAACTAATTAATTTTTAATCCAAAGATTCAATAGTTGTGCACCCCCAAAATATTTTTTTCTTCGTGGAGATTTTAGAAATATTATGGCTTTCTTAACCACATTTTTCCAAACCATCAGACATTATAAACACCTCTCCAAAAATTATATACTCAAACTTAGTACCAGACCTGAAGGTATAGTGACACAAGAGATCAATGGATAGAGACTTAAGTGATGGACATAGACATAAGCTTCCTCATAGATGAAATTTTTCAGCTCTTCGTGAATTTGAAAGGAAATACAAGGAAAATTAAAATTAGGTAAATAAAAAAGCATCCCATTGAATTAACACACACACAAACTAGGCAGCACAAGGATTAATTAACTAGGGAAAAAATAATCTTTTCTGCTAGAACTAGGCAACAATTACAGCTGCCCACTCACAAAATACTCTACCACTACACACTCAAATAAGAACCATGACAGTGCTAAAAAAACATTGGTAAGTACGTTGCATCTGACTTCCCTGATTTTGCGAAATATAATATTATAGGTGAGGAGTGGCTGGGTAAATTATGTTGCCCAAAACTGCATAATAAAATTTTCCCTAAAATTCCTTAATATCTACAATGAAATTCCGAAATTTTTTCCCCCACCTCAGTATTTTTTTTCCTTCCTTGCCTGTTTCCCTAGCCCGGGGGCTCATAGGGCTTTCCCCAGGACCGACCCTATATAGGACTAAAGAAAAGGAGGATTCGGTACACAATGAGTAATATATAGTGGATCTAATTGTAGGATTCAAAATTTCCATTTAGATCCATTGTATACAAGCTTCAGTGTACCGATTCATCCTATACTCACAAAATAAGGGAAGTTGGATGCAAGAACTGTTCAGCTTGACAGGAAAGTATATGTACTTGGTACTAGATAAAAGTTTTCCATATTGTCATTAGAGGGATGGAGGGAACCCCACAATGTAGAGATCTTACAGATTGAGGGGAACATTGGTAGACTCCACCGAGGGAAGGGGATGGAGGCAACGTGAGAGCTGCTGTGGGCTTCGGTTTGGGCCGCTCACAGTTGCAGATTCATAATGTGGGAGGGAGGCAGAACTTTGGAATGTTAGGGCATGGGAACCTCCATTAAGGGATGAAGAGTCCGCTTCTAAACCCATTTAAAAAGAGAGTTTAGTACTTAATAAAAAATATAATTTGTACCACCCTCTTTAGATATTAATGTTAATAATTGCATAAAATAAAAAGTTTTAGAGTACTTACTAATTATATTGATGTATATGTATAATTAATTATATATATAAAAAAATTAATTATTAATCAAATTTAAAAATTATTAATTATATTTAATAATTTATTATTTGTATAAATGAAAAATATACAATAATTATATCTATATACAAAAAAATATTGAGATACATATTACTAATTATTTAAATATAAATATTTATTAATTTTATTATCAGTTTTATTATAAAATTTATTCATTATTATTTATATTTAAGTTATTATTTACATTATAAATTGTTTTAAAATTATATTTATAAGAAAAAATAATATCATTGTTTTATTAATAATATTTGACATTTGACAAACACATCACTATTTGTATATTATATACATATAACATTAATTGTGTTATAATTTATATATGAATTTATATTAATTACCTTTGAATAATGTATAAAAATAATTATTTAGAAAATTGTTAAAATTATAAATATAAGCTTATTTTATAAATTCATTTACAGATTAAACTAATTATTAGAATTATCTCCTTTAACGACATGGCAGCGACAACTTTTGGTTGTCGCAAATTCCTTTAATGAATTTTAGTGACAACTGTTAATGATGTACGTATGCATGGAACATTGTGGTTGGTCAACTTTGTGTCCTCGGTAGCCAAGGATACATGACCTTATGCCTTCCACATATGGAAGATTCATGGAAACAAAATGGTGTTAATGGTATCAGTGTGACATCAGTTTAGGTCTTCGGATGTCTGGGATGAGGGATCGAGGGTGTCATGGCCAGATGATGTTGAGGGTGGTTGAGGGTGGCAGCTGAGGGCAAGATACAATGTTAAGGGAAGGAGGGTAGAAATTTCAGTGTTAATGTTATCAGGTAGATGGAATGTGGGAAAATTATGAAATTAGTTTTATATAATTATATTTGACCGACACTGGCAGTCACTTGCTTCTAATTTTTCAAAAATTCAATTTTCTTATAGTGAGTTACATTTTTTACATAACTATTTTTATTTATATATGACTGTATTTATTCAATTATAATACATATTTTTGTATTTTTATTTGTGATGGATGGGTATTTAGTCACATTAACCCTCATCAAAATGTTTTTCTTTAGAAATGTAGTATAATGATATCCAGAGATGTTTTACAAGTAAGTTGCATACTAAGTTTGCAAAATTGTCTCTTTTGTTAATTTTTTTTGTTAAATGTTAAATAAATTGGGGATTTGGAAAAGAAGAAAAACAAAGTAAAAAAAACTAAAAATAAATTATAAATCAACGTTAGATGATAGAGAAACAAAACATTGAATATAGATGAGAAAGCATAATTGAGATAACATCAATGGGCAACTTTTGACCTTCAGACATTGCTTTCATCATTGATTAAAAATTTTACACAATTGAGTATCTCAATGTATACTTAAATACCTCAAATTATAGACCTAGATTTTTTATGAAACATAACAAGACCTCAATTATGTGTGTTTATCACCTTATGAAAACTTTTAGTTTACCCAAAGATCTCTAGACAACAAAAACTAATTGAATTTGTTGTGCTCATGAATGAGACCTCACTCTAGAAATTTAAAAAACAAGAACAATTACTATACTTTCATAAGTTGAAAAATAATCCAAAAATGTATATGAGAAAATGAATTCAAGAACGGGAATGAAAATTTTAATTCAATAAAAATAGTTTCCAGAATAATTCAAAAGATTACAATGAAAATTATGAAACTCAAAAAGAAAAGTTCTTGCAGGCTTCCACTATCCACAACCACTTGGGATTTTAGTCATGTGGTAAAAAACCCTCATGATGGTGATTTTGTATTGAATGTGTTTGTTGAAAATGTTTGACGATGTTGACAATGGATGGTTGTCAAAGGAGACATAAAGAGTTGGTGTGAATGTCTGGTCTTGTGGAGCATGAGATGTCTAATCTCATAGAGCACGAGAGTTCTGATCCCACAGAGTGTGATTGTCAGAAGATCTCTCATTAAGATAAAGTGAAGCACCTTGAAGCACCACATGATTGTCACCAATTCAATATTTTTATATATTCAAAGATTAAATTTTATGATTGAATGAGAAACTCACAAATATCAAAACACCCAATTCAAAATTCAAACAAAGTACACACCCACTACATTACAGCTACACTAAGAATTAAAATTTCAAAAGAAAGCATTAAATGTTTCAAGGAAGGAAGACTTAAATGCCTCAAGCTACCTTCCCAATGATGCATCACCACATCATCTCTTTCGAATGGTTGTCACAGAAACATAACCAATCCCTTCTCCAACAATCAACCATAAACTAGATCCGTTGACCACCATGCTTGAACCATTGTCACTAAACATAAAATTTCACAGTAATTAAAACAAATAAGAACACCACCACTAAGAGATTCAGATAGTCGACAAGGAACACTAGCTGAAATCCATAGTCACAACCATTGAAATATGATCGTCGATGCCATTTCAGAACCACCACCAAGTGTGAAGCCATCAAACCACCACCCCAACCACGAATTTAAATGAAACACCGAACAACGCCATCAACCATGTGATTTTAAATTCAACCAAAATAAAAAAGAAACCCCCAAATTGGAAACCACAAAACGTTTTCCACAGAACCAGAAAACCAAAATCATGATGAGTCTAAATCAATATCCACAGAATAAAAATGAATCACCAAAAATACCACTCGATATCTAGGTGCTAACACAGAAAATTGAATGTCTTATGTTGTTCTTTCTTCATGATTCAGTCTTCAAACTTGATAAAATATCACTTTCATTTCTCATTCTTCCAAGGGAGAGAGGAGGAGTCAAGAGAGATTTTTTATGTGAAAGAATTCTCTATTTTGATTTCACAGATTGATGCTCTATGCAAGAGAGTTAGTGTTTACTTTAAATAAATTATTTAATGCACATCATCCATTAAATAAAATAATAACCTTAAATAAACCCGATACCACACAATAAAATAATAATATTATTATTTTGTGGAGTGAGCCAACTTGCATTATAACAAGTATTATTTAACTGGTTTTTTAGTTATTATTTGTCACCAGACACGGTTTTGGTGTGTTCAAACGCCTCTAGCATTAATAAGTACCTGAATAAAATATTTCATTCTCTCAAATAATTATTTTATTCACAAGCCGGTATGTAAATAATTATTAAATATTCAATAAAATAATGAAATATATTTTATTCATAATTCAGTGAATAAATATTTTTTTAATTTTTGTGATCCATAAAGCATGAATCCAATTATTTTGGGGTCTTGAGAATAATATTTATTCCTTTAATAAAATTGAAATGGAATTTAATCATGACCAACGAAAATTCTTTGCGCATGACCCTCAAGGATTATTTAATAAGGAGGGCTGCCGAAATTCCATGATTAATGTTAAGAAAAAATCCCTCAAGGGAGCATTGAATCATTTTTAGGTTGATTGTGTTTGTTGAAAAACCAGATCTATTTGTTGATAAAGAGGGTTTCCATGGTGAGTAGTCAAGTTCCATAGATATTGTTGACCAACTATGATGACAAAAAACCATGACAAAGGAATGGTCGATCTTAAGGTGGTACAAAAATAATAGATATAAGGTGGCACTATTTTGTAGTGTTTGCAAATTTTTGGGCCTCAAAATCGGAAAATGGAGAAGCAAAGGAAGTTTCGTGAAAAATTGAAGGTGGTTTGTAAACTTGCGTGAAAGGAATGTTTCGAGATTAGAACATCGAAAAATGTAAAAGGCATGATGTACGTGAATGAATGAGAAATGTGCGCAAAATATGGGGTTGTGTGAAAGAAACTTATGTGCCCAATGCGATGTCAAATGGGGTTTTTCGCACTCGAAGAGAATCTTACGTGACATGTCGAATCTTTCATGCACGGGTCAGTGATGCAAATAAATAAGAGGTGTCCCCCCTCATTGGGAAGAGATGAACACTGAGAGAGAATTTAAGCTGTAGATCAAGTAATAAATTTATGCAAAGGGAGTTAAATGAACGATTTTTGAGTTACATGCAAGCTAAGAAAGTTTCACGTAAGATTTGAGTTGCTTGTAAGATTGATGTTGTGTGAAAGGGGAGTTTCATGAAAAACGTGGAATCTTGCATATAAGGCATTAATGTTGCATGCAACACATAGTAAGGGTTGCGTGGAATATTTTGAGTCTCCCAATACATTAGAGGTAAAGTAATATTCATCAGTGGATAAAAGTGGGACATCAATAGAGAATCTACATACTGTGGAATATGCATTCATTAGTTATAATGAAGGGACTTACAAGTCTATAAACTATGAGTGGATCTTCTGAAGGAGCAGTGATCTTACTTCCATTGAGAGAGTAGTGATATTTCAAATTGTGATTGCTTTTAATCCATGAGGGATAGTGATTTAACTCTGAACCTGTAAATAGAAGAGCAATTATAGTTGATTGGGTACATCAGCAGATTGCCAATTTATGCTCCTTGAATTTACCATAGTGAGGGTGAACCATGTAAAATTGATATGTCTTGTGCATACATTAATCATTGTTCTATTCACTGTAATGGGACGGAGATACAAGAGTGTTTTGTCTAACAAAAAAACAAGATCAAAAAGGGGCATTTGTTATAATCTATCATACCATAATTCATCCCCCCTCTTAGGTTATCTAGACTAGTGGACCTAATAATTACTCTCTATCAACATGTCAAGGCATCAAAGAGTTATAAATTAATGTCATAATGATTTCAACCACACATGAACACTTACTGTGTAATATAATCTATTTTTCATAACATCTCATCAAGTAGGTTGCACATCTATGTCACCAACCTATATGCTTGATATGTCTTTCTTTGACTATATTAAATAAACACGTCGTTACACCACAGATATGAAATTTATGATGATGGATCTAGTCCAATCAAAGGGATGAGATATTTGGGTCCATAAAAATGGAAGGGAAAATCCTTCCCCGAGTTATCCATTAATAACATTTCAATCGCGGTGAACCCAACACACCCTACCTCAATGTGAATATATGTTGTCATGGTTTTCATCTGAAAATATAAGTGTATTGGTCATGAAAATTATTAATGATAATATTTTTGTCTAATGACTATTACACAAACTCGCATGTAGGAATATATAATGACACCAAAACATGCCGAATTCCTACTGGAGGGTATGTTCTCATAATCTCCCATCATAGAGATTACTAAGTGAGAACCTCATGAGTAGAAACCTCATCCACATATGAGTACTGACGCATGACGGTCTAAATACTATGATTCCCATCATAGTATGGTATGCAGGCATGAAACTATATTAATAATATTATAATAGATCTTCAAGGTTCACAACATTATAGAGAACTATTACGACCTTATCAATGTGAAAAATACTCTAGGTCATTATTACATTAAAGTCATGCAGAACAATGAGAAATATGTAATAACATGTTTAATTAATATCAAATACATTGAATATACATGTAATAAAAATACATAAAATTAGTCATTGGAGACCAAATCTAATAAAATCCCACCTGGACTAGAGGAAAATTCCTATTAATTTCAGTCTGCTAGACCACAAATGATAATCAAGATTTTTCAGAGTAAAGGTTTTACTCAAGGGGTTATCCATGTTTTATTCTTTGGAAATACTTCACTATACATCCTAACAACTCTTATAAAATCCCTCAAGAGACTGTACTTCTATAGTATGTGATTCATCAGCTAATGTGACCTTGGATCTTTTGTAAGAGCCAGCAATATAGTATTATCATAGTAGAGTGTGATAGGATCTTTACTTCTAGGTACCATGCTAAAATCTTGGATAATGTTGTGCATCCATAATGATACTTTTTTTGCATAAAAATCCATAATATACTCAGAATATTCTATATAATCTACTACCATAACCTTTTTTGAGCTCTTCTATCTCACTGAAGCTCTATTCAAAGTGAAGATGTATTGTTATGACCCCAAATTTTGAATGAATTTCTTTTGTTTCCTTTTAAGTGTGTGTTGTTTTAGGTTTTACTCAATAAAACAATATTCTTTACATAATTATGTGAGTATAATTAAAATGATACTATTTGGTTTCGACTGTTATATAACTGTTGGTCAATATGACCGTTGGAAACTAAATGTTGCGATTATTGTCTCTAAATACAAGTGATCTTGGATAAATAATATAGAAAGAATATTTGATGGACTAATCCAGTAGTCTTGGGCAAATCGAATCCCATATGATAAAACTTGGGAAGGAGGTAGCACCATTGGGCTTTTCTCTATACCAAACGCAAACCGAACTTCATCGTGTGAACCTAGAGAAGAATCGCCTTCAGGAGAAGTTTAAGCTTATAGAAATCACTACTCGGGCAATGTTGGCCGACCCACCCTTGGATGCTCTCAGCTCAAAACACCTTACACTTAGATCTTATGCTGGGGTTATAAGGGGCCATGTAACGATACTATATCTACTTTGTGTAATCCTTTGAGATAAATAAAATTGTGATTTTTTCCTATGGTGAAGTTTATGTTTTTTTCAGATGTTAAAATAAATATAGGATGTATACTGATGAATTTTGGAAAAGGGGGAAATTTTAAAATATTTATGTGAACCTTAAATAATTAATGATGTGTAATGATTTTAAAAAAATGGTCTTTTGGAAATGTGTTCAGCAAGAATTTTAGAATCTAATAAGATCAACATATTTTTTTGTGAATAGTAAATTATGAATAGTTATTCTAAGCATTGGATTAGTAATGTGACCAAATGTATTAATAATCTCACTTAATGATAGTATTAATATAATTTAGGCACCTTGATTATGTAATGTGATTCGTTAAAATTGGTAAATAATAGTTTCAGAAATTATTAGTCAAGTATTAGTTTTTTTGGGTGAATAGTTTTTTTATTTAAAATTATATAGAAAATTGTTTTTATAAAATGGAGTTCATTTCTGAATTCAGAGCATCAATATTAGGTTAAGGTGATTTTTGAGTATTTTTCAGAAAAAATGAGTTTTCGATGAATAGTGAAAATACAGTTTTTAGTTTCGGGTGTTTAATGGAATCATTAAGGATGTAATAATTATGTAATCATTATAGTAGACTTATGAATAGTAAGATAAGTTATGAGGTGTCCCAAGTGGCCTATACCATGGGAAAATACCATGGGAAAGCCCATTTGTTTCCAATACCACCGATGAGGTGTCCCTTGACCATTAATGACTTGTCCCCTCACTTCTTCTATAAATACCAAGCCTTTACCTCATTCTATTCATTTCTAAATCCTCCAAAAAAAAGTTCTCGTTTCCTTACCTCTCATGGAATCCTCCCAACATTCCCTCAATCCTTCCAAGGTCCCGACCTTCAGGCTTTCAAAGTTACTCTTCAAGTTAAGGGATTCTTTCACCCTCCTCATTTAAGTCATGACATCCTTTATGTTGTGTCTTATATTTTCCATCTCTTTAATTTGAGGAAATGTTCTTATATGTTCTTATTACTGTCCATTTCATTTATAAGTTATTAGAGACCCTTTCTTCTCTCATCAATTTATTTTCTAGATTCTTATGTGATGTCGTTAGGCTGTCGAATTTCTCGTAAAAGAAATCACATCTTCTCGTTTATTTCACATTTACTTTTCATGTGTTATGTCATTAAAATATCCATAACATGATATAATTCATTACCCATACTGTATTATGAGTTTTTTATGAGTTGGATACCCTTGTACCCTCTCTTTTCAATGTTTTCTAAAACCATGTTATATAGCCGTTATGCTGCAGAAATTTTGTCTCAAAATTTCTATCTCTTTCTCACAAGAAATTCACTTGTTTATTTATGTGAATAACCAGACCTATTTCGTTTCTATGTGTGTTCCTAAATATAAAAAAATTATATATTTGATTATGGAATATACATACATATAACCCTCACTCCCTTTCCATGGGTTATAAATGATATAATGATCTTATTTTTAAGAGATTTTAAAACGTCACGATTTTGAAATGAAACCCATTTATTCTATTCACTATGGCTTATTTGTGAAACGTTTGAATATGATCTATGTGTCTCACATGTATGTAAAGACAAATTAAGGCTATTGCCTGATAGCGCTCTAATGCATTGGGATAATATTTAATCTTTAGACATGACAAGTTTCACGATACCATGGTGAATAACCTTGGTAATTTTTATGAAACATTGGGGATGGACCTTGGTTATATGTTCAAGAATGTCTAAATTAATTGTTTTAGCCACATATTCATGTTATTTTCCAAGTTATGTTCTTTATGGTATGCATATTCTTACATTTCTCATGTCTTGATGTTTTTATTCAAGTTCTTATTGATATCACAAGTACATTGACTCCCTTGTTTACCCTTACTGGGCCTTCTACTCACCCATTCCTTTGATGTATGTATCTAGGAAATGAGATGCAGTAAATGTACATAGGATGAAACTATGATGAATCCTTACAAGTGGTTTAGAAGAATTTTATATGTCGTTATCATGTTTTATGTTCCTGATTTCCAAGACACTAGACTTTAAAGATCCTCTGTTTGTAAAATGTAATTAAATTTTATATAATAAAAAAGGCTGGATTCCACAGTTGGTATCAATGGATAGTTTAGTTATTTATGGAAATTAGGATATGAAAACTTTAGGAAGAACCCTATATAAAAGTTTAAATATATGAAATATTCCTGGTATTTTTGAGAGTATTGAGTAAGTGGTTTATCAATCAAATACATCCCTGTCTAGATACGAGCAGGTAGAGGTGGATCTGGCACAAATGTACTTAGGGGTAACACCCAAAAACACTACTTTGAGCTAGACTCGAACAGGAACTAGTATAAAACAATGGGCATTTCTTCACTCTTGGATTCGACACTTCCAGTGGATACTTTTGGTTAATCAAAAACTTTTTATGAATCATTATGAAGGAATTATAGAGAAATATAATTGTTTACTAATGATGTTTTAAGAAGTAGAATCCTTTATAGTTAAAAGATTCGTAAATGAATAAAGTTTCTCACTAATATTTTATTCTTTTAGAAAATGGTGGGCAATAGGAGGAACCGTGCAAATGGTGACCGCAATGGACCATGCACTGATGGTCCTCTAATGGAATCTAGAATAGAAACATTCATGTGAATGATGAACCAACTGACTCAAGTTATGAGTAATAACTTGAATAAATCTTAGAGGCCGATCTCACCATGAAGGGAATAGCATTCCATTGAGTACTTTATGCGGAAATGACCACCAACCTTCAGTGGATCGACTGACCCATTGATTGCGGAGCAATGGATCAGCTCTATATAGATAATTGTTTTGTGCTATGTTGTTTAGAGCAAGAGAAGGTCACCCTAGTTGTCTATCTCTTATAGGGAGAAGCTGATCAGGGGAGGGAACTGATCAAAAACACGAGGTAAAGAGTGGAAGTTGAAGCTATGGAGTGGGAAGTGTTCAGAGGGATCTTTTTCAGTAAGTATTTCCCTCGTTCCATGAGAACCAAAATGGAGAAGGAGTTTCTCGAGCTGAAGCAGAAGGATAATGAATCTGTGGGAAGCTGCGAGATGAACTTCACAAGTATTTCACGATATACCTCTAGCATTTCCATGGATCCAAATTGTAAGGTTGATTGATTCTTCGGTGGACTGAGACATCATCTGTAGAAGAATATAGCCAACTGAGATTATGATAGCTACAAGGTGATCGTGCAGAGTGCGATGAAAGTCAAGCTAGATTTTGGTGAGACGTTGTGGTCTCATAAATCCAACAATAAGAAGAGATTGATGGGGCCCAGCATTGGGAGGAATTTTGATCGGGGAAGAGGAGGAAAGAAAATGAAACTTCCCACGTGTAATAAATGTTGGAAGAATCATTCGGGGAACAACCTACTCGTGAGTGGGAAGTTCTACAAGTGTGGAAGAGATGGACACATTGTGAGGAATTGTCATGGTGAGGTGAAACCTCAACTTCCAAACACAAACGACAAGGGGAAGATAGTTCCAGACCTACATGATGTACAATGCTTCAAGTGTGGACAACATTGGAACTTTTCCAATGACTATACAAATCTGAGGCCAGTGGAGGGGAACCACCACCATTCTCTACAAAGACCAATGGATCAAGGCCATTCTTTTGATATCACGATACCCGAATTCGATGCACCGAATGATGTGGTAGCAGGTACTCTTATTGTCTTCTCAAAACTATAAAGTACTTTGTTTGATTCTGGACCTATGCATTCCTTTATTTCCTCCATGTTTGCAAGGAGTTTAGAATCAACCACCGAATTTCTAAAAGTAGAGTTGTCATTCAAGACTCCAGGTGGGACTATCCAAGCATCATCAGTGTTTAGAATCTCTAGTATTTAGTTTAGTGAGAAAAATATTATCGCAAATCAAGTATTCATTCCCATGCTGGAATTCAACATTATACTAGGGATGGAATGACTCTCAAAGTATAATTCTATGATCAATTGCATAAGCAAGGAAATATCATTAGTATTGAATGGAAAACCTATAGTTATCTTCCAAGGAGAGATATCTCAACCTCATCTTTGTATAAAAGAATCCCCTATATCTTTCTTTATGGGGTTGATCGGTGAAGAAGAAGAAGGTGATGAGAGTTTTATGATAGAAAATGTCCCCATCATCCAGGAATACGTTGATGTATTTCCAGAGGAGTTGCCTGGACCTCCCCTAGAAAGAGAGGTAGAGTTCTCCATCGAACTCTTACCTGGATCTCATTCAATGTCAGAGACCCCATATAGGATGGGAAATATGGAGTTAGAGTAATTAAAGAAACAACTCCAAGATATTTTGGAGAAGGGGTTTATCTAACCAATTGTGTCTCCTTGGGGATCACCTGTTCTCTTTGTGTAGAAGAAGGATGGATCGATGTGGCTATGCATTGATTATAGAGAACTGGATGGGATCACAGTGAGGAACAAATACCCTCTTCTTAGAATTGATGATTTATTTGACCAACTTCATGGGGCTCAATTATTTTCTAATATTGATCTTCGATATGGTTATCATCAATTGAGGGTGAAGACAAAAGATATTCCAAAAACTTCCTTCCGATCAAGATATGGGAATTATGATTTTTTTGTTATGCCCTTCGGACTGACTAATTCACTGGATATTTTTATGGATTGATGAATAGAGTCTTTAAGGGCTACCTTGATAACATTGTGGAAGGTTTTGTTGTTGATATTATGATATATTACAAAAGTCATGAGGAGCTTGAAGATCATATAAGGGTTATTTTTAAAACTCTACGGAAGGAGATGCTTTTTGGAACATTCAGTAAATGTGATTTCTAGTTACAACAAGTCGTTTTCTTAGGGAACATTTTAACCAATGAAGGAATCATGGTTTACCCTACAATGACTAAAGTTGTAAAGGAGTGGCCTAAATCTACAACAATAACTAAGATTCATAGTTTTATTCGATTATAAAAATATTATAGGCAGTTTGTGAAACACATTTCACGACTTTCTAATCCATTAACCATGTTAACTCGAAATGGTGTCAAGTTCATCTGGACAAAGGAGTGTGAGGAAAGTTTCCAAGATCATAAAAAGATATTGGTTACTGCACCCATGTTAACTCTGCCCTCAAGTGGAGAAGGAATCATTATTTATAGTTATGTACCTCTAAAATGTCATGGGTGAGTCCTCAAGAAAAATGACAAGCTCATTACTTATGCATCTCGACAGTTGAGGATTCCTGAGTAGAATTATCCTACGCATGATCTGGAGATGGATGCAATATTTTTTTCCCTGAATATATGGAGGGACTATCTTTATGGGGAGGAATGTGATATATAAACAGACCATCAATGTTTGAAGTATATTTTCACACAAAAGTAATTGAACATGGGACAAAGTGGATGGTTGGAACTTCTTAAAGACTATGATTGTTCAATTCATTATCACTCTTAAAGAGAAAAAATAGATGCTGATGCATTAAGTTGGAAATACCCAGTTGTTCTTTCCATGATGAGGATTCAAAAAGATCCTTTGATCAATGATCTAGAAAATCTAGACATGGTAATTATAAGGAAAGGGAAATCATTAACCCTAACCCAAATGATTTCTCAACCATCCTTACTAGAGAAGATCAAGAAGACATAGAGAGAATATACTTTGTTACAAGAGAAGTTTGAGGCTATAATGGATAGAAAGTTTCCTAAGTTTGATATTGATCAAGTAGGTGTACTAAAATTTCATACAAGTCTATGTGTTCAATCTATTCCGGAAATAATCCAGGAGCTAATGGATGAAGCTCATAGCTCTACTTTCCCTATACATCATGGAAGCAAAAAAATGTATAGGGGCCTTCGTGATCATTATTGGTGGGATTATATGAAAAGGGAGATTTCTGACTACATTTCAAGGTGCCTAGTATGTCAGCAAGTGAAGGAAGAGCGACATATTCTTAAAGGGGTATTGCAACAACTACCCATACTAGCATGGAAGTGGGACAATACCTCTATGGACTTCATCACTGGTCTTCTGAGAACATAACAAAAACAATACTATATGGGTTATTGTGGACCGTCTCACCAAGACTGCCATTTTTATCTCTATCTAAGAAGATTTCACTCTTGATCAACTTGCCAGGATTTATGTGAAAGAAGTGGTAAGGCTTCATGGATTTCCACTTTCTATCGTATCAAATCATGATCCAAGGTTCGCATCAAAATTCTGGAGATGTCCTCAACATGCTCTGAGAAATGAATTGAATTTGAATACGCCCTATCTCCCACAAAATGATCACCAATATGAAAGGACTATTCAAACACTCAAGGACATGCCGAGAACGTGCTCAATGGAATTTAAGGGTGGATGGGATCAACATCTCCCTTTAATTGAGTTCTCTTACAACAACAACTTCAACTCAAGAATTCAAATGGCACCATATGAAGATCTATATGGGAAGCAATGTAGAACTCCTACTTATTGTGATGAAGCTGGTGAGAGAATGCTTCTTGGGCTTGATCTCATGCAAGAGATGACAAAAAAAGTCTATGCCATCCAGAAACACATTAAGGCTGCTCATAGCTGGAAAATAAGCTATGCCGACAACCATCAAAGGGACTTATAGTTTGATGTCGATGATAAGGTTTTTCTTCAAATTTCACCTTGAAAGAGATTCATGAGGTTTGGAAGGAAATGGAAGCTCATCCCTAGGTACATTGGCCGCTATGAAATCTTTGATCGCGTGGGAGCAGTGGCCTATCAGCTTTCACTTCCTCCAAATCTAGCACAAGTTCTAGATGTCTTCCATGTATCCCTCTTCAGGAAGTACATACCTGACCTTTCACATGTACTAAACCCAGAGGTGGTACAACTGGAACATGACCTCTCTTATGAGGAGGAGCCAGTGGAGATCTTGGATCGTAGAGACAAGGTTCTATGAAACAAGACTACCCACCTTGTTAAGGTGTTCTGGAGAAACCACAAATATGAAGATTCCACGTTGGAAACAAAGGATTCTATGAGGCAGAAGTACCCACACCTTTTCTTTTCTGAGGATACGAGTTAAAATTTCATGGACGAAATTTCTTAAGGGGGGGAGAATGTAACGACCCGAAATTTTGAATGAATTTTATTTGTTTGTTTTTTTTATTTTTGTTTTAGTTAATACTCAAAAAAAACTATATTCTTTACTTAATGATGTGAGTATAATTAAAATGATACTGTTGGGTTTTTACTGTTATATGAACGTTGGTCAATATGACCATTCGAAACTAAATGTTGCGATTATTATCTCTAAATACAATTGATATTGGTTAATAAATATAAAAAGATGATTTTATGGCCTCATCCAATAGTCTCGAGCCAATTGAAGCCCATCTAATGAAACTTGGGAAGGATGTAGCACCACTGTGCTTTGCTTTAGACCAAACCCAAGCGGAACTTCATCGTGTGAAGCTGGAACAGAATCGCCTTCGGGAGAAGTTCAAGCTTATAGAAATCACTACTCGGGCAAGGTTTGTCGAGCCACCCTTGGATTCTATCACCTTAGCACATCTTACACTTAGGTCCTATGTTGGGGTTATAAGGGGATATGTAACGAGACCATAGATACTTTGTGTAATCCTTTGAGATAAAAAAAATTGTGATTTCTTCCTATGGTGATTTTTGTGTTTTTTCAGATGTTCGAATAAATATAGGATGTATACTGATGAGTTTTGGAAAATTGGGATATTTTAAAATATTTATGTAAACCATAAATAATTAAGGATGTGTAGTGATTTTAAAAAAATGGTCTTCTGGAAATTTATTCAGTAAGAAATTTATAATCTAAAAAGATCAACGTAATTTTTTTGTGAATAGTAAATTATGAATAGTGATTTTACGCTTAGTATTAGTAATGTGACCAAATGTATTAGTAATCTCACATAAAGAAAGTGTTAATATAATTTAGTCACATTTATTATGTAATGTGATTCAATAAAATAGGTAAATAACTGTTTCAGAAATTATTATTCAAGTATTAGTTTTTTTCTGGCAAATAGTGTTTTTAATTAAAAATTAAATTAAAAATATTTAAAAAATTATAGTTGTAAAATGGGGTACATTTTTGAATTTAGAGCATCGATATTAGGTTAAGGTGATTTTTGCTGATTTTTCTGAAAAAAATGAATTTTCGTTGAATAGTGAAAATAAAGTTTTTAGTTTCTGGTGTTTAATGACATCATTAAGGATGAAATAACTATTTAATCATTCCGGTTGACTTATGATTTGTAAGTTAAGGTATGAGGTTTCACAAGTGGCCTATACCATGGGTAAATACCATGGGAAAGCCCATGGTTTTTCCAATACCACTGATGAGGTGTCCCTTGGCCATTAATGACTAGTCCCCTCCCACATCCTATTAATACCAAGACATTCCCTCATTATTTTTATTTACAAATCCTACTCAACGATGTTCTGGTCTCTTTACCTCCAAAAAAGGCCTCCCAAGGTGCCCTCAAGCCTCCCAAGGTCCCGACCTTCAGGCTTTCTAAGTTACTATTCAAGGTAAGGGATTCGTTCACCCTCCTCTTTTCAGTCATGACTTCCTTTATGTTATGTTGTATATTTTACATATATTTATAGTGAGGTTATGTTCTTATAAGTTATTATTAGTTTCCATCGCATGTCCAAATGATGAGAGACCTTTTCTTATCACATCAATTTATTTTCTGAATTTTTATGTGACGCCGTTAGGCTATCGAATTTCTCGTAAAAGAAATTGCATCTTCTCTTTTCTTTCACGTTTCCTTTTCATGTGTTATGTCACTAAAAATCCATTCCATGATCTTATTCAATACCCATACTGTTTTATGATTTTTTTTTAAGTGGGTTATGAAGGACCTAGGGACACCCTGAGAGGGGAGGGGTGAATCAGGGTGACAACTTTTTCTTTTAATGTGATGGATCTTATTCCCATGTTGGTAGGAACTTGTTGAACCTATATGATGAATATGATCAGAAAGCAAACATTCACATGCACAGAGATAACACAACACTTTTTGCGCTTGGTTCACCACTATGGGCTACGTCCAAGGAGCATACGCCGACAAGTTGTCGGTCATACCAAATTCCACTAATATTCACTAGCTATGGATCACAAAGGTTCTGGAACAGTCACTCTGTCCCAGGCTCACTGCCTTTACAAAGGTTTCGGGATAGCTCACTTCTTCCCTCGGGTCACTCCCGTTGACTCCCCCTGGCTCACTACCCTTGGTGAAGTCACACTCAGTTTATAGACATGAAGGTCTCTTCATCATTGCAGAAGAATTCATCCTCCGTTGTATGTAAATACTCTATTGAAGTTAAATTCTCACCAGAAGATGAATCTCACTTCGCGCTGAGGGTACCGGGCAATCTTCCAGCTTTCTTGCAGCTTCAAGAGGATAGATGTATTTTAACAACCCTGGGGCGCTTCTCCAATCCTGGTGTGCAAGTTTCAATCCCGGTGCGCAAGTCACATTCGCGGTACTAATTTGGTATGTAGGTGACACCAACCCTCTTGCGTGACACTACCTCTTTCAACTCTGAACATGCGCGACGTTGCTCCTTTAACTCCCAAACCTCCTTGGTCTCACAACCAACAATTGGCTCACAGCCTCTACATGCGCCACCCAACAACCACTTGCGCGACTCAACTACTTGCACGACGAGAGGTCGAAAAAATATCTAAGTCTTAAACTCCATACGTAATAAAGAGGGGGTCTTCTATTTATAGGAAATCTAGACCCCCTACGCAGTGGCACGCAGGTCTTCCCTCGGTGCGCAGGTTCCGGCGCGCAGGTTCTAGCACAGAGCTCATCCTCCCAAGCCTCTTTCGCGCTAATCACTTGCGCAACCACACAAATACTTGTGAGACCTTATTTCCATTTCCATATATTGAAGTTATGATCTTGACAAACAATAGGCGTGCAAGTTTCCATTCCTCCTAGGCATTGGCGCGCAAGACTCTTCACAGCGCGCAGGTCACTTGCGCGACCAGCCCAAAACTTGCGTGGCCCTTATCCCTTTTCTATTTTCCCATGTTCTGATCTTGTAACCCATATGGTGCGCAAGTTTCCTCTTGCGCCACCTTCAATACTGTTGTCTGCTTGAACTGTATGATCTCTTTTCTGGTACACATTCTAAACTTCCACTGAGGATTGATAAAAAACACAAATCATACTCCAAATCATGCATATAATACCATGGTTTCAACAAATTACAATTTTCCCCTCTATTTTCAATGTTTTCTAAAACTATGTTATATAGTCATTATGCTGTAGAAATTTCGTCTCAAAATTTCTATCTCTTTCTCGAAAGAAATTCCATTATTTATGTTAATACTGAGACATTATTCTTTACAATGTGTGTTCATAAATATATAAATATGATATATTTTATTATGTAATACACATACATATAACCCTCACTCCCCTTCCATGGGTTATAAAAGATATAATAATCTTATTTTTAAGAGCATTTAAATCGTCACAATATTGAAATGAAACCCATCTTTTTATTCTCTATGGGTTATTTATGAAATGTTTGAATATGATATATGTGGCTCACATGTAAGTAAATTCTTATTAAGAGTGCACTTTGATAGCGCTCCAATGCATTGGGTAAAGATTTAATCTCTATAGATGAAAAGTTTCACGATACCTTGGTCAATAACCTTGGTAATTTTTATGACACCGTGGGATGGACCTTAGTGATATGTTCATAAATGTCTAAATAAAATGTTGTATCCAAATATTCAAGTTATTTTTCATGTTCTTTTTTTTATGATATTCCTATTCTTACATTGTTCATGTCTTCATGTTTTTATTCAAGTTCTTATTGATATCACAAGTACATTGACTCCCTTTTTACCCTTACTGGGCCTTCTGCTCACCCTTTCTTTTGATTTCTGTCTCCAAGATATGAGATGCTATAAATGTACATAAAATGACCCTATTATGAAGCCTTAAATGTGGTTTAGAATAATGTTTTATGTTGTCCTCAAGTTTTATACTCCGGATTTCCAAGACACTAGACTTTAACGAACCTCTATTTGTAAAATGTAATGAAATGTAATGTAATAAAAAGTATGGATGCCACATGTATCTAGTCTGTAACTTCATTTCATATTGATTGATTTAGACACTAGAATATGCATATCTTCTAATTACTAGTTTCTCATCTCCTACATAAACCAGTAACATATCCTTAGTATGCCTTAGATACTTAAGGATAGTCTTCAGTTAAATATAATGGAGTTCACCTGGATTAGATTCATATCTTCCTACCACACATAATTTGTAGGTGATATCTAACTAAGTACACAAAATAACATATATGACTGACCTAATCTCTAATGTGTATGAAATCCTTTCCATTCTATTTCATTGTTCATGTTTCTGAGGAAACATTTTCTGGGAAAGATGAATGCCACGTAATTTTGGAAATAATCCACACTTGGATTATTCCATACTGCATATCTTCAGTATCTTTTCAATGTATGTACTTTGAATTAGTCTGAATAGCCTCTTAGATCTATCATGATAGATCTTGATCCCAAGATTACATGCTCTAAATACCATGTATTTCACTAAGAAGCATTTATTTAACAACACATTAATTGACTGTAAGAATGGTATTTCACTTTTAATGTGTAATATGTCATTAACATATACAATTAAGAAAACCCCTGCACTCCCACTTAACATTTTATAGACACAAGGCTCACACTCATTCTTTATGAAACCAAACTCAATTATGGATCCATCAAAATGAATGTTCCATGACTGAGATTCTTGATTTAATTCATAAATGGATTTTTTTTCAATATTCATATCATATTGGAATCCGTTGGAGTCATAAACCCTTCAGGTTGTGTCATATAAACATCTTCTCAAAGATTCTGATTAAAGAAGGATATTTTGAAATCCATTTTACAAATATCATAGTCATGGTTATCCCTAATGTAAAGTATAATTCTGATGGATTTTATCATTGAAATTGGTAAAAAGGCTTCATCAGAGTCAATGCCTTGGTGAGGTATAAAACCTTTTGCAACCAGTCATGCTTTATAGGTACCAAATTTTCCTTCAATGTCATGTTTCTTCTAGAATACCCATTTTCATCAAATGGGATTTACATCCACAAGAGGTTCTACTGAAATACATACTTGGTTTTGGTACATTGAAACCATTTCATATTTCATAGATTCTTATTATTTGGAATCATCTATGTCACTTATAACTTCCTTATAGGTTATAGAACCATTATTATCAACATTAATGATTCACTGTATTTGGTTACTAAGAAATCATAATATTCTGGTTATATAACCTCTATTATACTCCAATGTAGTACTTGTGTATCTGGAATAGTTTCTTCTTCCATGTGTCTTTATAGAATCGGCTCCTATACTAACTCGTGTGTACCTTGATCCTGGAATTCATAAAATTCTATCACACTCCCACTATATCCTTTATATTTGTTCTCCCTATCAAGGAATATGACATGTCTTTCCAATATTACCTTTTTTCATTGGGGTTGTAGAGGTAATATCTCTTTTTTTACATTGGATATCATATAAAGGTACAATTTATGCCTTAGGGTTCCAGTTTTTTACTTACAAATACCTCAAAAAATGCATCACAACCCCACACATGTATGTTTCACAACACGAGTTTCATTCCATTCTATAATTGGTATGGTATACCGTCTTGTTCATCAATTGGAACTTGGTTTTGTACTTTTTGATATTTTTTGTAATGTGTATTCCTAAAAGGATAGTGGAATACTTGCCTAACTCATCATTACTATTACCATGTTCAACAAGGTGTGGTTACTCCTTTTGTTCACACCATTCCACCTAGGTGTATAAGGAGTGGTGAGATGAGATATTATCCTGAACACCCATAAATAATCAACAAATTCTTGATTAAGATATTCTCAAATAAGGTTTGGGCAGAGTTTCTTTATCCACTTACCAAGATGGTTATCTACATGATTCTTATATTCCTTGAATTTATCAAAATAATATGAATTATACCTCATTAAGGAGACATACCAATATCTACTAAAATCGTATGTAAAAGTTCTGAAGTATGAGTACCACCCCTTGCTTCAACCAAAAAGGTCCACACACATCGGTATGAACTAATTCAAGAAGAACATTATCTCTTTCACCTTTCAACTAAATGGGGATTGGTACATTTTACCTTGTACACATTTTTGATATACACCATGTAGTTTTAATTCAAAATATCTCAATATCCATCTTGATGTAGTTTTGTCACGTTATTTTCATTTACATGACATAGACAGTGATGCCAATGTTGGGTGCAGTATGAGTCTTGTGAGGTTGTTTGTTTATTGATTACCATTACATGGTTGGTGTAGAACAACATATAAATACTATTATTTAATTTTTTATTTACTATAAAAAATTACATCTTTATAAAATAAGCAGCATTTATTTACAAATTTGAAAATAAAACCATCTATATCTAGTCTATGTACTGATATAATGTTTTTTGTAATATAATGAATATAACAATAACCCTTTAAAACCATGATCATTTTGGTAGGAAACATGAGGTGGTAGTCACCAATAGCTACAACAAAATATTTAGCTTTGTGGGATTCTCATATATATACCTTTACTCAATCAATATTTAGGAATTTACATGGTTCCGAAATTTGAATATACATGTGAGCACCAAAATCTATTTCTAGTATACAATTTTTAGAAACAAAATAATTTTACTTGATAAAAAATGCACCTAAATCTTCCCCTTTCTTCTTTTGTTGGGTGTAGTCTTTCTTCCAGCGTCCCTTCTTACCACATGTGAAACAAAAAACATCATTTTCCCTAGATTTTTCATTGTTCTTCTTCTTATTAAAATGGAATGAATAATAATTGATATTAAATCTCATCCCTTTCCCTTTACATTTGTTCACCATAAGGATAAAAGTATTTCCAATCTTTGTTTCCTTATCTACTTAGTAAAGGAGAGTAATAATATATGGAATATACTTCTCAATTATGTTCAAATTAAAATTTACAAAAAATGTAGAGAAGATTTTAGGGAGTGATTCCAAAATGATATTATTGCCTATCTCTAGAGGGATTTTAAACACTAGAACCTCTATGCACTCGATTTTGCCAATGAGATTGACTACATGAGGCCATTAGGGGCACCCTCTCTAAGATTACACTGAAAGAGAGTTTAGGAATCTCAAAATACAGATGTATATCTCTCTCATAGTAAATATGATGAAGGTTCTCAAGAATTATATACGCATCCAAATTTTCATGAGACTATAAGAGTTTACTAGACATAAAAAAACATAAAACATTGAATTTCAACTACATTGCTCAAATTCTTTCTGTAGTCCCGAAACTCTTCATCACTCACCTCTTTAGTATATAGATCAAGAATTTATGATTCCAACATGTATGATTTCTGTTTATTTTGTAACATAACCCCATGGAGTCTAAACCCCTCCTGGATGATATTTCTAGCGAGGAGGTCATCATTCTATAATTTGGATCATATAGATAATGTGGATAATAGGCTTTCCATTTTATTCTACAATTAAAATACCAGATTATTAGTACTTTTCATGATTATAATTTATGTGTAAAATAATAAATTAACTTTATTTTTTTAATTTTCAATATATATACAATTATTTTATAAAGGCCCAATAACCCTCTCAATTGAATGTGAAATGTATATTTTCATCCACATTCTAGTGGAAAGGATCCATATGGCCCTTTGCATAACCCTATTGAGGGTTAGTCAAGCTATATGAAGGTATTTAGGTAGGAAAGTATTTTCCAACTGTGGGATTCCATCTCCTTGATTCGTTGAGTGTACTACCCTATCCAGAAATCCTTTCTTGGATTTACTCAACACTTTCCTCCAAGTTACATCAAGTCTAGCGAGGGTTACATCTCTTTATGTAATATGGTTATGTCAACCCATAATCTTTATAAGAAAGACACATAAAAATTAATTTTCCCAACGAGGGTTGGTTAGACACATATATTCAAGGATTTCATTCCTAATAAATTAATGTAAGTCCAAGCCTAACATAATATTTAATTGAGGGGAGTTAATTAATTATGCATAATTATTGTATCTTTTTTATCTTTTATATGTATTGTTAATATTAAATAGATGTTACTTAATTAATTAACCATGATGGATAAAAAATTTACACATATTTAATATATCTAATTTACATATATTAAAATTAATTAATTTATTTATGTGATCATGGTCTTGAATCCATAAAATATAAAATATCATAGCTAGAAATATGTAAATAATTAAATGACTCATCCATAAGCATTATATAACGGTTTTTGTAATGAGTGGAAATTAAATCAACCTTTTACCTTGGGGTAATAAATATTATTTATGATCTTGGAATTAGTTACAATATTTAACAAGTCCACATGTGTATCCCCTAAGTTGGAATAATTATACTTCTATCTTGAACCACCTCCACATGACTTGGGACAATCCATTAATTACTTGTATTTATGACTCACATGAATGTGTGGGGAACCAAAGGATTGGTTAAAATGGGATTACATAAATATCCCTAGACACATAGGTCCTACATAATAATAGAGGGAGGGATGACACACAATCCATAATATTTAATTTAATAATAATTAATTTCAAACTCATGCTACAAGTTAAATTAAAACATTCAACACATATATAAGTCTTGATCAATCTCATAAATGGTCTTACATGCAATGAATACAAAAAAGTAACTGGCTAACATTTATTCATTTATTTGTTATTTATTTTTTAGATTAAAATGATTGAATTAATTATTTAATTAATTAATTAATTCCCTTTCATGTTAATGATCATATGAACTTAATTAGAGATACCCATCATTTATGGAATTAGTGAAAAATAAACAGAAGAACTAATAATGACATATTAATTACAATAAATTAATTGAGAATTTAATATTATTTAGAACCATTATTAAATTTTCAAGCATACATTGGTGAACCAATCAATAAAATAAGTTTTGAATTTTTCCGTTTTGAATTTAATATAATTTTAAATTCATTCATTTAATGGGAGATTACACGAAGTATAAAAACTATATACAAACTGTGTATCTCAGTTTTCATGTATCCAGGGTACATGCTTGGGTCTGCAGGATATGCCTTGGCCACACTACATGGTGAGTACAGACAAGCTACATGTTGTGTCATCTTCTAGTTTTGTGTTTGGGATGCAAGCCCGATTCTTAATTGTGTGTTTCAGACACAAGAATTGATGAACTATAAGTTGTGTACACCACATACTTTTTGTGTATATCATAAATGTTGTGTATATCATAAATGATCTAGTTTTTCATTCTCACATGGTGTTGACCATGTATAATGACCACATATATTGTGTGATTTATGCCGCCAACCCATGTAGACTACACAGAGTGTACACGAATAAATTTAGTGTACTCAGACAACTGTGTTCTAGGTTCGCCAACCAATACAAGCTGTGCCCCACGTGTAATTACTATGTGGCACTCAGTGTATCCCTCGGTGCATCCAGATGTGGTGAACTAGGGTATAGGATGTATACTTCTGAGTACAAGCCATGTAACACTCTCTTACTGACAAAAAATTTGTAGTTTCTTGATGTCATCTTCGGTCGTTCTTCATATATTCTTAAACCATTATGAAAAAGAAACATTGAAAAAATAATGATTAATATGAAGAATAATTTTAATTTAAATCTAATTAAAGAATGAATAACATGAAATAAAAATCTAACCAAAATTTCACATAGATAAACCTTCAGATAAATAATTATATATTTTAATTTGACTGCTTTGATACCACTTGTTGATTCCAAGCGTAGGGGAAGGGAGAATTGGTGGGAGACATATTAAAATTTATTTTAATTATCATTTCCTGAAACCATGATAAAGGATCATTCATATCAATTTTATAATTTATTTATTTAATATCGAAATAAATGAATTTTTGGGATTAGGATCATTCTTCATTGAAAATTTTTGATCATATGAATATACCATTTCAGATTTCCATCATTGTTATGTGAGTATCCCGTAATTGAATCCCTCTTGAGATGATCCACACATGATCTTATGATCATCGAGAAACTATAATCAATCTATGGGTTCTTGCATGGAGAATTGAATTCCATGTGTTGTTCATTCTTGATTGTTCTTTCTTTTGTATTGAAGAAATATCTCTTGAATTTCTCATTCTTGAGAGGGAGAGATAAGGAGGATTTGGGAGAAAATTCATTGTGAGAAACAATTATCTATTACAATTACACCAATCAATGATAAACACGATAGATATAACCATATATTTATAAATATATGGTTTAGGTTAAAATAAATATTTAATGTATGTCATTCATTAAATAATATTATAGTCTCTAACAAACCCCATTCCTTATAATAAAATAATAATAATATTATTTTTTGGATCTTGTGAACATTCACAATAATAAATAAAATTTAATAGATATGTTAATTAATATGGGTCACCTAACTCGGTCTAGGTCCATCTGAACCCCTCTATCATTTTTTAAATACCCATGTAAAATATTTTATTATCTTAAATAAAAATTTTATTTATAAACCGATAAATAAATATTTATTATATTTTTAATAAAATAAATAAATACTTTTTATTTTGAATTTGATAAATATATATTTATTTAATTTTTTCGATCAATAAAATATGAGTAAAATTATCCCTCCTATTTAAAATAATATTGATTTCATTAATTAAATTCAAGTATAATTTAATCGAGAACAACAAAAATACTTAGTGTGTGACTCTATAGAATTATTTCTTGTTTTCATTAGGTGGGATTCTTTAAAGTCCAAGATTATTGTCTTGCAAATAGTCAAGGAACCCATGAGAAAAACTTAATTACTCAATGATGAAAACCCCATATGAACACATATTGTGTAATATATTCACTTTGTAACAATGTATCATAAATTAGGATTCATATCTGTGTCAGAAACCTATATTCTTGATACATATTTCATTGACTCTCTATAATAAACATGTCATTACACCCCGACCATGGAATTTAGGGTGATTGTTCTATTCCTTTCAAAGGGCCGAGTTATTAGCATCCATAAAGATGTAAAGGAAAAACACTTCCATGAATAATCCATTAATGACATGTCAATCATGATGTACCCAATGTAACCTACCACTTTGTGAACATATAACATCATAGATTTCATTATAAAATCTAAGTGTGTGAGTCATGAAATTCACTAATGATAATATTAAATTCTAAGGACCATTACACATTCTCACAGATCGGAATATCCAATGAAACTAAAACATGTATAATTATTACTGGTGGGCCAGTTCTCATAATCTACCATCTTATTGATTACCATGTGTGAACTTCATGAGAATAATCATAAGCCTCTTACATGTACTCTCACATGATGATCTAAATATTATGTTTCCCATCAATGTATGTTACATGACCTTAGAACTATATTAAGAATATTATCAAACCACATTAAGGATCTCGTCATAGTGGGAAATTCTAGGACAATATCAATACAAAAAAACTAATTTAGGTTATTATTAAATTAAAGCCATGAAAAAACAATAAACAATATGTAATAAGTTGTTTAATTAATATTAAATACATAAAATGTATATGTAATAAAATTAAAAACAGTTAGTTATAGGACACCAACTCCAAGAAACTCTAAATTTGATTAGATCCAACTGCGTCCGACTTTTAGCCCAGTAGAACTCATAGAATATTCATGTTTCTACTAAGTAAAGGATTTAATGAAGGGGTACACCACTTTTTATTACATGGTAACACTAAACAATACAACCTCACCTCCCAAATAAAAATACCCCAAGAAATGATACTTCCAAGGTATATTCTTCATCCCTTGATGTGACCTTAGCTATTTTTCAAGATCCACCATCGATGTATTATCACGGTAGAGTGATAGGATATTTTCTTCTAGGTACCGCATTATGATCTTGGAAAATGATTTTCTTCCATACTAATTCATTATTTACCTCATAAGCCACAATATACTTATACTCTATTATATAATCTATGACCACAACCTACATTTCTCTCTACCAGGTCATGAAATCTCCATTCAAAGTGAATATTTATCCCACTTGTGACTTCATATCGTCTCGATCAGTGTGGAAAGTAGTATCTACATATCTTATGATGAATAATTCTTAATCTCCTTCATAAACATGGAACATATCCTTATTATGAATCATATACTTAAGGATTGTCTTAACTTATATCCAATGATGGTTAACTAGATCATCTTGATATCTCCCTACCACACTTAATGCGTAGGTGACATCTATACAAGTAAAAAAATATCCTACATGATTGAAACAATCAATGATTCCTATAGAATTTTTTCCATTCTCTTTCTTCTTTATGAATTTGAAGACACATTTACTATAAAAAATGAATTCCATGTGATGCTGGAAACAACCCCATCTTGTATGGATCATGTGGAAATTCCATAATGCTTGAATGAGAGATAATGGGGCTTATCATGGTGGTTGAGGTCATTATCGAAAGGAATTGGAATAATTTATGGTTGGAATGCGACTCAACCACTCTAGTGTAAGATGTAAGAATAGGTTAGAGACACCTATCAGGGAGGCTGGCTGCTAAATGGGTGAATTACATTGACAACCTGTCTACATTGAACTATTTCATTGCTCACACCTTCCGGGAGGCCAACTATATTTCTGATGGGTTATCTAACAAAGGAGTTAATGTGGAAGGATGTCATAACTTGACCACTCTACCTAAAGATATGGTTCCTACTCTTTTATGGGATAAATGAAAATTTCCTTTTTTTCCTTATGTAACATGTTTCCAACTTTTAATACAAGGGCCTCCATGCTCATTTTTCTAAAAAAAAATATCATATTAATAAAATGACTACACTCCAACTTAACTATTTGTAATCACAAGGCTCACAATAATTTTTTATGAAACCAAATTCCATTACAGATTCATCAAAATGATTGTTCCAAGATCAAAATACATTAATCCAAAAATGTATTTTTTTAAAATTTTCATATATCATTGGATTCCTTTTGTGTCACAAAACCTTTGGGTTCTGTCATATAGAAATCATCCCAAAGGTTCCTACTAAGGACGAATGTTTTGAAATCCATTCCAAATATCATTGTCATGGTAATCTGAAATGGAAAGTAGAATTATGATTCATTTTAGTATTGAAAATAGTGAAAAAATATCGTCGTAGTCAATGCCTTCCAATTTTTTAAAACCATTTGCAACCATTCGTGCCTTATAGGTACTAAATCGTCATTCCATGTCTAGCTTCTTCTTGAATAACCATTTTTACCCAACATGATTTACATCCACTAGAGGATCTATAAAATTCCAAACATTGTTTTGGTACATGGTATCCATTTTAGAATTCATGGATTCTTATCACTATGAAACATATGCATCACTTGATGCTTTATTTTAGGTTATAGGATCATTATTATCAACTAATAATGAGTCACAATCCTTGGTTACTAGAAAAACATAATGTTCTTGTTATCTAACCTCTCTTGTACTCAAATGTAGAACTTTTGACTCTAAAATAGTTTCTTCCTCCATTGGACTTTGTGGAATCTATTCATGTACCAAATCTTGTGTGCTTTAAGAATATCTTTCATCAAATTCTATCTCACTCAGACAATAACTTTTACAGATGTTCTCCCTTTAAAGAAAAATTCAATTTATTCCCACTATATCCTTTTTGTATGAAGCTTCATATAAGAAATATCCACATTTTCCTTGGAATATCCTATAATGGTACACTTTGGTCCTTGGGTTTTAGGTTTGTTACCTAAAGAGGACTTGAAAAAATGCTTCACAACACCACACTTGTAAGAATCAAAACACATTTTTCTTTCCATTCCATAATTGGTATGGTACACCATCTACCACTTTATTTGTCACTTGGTTCAATACTTTTTCTATTGTTTGTAATGTTTATACCCAAAAGGGTAATGAAAGACTCAAATTACTCATAATTGATCTCACCATCTCAAATAAGATTTGGTTCCTCCTTTCAATTACACCATTTCACTAATGTGTATAAGGGGGTGTGAGTTGAGATGGAATCACAAACTCCCATAAATAATTAGTGAACTTTTGATTACGATATTATCCACTACTGTCTAAGAAGGTTTTCTTAATTATCTTACCCTGATGGTTCTCAACATTATTATTTTATTGCATGAACTTATTAAATTAATCCAACTTATACCTCATTTAGGGGGCATATTCATATCTATTAAAATCATTAGTAAAAGTTATAATGTATGAGTACCCAACCATTTATTTAAAATAAATGGCACACACAAATTGGTATGAATTATTTCAAGAATATATTTATCCCTTTCACATTTCTCACTAAATAAGGATTTGGTTATTTTAACTTTTATACATGTGTGACATACACCAAGTGATTTTAGTTCAAAAGAATCTAAATATCTATTTTAATGAAGTTTAGTCAAGGGATTTTCATTTAAATGACCTAGATAGTGATGCCAATGTTGTGTGTGGTATGAGTCATGAAAGGCTATTTCTTTATCGATTTCCATTATTTGGTTTGTGTAATCCAACACATAAATACCATTATTTAATTATACCATACCATAAAAATGTTATCTTTATTAAAAAACCGACATTTATTTAAAGATTTGAAAATAATAAAATCTGTATCTTGTCTGGATATTGAAATAATTATTCTAGTACATTAAGTCATATAATAACAACCTTCTAAAACCACGATCACCTCAGTTGAAAATGTGAGGTGGTTGTCAACAATAGCTACATCAACAATAATATCTTTTTTTTCTATTCATTGATCTACCTCCCCTCACTCAATCATTCTAAATATACTTGGTTCTTATATTTGAATACATATGTTAGCACCCAAGCTTTATCAAATACCCAATATGTAGAAGCAAAAAATTGCACTTATTAACAAATTCACATGAAGGTTCCATTTGATTCTTTGTAAGGGTGTAGATTTTCTTCCAGTGGCCCTTCTTTCCACATGAAAAACAAACAACAACTTGTACCTTTGCTTTACCCTTGATCTTCTTCTTCTAGGAAGGGTGCGAAAAATCTTCGTGCTTAAATTTCATAGCGTTCCCTTTCGGTTTGTTAACCATATGGACAGATGGATTTTAAGTCTTCGTACCATTATCTACACTGTGAAGAATAGTAAGAAGTTTTGGCAGATATTTCTCAATGTAGTTCATATTAAAATTTACTGCAAAGATAGAGAAGCTATAAAGGAGTGATACCAGAATGAGATTGGTGCCCAATTATTCAAGGAGTTTAAACCCTAGAAACCTATAGAAACTCAATGTAGCCAATGATATTAACTACATGAGGGCCAAGTTGGGAACCCTCTCTAATATTTTTATACATGAGCACCTTGTATATCTCAAACCATTCCTATCTACCTCTATCATAAAAAAGAACATGAAGGTTCTCAAGAATTATATACTCATCCATGTTTTCATGAGATTTAAATAGTTCACTTGACATAGGCGAAATCGTAAAACATTGAATGTGGAACACATCACTAAAATGTTTTTCATAGACGGGGAACCACTCATCACACACCTACTTAGTAGGGGGATCAGACCTTAAGGATTCTAGAACATAAGATTTTTGTTCATGGAATATCACAACCTACAGGGTTAAAATATACTTTTGGACATTACTTCTAGTGGGGGGTTTTCATTATCCAATATTTTTCATAGGGATAATTTAGATGATGATATTTTCATTTCATTCTATAACTAACAGAGACAATTTTTATTACCTTTCATTATTACAAATTATGTGAGAAATATTTAATTTATTATATTTTATTAATTTTCAATACATGACTTACTATTTTATCATGTCCCAATATCCCTCACTATTGAACATAGAATGTATAGATTCTATGATATTCTAGTGGAAAGGATCCACATGCCCCTTCACATAACCCCAATGAGGGCTGGTCATGCTACTCGAAGGTTTTTAGGTATGAAAGTCTTTGTCAACTATGAGCATGTAACTCCTTGATCTGTTAAGATTACCCCCTTACCCAAAAATCCTGAATTGGATTTCTTCAACACATGCCTCTATGTTATGTCAGGTCTAGAGGGGGATACTTATATTTATGTAAGATGGTTATTTCAACCCATAAACTTCCTAATAACACCACATTAAAATTAAGGGTCCCAATGACGGTTGGTCAAACCCTTTGTTTCAAGGATTTAATTCTAAATCATGTAATGGAAGGCTAATTGTGAATTGATATTTAATTGTGGGATTTTAATTAATTCTGTATATATTTTATCTAGTTTTATCCATTACATTCCTTGTTAATATTTTATGGATGTTACTTAATTAATTAACCATGATGGATAAAACATCTACAAATAATTCATTTATTTAATTTCAATATTTTCACATTAATTCATTTATTTATGTGATCACCTAATTGTATCGTTAAAATAAATAATTTTATAGAGAATAATAAATAAATAATTAAATTACCCATTCAAGAGCTTTAAATAATTGGCGGTTTAATGAGAGGAAATTTAATCAACCTTTGAACTATGATAAATAACTCATATTTCTTGTGTTGGCACGAGTTAAAACATTCCACATGTCCAACTATGTATAACTTGAGTTGGCATCATAATGGATCTATCTTGAACTACCTCCACACACCTTGGGATACTCCATCAATGTAACATCCTAGTTCCGGAAGCCGCCTAGAGGCACCCCGTACCTGGTTGGTCACATGGCCTCAAGCGCATTTACCCGAACGCCAGAGGCTGCCGACTACCAGGGAGGGCCTTCGTTGTGGTAGTGGGGAAAATATTCCCTCATTGGAAGAGTAACATAGTGAAATATAAACAGATATACAATAGCATAAGTATTAATAATGGCATACAATAGTAAATTGTGGGTGACTGAATGAAATAATTAGTTGGAGCATATATATAATGATGCATGATACATATGTCTTGGATAACAACCAAACAAGTCACAATGCTGAAATATAGTACTAAACCAAACTACAAGAAAAATAGTAAACATCTCCACAGCATCACAAGACAAATCTTGGTCCCATGCTCTCTATCTCCAAAGTAGTCAAGTACCTGAGGTATAAGGGTGCTTGCCCTTATCTATACCTGCAACAATATAATCTGTCTGGTCCCAAAAGAATATCCCAAATAGGGTGTGAGAGTAAATCCCAGTAGGTAAGAACCAATAGATTTTTGCATAACAATAAGTGAATATATATGGAACACAATAAACAAAAGAAGTAGTAAACAAGGAATTACTTAACATTAACAATTCCATAGTTTCAAAGCATTTAGTCCCACATAGCAAGTAAACAGATAATCACAAACAGGTAACCCTATGGGATGTACTCATAGCCTTATCCCCTCTGGTCCTACCTAGAAAACATAAGAAACCATTTGGGAAGTACACATAGTATAACCCCTCTGGTTTAGATTTAGTATATACTCTCTGGGGAAGCACTCACCATCATTTCCCCCTATAGTCTTGTATCGGTAAGAAAAAGGTGCTCTGGGGTAGCAATTACGTCACATCCCCCCTATGGCCCAATTCAAAGAACTAAAGACACTCTGTGGAAGCACTTATGTCAATTCCTCCTATGGTCTCACAACGTAACAATAATAACGGACACTCTAGAGAAGCCCTTACGTCTATTATCTCTATGGTCTACTACTCCATGATATCACAACCCTATGTAAGTCCAACAAGCATAGAAATGCAAAGCGGTCAAAGTAAACCTAAAGAAATACTTGGCTAACCAGTCTAAAGCATAACAAAAAGACATATAAGAATGAATCCGTCCTATAATACAAGGCATGGAAAGTAAACATCATCCATACAGGCAAAGCTAGACCAAATGGTCAAAACAAGAAAACAAGCATGGGGAAAACACTTCCAAAGCATTTCAATTAACCCTATTCTCATTAAATTAACCTCTACTCAAGCATACAACAATAGTAGTAAATTAACAGGGTTAAAATAGTAAACACACAACACCCTGTTCAAGAGTATTGTGAAATTTTCACATATAACTCAAATTCATTCTATAGAAAGGCAGAAACTACCTACCTCGGTGTTTTGGGATCATTATACATGAACCTCAAGCCTTGATTCTCCTAAAAACATTGTAGATCTATGAAAATGCTAAAAACTCTCAACTAAAGATAACTTTATAAATAAGATAAATCAGGAAACAAAGTACTAGAAGAAGGAAGAGGACATCGAGGCGATCCCAATGCAATCGATGGTGGTCGAATTGGAGAATAGATGCTCGATGAGGGTCTTGGAGAAGGATCGTGACCGTAATCTTTCTATCATATGAACCAAACCTAGAAGGAGTGATTTCTTCCAATTAGACACAACCCTGGTGTGTTTAGTGAAAAAAAGAAAGATCACAGTGTGTACATTAGAAGTACACTACGTGTACTTGCCTCCATCGGCCCCCTCATTAGGCGATCATTAGGTCACCATACCTGGCCGTGTGGATCGACGCTACATGGACAGCACACGATTACCTACGGTAACCGAGAACATGTTGTTTAATTATAAGTTACATGGCGTGTACTTCAAAAATTTCCAAAAACTCAACATTTTCCATAAAACACCAGAAAAAGGGAAAAATAACTGAAAAGAATATCCGGGTTCTTACAAACTTCCCCCCCTTAAATAAATCCATCCCCTAATTTCCCTAGTAAGGTGGCATAGAAAGATAATCCTAAATAATCTTTGGCCACTGTGATCATACATTGGCCTCCCTGTCCATGGTCTTCTCCAGTAATCGTCCGTGCTGCCATAACGCTCGTACCAAAGGAACAGACCGGCCATGGAGAACCTTCTCACATAGATCAACAACCCAGATATAATGCTCCCCAAATGAGGTGTCCACCCACAACTCCACCTCTTATGGTTGAAGAACATGAGATGATTATCAGAAGTAACGTTGAAGCTGAGAAACGTGGAAGACTTTGTGCATAGCCCATTACCTCTAAGGTAACTACAGCCAATAGGCAACAGGCCCAACACTCTCTAACACTTCAAATGGCCCAACGTACCTTGGTGAAAGCATAAATAGTATCATAATCCTCATGTGTCCCAACCTCTGTGTGACACACATGAAAACCTAATCTCCAACCTCGAACTCCAGAGGTCATCTCCAAAGATCAGCATAAGACTTTTGTTGAGACTGTGCAGTAGCCATCCTGTTTTGAATCAACTCTATCTACTCTGTGGTCTCCTGGACAAGACGAGGAACAAGCATAGCTGTCTCTCCTACCTCCAGCCACCATATGGGTGATCGGCATGGCCTACCGTACAAATCCTCATAAGGTGCCATCTGAATAGTTTTTTGAAAACTATTATTATAGGAAAACTCCATAAGGGGTATGTTCTTCTCCGAAGAACCTCCAAAATATAGGATGAATGCTCAACGAATATCCTCAAGAACCTAAATCATACGTTCAGATTGGCCATCTATCTGATGGTGGTAATCTATACTCAAAAGCACCTATGTACCAAAAGCCTTCTGAATCCTCTTCTAGACCTGAGATGTAAAACGAGTGTCCCTATCTGAAATAATGGAGTGTGGAACTCCATGTAAACATACAATATCTTGGATGTATAATCTTCCCAGCTCATCAAACCTAAATGTCACCTTGATCGGAAATAAGTGAGAAACCTTCATGAGTCTATCAATGATAACCCATACTGCATCATTTCCTAGAGGCGGCCTCGGTAAACCTATCATGAAATCCACCACAACATCATTCCACTTCCACTTGGGAATGGGTAACTACAACAAAATCCACACGGTTCTCTAATGCTCAGCCTTCACCTGTTGATAGGTGGAACACCTCATGACGAACCCAAAAACATTCCACTTTATACCTAGCCACCAATACTGACAGTGTATATCACGATACATTATGGTGACACCAGGATGAACTTCCTAAACCGAGGAATGAATGTCATGCATCATCTCCTCGATTATATCTGTGGACTACCATACACGCCCATGAAAACAAAAGATCTCATCATCACCTATGGTTCATCTAGTAATAGGTTCCTATATGGACACACTTTCCCGTAGGACTTGGCCATCAAAATCTAATAGCATCCTCAATCGCACTCGATCAAGCAGAGTAGACGTAACAACTAAAAAAGAAAGAAAGGTCTGCCCATGTCTATCATGCACCTACAAATGCATCTCAGAGAATAGATCCATAAGCTAACACTCACTGCTGGCCTTCTGAACTACCTGTATCTAAGTCCTCCTACTTTCTGCATCAACCACATCATTACCTTTCCCAGGCGTGTAGGCAAGCTCTATGTAAAGAGACTGAAGGAACTCAACCCACCTTGGTTGTCTCAAATTCATATCACGCTGAGTGAGTATATACTTGAGACTCTTGTGGTCGTTGAAAAACACAAAATGATCTCCCAGAAGATAATGTCTCCAACAATGTAAGGCATGAACAACTGCTACCATCTCAAGATTGTGCGTTAGGTAATTCCTCTCATGTGGCCTTAATTACCAAAACCTATACGCAATGACTTCTTCCCCTTGCATAATCACAACTCCCATTCTGATAACCAAAGCATCAAAATAAAGAGTATATCTCTTACCCAACCCTGGAAATACTAGTATCGGTGCTGATGTCAACCTCCCTTTCATCTCTAGAAAGGCTAAATCACAAGAATCTGACCACAAGAACCTTGCGCCGTTCTTAGTCAGACCCGTCAGTGGTGATGCTAAACGTGAAAAGTCTTGTATGAAGCATATGTAGTATCCAATAAGACCTAGAAAACTCCATACCTCAAAGACATTCCTCGGCTACTCCCAGGAAACCACTGTCCTCACTTTCTTTGGGACTACTGATACTCCTGCCTCTATGATAACATGACCCACGAAGTGAATTTGGTCCATCCAAAAGTGGATTTTTGAGAGCATAACATATAACTGATGCTCTATCAGTGTACTCAAAATGATCTTAAGATGTGTGGAATTATTGTGTCATGTGTCAGAGTACACCAAGATGTCATCCTCGAAGGCCACCATGAAAGAATCCATGTATTTATGGAACACTCGGTTCATCAGTTCCATGAAAACTGTAGGTGCATTCATGAGATCGAAAGGCATAACCATATACTCTTATAAACCATACCTACTCTGAAATGCTGTAAGAGTTATATATGATGTTCTAACATGCAACTAATGGTAATCGGATCTCAAGTAAATCTTCGAGAACACTCAGGCTCCTCAAAGCTGATCAAAGAGATCGTCAATACTCATCAAGGGATATTAGTTCTTGACCATAAACTTGTAAAACTGCCAATAATCCACACAAAGTCTAAGAGTATCATCATCCTTCTTCACAAACAGAATAGGAGAACTCCAAGGAGAAGTACTGGGTCAGATGAAACCCTTTTCCTACAACTCCTCCAACAACATCTTGAGCTTTTATAACTCTGGTGTAGCCATCCTATAAGGAATAATGGACACCGGTTCCGCTCTTGAATCAAGATCAATAAAAAATTATACCTCTTACTCTAAAGGAAAACCTGAAAGATCCTATGGAAAGGAATCCTTGAAACAGTCCACAACTAGAGGAAATTCCATCTGTGAAGTCCCCTAGTCATCCAGATAATCACTAGAAATCTGGGCTGTAACTCCTCCCAACCCAAGATGCTCGGGTCATGTTCCTCTCACATGGACATCCCATTCACCCTTGTAAAGAAAAGATATACCTACAGTGACATAAAACTCACCCTACTTCGATAAAAATCAACAACATCCTGGATGGGAACTAACCAGTCAATTCTGAGAATGATGTCATAGCATTTCATATCTAGGACATAAAGATCCCAAGAGAAGTGATACCCACCAACCTCTATAGGGCACTCCATGCACTATCTTATACTATCCATTCTTGTCCCCAATGGAATTTCCAACATCATGACATCAGTAGAAAAAAGGATATAGAGACCAAGGCACTCCACAACATCGACAAATATAAAGCTATGGGAAGACCCCTTATTGAAAAGAGAAGAAGATAAAACTGAGGCAATAAAAATCAGACCTTGAACTGTGGAGGTTCTGGGATCGTGATCCTACTTGATCTTCTCCACTGAAAAATTCTGGCTTGTACTATGACCCTACCTGAGCACTCTGAGCTGATCTACTATGTTGTCACTGAAATCCCGGCGACTGACTACCATATCTGCAACCTCCTCCTCAGCCTAGATATTCCGAAGAACTCCAGTTCCTAGATAGTTGAGAAACTGCAGGCACTGCTCCAAAATGAGAATTCATAGAAGAATCTTGTAACCAGCTGTTGGTGAAAAGATCTGACAGAAATAATGAATATGAACCATCTTCCCTCAAGATCGACACTCCATTGGGTCTCTCGAGAAATGTTTCCTTGTATGCATGCTCTTCCCACACTAATAGCACACCACCTAGATACTGGAGGGAATGTCTCACCTCCTTTGATCACCATGTGAACACCCCCTGCGGCACTTCCCATAATCAGTATGAGGGATACTAACTCCAGATGTTGAGATGCCCTGACTCACAACTTAAGAATCCCTTAGATTGCACTCCGTGATCAGCACGTGGTTTATGATAGAAGTGATAGAAGTCAGCCTGAAGATGTTCCCCTACCATCGGATATAGTGCCTCAGACCATCCTCAAACATCCTTTCCATGAATAAATTATCACATTCTGGAATAGGCATGAAGCACTACAGCTCTTTGAAGCGAGAAGAATACTCTATAATATAAAGAGTACCCTACTCCAGACTCATGAACTCTTAGGCTCAATCGGCCCTCAAAGTCTTCTAGTAGAAGTAGTCATAGAGGTTAGGATATAACTAATCCCACACCATAACCTATTGGCATCCCGCCTGTGAGATCACATTCCACCATCTCTTGTTAGAATCCTAAATCATGTACCTAGCGAGCTTAACCCTCCTCTATGGAGGCGTCTCAAGATGCTCGAAGATAGAAAGCATGGCTTCTAACCATGACTCTCCACCCTAAAGTCATCCTTCCCTTATAAAGGTGGGAGGATGTTGCTGCTGGAAAACCCGTTCCAGCTCTGCCATAGAACGGGAAGGATGTGGTACTCCTTAGAAAGACTGCATGAACCTTATAAAACCCTCTCAGAACTGTGCATCAACACCTATTTCTGAAATGAAATCTGGTTCCAAGACTGGCACAATAGGAGGATCTTCAGGTAGTTACTGATCAGTCATGTCTGGTGTCTGATCGTTTCCCTTGAAATAGCATACAACCGAAGGATGTCTCAGTGGCATGACTCTGTAAGTTCAAATGCACACATTTGATCAAGATTATCAAGGAGTGAATGTTGGGAGGGAAGAAGGGAACATGAGAACTAAAGCATTCAAGTTTTACAAAACATGGGCTCACAGCGTGTATAATGCCTACATGGTGTGTGTTACCTTAAGTCTTTAACATGGGTGTGTACTTATTCCAAATATGGTCATGTAACACCCCATACATGATGTGTTCTCCAAACACATGGCGTGTACATGAATCCTCCTCCCCTGCCTGAGTTCACTTACACGGAAAAGACACACGGCTCTCCTAGAACAAGACTACATGACATGTTTTTTCCAGAAATGACATGTACTAGATGAGCTTCACCAACCCATGTTGTTAGTGACATATCCGGATACATGACTCACACTACACGGCCTATTCCAGACATACATGGTGTGTAAAAAAGGATTTCCACCAACCTATGTTGTTAGTTACATGACCATATTCTAGGGATTTCACTACACGGCATGTTCAAGACTGACATGGCATGTATTAACTAGGTTTCGGTCCATTCATGTCGTTATTCACACTGTTGGACACATGATCTAAATAACACGGTGTGTACAACCAGTACATGGTGTGTTCTTCCAAGGATTTCCCAACCCCGTGTCTCTGCCCACACATCCAATGATGTGGTTAGAGACTACATGGCATTTACATAAAGTAGATAGTGTGTACTTAATAAAAACAGTTTCTTCCCGAATAAAAGAGCACAAGGCATGTATTCATCATTACACGGTTTGTATTCTAGGTTTTTCTGGAAAGTAATCCTAAAAAACAACTCTAAAGCCCAGAAAAACACTGAAACGAACATTAAATTGCCAATTTCCTATCTGTGAGGGCCCATACTCCCTGCGAATCAAAGCTTGGAATCTTATAAATGTCATAAACAGGCATAATAGATCAATGATCAACCAAATTCTGATCCATGAGGGCCCATAACACCTCAAGAACTAATGTTTGGTGTCCATTAATACAAAAACTTACACAATCCAATACCCTATCAAATAGTAGGCATTTTTTATCAAGGAATCTATCATAACAACATGCATATCTTGAACAACATCTAGCACAACAACACACAATTTCCAATGCACCCTAACTGGCATGGAAAATAATTCAGGACATGTGATTTCTAGAAAGTGACTATATGATGCATGAGATAGAATACCCTCATCTCATTAGGTTTCAATAGAAATACAACCTCAATAATATCAGTAATAACAACAAAAAACATTTGAATCACCCAACAGTGAAATAAAATCAACATTAAATTTGAAAAACCAGAAAATTTTCAATAACTAGCTAGTTTGGATTTTCCCTGAACATAGGTTAGCTACTCCCGGGGACAAATTATTACAATTTACCTATTCCATCATATCCCTGGCTATAGCCTCCAAAGAGTAAGTCAAGAGAAAAGAAATCCTCTAATACCACTTGGTAATGTCCCGGTTCCGGAAGCCGCCCAGAGGCTCCCTGTACCCAGTTGGTCACATGGCCTCAACCGTATTTCCTCAAATGCCAGAGGCAGTCGACTAGAGGTGAGGTTCTTAGGTGTGATAGTGGGGAAACTATGCCCTAATTGGCAGAGTAACACAACGAAAGAGAAATAGAAATACAGTAGCAGAAGTAGTAATAATGGCATACAATAGTAAACAACAAAAGACTGAAAGAAATAAGCAGCTGTAGCACATATATAATGAAGCATGATACATTGTCTAGGAAAACAGCCTAACAAGTCACAATTCTGAAATACAGTACCAAAAAAAGTATAAGAAAAACAGAAAAAATATCCACAGCATTACAAGCCAAAGCATGGTCCCATGCTCTCCAGCTCCAAAGCATTCAAGTACCTGAGTTAGATGGTGCTTTCTCTTAACTATTCCTACAACAATATAATCTGTTTAGGCCTAAAGCATATCCCAAATAGGGTGTGAAACTAAATTCCAGTAGGAAACCACCAAGATATTTGTGCCTAACAATCAATGAATATATATGTCAGGCAATAAACAAATGAAACAGTAAACAAGGAAGTACTTCACAGTAACAATTCCACAATTTCAAAGCATTCAGTTCCACAAAGCAAGTAAATAGATAATCACAAATAGGAAACCCTTTGGGATGTACTCATAGCATAATCCCCTTTGTTACTACCTTGGAAACAAAAGAAACCCTCTGGGAAGTACACTAAGTCCAACCCCCTTGGTTCACCTTTAGTATAGACTCTCTGGGGAAGCACTCATCGTCAATTCCCCTTATAATCTCGTATCGGTAACAAAAAGGCGCTCTAGGGAAGAACTTGCATCAAATTCCCCCTGTGTCCTATGTCGAGGAACTAAAAATGCTCTGAGGAAGCACTTACGTAAATTCCCCCTATGGTCTCGCATCGTAACATTAATAACGAACACTCTGGAGAAACCCTTATGTCTATTCTCCCTATGTTCCACTACACCAGGTTCTCACGGCCCTGTGTAAGACAAACAAGCATAAAAATTAAAAGCGGAAAAATTAAACCTAAAGAACTATGTGGCTGACCATTCTACAACAAAATAGAAAGGCAGATAAGAATCACCCCATCCTACAATACTGGGCATGGAAAGTAAACAACAACCTAACAGGAAAAGCTAGACCAAACAGTCAAAACATAAAAACATGCGTGGGAAAAACACTTCCAAATAATTACAATTAATCCAATTCACTTTCAATTAAACTGTACTCAAGCATACATGAATATAGGAAAAATAACAGGGCTAAAACATAAAACACAGAATACCCCATTCAATGGTATTTGGAAATTTGGACATATAACTCAAAGACTTTCTACAGAAAGGAACAAACCACCTACCTCGTTGTTGTACAATCGTTATATGTGAACCTCATGGATTGAAACTCCCAAAAACACCATAGTTCTATAAAAAAGATAAAAAAAATATCAACCAAAGATAACATGAGATAGAGTAGGAATCAAGAAACAAAGATCTAGATGAAGGAAGAGCTTACCGAGGTGACCCAACGCAATCAACAACGGTCGAATCAGAGAACAAATGCCCGATCAGGGGCTTGGAGAAGGATCGCAACTGTAATCTCTCTTTCGGACGAACCAAACCTAGAAAGAGGGATTTCGGCCAATTAGATGCGACACCGGTGCGTTTAATGAAAATCAAAGTACACAGCATGTACTTTAGAAGTACATGGCATGTACTTGCCTCCATTGGCCCCCGCATTAAGCGGTATCTAGGTCACCACACACGGACTACCCGCAGTAACAAAGTACATGGTGTGTACTTATAAACTACAAGACATGTCCATATATTATATCCATAAACTCATATTTTTTCCAAAAACATCAAAAACGAAAACAAAAAACATACCTGAAAAAAATATATGTGTTCTTACAATTAATTACATGCATTTATGAAATACATGTAGGTGAGGGGAACAAAATGATTGATTAGAAGGGGATTATATTAATATTCTTAGACACATAGGTTCTATATAAAAAGGGAGGGAGGGATGAGACAAATTACATCATATTTAATTTAACAATAAATAATTGAAAACTCACCAAATAAATTAAATTAAAATAGCTATTTCATACCAAATTCTTGGCCAGTCTCATGAGAGTTCATAAATGAAATTAATACATAAAAGTAACTAGATAACATTGATTTATTCATTTTTTATTTATTATTAAGATGAAGGTACTTGCATTAATTAATTAATTAATTCTCCTTCCTATTAAATATCATCAAAACATAATTGGATATTCCCATAATTTATGGCATTTAGGGAAAAAAATTAAAAACCTAATAATGACATATTAACCAAAAATAAATTAATTGAGAATTTAATATTCTTTAAAACAAATTTTAAATTATCAAACACACATTTGTGTTCTAATCAATAAAATAAGGTTTTAATGTTGTGATTTTTAATTCTGTCTTTTAATGGGAGACTACACTATATGTACTGACCATCTACACATTGTGTATCTTTGTTTTCGTGTATTCACAGTATACAATTGGGTCTTTAGAATGTGTCTTGGCTATACTATATTTCTTGTACAGAACAACTACACACTATGTATTCTGATTTTCGTATGTCCATGATGCACATATAAGTCTTTAGTATGTATTTCAGACATAGGAATTGAGGAGCTTCATGTCGTTTACACCTCATAACACTATGTATATCATAAATTATCCAATTTCTCAATCTCATGTGGATTAAACATTGAATAATGGCCACTCAGATTGCACAATTTACATCAATAACCCGTGTAGACAAAAATTGCATGTACCCCAATAAATGCTGTCTAATTTGACAACATTATGATAGGTTGGCCATTCAATATGTAGAGTATTCCATGTGTAATTACTGCATAGTGCACTGTGTATCCTTTGGTGTATACAGTTGTAGTGAACTAAGTTACACAAAGTGTACTTTCAAGTACACACCATGTAATCCTCTCCAACCAACCAAAAATTGAAAGTTTCTTAGTGGGATATCAGGTAATTATTTATCATCTCTTTACCCATTATGAAAATGAAACACTAATTGAACCAAGATTAACATGTAAAAAAAATTAATTAAATATTAATTAATGAATGAATATAATGAAATGAAAATCTATCCACAATTGCACATAGATCAATAATCAAATAAATAATTTTAAAATTAAACATAAACCATTTGATATCACTTTTTGATTCTCATCACAGTGAAAGCAAGAATTTGTGGGAGATTTATTAAAATTTCTTTTAATTATCATTGCTTGAAAAATAAGAGATGATATTTCACATAAATATTTTAACATATTTATTTAATATCATAAGAAATGAATACCTGATATTGTGATCTTTCTTCATTGATGGATATTGATTTGAAAAGAAGTCCCTTTGTAATTTTCTTCATTTATTTATTAGTATCCAAGGTTATAATCCCTCTCGAGGTGATCTACACATGCTCCTGTAATCAATGAAAAATTCCACTCAATTTCAGTTTACTAGAGTAAAAAATCAAATTTCCTATATTTTTCATTCTTGATCATTCATTATTCAGTCTTAAATAAATCTCTCATATGTTTCTCATTCTTTTGAGAAAGAAGGTGTATTCAAGAGAGATTTTTTGTGCCCAATAAATCTCTATTTATATTGAACTGATCGATCCTATATACAATATAAATAACCATCTATTTATAGAGCTAGGGTTTACGTTTAAATATTTATTTAATTCTTACTGACAATTAAATAATACAATAACCTTTAATATACCCCATGTCACATAATAAAATAATAATAATATTATTTTGTGGCTTATACCAACTTGTGCAATAACAAGTATTATATAACCGACTTGTTAATTAATATTTTTCATCAGAATCGATCTTAGTCCATTCTAAATCCTCTAGCATTTATTGAATACCCAAATAAGATATTTTATTCTCGTAAACAAAAATTTTATCCACAAACTAATAAATATATGTTTATTATATATTAAATGAAATAAAAATATCTATTTTTATTAACATTTCGTAAATATGAATATATATATATAATTTATTCGATCAATAAAACTGGATTAAATTATTCCTCTGTATTGAGAATAATATTTATTCGATTAATTAAATTTAAATAGAATTTAATCGATAACAACAGAAACACTTAGTGTGTGACCCTCCAGGATTATTTCTCATTGGAATAAGGAATGATTTCCTAATGTCCTAGATTATTTCCTTTCAATGGGTCACGAAACCCATGATAAAGAACATAATTTTATAATGACAACAACCACATATGAATGCTCACTATGTAATATATTCCCCTTTTCAAAATATCTCATCAATAAGGTTGAAAATTCATGTTATTAACCTATATGATTGATACGTATTTCTTTGAATATCTAAAATAAAAAAATCATTACACTATGTCCATAGAATTTATGGAAACAATTCTATTCTAATCAAAGGGATGAGATATTAGCTTTCATAAAGATGGAAGGGATAAATCCTTCTTCAAAATATCCATTAATTTCAAGTCAATCGTGATGCACCCAACATACCCAACCTCATTGTAGACATATGTCATCAAGAGTTTCATTAGAAAATCTAATTTTCTGATTCATGATATGAAATAATGATAATATTAAAATATATTTATCATTACGGATGTTCAAAGATATAAATAATTAATGGCACCAAAACATGCGGAATTCTTAGTAGAGTGTCTGTTTTCATAATCTCTATTCTTAGAGATTAAAAAGTGAGAAATTCATGAGAACAATATTCATCCACTTATGATTACTCTCTCCTGAATATCTAAATACTATTTGTACCATCATAGTATGTTATTCAACCACAAAAATATACTAATAATATTTTCATAGCAATTCAGTGTTCTCATCATAGTAAGGAATTGTTATAACCTTATCAATGAGAAAAATACTCTAGGACATTATCACATTAAATACATAAAGAACAATGAACATGATGTAATATTATGTTTAATTACTATTAAATACATCAAATATACACGTAATCAAATTACAAAACAATGGTCCTAAGAAAAAAACTATATCATATTAAGATCTAATGGTTTATGTTCTTTGGTTCCATTTTCATTCATATATTATGAAATACCAAATTTTTAAGTGCTTGGATCCATGTATTATGACCCTTTATGTGTTACCAGAGCTCGTGGTTTTTTATGAGGATTATATTATGTATGAAGGGGTCTCACTATTAAATCTAGAAGTTGGAAAAATACATGACATGAAAGGGGTTTTTATGTTTTGTATGTTAAGTTCACAAAATGTTAAGGATGCTTCATGGGGTGATTCTTGATTTTTATTTATTATATTTAAAAGTATTGAGATGATGAAAATTTCTATGGGATCTAAGACACAATGATTACATGACATGTAAGGGTCACATGCCAAGTAAATACCTTTTGTAGTGTGTAAAAAAAGGTGTAGTTCTCAAGGATTTTTTTCAAAACCCTAAAACCCTTTAGATTCTTGGAAATCTAAAAAACATTTCATACTTTTGGGTATTCCTTCAATGGGGATCATTCCTTGGCCTCCATCTTTAATCCATAGTGATTTTTGGTGATCCAAGGTGTGTTCTTTATAAATTTCTTATGGTTTCTTCCTTGTTCAGTCTCATTTCCTCCTATTTCCTCTTTTCTTGTGATGTAAGATCATCTATCATATTTATAATGGGGTTTACATGGGATTTTATTGGCACAGTTAAGATGCATTGTCCTTGTATGAGTGAATCGTTTTGCTGGAGATGTGATCAGTATCTTCAATGTTGGTCCATTATCACGTAATGAGCATTGATGCCTTTGAGGTGGGGGATTCATTACGTCTCTATTTATTTATGTGAAATCATAAATTGAGAACAGTTTATCCCATCTAATGGAATTTGAATTAACCTAATAATGGTTTTAAAAAATTAATAAAGAAATGGGAATAAATGATTTCATGTTGATTCTTTATAGCATTATAGCAGTTTTCCTATTGTTTTCCTAGATAGTATGATATCTGTGACATGCTTTGTTAGCATGTTGTTCAGATTGTAGTAACATGTAGAAATTTGGTAAAGAACATAATGTTAAAATCAATAAATAATTAATTAGTTTATGAATTAAATAAGAGGAATTTTTTTAATATAAACTTTTTTATAATTTTATGTTTATTAAATTGTTGTAAGTATGTATCTTAAATTAATTGTTTAATAAACTTGAATCAAGATAATTAATGTTGATAATAATAAAAGTAATGTTAATTTGATAATGTCTTCTCTGGGCTTTTTGAATCCCAAATAATTGTTAAGAGAATGTTTTTACATTGATAGTTTGTTATATCTTAATTCCTTAAGTTTCCCATGGTTGGAACCAATGATTAAAAAATTGGTTAATCCATGATGGAATAAAAACTAGTTGGTTGATAAAAATTAATGTTCTTGTCCTGAGCTTCTTATTTTATAGAGAATTTTGAGTGCCCTCTTTTGGGATATGTGAGTGGTCATTTTCATGTGAAGGATGACTTCTTTATTTTAAGGGACCAGTTTACTTATTGGTTATACTTATTTTCCCCCTATTTTGTGATGTTATCCTGGGATAGATGAGCCCGGGATGGTTTTTGTGATATGTGGGGTGAGAGGGCCTGGATGTGATGTGATCCTGAGATGGCTAATGTGATGCGAGTGGGGAGTCCTAGATGATGTGGTGGTAGTTGATGCCTATGCTGGAGAGATGCATCGAGATATGAATGTGGGTTTTAGGGATGAAACCAGTGACGATGGAACAGGTTTAAGTTGGGATTAATTGTTGAAGTCATGACGGGAGATGGGATGATCTCTTGTGAGTATTTTTAATAGATGATGGCCATGTTTATTGTTTTATTTTCATTCCATCATCCACTGCTCAAGGCAGTTGACTATTCTTGGTTGCATGTTTCCTCTTGGTGGTAGCTTTTTATAGTTTTCCTAGAGTACCTAGATATGGAATGATGCTTATAATTAATAAATAATCCTTAACCTAAGGGGTTGGTTGATGCTGGAATGAAAATGATGAAATATGATAGTCTTGTTAAATAGTGGACTTAGTTTGGATTATTCCTAGAGTGAATGGAGTTTACTCAGTCAATTAGTGTAATTTAATATAATGTGGAATAAGTATAATGGTTAATTAATGGATTATGAATTAATTAATTCATGGAAAATTGTAAAAAAAGAATGAATTTAATATGGCTCTTTAAAATTCATGTATGGTTATAGGATATCTTGTCTTAGCAGAAGCAGTCGGGAGTTCGATCGACGTTATCTACAATTGAGTCTAGGACAAGGTTATGCCCATAGTTTTGTTGTGAGATATATTGTATCCTATATATTTTTTGATTCTATATGCTTCCCCAACCTTCTAGGTTTGGGAAACTGACACCCAGTGGACTCTGGGAGGGTGTTTTCCCCAACATCTTGGGGGGGAGGATGGATAGATGAATAACCCATCATTCTACACTCTTTTTTCTTGGTAGTTAATTGTGTTAATATGGATGATGATTATTTTCCCCATATATATGTATCGAGTTCTATAATTTATTCTTGTTATTCCACACACCTGTATTACCAGATATAGTATCCAAAGGATTATTATAGGTATAATGGTTATAGTCTATGATGGATTGAGGTACTTACATGGTGTATGGGATATAATGGATTGAGGTATAATACATGATGTATGATACACATCATGAAGGATTTGGAGGATCCTACAAACTACATGGCTACTATATATGGTGATGTGATATGGGATGATGTAATTATGTGATGCACATGGTGCATGTTGTGATGCCTTGCCCATGTATTTTTGTGTTGTCTTACATTTGGATAGAGATGTCCCAGGACATGCGACGTTGGGGAAGAGCGAAAAACTAGTCGGGAAGCAAGGGTAGGGTACCCTTGATGTTTCATTACTATTTTATATGCTCTCTGGTATGTGATATATTGTGAGAGTAATCTATGGTGAGGTATAGAACATAATATACCTTTTTAGGTGATGAGTTAGTTTCACTTTTGTTCATTGTGATTTAGCAATATTTGTTTATATTTATCATGAGTGGATTTGGGGAGGATCCTACTGAGCATAATATTATTCTCACTCTACGTATATATAAACTATTTTTCAGGTTATCCAGATCAATTTGGAAATCGAGTTGGATATTACTAGCTCGTGGTTTTACAGGAGTTGTTTGGGATTTGTGGTCACTTCCATATTTACCTTTTTCATACTTTTACTTTTCCTTTTAGTTGGTATAGTATTGTTTAAAATTACATGTTCCAGTTGGGAAATATATATATATATATATATATATATATGAGCTGGAGTTGATTAGAGTTGCCTAATTATCTCTTCCTTCTTCATGTTTCTCTTAGAGGGCAAGGCCTCCCATATGGAAGTTATTTATACACTCGGTGCTAGTCACCAATCTGAGGCCTATTAGAGGTGGGACATGGGAGGTCACCATATCTCTCCCCTCAATGTAGTATTTTTATGGGGATGGAGACCTAATAGGGTGGTATCAAAGGTTTAAGTTGAGGGATATGATGGAGTTTGGAGTTAGGAATAGGTGTGGTTAATGGGTTGGTATGTAATCATTGTTAACTAAGTTTAGAGAGTGTTGTAAACAAAAGATACTAATTGAGACACAGTTATTTAGGCACCCCTGTGATCTGAGTCACTAACAATTAATTTTACTAAGCCTATTAAATGACGGTATATTGGTCGCAGGGTAGAGACCTTGGAAAGGATCATGCATCATTATTATATGCACATGTGTTTGAAATGGGTAGACCTTGGGATAGGTTAAAACCCAAAAAAATATAATAAAATAAATAATTAATTAATTTTAATTATTTCATATTATATGTTTAGGAGTATAATGACTTGTTCTTTTTGTAGGAATGGTTCTAGGTAGATGTCCTCATCAGGTTCGTGAAAATGATGCTTTGCAGGATGTTCCATTAGATCATTGTATAGTAGAATTCGATGATGAAGACGATTGGAGGAGGACACTCATAGAGTTTTAGTGAAAAAAATTTTAGATGTATGAGGGCTTCATTTCATATTTAATAATAGAAGACAAATTACAGTCGGTTGAGATAACATTTAGTTTGATACGTGGTTATAAGGATCACTGAGTTTTTTTGTGTGATGATTCTATAGGGGGTAGTGAGGTAGTTGTTGTTATTATTCCTCAGTGATCATGAAAAGTTATTTCTTGTGGGATAAGTTTTGTGACTAGTTCCATGCATGGTTTCTTTCTTTGATTGTGATGGTGGCTAGTTGGAAGGAGCTTCTTACCCTTTGGCATGGGAGTTCCAACGTGAGGGAGTTTAGGATCCATTTCAGGACACTTCTGCAATATTCTTCAGACTTGTATCTAGATGAGGAGACTAGGTTGATCCATTTTGTAGAGTATTTTCATCTAGATATATAAATCCAGGTCACCCATTTTATGGTGAATATGTATCTCAATGTGCGGGTGAGAGGATAAGTTATCGATAGGGTTCTATCCAGAACCAAATCATCAAAATAGGGGAGTCTTCCGAATTCATTGTAATGAATAGTTGTGGTCTGGGATTCCCATTGTAAGGAATGAAGAGTTTTTTTGTCATATGGGGTTACGTCCTAGTCATCATCATGTCATTTCTCTAGGGTGGTTTCTCTAAAAACATTTCCATGGGATCAGGTGTAATTTTTATTATGGAGGCCAAGGTCATTAGTGGTGAGAGTGCCCGACCATTATGATTAGTCAGTGTGTGCTAGGTGTTATGATTTAGGTTATTCTATTGAGGTAGTTTCATATATGGTAGCAACAATAGGGTGTTCTAGTTTGGGATTAGAAGAGAGGAGATGGGGATGGTAGAGTATATGCATGAGTTTCTCATCATCCCTAAATAGTAGAGCGTAGTCATAGAGGAGGTCGTTAGTATGTTCAATGAGGCAGTATAGCAGGTTGTGGTCAACATTATGCTTCAGCGTTGATATCATCGAGAGAGGGGACATTGTTTGAGGTACCCTTTTCTAGTTTTTTACTTGTGTACATGCTAGTTTTTATTTAAGAGGGACACAATTCATTATATCACCTTCCATCATTTATGATTTTCGACGTTACATGGAGAGGATTCTAGTTCCCTTGGCATTGAATATGCTAGTTGGAGGTCAAGAGGACTAGTATGAAGTATGTACATACAATGAGATAGTGTTGGCGTAGAAACTCTCTTTGGGAGATTTAATATTTTTATGTATATATACATATAAAATCATACTTGGAATGAATTGTCTTTATTCAATGTAGGATATCATTGATTTATTCAAGTGGAATTCTGTTTCCTAGGATGCTTATGGAGAGAAAATGGTGTTTTCTGGTGAGAAAGAGCCTCAGATGGGTCATATGATTATTCTATCTTTATCTTTTTTGATGGTAGATCTGATGATGAGCTCGTTGGAGGTTTATAAATTGGTGCTTCATAGGGTTATAGAGGAGTACCCTACTGTATTTCCTGAGGGGGTTATAGTGTTACCCTCACTATGGAAGATCGAGTTTAGGATCAAGATGGAACTAGGCATATCTCATATATTGTTGTCTCTATATAGGTTTTAACCCTCTAATTTGTGAGCGATGTGAGTAAATCTCAATGATCTATGATAACAGTGCCTTGTTTAACCAAGTGCATCACCTTGGGGTGAAAATTTTTTGTTTGAGAAGAAGGATAATGACAGTTTATGGATTTTTATCGATTATAACCACTCGAACCAAGTGATAGTGAAGAACCACTACCCTCTTCCATTGATTAATGATTTATTCGATCAGATAAAGGAATCATGTTGGTTATAAAAGATTGATTTGTGTTTATCATATAATCAGATGAAAGTAAAGGGTGAGGATATCATGAACACTACATTCCATTGTCGTAATGGGAATTTTGAGTTTATTGTAATGTTTTTTGGTGGGATTAATGATACTATTGTGTTCATGGGTTTGATGAATGTAGTTTTTATATTGTTCCTAAATACGTTTATGGTGGTCTTTATAAAAGATATCCTTATGTACTCATTTGAGGAGGAGAATACATAGAATCTCTATGCAGTTTTGGGACTTCATCATCATGAGTAGCTATTTAGGAAGTTGATGAATTGTTAGTTCTGGGATCATCATGTCTATTTCATAGGGAATTTCTTATCCCAATAGGGATTGGTTGAAAATAATTTTAAGATAGAGGCAGTTGTGACTTATTCATATCATAAGACAGTGGTAGAGGCAAGGAGTTTCCATGGTCTTATAGGGTATTACAAAAGGTTCATAGACGATTTATCTTGGGTGGCAACTCATCTGAAATCCTTATCTTGGAATGATCGGGGGTACTTGTGGACTGACTATTTCCAAACATCTTTTGATAACCTGAATGAGATGTTGATCAATTCTCCATTCCATTGTTTTCGATCCTAAGGAGTTCAATATGAGGTTTTCTATGATGGTTCACATCTTGTATTGGGATTCGTTCTGATCCAGTAGAGATTGGTTGTTTCTTATGGGTCTCTTTAATTACTTCCCCCTGAGCTTACATATGCCACCCATGATCTTAAGTTGTCATTATTTGTATTTTCATTGACTTTTTGGTGACATGTCCTCATCGAAGATCATTTTATGGTTTTTAATAACCATTAGAGCCGGAGGTATTTCATATCCCAGTGTGACATGAACATTCATTAGCATCGTTGGATGGAATTCATGAAAGATTAGGACTTCCAGATTTTGTATATTCTAGGAAAGGGAAATGTTTTAGCTGTTGCGCTGAGCAAGAATTCATGTAGTGATGTCGTGTGTAAATATTTAAATTCATAGAGAGTGAATAAATAACTCTCAGTGATTCATCTGGGTATTGGAGAGGTTGAGGAATAGATTTTATTTTCCACATAACAGTATAGTCATCTTTGGTATAAGGGATTGAGGATTCCTAGTTTGGCGATTCTGAGATGGAGGTCTAGAGAGACTGAGTTTTTTTTTGTGATTCCCTTGATGGTTGGTCTAAGGATAGAAAACACTGGGTGTAATTTTAGGGAAGGCTTTTCATTCCTTCGATGATGGTTGAGATAGTTCATCATAAGTTATATAGTTCACTTTTGGTAGTATATACAAGCATAAAAAAGACATACCATGCTTTGAGAGGTCAGGTTTTTTGGCATGGGTAAATCATGTAGTTGAAAAGTTTGTTTCTCTATGTTTGGCCTTTTAGAAGGTGAAGGCCAACCACCTTGCTTCTGGTGGTTTTATCCAATTATTAGATGTTCCAAAATGAAAGTGGGAGGAAATATTTGTTGGACTTCATTACCGATTTACCTTATGAACAGTGAGGATATGATGCTATATGGGTCATAGTTAATTGTTTTAGGAAATCATCCCACTTTATATTTACCAGGAAGTCAATATTGTTATATTTTTTTATCAAGAAAGTATCTAGAGGAGGTGGTGTGACTCCACAAAGTCCTGATGAAGATCAACTATGATGGAGATCCTTGTTTTACCACTAGGCTGAGGAGAGGTCTCCAAAAATATTTTATATCTCAGTTATTCCTTAACAGTAATTTTCATCTATAAATGGATGGTCATATAGAGCAGACCATCCAGACTCAGGAAGATATGTTGCACCCTTTTTCCTAGTGTCTTGAGGTTTGTGGATGAGGCACCTTTTTTTTGTTTAGATTTATTACAGGACTATTTTCCACTCCACCATTTGTATAGTTATGTTTGAAGCTTTGTAGGACCTACCATTATGTTCTACAGTGTGCTGGATTGGGTTTAGATAGGAAACAATTCTCAGACCTAAACTGGTACAGAATACAATAGATATGGTTTAGGTAATTCATGAGAGGATGAAGGCAACAAAAACTCATTATAAATCCCATGTCGATCATAGGTGGAGACCTATGGAGTTAGAAGTTATAGAACATTTGTTCATGAAGGTGACTTTACATCATGGGTAGTGAAGTTTTTGTCATGGGAGTAAGATTTATCCACGGTTTTTAGGCCTTTTGAGGTGTTGAATCATTTTGGATTAGTATAATATTAGATAGAACATCCTTAGTAGATGATCTAGATAAAAGATTGTTTTCACATGTCTCAACTCCATCATTATATTCATGATGAATCTCATGTCATCAATTGGGGTGAGATCGATGTTGACGATGATGTGACCTTTAAGGAGAAACCTTTGGAGATCTAGGACCACAAAGTATAAAGTGTTGTGTGGAAGTGATATTATCTTGGTTCATGTGTTATGTAGATACAGGGGAATGGAGGAGAGTACCTGGGAATGTGAGACATATATGTTCACTCATTACCCCAATATTTTTTATTTTTATCTCTTATTTGGTAACATTATTCCCCTATGGATGTTTTCATTTCATGTTTATGTTATTATTTCCACTTTTTTCTTATAGTGTATTTACTCTCATTTGATAGGTATCTCTTTTGGGGGAGGGCTTAGGAGCTAGTTATTACTATTGATTTATTTTTAACTTGTTTCCTCTGGGTGAGGTGGTTGTACTCTTGATATGGTGAGATCTTTGAGAGGTATCTCATGGGGTGGTTTTATGATTTAAAACTTTTTCATAATCTATCTGGTTTCAGTTTTAGATTATCGAGGTTTGAATTGGTTGAGTGGTATCTAATATAAGGCCCCAGATCAGTGTAGTCTGACACTTTACATGTTATCAGAAATCATGGTGCTCATAGGAGTCTTAGATTGAGTATGGAGGGGCCCAACTATTAAAAGATTAATACATGGAGGATACACAATGTTTAAGGGGTTTTCATTCCATTTATGTTTAGTTCATGGCTTGCTAGGTATGGTTCATGGGGTTATTCATGATGTGTATTTTTTTTATTAAAAGGCTTGAGATGATGCATTTTTCTTTGATAAAATCTAAAACATGATGATTACACAACTTGTAATGGTTATACATCGTGTAAATCCCCAATGCATCATGTTTATAAAACGTGCAAAACTCGAGATTTTCATCAAAATCCTATAGAAGTATCAACTCTAGGTGATAAAGAAATCCTTCTCTTAGGATTTGGGGAATTCTTTTGATGGGGATCAATCCATTCCCTTCTCTATTTGATCTATGGAAATTCATGGTGATCCAAGCTATGTTAATTTTTCATTTCTTAAAGTTACTTCCTCATTCGTTCTTATTTCCTACCTTTTATTCCTTCCATTTGATGGATGATCATATGCAAGTTTTCAAATAGGGTTTCCATGGAATCTTTTTGGTCTGGTTATTCAGCGATATCCTTGTATGGGTGCAGCTTCTTACAGGATTGGTGATCGGGATCTGCAATGTTGGTATGTTCTCATGTGAAGAACATTGATGCCTTTGAGGTATGGTATTTATTTATTAGAAATCATAAATTGAGCATGGTTTATCCATTTTAATTGAAATAAAATTAAAACAATAATTATTTACCTGAATTAAAAATGAAATGGGTCGTAGCACTCGCATGTTGATGCTTTTTACCATTATAACAGGTTGCCACTTATTTTTCTAGATAGGGTGGTATATATGTTATTATTTTTTATTTTGTTTTATGCATAATGTATAATTTTGAGAATTTATATAGAATTTAAATCCAAAATTAACCAACAATTAGTTATTTTAATAATTAAAGAAGATAGATGTTGGAATCCAACATTTTTTGTAATTTTAGGTTAACCAAATTGATTAAATTATGAATTTTTAATTAATTGGTTAATGAACATGAATCATGATAATGCTTGTTTATAATAATAAAAGGCATGTTAATTTGATAATGGTACTTCTCTAGGTTTATTGAAATTGGAATAAATGTTAAGAGCATGTTTCTCCTTTGATAGCTTGTTATAACTTGATGGCTTAGGTTACCCATAGTTGGAACCTGTTATTAAGAAATTATTTAATTGACGATAGAATAAGAACCAAATTATTGATAAAGATAATTTTTTGGACCTAAATTGATTATTATTTTAGAACACCGAGGTCCTTGTTTTTGGTTCTGTGAGAGCTCATCTACTTGTGAATGCTGAATACCTTGTTTGGAGGGCCTACTTTCCCTGTTGATTATGCTTGATTGTTCCTGCTACTTTTTTGATGGGATCATGGGATGAATATTGTGATATGAGGGGTGGGGAGGCCTAAATGTGATGTGGTCTTAGGATGGATGATGTTATGTGGGTTGAAAAACATAGATGATGCGGTAGCAATTGATGCATGTGCTGGTGAGATTGCTCCAGATATGCATGTGGGTGTTAGGGAAGTCACCAGTGACGATGGAATGGATAGAATCTAGGATTACTCATTGATGTAATGTAAAGAGTTGTTATTATCTATTTTAAATCTATTTAATGGCTGATGTCTGGGTTGCTTATTTTATCAAGATTTCTTTGCACACAACTTGAGGTAGTTTGATGTTCTTGGTTACATATTTTCTCTTGGTGGTCACTTAGGATAGTTTTCTTAGAGTACCTAGATATGTAATGATTCTAATAATGAATAAATAATTAATAACCCATGGGGTTGGTTGATGTTGGAATGAAAATGTTGATATATGTTCATCTTCGTAAACTGTGGACTCAGTTTGGATTATTCCTAGAGGGTATGGACTTTACTCTATTGATTATTGTAATGTAATGTAATTTGGAATAATTATAATGGTTAATTAGTTGTTAATGAAGAAATTAATTTATCAAAAATGATAAAAATAAAACAATATATCTTTAAAATTCATGCATTCATATAAGATATCTGGTCTTAACAGTGGAAGAGGGGTGTCTGAGTGACATTTTCTATAGTTGAGTCTTAGACTAGGTTATGACCATAGCGTGGTTGTGAGATATATTATATATTATATATTATTTGATTTAATACATTGTCCCACCCACGTTGGTTAGGGTAACTGATTCCTAGTAGACCATGGGAGTGTTTTTCCTCCAATTTCCTAATGGGAGGATGGAAGGCTGACTACCCATTCTCGACCCTCTCTTCTCTTGGTTGTTACTTGTGCTGCTATGCATGTAAATAAGTATTATCATATATGTATTTATAGTGTTTTAATGGATTTTGGTTATTTCACACACATGTTTCACCTGATATAATATCCAAAGGATTATTATAGGTATGACGGGTATAGGTTGTGTTGGATTGAGGCACTTACATGATGTATGAGCTGTAATGAATTGAGGTATAATAACCAATGTATGATACACCCCATGTAGGATATGGTGGCTTCCAAATACTAAATAGTTATTATATATGGTGATGTGATATGGGATGAGGTGATGGTGTGATGCATTGGGTGTATGTTGTGATGCATTTACCAGATGTTTTCATGTTGGATTACTTTTGGAGAGAGATGGATCAAGACAAGAGAAATTGTGGAAGAGCAAAAAATCAGTGGGGAAGTGTGAGTGGGGTACTCTTGATGTTTCATTACTATACTATATTCTCTATTTTATGCAATACTTGGTGAGAGTTATCCATTATGATATTGAGAACTCAGTATACCGATTTATGTGATGAGTTAGTTTCACTATTGTTAACTATAATTTAGTATGATTTATTTATCTTTTACATAACACTATATTGGAATGATCCTACTAAGTATATATTTATGATAACCATATATATATATATATAGACTGTTTTCAAGTCATCTGGAGTAGTTTGGAGATCGGGATAGATATTACTAGCTCGTGGTTTTACCGGTGTTGTTTCTTTTTCATGGTCGTTTCTATCTTTACCTTTTTGGTACTTATAGTTTTCCTTTTAGTTGTTGTGTCACTATATGAAATTTAATGATTCACTTGGTATTTATTTGTACACACACATAAAAACACACACACACACACATATATATATCTAATAAGTATTTGAGTACCCATACTATATATTCCACATGTTTTTCTAAGAGGGTAACACATCTCATATGCACATTTCTTATACCCTCGGTGCTAGTCACCAACCCAAGGCCTACTAGGGCTGGGACTAAGGTAGTCACCATCTCTATCCCCTAATTTAATTATCTTTGTGGGGATAGGGCATGAAAATATTTATTCCATGACTTATATTTATGATCTACGATATGTAGGGTATGATATTCAAAATTTATTATTGTGTTCTCAAACCCTTATACTCATGTTATGTTGATATCTCCCTTGTCTACTCATACTGATTATATGAGCAAACTATTTTTTATATTTTATTTCCCCATGTTATGAAGAAATTTATTATGTATGATATGTATTAGAAGGGTGCTCATTATGAATAACTTAGTGGGAGATGATGTGGTTTATTTATGAATCAGTTGTTTATCTATCCATGTTTCCAAAGGAACAAGACCAAAAATATTATGGAATGGATTGTTATGTTATGTAATGAGTATTCATTTATTCATATTTTATATTTATGTATGAAAAGTGTGAGTATATATAATATCCAATCACATTCAATTCATGTAATGGATTGAGATTTGATAATCATGTGTCCAAACTATGTTCAAAGACCATTATATTTCCCTAAACAAAATTTTAAAAACATATTTCATATATACTTCAATTTTCATTAAGTGATGATGAAAAAATACAACAAAACTACACTCACCTTATTCATGTTAGAATTATCTTATGTTAATGATATTTATGAATAAATATTTGTCACAATGTGAAATGTGAAAAACAAAATTGTGTTGATAATGTGTGTTAAAACAAATCAAACTCTGATTGAATCCATTAGTATTTTCAAAGCTATAAATTAGTGATTTATCATAATCGATGTGAATTGATCATGAAATGTGTGTCGAATATTCATATGGAAATTTTGATGATAAATAAAAATCCACATATAAGATAAAAAAAAGAAATTCAGAAGAGAATACAATGTAGATCTATTAGTCATCATCTCATTATACTATATATATATATATATTGGAATTCCAAAGGGTAAAAAAACTCATTAAAGTTGACCATTATGAATTGAATTTATTGGGAATCGAGTAATAATTATTATCATTATTATGATATCCATTAAATAATATTTCTTAACTAAAATATGGATATATCATTCAAAAAGGCGTTGTTATAACCCCTTTACTAAACTAAATACAAAACAAGGATCAAAGAGGATGGGATAAATGGATATAATACTGATATATTATTAATTATATAAAATAATTATTAGTTATACTGAAATATTTGTAATTTAATTTAGAAATTATTTTTTATTATATATTTGAATATAAATATATATTAGGTAGAGGAAATTACATACATCAAGCAACACACACTCATACACTCTAGTGAGCCCAGCCTTATCTCTCCTCACAAGGAATTAGAGCCATCTAATTAAAATATTTTATAATACATCAATGTGGTCTATGAAAACACCACCACTATAAAGGATGCTATGGATGGTAGTGTTAGTGGTGATAAATTAAAAAATCTAACATAACCTTAAAAATTTATATGAGGAGCTCAAAACATGTCATAATGTATGGAGCCAGAGACTGAGACTAGTGTAGTGATATCCAATAAAAACATCAAAATCCTTTGAGATTGAAAATATACATTAATATGAAAGTTGAATATGGTAGATTCATGAAACAATTAGTAGATTCCATGTTTCCCACAATTCATAAAGTATGCACAAGCATCTTCTTCCATCAATCATGGAAGATATAGAAGAAATTAATTATGCATCCAATGCTTCACTGGTTTTACACACCAAAAAATAGTCGTTTTATTTTATTAGATATTCAAGAAATTGAATGGAAGTGGAATAAAAATTAATATTAAGGAAATAACCAACTAACCCATGGAATGAACATGCACTCAAACAAGGCAGCACAAAGAATTAACCAGAAAACCCCAATGTAAATTTATTATTGGAATTGGGATACAATTATAGTCATGCACAAAAAAAATAATCTACAACAAGACACTTATTTAAGAAGCATGACCCTGAAAAAACATCAATAAGTCTGTAGAAATTCACATCTAGATTAATGGTTCATGACTGAGAATTCCCTAATTCTGTAGAAGATAATATTATAGGATTTAAAGAAGAGGAGGAATCGGTACACTACTGCTTATATACAATGGATCTAAGTTAATGGGTGAAAAGTTCCATTTCATATCCATAACAAGATATAACCCCCCACCACAAATATTTTTATCCAATATCAAGTATAAATACCTTCACAACAAGATGAATAGTACTTGCAACAATTTTTCCTTATTTTGTGAGAAGACAAGGAATTGGTATAATGCAGTTTAGATATACTGGATCTTAATAAAAGAGTGAAACGTTATTATTTATATAAATGAATTATTATTTTTAAATATATATCACTAATTATATATATATATATAATTATATGAAAACAAAACTATATTTACATACAAAAAGGTTTCATATATATATCCCTAATTAGATAAATATAAATATTGATTAAATTTATTTTCTATTTTATTAACAAACTATTCATTATTATTTATATTTAATTTATTATTTACATTTTAAATTATTATTTAATTATATTTATAAAGAAAACTAATATTATAGTTATGAAAAAAAAATTTCATATTTGAACAAACTATCATCAGTTTCCTATTGTTTACATATAATAATTTTTTTTTATAATGTATATACAAATTTATATTGATTACATTTAAAAAATATATAAAACATATTTTGAAAATTTATAAAATTTTAAATATAGGATGATTTTTTAAATTCAATTATAGATTGAACCCATGATAATAATTATCTCTTTTACCAATAGGGAAGTGACTACTTGTGGAGGTCATAATTGACTCATCATAAAAGCCTTTAGCGACTACTGATAGCGGTCATTAATGGAGTACGAATGCATGGTGTGTTGTGGGTGGTCACCTTGGTGTCTTGGGAAGTCAAGAATACAGTACCATGTTCCCACCATCCATGGAAGATGCATAGAAACATAATGGTGTTAAAAGTGTCAATGTGAATTTTGTTGAGGTCTTAAGAAGTCAGGGGTGAGGGGTCAAGGGTGTTGAGGGAAGATTACATTGAGGGAGGTTGATGGTGGTGGTCAATGGTAGGCTACGATGTTAAGGGAAGAAAGGGTGGAATTGTAGTAGTAATATTGTTGAGGTGATGGTGTGTTGGAAAATTCTAATCAGATTTTTAGTTTAGTATTAGGTACTAACACTGGCGGCCTCCTACTTATGCTTTTGAAAAAATAAACATTTCATGTACTGATTTAAATTTTTTAAATTATTATTTTTATATATATATATGACTTTATTTATTCACATATAATACATATTTTTGAGTTTTTTGTTTGATAGAAGGGGATTTAGCCACATTAACACCTAAAATATTTTTCACCATAGAAATGCAGTATAATGGTACTCAGAGTTGTTTCATGAAGAGATTGCAGACTATGTTTTCAAAATTATTACTTTTGTTAATTTGTTTTTTTAAATGTTAAATAAATTGTTAATTTTGGAAAATAAGTTTAAAAAAGCTAAATAAAATTAAAAAATAAGTTAGAAAAAGTGTTATAAGTTAAAGATGGGAAATTTTGAAAATAAATGAGAAAGTATAATTTAGATAACCTTAGTGGACATGTTTTGAACATCAAATACACATTAATTCATTGTTTAAAAATTTTACAAAATTGCATTTCTCAATGTATAGTTAAATAAATCAAAGTATAAACAATAATTTCCTAAAAACGATATTGATACCTTAAACATGGGTGTTTATCCCCTTATGAAAGTTATTTGAATAACCAATGATATTTGAACAAAAAACGTAATTGAATTTTTTGTGCTCATGAGTGAGACATAACTCAATAAATTTAAACACCAAGAAAAATTACATAGTTTCATAATTGTAAAAATTATCTAGAGAAGTTTATAAGAATATTAATTAAGGAACAAAAATGAAAATTTTAGTTCCAGAAAATAGTTTCCAGAATAATTCAAATAACTAAAATGAAAATCACAAATATAAAAATATAAAAGTATCCACATGCTTCCACTATCCATAACCACTTGGGAGTTTAATCTGCTATGGAAAGATTACTACATATGTACTCTTATTCTCCATCTGACCCTCTCCGACATTGATATTTTTCTATCTCTCTAATTCTTGAAATGTAAGAGGAAAAACATATTTATAAATAAGAGTTGAGGTATATTTTCCTTCCAATTATTTCATTCAAAATTGAGTACATTTTCATCACATAATAATACGTATTCTTGTGAGTTTTTCTTCAAAAAATTTATTCAGAATCATCTTGGATGTCCATAAAAAATCTGAGATCTATTTGATACATGAATAAAAAGTTATCTTTGATATACTAAATTTTAATTTTTAGCTAAACATACTTTTAGTTTTCCTCCAATTACATGTGTCCATTGAATTCCTTACATGTCTATTATTTTCATAATATTTTATTGAGATGTGATCCACTGATATAGATTTTTTTTCCAACAAGAGTCAAATAATTTAGAATCATATATCCAGAGTTATGGCCCATTCAATGAAGGTTGGTCAATTCTATCCACCTATTTTTCATCCAATTTCATGATTTATTTTGTCTTCAAATGGTTTTATTTATATATAGGTCCTATTTTAATGAATTGAATCTTAATAAACATAGAATCCTAAAAAAGTAATTGTTCAATTTGGATCATTTTGGAAAAAGTTATGGAAGAAATATGAAAATGATAAAAAAATAATTAAAATATTAAATTAATCCATTTTTATAATAATTACCACAATTCATAAAAAATATAAAAATAGTGTAATTTCATTCAAAAAGACAAAATAGTTAGATATTATTCCTTGAAATATAAGAAATAATGAAAAAATTATTACAATTAATTCCCCCAGACATAAGACATGGACTCCTAGACAAGTAAGCATAAAATATAACACTAAAGTGATTCCAAAACACAAGAATATGATACAAGACTACATAAATAGGCTTTATCAGTTCTATAAACTAACTTCATCGTTACTGAAAAAAATATGTTGAAATTAACTGTAATAGTCAATGCCTTTTATCATCGCTAAAAATAATGCCGATAGAAGCTACCTTTATCAACGTTAGAAAATCCTTGATTAAGTAGTCCTTCTATCGATGCATTTTTTAGCATTGATGGAGGTATAAATTCATTAATTATTTTTATAGTTTTCATAAAATCTTACTTGTAGCAGTGTGATACTATAATTTACAATTAACAACAACACAAAATGGTGGAATTTAATTTCAATTAAATTTATATCACAATACAACAAAAAACATAGTACAATACTTACAAAAATTTCAAAAATTGACATGCATAATTAAATATGAATTTAATATTATATTTATATGTATAATTAAATTGGTATGTATAAATAATTACAAAAATCAACAAATTCATAATAATTAATCCACTGTCTTTAGACTCCCTTTCAAAAGAGCTGGATCATACTACTAGTTTTCGAACAAACCACCCCTACATGAAAAAAAGTATACCTGTATTAAAAAATAGTTCATAGGATAGTAATACTATAATGAAATAAATTAAACATAAATATTATAAAATGCATTAATAAAATGTCACTTTAAAACTGAAAACATACACTTTGACTCATACTGGGCACACCATCTATCGAATTAATGCCTGGTTGATTAATACATATCAAAAATAATTTATGGATAATTTTACTAATGTATGAATAAAATATGAGTGATTTTTCTTTTTTTAGTATAGGATGCATATTATAGACTAAAATGTCAATTTGAATTAAAAACCTGCACTTTGAGTCATAATGACAACCCTATGTGTCATATTGATGTGTGTACAATTTCTACACATAAAAAATGATTTATGGATCATTTTATTAAAATATAAATAAAATATGTGTTTTCTCCTATCATTCAATTAGTGACACAATTTTTTAACTAAAATTATATTTTTAAACTAAAAGCACGAACCTTGAGACATATTGGTCACATCATGTATTAGATTGACATGCAGTTTCTTCCCGCACACCACAAATGACTTATGGATAATTTTTAATAAAGTATCAATCCCATTCAAGTGGGTTTTCTTGGATATTAGTGAGTGATATTTTTTTAATTAAAATTTCCCTTTTAAAGTGATAACACACACTTCGTGGTATACTGGTCACACCATGTGTCAAATTGATGTGTGGCTAATTCCTATAAATCCCAGATGACTTCTGGATCTTTTTCATAAATTATCATGAAAATTTGAGTAGTATTTCTTAGTTTTTAGAAAGTGATGTGTGTTTTGAACTAAATTATGACTTTTAAACTAAAAACATTCATTTTGAGTCAAATAGGGTACTTAGTGTGTCAAATTGATGTGTGGATGATTCATATATGTCCAAAATGACTTAGATATAATTTTACTAAAGTATAAAGTCTATATGAGTGTGTCTATTTGGTCTTGGGTGTTTGATATGTTTCTTGAAGAAAAATATTAATTTTAAATAAAAAACATGCAATTTATGTCATTCGGGGAACAACATGCGTTAGATTGATGTGCGTTTAATTTCTACATATATAAAGATATTTTTTAAAAATTCTGAATACAATGCATGTCTGGTTTTTGAATTTTCAATGAGCGACGTGCCTTTTGAACTAAAATATCACTTTTCAACTAAAAAAATGCTCTTTCAGTCATAACAACCACACTGTCTGTTAGTTTGATGTGATGGTAATTAATATAAATCGAAAATAACTTATGGGTCATTAATCTAATTTATCAAGACAATCTGAGCGGGTTTGATTGTTTTTTAGTAAGTGAAACATGTTCTGAACCTAAATGTTATTTTAAAATATAAAACATGAACTTTGAGTCATACCGGGAACACTGTGTGTCATATTGATGAGTGAATCATTCCTAAATGTGAAAAATGATCTGTGGATAATTTTACTAAATTATCTAGACAATATGAAGGGTTTATTGTTTTGTAGTGATTGTACCATGTTTTGAACTACAGTGCCATTTTTAAATTGAAAACACATACCTTGAGTCATACCAGACACACTGTATGTAAAATTTTCCTAAACCTAAATCCTAAACATCAAAAATGACTTATGGATCATTATACTAATGTATCAAGACAAAAAAAACTTTTTTTATTAGTTTGGGGACAATGAATTGTGTTTTGTGTTAAATTGTTAATTTTAAATAAAGAAACATACTTTCAATCATACTAACCATACTATGTGTAAAATTGATGTGTGGATATTTAATATAAATTTTAAGTGACTTTTGGATATTTTTTTGTAAATTATCAATATAATCAGATTGTTTTTTATTGGATTTCAACCAATGATGCATGTTTTTGAACTAAAATATGACTTTTAAGTTAAAAACACAGACTTTTAGTCATGTTAGGAACTCCACATGTCAAATTAATTAATTTCTACACATACAAAATGAATTACAGATCATTATTAACCTTTATCAAGAACATTTGTGAGCGTTTTATAAATTTTGTGTTTGTAAAGTTTGTTTTGTACTAAAATGTCATTTTTAAATAAAAACAGCTCTTTTAGTCACTCTGGTTGGACTGTGTGTCTGATTGATGTACGGATAATTCTTATATGTCATAAATGTCTTATAGATGTTATCTAATTTATCAAGACAACATAAATGTGTTTTCATGTTATTTAGTTAGTAATTCACATTTAAAAATAAATTGTTACTTTTAAACCAAACACACACACTTTGTGTCATACCAACACAACATGTGTTGGAATGATGTGTGGATGATTTTTAAACTTTAAAAATAACATACAGATAATTTTAATAAATTATCAAGGGAAATAGAATGAGTTTTATCAGATTTAAGTCAGTGACACATGTTTTTAACTAAAATATCACTTTTAAATGGAAAACATGAACTTTGAATCATATTAGGAACATCATTTGTGGATTGACGCATGGATAATTCCTACAGTCACAAATTACATACTGAATATATCCCTAAAGAATCCAGATTATCTAATTACTTTTTTTTATATTGGGTATGTGAATTCTGTTTTGTACTAAAATATCACTTTTAAACTAAAAACACACAATTCGAGCCCTATCGAGCAAACCATGTTTTGGATTCATATAAAATTGATTACGTAACATCAAAAATTATTAATGGATTGTTTTCTTAATGTATCAAGGTAACAAAATTTTGTTTTCTGGGTTTTGAATTTGTGAGATGCGTTTTAAACTAAAATATTAATATAAAATTGAAAACATGCACTTGTAGTCATATAAGGCACAAAATGTATCAGATTGATGGGAAACTCACTAAAAAGGTTTTTATGGAGGGTTATTTGTGATAGATTTACATCAAAAAAAATTTAAATGTGATGGAAATCTGTTGCAAATAACCCATCTTAGAAAATTGCATGATAAACACTACTATTTGCAATGAGTCTTCATAATTATGGTCCAATTGACACTATTTGCGATGAATATAAAATTCCAACAAAAATAGTTTTCCAAAAAAATATGGTGGATTTAATATTCCATCACAAATAAATATTTTCTATGAAAATTTGAATACGTCACCAAAAGTGAAATAAATAAAAAATAAAATACAAATAATACATAAAAAAATTATTCATTATTAATTAAATAATTAAATTATAACAATTAATAAAAAGGCATTATAATTAATCCATAATATATATATATGAAATAAATAACTATTTTAAAATATATATATAAAATTAGATATATGAAAATTGAAAAAATATAAATAAATAGATAAAATCATTAAAAAAATTTCTATAAATAAAAAATAAAGATAAAAAATAAAATAAAATAATTAAATAACTATTAATAAACAATAAATATACTGTATAGAGTGTATAGGGTGTTTGAATCAGAGGATATGAGAAACTTTGTGAGGCAGGGGTTGTATTTGTTTTTATAGTTTACTTTATTGGGAGAAACTTTTTTCAATGGAATAATATATAAAAAAATTATTATTTGAAATATTTGTGATGGATATTTATGATAGTATTTTTAATTTATGATAGGTATTTTCAATGGGTGGGTTTTTCCATCACAAAATGTTTGGAATATAAATATTTTACCCACATATTTGAAGAGCATTTTCCCATATATTCAAACAGTATTTACGATGGATTTAAATATATTGAAAATAATTTTTTGTCGAAAGGTTGTTTTCAATTTACGGGTAATTCCATCACAAATAATTATTTGTGACTAACTCAAATATTTTTCCCAAATAATTAGTTTTGATCGAATTATAAAATTCAATTCAAATAATCCTGGAAATTGTTTTGTGATGGATTTAATAGTTTGTCACAAATATTTTCCATTGAAATATTTTTTACACCTATTTGATAAGTATTTTACTACTTATTATAAAATTATTGATGAATAATTCTTAAATCCATCTCAGATAATTTTCTTATTGTTGGGTTAATTGTGAATAAATTATACAATCTATCACAAATAACTCGGTAGAAAAATTTATTTGTAATGGATTTACGAGTCCCTTATAAATAACTATATTCTACCAGAATGTGTGAATTTCCACCAAAACTAATCGAGAATGATTACATGTATTTCAAAAAAAATACTACTATAAATATTATTTGTGATGGAATTTGAAAATCCTTGTAAAATTGTCATTTCAAAGAACAATTTGCGAGGAACTTTAATATGCTGTAAAAAATCCATTTAAAATATTTTAATTTCCTATAGTGGATTATTCCTACACATAAAAAATAACTTATGGATATTTTTAACGGTGTATTAAGAAAATTTCAACATGTTTTCTTAGTTTTGATTATTTGAAGCATGTTTTGTTCTAAAAATTGATTTTATATAAAATCATGCACTTTTAGTCATACCAGACAAACATTGTTTCAGATTGATGTGTTGTCGATTCCTAGACATCACAAATAACTTATGGGTAGTTTTCATATATTATTAAGATAATCCAAGTGTGTTTTATTAATTTTTAGTAAGGGATGTGTGTTTTAACCAAAAATGTTACTTCTAAATAGAAAACACGCACTTTGAGTCATACTAGGCACATCATGTATCAAATTGATGTGTGAATGTTTCCAACATATGAAAAATAAATTATGAATATTTTTCCCAAAGTATCCTAAAAATGTGAACATATTTTTTAACTTTGAGTATATAAAATATGGTTTTTTTTTGGAAAAGTGGTGGCATGAATTGGTCATCCAATTCATACCCCAAAGAAATTTATTCAATAAGGAAAGTTACAAGGAAATCATGAGTTGTAATGAGTTTACACCAACCGGAGGATTCAATGGGATACAAGGAAATGATTTTAGTAGAAAAAGAACAAAAAAACTTCTTATGATATGATCTGCAATCAATGCAGTCAATTCTTAAGAGGGAAGGTCACACTTGTATTGATAAATGCCAGTGTATACTACCTTGAAAATCACCTAAGAATTGAATAATGGCTGAAGTAGATCTGATGAAGACTCAATCCAATGCATGACAAAAGAGCCAAACTTTGTTGAAAAATCCATCTTGAATGCACTTCATTGGAGAGAATTGTAACACAGTTCAAAACAACCCATAATTCAGCCTCAAAAAAGAAAAACAATCTAGGTAGAGGGAGACACTGAATGAAAGGTTTCATACTTAAGAACGTCGATAACAATTCTTGAAAGATAAAACAATGTGAAGGGAAAATACAAAAGATATACCAAGGGAGGTCAACATATTTTAGACATTGGTAGAGAAAATATCAACTCAATCAAAATTGGAGAGGGAGAATAATAGAACCTCTAACAACCAAATTAAAAAAAATTAATGCCACTAGAGTCCACTACAAAGATTCATTTCTAGGGGATATCATTAAAATTAAATCTTGGAACCTTTTTAAATTCCTTAACCACTTTTATGAACATCCTCTTTATGAGATCAAGATATGTATCATCTAACATCTCCATATTTTTATACTATCTAAAATTATTATTATCTTTATCTTTTATCCCGGAGTCAAGGACATTCGGAAAAACTAGTTCATCCAAAATTCGATAGGAATCCTAATATGTAGGGTAATCATTCTCACTAGATGATGATTCTGAGCTAGAAATTGAAGAGCTTTCTAAAGCATCTGAGGGGACAAAAAACTTTTTCAGTAGGGGCTAGATGTTTGGGTATTGTGTTATTTTCCTTCATACTAGTATCTAGTGAGCTCTTGATAGTTTTTTTTCAACATTGGTATTATCCCAACATTTCCAGGTGTTTCTATCACTTTGAGTGATTAATCCATTAGAGTCAATCATTGATTTATTCCCTTTTCTAGCACTCGATTTTAAGCAGACATCTTCTAATTAGAAAGAAAGAAGTGTTTTTTTATAAAAATGATGATTTTAAATAAAAACACACAATTTAATCCATACCATCCACAACGTAGGTCATATTTATGTGAGGATAATTCTTATATTTCAAAAATAACTTATGGATCACATTACAAAATTTTCATGATAATATGAGTGTGTTTTCTTGTTTTACTCTTAGTGATGTAGGTTTTAAACAAAAATTTTACCTTTAAATTGAAAACAATCACTTTGAGTCATATTGAGCACACCGTCTATTGGATTTATGCACATATAAATCCTACACATCATCAATGAATTCTGAATCATTTACATAAATTATCAACAAATTACAATATTTTTTTCTAATTTTGAGTATGTGAAGTGTGTTTTATAATAACTTGTATATTTAAAATAATAACACTCAATTTCATTCATACCAAACACACCATGTGTCAGATTGATGTTCAGATTATTTCTATTCATCCGAAATGGATTGTTGATCATTTTTCTAAATTATCAAGACAATATGATTGTGATTGATAAATTTTCTATAAGTAACATGTTTTTTAAGCTAAAATGTTACTTTTAAATTGAAAACATGTACTTTGAGTCATATAAGTAATTTCATTTATCAAATTTATTTGAGGCTGATTCCCACATATAGAAAAAATATTCATGGATCATTTTCCTAAATTATCAAGAAAATAAAAGCATGCTTGATCAGTTTTGTGTATGTGACTTCTGTTTTAAATTAAAATTTTGATTTTAAACCAAAAGTTTCACTTTTATTCATAATGGGAAAAATTTTGTATTAGATTGACATATGGTTAATTCCTAGACATCAAAAATTACTTATGAAAATTTTTATTAACATATCATGGAAATATAACATCAGTTTATTTGTTTTCACTGAGTGAAATTTGTTTTGAACTACAATATCACTTTTCAACTAAAAATACACACTTTGAGCCATACCAGGAATAACATGTGTTTGATTGGAATGTGGTTGATTACTATACATCAAAAATGACTTCTGAGTTATTTTATTAATGTTGTTTCACCAAAATGTTATTAAAATTTATTATATTCAAAATAGAAAGTATTATATCACTACTAAATATAATCAAATAAAATAAAAAACTAATAGGTCTATAGAGAGAACATTAGACATACACCTCAGTCCATCATCCTTATAAAATCATTCATCAAGAATTGATTTTTTTTATAATCATTTTTTCCCAATAAAGATCATATACATAATTCATGGACCTTATTTAAAGTTAAAATCCCATTTTAGTCTTCATGAAGTACAATGAACTCAATATGGAGGCCTTTTGTGCTCTTTATCGGCATAAAATGATTGAATAAAAATAAATTATAAATCGCCTCTTGATAATATATAAGAAAATTAACTAAAAAATATGTATATAAAATGATAAGAGAATTATATAAATAAGTAGTGGATAAAATTATAAGAAAATATACTAATTAATCTTAATTTAAATAAACTCTTCATCCTTATTTAATACTTTTTAATGAATTTATTTTTCTCCATGATTTTTGTGTTATTCATAGATTAAAAAATTTGTAGAGAAAAATAAATTCTTGATGGAGTAAACTCTTCATGATCTCTATGAAAATTAACTAAAAAATTTGACGAAAAAAATGATAAGAAAATTAATTAAAAAATAAGTATACAAAATAACGAGAAAATTAGCTAAATAAGTATTCATAAATCTCCTCTTCAATATTCATGAAACATTATGACACCATGTATTCTTCCAACACTTTTTTAAATGGATATATTTCACCTTTTTAATATAAGGATAATAGACAATTTTGTTAGTACTAGAAAAATATAAATAAATAAATGGTTAATAAATATTTTAAATGAAATTTTAATTATCGACATAAATACCTCTTTGGGGATTCTTGTTTTTTTATGGAATATAATATCATTTATAAATTTGAAAATGTAATAACTACAACCTTTTCCATTAGTTTGTTTTATACACAAAAAATAAATTGATAAAAATAAGTAATTTGTTTTGATAGTGAAATCTTACTATATATACCCTAATAATTATTAATTTATAGAAATTTATAGGCTTATTGTGCCAATGTAAGACCCTTGTACAATGATTTTGATGATATTTAAACAATGAATTTTTATAATAGTTTTATTAAAAAACAATATAAAATATATAACTTGAATTTTATCATTAAAATATTTTGTGTGTTTTATTAAAAATTGATAAACATTTTCATGTATGTTCAATTTTTTTAATCCATAAATTGAATCCAAAAAATAAATCTATGGAGTATCTAAATTGATTTTAATAGGAAAATATTCTCCCTAAAAACAAATGGGAATAAGTAATAAAATAAGTAAAATTATATTTGATATGATTAGATTGTAAAATTTTACCCCTCTATCCTGAGTATTAAGAAGTTTTTTCCATCTATAAGTTTCATTAAAAACATTGTGTCTAGTGGGTTCACTGTTATTAAATATTTTTATTATTCCAATGATATTTTTCATATAGAAGTGATGTGATGACTAATGAGTTCAAATTTTTATTAGTGGGGGTTTTCCTTCCCATAATATTTATATATACATCAATAAAAATATGAATAGTATTTAACAATATTTAAAATAGTTGATCATATCTTGGAAAAAAATATTATAAAAATACACATCATGTATAAATCAATAATTGAGACTCCCAACCATCCATTCTTGAAGCTATAATCTACAATTTCAAGACCAAGATATTATGTAATGGACTCTACATACATTTTTTTGTTCAAAATAATTGATTTAAAAATTAATATACTTGAGAATTTTATCCACAAGAACTTTTAATAATAGTTTATAACCAATTCAGAGTGTTAGGGTAAAGGTACTCTTTGGTTGAATTTTCTATTGATTGGTTGATCCTTTAGAATTTTTTGATTCAACACTCTATTTCCTATTAAGGTTCTTCATCTATAATAACATTCCTTGATTCGTGCCTTTTTTCAAAAATTATTAAAGGTTTTCCACAAAAAAAGGAAATGCAACATCTTGTTATTAACATGTATTTTTACCAGATCATATGACTATTCTATGGAAGTTCCAATAGATTGTTCAAATGTGTGATCAGCCAGATCATCAAGAGGGATACCTAGCTCAATGATTGTATTATAAGATAAGTGAATCCCTACTATCACATGACGTTTTGGATGTTTTTGTGTGTGTATAATATCTCCTTTTATATTGTACAGAATACCCCCCACACAACAAGGTGATGGGTGGGTACTCATAGATATAAATAACAATCATTTTTACCATATAGAATGTTAGTATAAGAAATTTATTAGTATCCACCTCATTCACAATTCATAAAATCATTTATGAAAAAATATTTTTCCTTTATTGAGGCATACCTTTGAAAGGAATGCCTAGCCTCAATGATGAAGGTTGGATCTTCATGTTGTAGTTTTTGTTGTGTTGTTTCTTCAATTTGATTCCTTCCTATAAAAATATCTAAAAAATTAGTCAGTAAATTTAGTTTTTATATAAGATCATTTATTTGTTCTTGTATCTCATACATTATCTTATCTTTATCCCGATGTACATTTTTTTAATAATAGGTTTGAGGTTACACTCCAAAACCTAAACCTCTTATACAACCATATGATTCTGAACACTTTGAGGACACTATAAATATTCATTCATCATGTTCAGATGATGATGTTTCATCCATCAAAACAGGATAAAAATATAAAAAGTAAGTATTCATTTTCATTTAATATTTATTTAATTCATAATATTTATTATTATGTCATATTTATACATGATTCTCATACACTTTGTGTGTTTTATTCTACAAGTATTCTATATTTATTTACATGATTATCCTTTCATAGCACATAACATGGGATGGATGTGTCTTTTTATTTTGATTCATCAATATACATATAAACAAAGGAATATAATTATTTTGTTTTTTCATTCCATATAAAGGCATTACCTTTTATTTTAAATATATACTATTTTTTCAAGAGAATCAAACAAAATCCTTACTTTTCAATAGGGGTATGTTGTTTTTTATACATTCTTCTTGTTTTCAACACTATGTTGTTATTTCATAATTTAAAAATTATTAATCAATGTGATCAATACATGTATTTTCAAGTTAAGTATTACCAATCACAATGTTCGAATAAATTTGCCACCTCAAGAAGGATAATAAATGCATTCCATGTTTGTTTGTTTATCATCTGTATATATATCTATAGTGGGTGTGGTTTTACATTCCCTTCAACATCCCAGAGATAATGGTTTTTAATAATTTTTTAAAATGTTTTATAATTATTTTAAGTGGCCCTTAAAACAAATTTTATTCAATAATAATATAATATAAATGCACTATGAAAGGGATAATGAAGAGTAAATCAAAATTTTATTATTTTGTTTTTTATTAAAATAGATGAATTATATCATAATGATAACATTATTTCTTCCTAAATTAGTTCTTTCATCTCATACACCTAATTTTTCCACACATATACATTAATCGACACATGCATTTGAGTGGTAACCCTAACGTGACATGAAGTGACCCATGATAAACATAATTAAAATATGTCATTAATTTCATGATTTAGATAATACACCTCACAAACTATCACCGAACTCAAGGAACAAAAATTTCAGTGTCTTGGATATTATCTACATAAACATATTATTTTACAACACTTTAAAACATGGCCCCATAATAGTGTTCCTCTAGACCCGTTTATGGACATCTCACATGATATAATTATATTTATAACATGTGGAAATGGAAACATAGGGAATTAGCAAACTAAGATTCTCTATATGGTAAATAATTATCATAATGTATCAGATCATAAACATGGAGGATAACATGAGGAAGATAATAAATATCTTATTAGATGATCATAAGACCATAAATAATAATAAAAAAATATATGTGAAGGACTGAGGAACACCTTAAGATGGGAGGGGTGAATCAGGGTGTGAAATTGTTCTTTTAATGTGACAGATCTTATTCTTATATTGGTAGAAACTTGTTAAATCTATCTATCAATAATGTAAAGTAATTTAAATATTCACACAAAGAAGGACCAGCCAATAATTTTAATTGGTTCACCGATAAGGTATATTCCAAGGAGCATATGCTAATTGGTTTTTGGTTGTACCAAATTCCACTAATCTTTAGTAGTTGTGGATTAAAAAAGTTTTCCATATTTATTTTGTGCTAGGTACACTCACTTTCCATGGTTTTAGGGATAAAAAAACATGTCCCTAAAAACACTATTGTTGACTCACCCTTTCTCACTGCATTGGGAAGGATCTTAACTAATTTTATTGATATGAAGGTCACTTTAATAGAATTTTATTAAATAATTAATCCCAAAATATAAATAGATTTTCTATCAAAGTCTCATTTTCCACTATAGATGTAATCTACTTTTCTGGGTACTGATAATTCGTGAACTATTTATCCACAAACTGACCTACTTTTTCCACAATCCACACTGTACCCCATACAGCATGTGCTTTGCAAACCACCTCCCCTTCTATACACCATCCTACTTCACGGATGGATTATTCCACTATGGACTTCCTCTCTTCTACGGACTGTAAAAGCTTCCTACGTGTACTGCCACGTGCCTCATATTTTCCATCTTTTTTCACTTATATCCCTTCTCTCTACACATACTTCCCTACTCCATAGACTCCAAGAGATTCATGCAAAAAGTTATTTCTCCACGTACTGCCTCTTCTATATAGACGTGACTTCCCGCAAACCACTTCACACTTCACAAAATTTCATTGGATTTCAAATCAGAATATCTCTATTTAAAGAAGGGATTAACGATCCATATATAGGAAAATTGATCCAAACACTCACCAATTTATTTTAAATAAACATTCAATGTAAAACATCCTTCACAGTTAATTGTTTCACCCACAAACCGTTTTCCCTATGAAGTCTGCATGCTGCCTCTCTTATTTCATGGTAGAACAAATCACAGCCTTGTTTCTGAAAATGACTGGCCATCTTGTGAACCATTTGCGTTTCGTGAACTATGAGCCTCACCTCGAACCATTTTCTTCTCATAAACTATTTCTCCTATGTGGTCTGTGTACCATTCTTCACGGTCCGTATAACACTACTATACTGAATCATCCCTTTGCCGATTACATCATTATTTTTTGTACCTCTTATGTGGTCCATGATATCTCCTTCACGGTCCATGAACTATGTACTCTTATGTGGAAAAAATTCTTTTCCTAAAAAAACTCCTGATTTTGAGGCCCTAAAATTTGGAAAATACTGTGAAACAGCACCACCTTCAACACTTTTGTCAGCCTATACTGTATGAACAGTCAACATCCAAAATCCATGTGTTACCAAATATGGATTGATAAAAAAACGAAAAACCAAAATTTATTACCACCAAATAATAGCCTTGGGTCCAACAATATGGAAACATAAGATCATAAAAATTACATTACAGACATATAAAAATAATGATATGGATCAAAATACATCTCAATAATCATGAAACATGACTGCATTACATGAAATTGAATAATATTTTAAAAACAAGTTATGACATGAAAACATGAAAAATATTAAAAATTAAAAGCATCGTGGATATGTAGCATGAATTTATAAATAACATAAAAGTTTGGAACAACCATATGAACTAGAAAACCTTTGGGATAAAACTCATTATGCACATGCTTATGTGAATAAACTCATTATATCCATGCCTAAAAATTTGATCAAACTCATTAATATTATGCCTATGTGAACAAAATCATTATGTCCATGTCTCAAAATCCCATGATATATAATCTTAAACCAATACAATGGAGGAAAATATAGGATCCCACCTATAATCATAAATACCTATTTTATCCACTTAAAATCAATCATAATCATATCACAAAGAACCCCTGGATAAAGAATGGGTTTCTTAAACATATGACATAACATGAACTTAAGAAATCATTAGATATCAAAAATATCATTTTTACAAGAGGATTAATGTCATAAAAATATATATAGGGTGATGAAAACTTAAATTAATGAAATATAAACCTTGGAGTAAAATTATAATTGAGAATAAAAAAGTAATGACAAAACCTTTTAAACATTTTTATAAAAGATGAAGGGAAAATTATATTCAACACATTTATTCAAATAGAATACTTTTTTTGGTTAGAGTAGGATACTCAATAGGGGGTGAAATGAGTTCCCATAAAAATTTCTTTTAAAAAGTATATTTAAAATATTCCCCCAATTTAAGATAATACATGCTAGTTTATCATGGTAATAAAATTATAATAGTTTAATTGTTCAAATTGATTCTCAGAAGATTGATTAATTCTTAGTAATATCAATATGATGTATTGATAAAAATTTTGAAATTACTCTAATAAGTGAAAAAGTTAAAACTATAATCCAAGTCTAACAATCAATGTAAAATTTAGTTTTCTGAAATATAAGGTAAAATGGAGAAAAACGAAATTTGAAGACACGGTAGATAAAACAAGTTGTTCAGTCTCAAGCTGAGACCTAATCCACCCACTTGGTGATCACCTACCAATATATATATATATATATATATATATATATATATATATTCTTTATCTACACCCTAGATCAGGGTTAAAAATAGTAAACATGACTATTTAGGTAACAATACCTCTTCTATTGTTCTACATGGGAAGACAAACAAACAGGTCACACATAACCTATTCCACTATTATACATGGGTGAAACAATTTATAAAAAGATGTTTTATTGAGGATATATTATTTCCTTTTGTTTGATGCAAGAGACAGAGTGTCTTTTAATACAGACACACACACTGCTCAAAAAGTAATAAAAAACAATACACAGTATATAAAAGATGATGAGAAAGGGTTAGAAATGATCTGAGTGTTGTTTTATACAGCTCTGGACTTTTATGATGTTTCTGATGTGATTTTAAAGTCCATTGGAGAAAACATAGTATAATAGGTCTCTTTTTCTTGTTTCCAGTTTGATGAGTTGTGTATGGTATCTCTTATTCTTCTTAGAGTTACTGCTACGAGGATTATTGAGGTTCTAATCCACAACAGTACATCCTTTTTGGAATCGATAGTTCTTCATGCATTCTTCGGTGTATGTGTTCTTCTCTTTTTCTACATGAATTCAACTCCTCTAACTCTTACTTGCTTTAGTTCCACACTCTTCTTTTATTTCGGGTACATGTGTTGGAGCTGTCAGGATACACTATCTCTACTGCTTGTACATCATACTGTCTGATGAGAGGACTACAAAAGAACATTAAATTTATCAGTTTCATTAAATGACTCAAATATGACTATTATAAATAACCCATAAATATAATGAAAAAACACAGAAAAAATGGTTAAGTATGGAACAATGTCACAATTTGTCTTGAAATAGTGTCACTAAAAATGGTGTATTCTCTTTTTCCATTGAGTAGTGAGACACTCATTTTGAGATAGTCAAAATTCCATAGTTGAATTGTGATATGGAACCAGTAGCATAGATGTAGTGTCAGAATCATGGTGTCTTAGGTAATAGTGTCTATTCCTTTGTCAAAATTCTGAACGGTGACTTGTTACGATATCTTGGAAATGGTAGGAAGGATCCGATGTCACGTGATTTTTAAAATATAGAATTGGTTACAGTTTCTGAGTCACAGTGTCTGGGTTATGGTGTTAGTGTTACAATGGCTGGTTTATAGTGTCAGGGACTTTGCCAAAATCTAGAACTAGTGTAAAACTTACAGTTTCTTAGACTTATCCAAATATCAGTAAACTGTATTAAGAAGTAATACTCACAAAATGGATTACACTTATGAATTAGTATAATGAAACATAATCAGTCAAGATAAAACATTGTTTACAAGATTCAAACATGATTTGTGAGATTTTGAATAATGATTATGTGAGAGTTTGGGCCATGAGTTCTAAGCATTAAACAATATGGAATGATTTGTGATATGTTAAACATGATTATCATGATTTGGTAGCATTAAAAAATGATTAACATGATTTGTGAGAATTAAAACATGTGGATTCCAAAAATATCCCCATTTATTATAATCACAAGTTATGGCATTTATAATCCATATTTTTTAAGAATGAAAAGATATTGATAATATATGTGATATGTAGTATAAAAAATTGTGCCTCTCCCAAGAAGATTCTTTTCCCATAAATTCGTTCATTTATTTCTCCCCCGTTTGAGATTATCATAAAATATAATAAGAAAAAAAAATAAACAATGAATGAAGGTAATTAATAAAATAATCAATAATAGTGCACATTGTTTTAAAGAGAATGATATAGTTCACTACAAGCATAATGCAACACACAATACATCCTATTAAAAATACATCCTTCAGTTATCTTCAGAGCTAGCAATCTTCTCTTTTCCCATGGTAGAAACATTAGGAGGAGCTAACAAGAGTATAAGTAGAAGTGGTAGAAGGGATATATCCAATTGTGAGAGAAGTAAGATGGGATAAATTAAAAATAGATGGGTCAAGAGAGGGTTTGGTGGATGATCTAGGTCATGATTTCACAATAATAATAGGTCTGATCAAGCTCAGAGATTGAGATAAAGACATGGTAGCATGAGAAAAGGAAGTGGAGGAGGAAGGATTTGAACCAGGCCATAAAGGGGCATCTGAAGGGGACATAATGGTAGTACATTTCACATTGATATAAAGCTTCAACAACATAATGAAATGAGTGATGATCTCACCTCCATATTACATTGCCTTCTAAAAGTCATCTTTGTAATCCAGGAACTTTTCCAATAGAGTGGTGTGGTATTTAAGCTTCTGAACTTGTGTATTGAATGATTGATTGACAAGATAAATTTTCAAATTATTTACAAGGTACTTGAAGTCATTGGTCAGATCATGCTTAAAATAAATTCTGTTGAAGTATAAGCCTAATTTCATAGAGATTTATTCTTGAGAATTAGTTGAAATATTCAAATAAATCATCGACAAATCAAGTACACAGTCACTATTATTTATGACAGTAGAGAAACCTTCCTTACCAATACCACTTAATACTGAATTAAGCTCTTCTTTAACAACTGTTCAAATCAGTTCATTGTCCATGGGCTAAGATGACTGTCCAGAGGCTTTTGAGGTTGTAACAGCTAAAGTGAGAGACTTAAGTTGATTCAGAAATTTTTTTAAACAACCCTTATACTCATTAGTTATCTTATTAAGTCCAAAAACAAGTGCACACATCTCACTAATTAGCTTCATGTTTCTCTTATCCAATATTTCATATATTGTAGACAGGTTTGGTTAATATCATAGATACAACCTTCTTATGGAATTTGATCACAAACTTACTGAATAAGATGAGAAACAAGATCTTGTCCATATTACAACACTTTTTTGAAAATATTTATCCATATTTTTGAGAGACTTCACCTCATCACTCAACTATTTGTTTTCAATATTTACTTCTGAAATTTCATGATGCAATTTCAATTGAATTTCCCATATGGTTTTCTCTAATACAAAGGAAACATCTCTTTCACTGAGATTAGTCACTAGGAATGTTGTGACTTAATGATATTTTAAAATCCATCTAACATAGTATTACTGATATCTTTCAAATCACTATGATTCAAAAAATGAGATGTTTCTTGAGTAGGTTCAAGAAGAGGAACTAAAACAGGTTCAAGATCCATGGAATATGTTACTTCTATGGTATAAATTGGTTTTAATTGAAACACAATGGAATGATCTATGTCTTTTATCGAGGCCTCTTGGGTATTATCCGTAATAAAATAACTGAAACCTATACCAGGTATCCACAGAGCTTTGGTCAACATGATTGGGAACATGAACACTTAAGTTGGGGTGATGCTCCCCCTAAATAGGTGTATCTCTTCTAAGACTGTTAGACTCAATCTCTTGATCCATTTCCAAAAAATCAGCACTATCGAGCTCACCCATCTCTTTTCTGGTTAGCTGAAGGGCTTGTTCTATTCTTTACTTACCATATAGAATTATTTTAGGTTCAAATTTATTTTCGGATTGTACCACATTAGAAACCTCTTTATCAAAAATAAGTTCTTCCTCAATAGTATGCTATTTTTCAACAACTTTATCTTCTTCAATAGTAGGCTCTTCATCAATGCTTCCATATCCTTTAGCAGTAGCAACATATTTTTCAACTATTTGTTATGGAACAGGTAGGTTACTATTTTCTTTGTTTAAGGAAGATTCTTCTTCTGGTGAAACTTCTGCAACTTCTATTTCTTCATCTAAATATTCAACAACTTCATATGGTTCCAAAACAGGGTCAGACTTATTCTTAGGCCTTGATGGATTCTCAACCGGATTGAACTTCTCATAGATCCTTTCATTGTCTTCCACCAAATACTTTTTCCAAGGATTACAGCTATTTTTTATTCTCTTGATTGTATCCTTTGAGATACAAAAATCATAATCCTAAATCAATTCTTTATTCAGACCAAATACTCCTTTGTCTTTCAACATTGTATAAATTAACCTTGAATAAAATACAGAAGTTGATTTCGATGTTGTCTTGATCATTTCAAACATGTAAAGTATAACGTACTTACATAGATTGTTCTTATTCCCATTCTTCATAATATGTATCAAGAATACATCATGATACTAAAGAGTATAATAATCTCATTTCATTGGAAAAATAAAATTTTGAGTAAACTTAAATACCATCCTTGTCTCACCATCAATCTTAGCTACAATTTCCCTTCTTTACTTCTTATTTCCACTCAAACTTTCCAGGTACTCTTCTAAGATAAAAAAATCACTTGGAGGATGAGGACCTATTTGGTAATCCTCAAATATTCCTTCATGAGGTATTTCTTGGAAGGAAGCCCATAACCTCAAAAAAAAGTACATATTTGACCTTTTATCTAGCTTCTTACAACAAAATCATCTTCTATATTGAATGAGAACTCGACATACTCATAAAACTGAGAAACAAGCTTCAGATAAATCAGTCTATTATATTTTGTGAACCAGTGCATACATCTCTATTATTCCATCTCATTCAAGACAAGTGACTTACTTGTCAGCATCCACATCAGAAAAACATCCATTTCTGGCACTACTTTTCAGTCAGCAAGCCCTAGATTCAGTAGTCCCTCAAGAACTATTTTTGGAGCCCTTTTACTTTATTCTAAAATATATGCTTTTTAGGAGTTGATGAAGAAGGGTCCTTTATTATGGGCATCCAATGTGGGTTCAACGAAGATGAATGGTTGAAATATGGATGATTGTTTCAGTGAGAAGGGTATCGATTTCAAGATAAGAGAGATTGAGTGAAGAGAGAAATAAAAAATATTGGGTTTTTATCACTTTGGGATTTCAAATGTCACAAACACAAAAACTCAGTATAAAACAAATAAAATAATAAATCAAAATATATAGGAAATAAAATTTTAAAAATAGAAATCTTTGTCATTATAGTGATACTAGAACATGTCGTCATAATGGCATCCAAATGGTGTGACTCCAAATAGTGCAACCATATCATTGACACATCAATCATGAGACAATTACTGAGAGATGGTAACTATGAGACCATAAGTGTGAGATAGTAACTTCATGAAAATAACGTGCGAAACCGTGAATCATGAAACCAAAAACTATAAAACAGTAAACTTTTCACTTAAGACTTATCATCCCTATCTCATGTATGATGCAATTTATCCTTTCAGAATTTAATGGATTAGTGAAGATATCAGCAAGATGATGTTTAGTTCTAATGAATTCCAAAGTGATATCACCTTTTTGTTAATGATCTCTCAAAAGGAAATATCTTACATCAATATGTTTGGATCTGTAATGTGAAATATGATTCCTTAAAATGTTAATTTCACCGGTATTGTCACAATTTATAGGTATAAGTCTGAATTGATATTAATATTCTAGTAAACTGTGTTTCATTTACAAAATTTGTGTAAAAAAACTACCAGCAGCTATGTATTTAGCTTCAATAGTAGATAATGCAACAAAATTTTATTTCTCACTACACCATGTTACGAGGGGCTTTCCTAAAAAGTGATATGTTCAAGAGGTGATTTTTTAATCTAACGTAGAACCACTAAAATCAAAATTTGAATAGCTAACTAAGTCAAATGATTTTCCTATAGGAAAAACAGTCCTCAATTGGTTGTATATTGTAGGTATTTGAAAATCCTTTTAAAAACATTTAAATGTGACTCTTTGGGGTTTGTTTGAAAATGTTCACACTTGAAAACACTAAACATAATATTAGGCCGACTAGCAGTTAGGTAGAATAAAAATCCAATAATTCCTCTAAAAGTGGTTTGATCAATAGATTTTCCATTTTCATCAAGTTCCATATTACTGGTAGTACTCATTGGAGTATCACTACATTTAGTTCAATCTAATCTAAAACATTTTATAAGATCTTTTGTATATTTTCTTTGATTTAAAATAATACCATTATTATTTTGAAATATTTTAAATCCAAAGAAGAATTTTAGATCACCCATCAAACTCATTTCAAATTCATTTTGCATCATCTTTGAAAAATTATTACATAATGAATTTCTTAAGGATCCAAAAATAATATCACCTACATATATTTTAACAACTAAAAGAAATTCATTTTATAAAAAGATCGAGATCAGCTATAACTTTTATAAAACCTTTATAAATAAGAAAAATACATAATCTATCATGAAAAGCTCTTGGATATCTCTTTAAAACATATAATGCTTTTGTTAATTTAAAAACATGATATAGAATGTTAGGGTTTTTAAAAATAGGGGGTTTTCAACAAATACATCCTAAACTATATACCAATTTAGGAATGCAATCCTTACATCAACTTGATATAGTTTGAAATTTAGATGTGCTATATATGAATTAAGGATTCTAATGACTTTAATTCTAGAAACTGTTGTAAAGGTTTCCTCATATTCAATTCCCTCTTCTTGACTATAACCTTGTCCAACCAATCTAGCTTTGTTTCTAACTATGTTACCATATTCATCAACTTTTTTCCTAAACTCCCATTTAGTGCCTATGGTCAAGGTATCTATGGCTCTATCGACCAGTTTCCAAAATTTATTTATTTCAAACTGATTTAGCACTTAATTTATAACCTTCACCCCAAATTCATCATTGATTGCATCATCGATGTTTTTAGGTTCAATCTGTGTCAAGAAGTCTTGGTGTTCAACCTGATTTCTAATATAATCTCTATTATGTGTTCCTTTATCTAAATCTCCAAAAACAACATCTAAAGGATGGTTCTTAAGAGTTATAACAACTCTAGAAAAAGGTGGACAAATAATTTCAGGTTCTTTAATAGGGTTGGGTTCATTATGGATTTATTCTAGAGAATTTCTAGAACTTAAAGTTCTAATAGATTCCTTTATAACATTGTTCGAAGATTTAGCATTAATTTCCAGATTTACCGTATCATCCTCAAGATTCTATAGGTATGTCTTAGGTTCATGTGGATCTATTTCATAAAATTTGACATGTATAGATCCTTCCACTCATTGGGTTCTTTTGGTAAAGACTATATTGTCTTTAATAGAGATTGAATATCCTAGAAAAATTCATTCATCGCCCTTGGATGCAAACTTGTTAATATTGTCCTTAGTATTAAGAATATAGAATTTGAAACCATAAACTTGAAGTAATTAACCTTGGGTTTTCTATTGTTCCACAACTCATAAGGAGTTATTTTAAGAATAGGTGTTATTAACACTTGGTTAATAATATAGATAGTTGTATTGAAAACTTCTACCCAAAAATAGATAGGTAAATCATACTCACTATGCATGGTTCTAGAAATTTCATGTAAGGTTCTATTACCTCTTTCTACAACAAAATGTTGTTGGGGTGTCCTAGGGGTATAGAATTATGAATATAGACATTTTATGAGGAAAAGGATTCAAACTCTTGATTTTTAAACACATGTCCATGGTCACTTCTTAGATATTTAATTCTAATACCACTAAGATTTTCTAAAGACCTATCATAATTAGTAAAATGAGAACAAACTTCACTTTTGTGAGAAAAGAAAAAGGTACATGTATACCTAGAGTAGTCATACACAAGAACATAAACATAGCACTTCCCATTTAAACTAAAAATGCTAGATGGTAAAAAAGGTCCATGTGAAAAAACTCTATGGGTTGAGATGTTGAGACTCATTTCTTTAGTTTGAAGGATATTTTGTGTTGTTTAACTTTTTAAAAAGGATTAAACACATTATCATTTGGAAACTCTGGTTTGGGTAGATCCTTGACTAAACCTTTTCTAGTAATATTTTTATGGGATTGTGTATTGAATTTTCATAGACTTCAATGAAAAATCCAAGACTCTTTGTATAATACACTTTTGCATGAAACATTTTGAGAGACCAAGGAATCTAAGTTAACAACATAAAGATTTTCAATTCTAAATATAGAAAATACTAATTTATTTTTATATTTAAAAAGATTGCAATCATCACTTTATAATTTAACATGAAATACATCATAACATAGTTGTGATATACTAATAATATTATATTTCAATCCATCAACAAATAATACTTTAAAAATTAAAACTGAGTTAGAGTTACTAATCTGGCATAGGAACATTATTTTTCCTCTAATATTGTTATCAAAGGTGACATGCCCACCATCAATATTTTTTAAATTTTTTAAGCATGATTAATATCCTGTCATGTATCTTGAAAATCTACTATCCAAGTACCCTAAAATTTTACAGGATCACTTCAAACAACTTTCCTTAAAAAACTATCAAACAAAAATAGATTTCGGTACTAAGATTTGTTTGTGTCCATTAACATTAGCAATCAGTGATTCAGGTACCCACATCTGCATTATGGGTTTCAGATAACATTATGTAATATATCAGAGAAATATAAACAATTTAGTATAGACAAACTAGTGTTAGAAAATTATTTTCTAGAACTGGAACTAGTAGAAGAATTTTTATTTTTTGGTAGAAAAACAAATTTTCTAGATTTAGTTACAAACATTTATTGGTGATATTTCTTTTCCCATGTTGGTATCCTATACTAGTAGTGTATCTGGGGTAATTTTTTTACCATGAATCTGTATAAGAGTATTTTTTCCATTGGTTTGTTTATCTAGGTCATTTTTAACTGCTCATTAGATAACTAAAGTTCACTCTTCTACTTGAGTAATTGAACATTTTTGTCTTTATCTCTAGATAGTTCAGATTTGATAGTAGTGGTCAAAGAATGCTATTTCTTCAAGGATTTGCATTTAACTTTTAGTTAATTACAACTGTATTCAATCATATTATAGTATTCAAATAATTATTCACTAGTAATATTTTCATAATCACTTTCATCTCCAAAATAATAGGAATTTTGTACAGGAGACTCAAGGGTTACCTCAAATGTGTTTTTCTTAAAACACATATTGACCATGCCTATATTTTCATCATGTAAAGACTCTGAGTCACTTGAACCATCCTCAGAAGCTCTCTATGTTTCTTTCATGTCCTTTTAATACTATATATCTTTGTACTCATACTTATTCTTATATTATAACTTCGGAAAATCATCATTCACATGTACTTTTCTCTTACATTCATAATAGACTATTTCATCATATCATTCACTTATTTTCCAACCCTTATTCCAGTTTCACTTGTGATCATATCTTCCTTTGATGTTAGGCTTTCATAAAAATTTATTTTTTCAATAAAAATTCTAAAATCATCTAGTTTATTGAGCCATTTCTTCATCAATGTCTGGTGGTGAATCCTCATTTCTTGTACTTTAAAAATGAGATTGTATCCTATACTTTTCTTTATTCTTATAAGTAGTGGTTTATAGGGCCACTGAATTTCTATTCGGTTCATATTCCTCTTCCTTGTTGACTTTTAATTCATCCTAACACATCATTTACCTTCCTATCAGATCCTTGATTGGAATATTTCTAATATCATATGTTATTTAACTAACACATAGGTCCCTCTCTATATATCTAGTAAGCATCTAAGTATTCCCATGATTTTCTTCTTGTCAATAACATCTCTTCCCAAAGAGATCATTGTATTCAAACTTTCATTAAACCTGAGATACATGTTAGAAATAGTCTCATCTAGCTTCATTTTAAAGTTATAATATTTAATAGTACATGTGTTATGTCTCATATCCTTGACACTAGAGGTTCCATCATGTGAAACAGACAATGTATCCCAAATTCCATGGGTTGTTTTACATGAAGAAATTCTGTTAAACTCTTCATCTCCTAAATAATAGTATAAGGAATTCATGGTTTTGAAATTATTATTATAATTAGCCTTATTTATTTCATCCCAAGTGTACCTATTAGTATTACAAATCTTACATTAATCTATAATTGAAGACCAAATATAAAAAACAATACTTTCTATGTTCATTTTCATTAAAGTTTTATATTTAAAAAAATCCATTAAAGAATAGAGATATTTTAGTAACAGCACCTTCCAATATATTATCCATGATAAAGAAAAATGTTTTAAAATAACTATAAATTTATATCTAAAAAAATTTAATGATTCTTAAAACACAACTTAAATAAAAGTTGAAAAATATTTCCAACCGATATATAATTTAATTTTTTTGAAAATAGGGATATTAAAAACTCATATGATACCAAATGTTGGTTAGAGTAGGACACTAAATATGGGGTGAATTGAGTTCCTATTAAAATTTCTGTTAAAAAGATTATTTAAATTATTCCCCCAATTTAAAATAATATAGGCTAGTTAATCAAGGTAACAAAATTGTAATAGTTTGACTGTTCAAATTGATTCTCATAAGATTGATTAATTATTAGTAACATCAATATAAGGTATTGATACAACTTTTTAAACTACTCTAATAAGTAAAAAGTTTTATAAATACTATCCAAGACTAACTATATAAGTAAAATTTAGTTTCTGAAATAAATTATAAAATCAAGAAAAACATAATTGAAAGTCATAACAAATAAAACAAGTGGTTCAGTCTCAAGTTAATACCTAATCCAATCCACTTACTGATCACCTACCACCAAGATATATATATATATACACAAAGTCTTGATCCAACCCCTCTATCGGGGATAACAACAGTACATAGGACTATCCAGGTCACATGACCTCTTTCACTGTTTTATATGGGAAGATAAACAACCAGGTCACACATGACCTCTTCTACTGTTATACATGGGTGAAACAATGTATAAAAAGATATTTGAGTGAGGATATATTTTTCATCCATTTAAATGTAGAAGACATGGTGGTTTTTAATACAGACACACACACTGCTCGAAAAGTAATAAAAAAATAGTACACAGTAGAGTAAAGATGATGAGAAAGGGTTAAAAATGCTCTGAGTGTTGATCTATGAATCTCTAGACTTGTAAGATGTTTCAAATGTGATTTTTTAGTCCTCTTGAGAAAACAATGTATCCTAATTCTAGTGTTCTGGTTTATAGTTTGAGGAGATGTGTACGGTAGCTCTTGTTCTTCTTAGATTTTCTACTATAATGATACTTTAGGTTATGATCCATAGTAGTTCAGGCTTTCTAGAATCGAGAGTTCTTCATGCATTATTTAGTGTATGTTTTCTACTCTTTTTCTATATGCATTCAACTCTTTGAACTCTTATAGGCTCTAGTTTCATGCACTTCTTTTATTTAGGGTACATGTGTTGGAGCTGACAGGATACACTATCTCCACACCTCATAACTTGTACTGTTTGTTATTAGGAATGCAAAATAACATTAAATATATTTGTGTCATTAAATGACTCAAATTTGACAGTTAGAAATAATATTTAAATTTAATTGAGAAAAACAGAAAAAATGGTTTAGTATGGAATGATGTCATAGTTTTTCTTGAAATGGTGTCACTGGAAATAGTTCCTTCTTCTTTTCCTTTGAGAGGTGAGATAGTCACAATAATATAGTCACAGTACCATAGTTCCAATAAGATCTGGAACCGGTTGCACAGATGAGGTGTCAAGATCCAAGAGTATTAGGTAAAAGTGTCTAGTACTTTATCAAAAAATTTAATGGTTTCTTGTTACGATGTATTGGAAATGGTAACAAGTAACTAGTGTTAAAGGCTTTATGAAATCTAGAACTAGTTACAGTGTCTAATTCATGGTTTATGGGTTATAGTGTTGGGGTTAATGTGTGAGGGATTTTGCAAAAATCTAGAACTAGTGGAAAACTTATAGTTTCTTTTACTTATCCAAATATCTATAAACTATATTAATAATTAATACTCAAAGAATTGACTATACTTAATTATTAGTATAATGAAACATAAAATATCAAGATCAAACATAGTTTACAGGATTCAAATGTGATTTGTGTGATTCTGAATCATGATCTTGGGAGAGTTTAGACCATGAGTTGTAAGCAATAAACCATAAGGAAAGATTTGTGTTATGTTAAACATGATTATAATTATTTGTGATCATTAAAACATGATTATTATGATTTGTGAGCATTAAAACATAAGGAGTACAACACTTTTGAAAAAAACATATTATAAACATTTCAAAATTAAGATTCCTTGAAAAGAAACAAAAATAAATCTAATAATTGTAATGAATTAGTTAATGTTAAAATAATTGATTTTCATGTATTAATAATAATAATTAATTTAATTTTATAGAGTTATATTAATTATTAGAATAATATATAATTTTTCAGTGAAAAGTAAAAAAGTGTTATTTCTAATAAAATTTGTTCTTATACATCATATAGTTTTTTTCAAACATGATTTAAAAATTATAGAATTTTAATTTGATAAAATTAATTTTTTAATTCATCGTGTCAATGAAATCATAGGGTGATTTTTTCTGAATTTTCTAAAAATATTGATTTTTTTAAAGAAAAGTGAAAAATGCTATTTTTATTGAAAATTGTCTTTTATTTTCATGTATTTAATAGTCAAATTTTATTCTAGGTTAGCTTTTTACAAAATTTATATCATTTTAATTAAACTTAATACAAAATAAAATTTAAAATCAAAATTATACTTGAATTTGGTGTAAAGACATTTCTAAACTTTAAAAGGAATTTTCTGGAAAAAATATTTTCATCACATTTTTTGGGTTTATATTTAAATTAAATTATTAAAATTATAGAGATTGAAAACATCACCAAAGAATATCCAAATTTTATTAGATGATATTATTTAAACTCATCATTATTCTATATTCTAAATATTTTTATTTATTTCCACTTTACCATGACAATTAATATATATTAATTTAATACTTTAAGTAATTCCAAGAGTACCCATCCCCTCTCTTATAAAATGTACCCTCCTCTCATATATTCCTCATACCTTTTGAGAATTTTAGCTCAGAATATACCTACAAAAATATCTCCTTAAAATGCATACCCTTTTTATATACTACCTATTTTATCATAAATAAAACCAAGGAAGGATTTAGGTATAAACATAAATAGTTTTTCTGAAGAAGAGGTATAGTTCATAATTGAGCGTTTTCATTTTATTTATTGCTATAACTCCTTAAAATATTCTTAACACATGATGAAATAATAAAATAAGTATATTCCATACATTTATATGTTATTATGTTAATTTAATAACCTATATCAATCTTATTCTTCCACTGAGTTGTAAACGAAACCATCATTTATGTGTACGGCAGTCAACCACCTCACGAACCAATATAATTTGTTTTCCATAATTTCCTCTGAAGGTATGTTAAAATGATAGATTTAATTTATAAATATTATATTAATGACATAATTATAGTTATTGAAAGATAATATGTAATCTATTTTCTTACATTTCCATCCATTTAAAAATGATTGTGCCGTTTGTGTGTATGTGTGGATTGCCACCTTCACATAGTGATGTGATTCAATTTTCATCATCTCAACACATGTATGATATATATAAATTTATTTAATGATTAAATATGATATTTATTATATAATAATCATTATATAATAATCATTATATAACTATAAAATTATTCTTACCTTTTTTCATGCTCATTGAAAAACATGTTACTCATGCAGACGTATGACTTACCGTCTCTATGATTGTAATATATTTCATTTTTCATAACCATATTTCATTGTGGATTTTAATAGTATAATTAAGTTATAAAAATTATAATTATTTAATTATTATTATTCTTTATATGATGTAATAATTTTCTCTTTGACCATATTCAACTTACTAATGTCATTTGGGACATATGAGTTGAATATCATTTTAACATCTTAAATGAACTTAATTGATTATTTAATTTTATATAACATGGTAATAAAAAATAAAATGAATAATAAACATTAAAAATGATCATAATTAGTTAAATAATTGATATTTTTCTATTTAGAAAGATAAATAACATAGATGACAAGTCAAACTCAAGGTAAGAGACACTTTACCTTAAAACCACCATTTTAAATGTTTTAAAGAATTACTTTCTAATTTTTTATTCCTAATCCATATTGTAACACCCCAAGCTTCCACGGTACGTTTCACTTCGAATAATGCAATAGCGTGTGTTGTACGCAACCTCGAGCTCTAACACACACCACAACGAATTAAAGTAGCCGTTATGAATAGTAATAACCACTTTTTAAAATTATATAAATTTTATATTTCAAAATGGACTTCATTTTTGGATTCGGAAAATCGAAATTAGCCTATGTTGAATTTTTGGTATTTTTCTGAGAACTTCTAATTTTTTATGAATAGTGAAAAATACTTAAAAACAACTTTTTTGATCAAAATAATTTATAGTGATAAATTATACTATTTAGTGGTTTTAAAGTATAATTAGAATATATTTTTACCATTTTATCCAATGGTGGTCATTATAATTAATTTAACATTGAAATTGGACATAAACAATTGCCAATCTTTTGATATAAATTGTTTCTTAAAAACATGCTATTTGTTGTGACAGTGGGAATTAATTATAAAATTAATTAATGCAACTTGTATGTTTGGAATTTTATAAAATAGACATCATTTTTGAATTTGGAATATCAATTATAGCTTAGGGTAAAATTTTGTCCTTGTTCTGAAAAACTTCAATTTTTGATGAATAGTGAAACCACTAAGTGGTAGTTTAATAACTGATTTTTCGTTTAAATGAAATATTACCACTTCTGTGATTTGATTTTCAAAAATCCGATATACATGGTTTTCATTAAGAAGTAAAATGTGGTTCAATGATATTAAAATAATTTTTTGGTGAATAGTAACTTTTAAGTTCTTAATCGCGATTAGAGGTAATTAGTGTAGTTTAAGGTAAAAACAATGTTTTAATAATATGATATGAGCTTGAAACTTGTCCTACTCCTATTGGATGAGTCATGGACGACCAAGACAACCCATGGGTCAACTTGGGGACCCCATGGAGCCACTTTGGTTGGAAAATGACATTAATATATATTTATTTAATGTTAAAATTAAATTGACACAAACATGAGTTGTTTTACTAAAATAGTTTTTAAGTGGGGTTACACAAGTCCAAATTTTGACTATAAATATTCATTAGAAAGCTAAAAATATTTCCTACATCATATTATTTTTTTATAATTTTTAGACATTAAATAAATTAAATTATTTATGACATCATTATGATGCAGCGATGACCTCATTATTTAACGATTTAAATAAAATGAGAAGATAATGCAAAATACAAGGCATACACTTGTCCAAAGCCTATTGGATGGGTAGATTTAGAACCCTTATCACCTTAGGCACGAATTATATAAGTTTGGGACCTTTAGAATCCGAAAAGCATTGTGTAATAATGTAACATTTCAATCTTTCCAAAAGAGCCCCTCCTCTCCTCTTATAAAAGGCCCCCACCTCTACCACCTTATTCACACTTTCAAGACTTTTTGATCAGCCAAACTCTGCCCAAATACTCTCCAAACTTCCCCCTATTACTCCTAGAAGCCTCAATTTGGGCAGAACTCTTCCCAAGGAAGCCTTTGGCTGAAATCAAAAAGAGTTTCCCGATTTTGAGGTAATGTCTTCTCTAATGTTGTTTTGTTTTATTTTTCTTCTTCAACCCCCTAAACTCTTTTTATTCTTTTCTTTTGTAACAACACCAGTATCCTCAATATACTAGGATTTTTTTATAAGAAGTATTCGAGCTACACTTACACACACCTACATCTAATGGTTAAAGAACATACGGTTTCTGTGGATGGCGAATTTCTGCCTCACGAAACGATGATTGTTCAACACTCATATAACACCTTAAAAGGTGGCCATTAAGATGTCACTATATTTATATATGATATAAAATATGTTTATGTTTTACTTATTCTTCTTTATTTCTCATTTATGGCATACTTTATGATTTCCATTATGGGTAAAATGCGATAATTTCATTTTAGGAAGTGCGGACTACCGCCCCCTAAAAGTGATTTGAATCGTTAATGCCATATGTGGGATGTATAAAGGATTGAGTAAATGGTATTATACACTATATTATACTGGAATTATATTATACATTAATATAATTATGATTTCGTTCCATTAAATATGAAATTGAAATGAAAGTAGCGTTCATGCGTACGTACGGCTTACCGTCTCCATGAACGGTGCATTTCATTTCTTACCTCTAAATGTTACGTAATATTATAAATGAATGTATATACTGGATATATAAGATATATATGAAATCTAAATCATGAATATAATTCTAGAGATAATGGATATTCTACCACATAAACAACTCGTAATTATAAGAAGTTTATTGTTGACTCAAGTACCAAAGATCGACAAAACGACTGTTATTAACTTAAATAATTACATAATGTTCATATCATTGTAATAAGTTATATAATAAGGATAATGAAGTTGAAAATGGTTCTTAATAAGGTATATATTAACTCTAGTTTATTATTCAGGAGGTTAAAGAACGGTTGAGTCAAGTCAGACACGAGGTAAGGGAACTTCTTAACCCAACATCCATTCTTTGGGTTAATCTCCTACTTTAAAATTATGTCATGATATTATTATGTCCTATCCTGTATTTGTACTTTATTTATGTGTAATTGTAGTGAATACACATGATAGATCTATTTTATTTTAAAAATGATCTTTGTAAGGGAAGTTCTTAACCCAATTTCTATTCTTTGGGTTAATCTCCTACATTCAAATTATGTCATGATATTTTTATGTCCTATCTTGTATTTTTACATTATTTATGTGTACATATAGTGAATACACATTATAGATGTACTTTATTTAAAAAAATGATCTTTTTAAGGACTTCGTCTCAATCCCTTTCATTGAGGCATATTTGGTTTTATACACAAATTTCTTTTATACGGTGTATAAACCCCTTTGACTTTTACGTTTATTTAAAAGGAATATTTTTTATAGGAAGCGTTTTGCTAAACGAAAAAAGGGAATGTTTTTCTTTCCGTACTTATGCGGTGACAACGACTTCTCCGCCGCTGTAACCATTATTTGAGTTTCGGCTTCCTCTACAAGCCATCATTTTTTTAATGAAAAATAAATACAATGTTTTAACTTCCTTTATTTTGGTATTGAAAATGGTTTTGAAAGTGTTTTTATTATATCAATGTGTTTTATTGATATCTTGTGATTGAAATGTGGAAATGTTATGTTTCCTTTATGCATATATTATGTGATACGATTATGTTATGGTTTATGATATGTTTAAACCTATTCATATGAGGAATGTATTGGACTTAATAAGTGACGGGTGGAGCCCGCTATAGCTCCTCGATGCATCGATAGGTCTCATGAGACAACTAGACGTGGAATTGGCCGAGGACCTTTCCCAATTTGATTTATGGTTTTGGCTGAGGCCTTAATCATTTTAGACGTCATGGCCGAGGCCTTGACAAAGTGTTTCAGAATGTCTGGCATTATACATTCCCTCATTATGAAAGTGGTTATTGATATTGCATGTGATTATTCGACTAGTAGAATATCAATGTGAGTAAGTAAATGGCATTATCTCATTTTACTTTTTCCATATTATGCTGAAGTTCAAGTTCAATAAGGCTTTTTTTTTAGTTATACATTGCCTTAAATGTTAATGTTTATTTATGAAAGCTTCCGCAATATTTTTATCCTTACTGAGCATCTGAGCTCACCCCTTTCAATGTTTTAATATTTTCCAGGATGTGAAGAAGTATTTTATGAATGACCTGCAGGGATAGTCAGAAGAGGATATGAGTTTGGACTATGAAGACTTTGTTATTAGTTTTTCACTTTATGATGGAATGTAACGTTTACAAATTTATCTAGTGTTTCCAAGGCTACTAAACTAATCGGTCTTTCGAGACTTGATCTTTTGCGATCATGCCAATGTTACAAAGTAATGCACCGACTCTGGGTAGCTGGGGTCGGGGCGTTACAGTTGGTATCAGAGGCATTTTAGTACTAACCTTGGAAGCTAGATTTAGATAAACTCTGATTAGAGAACATATCCCGAAGATAGACTTTGAGGATTAGTATAGAAGAACTTCCTAGAATTTTGGTATTGTAGAGATGTTGTGAGTTTTCCGAGCAATACATCCCTGTCTTGATACGATCAGGTAGAGGCGGATTTGGCACAGATGTACCTAGGGGTAAAACCCGAAAACACCGCTTTGAGCTAGACTCGAACGGGAACTGGTGCATGACAACGGGCCTTGCTGCACTCTTGGTTACGACACTCCCGGGGGATATGCTTTGGATAATTCCCATTTTCTTTACAAACCACTATGAAGGGTTACGAGTATATACTTCCTCAAAGAAAACATTTTTATAATTATGGATTATATCCATAATTAGTTCAATTTATGTTAAGTGTTTTACAAGTATGGAATTATGTATTTTGATTCATGAACTAATCTAGTTTATGCCATTATTTAGAAATGGCGCCTAGTGGAAGGAATGGAAACCGTATCAATACACGCACTCCGTGTAGGGATTTCCCTCCTGCTCAAGATAATTATGGTGGAGCTAGTGATACAACTGGTGATGATCAGCTTCTCACCGTACTGGGACAACTCACGCAGGTTATTAATAACAACCTAACTCGTATGGAGCACCCTGATCCGCAACGTGGAGGATCAATGCTAGACCGTTTCATGAGGCAACAACCACCAACCTTCAATGGGAGTACAAATCCTATAGTAGCTGAGCAATGGATAAATTCCTTAGAGAAAATATTCCATGCCTTGGGGAGTAGTGAAAGAGAGAATGTTGTCATGGCAGTTTACCGCCTCACTGGAGATGCTGATCAATGGTGGTCATTGATTCAAAACACAATGGAAGATGAAGAAGTATCAAATATGGAATGGAGAGAGTTCAAAGATCTTTTCTTAGAAAAAATACTTTCCACATGACCATTGAGCAGATATGGAAAGGCAATTTCTAAGTCTGAGGCAGAAGGAGGATGAGAATGTCGCAAAGTATGAGGCTAACTTTACAAGGTTAGCGAGGCATGCTACAGATTATATACGTAACCCAAGAAGTAAGATTGATCGTTTATTTGATGGGTTAAAACCTTTTCTCCGCCGAGCTTTAGTATCACAAACCTTCTCTTCATACGAAGGTATTGTCTCGTGCGCTATCAAGACAGAAAAGGAATTCTCTAAGTCTCATGACTTTAAAGCAAAGCAAGAAAAGAAGGGAACGGTGGAACAAGAGACGGATAAAGGGAAAAAGGGAAAGAAGGATTTTCCACTATGTGATAATTGTGGGAAGAATCACCCTAGTACTTGCCTAAAAGGAATGAGAGTTTGTTATAAATGTGGAGAAAAGGGTCACCAGGCTCGTGATTGCAAGGGAAAGAAAGAGGCTGTCAAAGTTGAATGCTACAATTGTAGGGAAATGGGGCATTATGAAAATGAATGTCCTAAGCGTCAAGGAAACTTACCTCAGAAAAGGCCAAGGGATCAAGGCCAATCTTATGCTGTGACTACAGTTGAAGCGGAATAATTAATGTATTGGTGCTTTTGGACTCAAGGATTATATTCTGGTTATAAGAATAATGTGATATATATATATATGGATTGTACTACAGTACTTTTTGATTTCAGTAAGGTTTTAATATGATTAAGGTAATCATATTTTTAGTATGTGACAATAAGAGAAACTTTTCTTTGTTTGGGGAATCTGATGTTACAATTGATGTTGGAATTAAGAGACCTTTTAGAGAAAGTCTGGACAGAGGTATTTTGGATAACTATAAAGGTTGGAGTGGATTAAGTTGATCTTTGGATAGTATTGGTTAAGGTTAAAGCATTTCTGAAGATTATTTTTGGAATATTATAATACTATAGTTTTAGGAAAAGGACAACCTGCAGGGTGGGGAATAACCTGTCGCGTCGGACAAAGCTGCAGGAATCGAACCCACAACAATAGTGCGACAAGCCTTTATTTCCTACCACTAGCCTACAGGAAGTCCCTGGTTATTACAAAATAGTTTTACTAATCTAAATGGAATGTGTTAATATTTGGAACTTTATACAATTAGGAAAAAAAGAATATTTTTGAGCTCCGTTACCATTTGGAGTAAAAGTTGGGTTTGTGGTAAAAATTTATTAACGAATGAAAGTATACATAACTAGTATGTATATTCCCTTACGTTCTTAGTAAATCTCCTAAATAAATTCCTCAACATTATAAAAGTTAACTCAAAGCAAAAATGTTGTCGGTTAACTTTTCCTACTCGGGAATCAATGATCGTTTAACCAATCACAAGTTTGTTATTTTTTTGTAGTTAAACTTTCTCCTAATCCTGTTTTCTATAACTCTCCATCAGACCTTGATGGTTTGTTTCTCCTCCATATCCATATTTTCATGGAATCCTAGAATGGGCTATCTCAGGTGACCTTTGTACTTATCTTGCTTTCTTTTAATGTTATATATTTATTAACCTTATTTCCGATGTGGGTTTTCCTCAAAGGTATTTTCTCTTTTCAACCTTTTATTTTCAATGAAAAATTTCAAATTGCGAGGACGCAATTTATTGAAGGAGGTGAGAATGTAACACCCCAAGCTTCCACGGTACGTTTCACTTCGAATAATGCAATAGCGTGTGTTGTACGCAACCTCGAGCTCTAACACACACCACAACGAATTAAAGTAGCCGTTATGAATAGTAATAACCACTTTTTAAAATTATAGAAATTTTATATTTCAAAATGGACTTCATTTTTGGATTCGGAATATCGAAATTAGCCTATTTTTAATTTTTGGTATTTTTCTGAGAACTTCTAATTTTTTATGAATAGTGAAAAATACTTAAAAACAACTTTTTTGATCAAAATAATTTATAGTGATAAATTATACTATTTATTGGTTTTAAAGTATAATTAGAATATATTTTTACCATTTTATCCAATGGTGGTCATTAGAATTAATTTAACATTGAAATTGGACATAAACAATTGCCAATCTTTTGATATATATTGTTTCTTAAAAACACGCTATTTGTTGTGATAGCGGGAATTAATTATAAAATTAATTAATTCAACTTATATGTTTGAAATTTTTTAAAATAGACATCATTTTTGAATTCGTAATATCAATTATAGCTTAGGGTGAAATTTTGTCCTTGTTCTGAAAAACTTCAATTTTTGATGAATAGTGAAACCACTAAGTGGTAGTTAAATAACTGATTTTTCGTTTAAATGAAATATTACCACTTCTGTGATTTGATTTTCAAAAATCCGACATACATGGTTTTCATTAAGAAGTAAAATGTGGTTCAATGAGATTAAAATAATATTTTGGTGAATAGTACTTTTAAGTTCTTAATCGCGATTAGAGGTAATTAGTGTAGTTTATGGTAAAAACAATGTTTTAATAATATGATATGAGATTGACACTTGTTCTACTCCTATTGGATGAGTCATGGCCGACCAAGACAACCCATGGGTCAACTTGGGGACCCCATGGAGCCACTTTGGTTGGAAAATGACATTAATATATATTTATTTAATGTTAAAATTAAATTGACACAAACATGAGTTGTTTTACTAAAACAGTTTTTAAGTGGGGTTACACAAGTCCAAATTTTGACTATAAATATTCCTTAGAAAGCTAAAACGATTTCCTACATAATAGTATTTTTTTATAATTTTTATACATTAAATAAATTAAATTATTTATGACATCATTATGATGCAGCGATGACCTCATTATTTAACGATTTAAATAAAATGAGAAGATAATGAAAAATACAAGGCTTACACTTGTCCAAAGCCTATTTGATGGGTATATTTCGAACCCTTATCACCTTAGCCACGAATTATATAAGTGTGGGACCTTTAGAATCCGAAAAGCATTGTGTAATAATGTAACATTTCAATCTTTCCAAAAGAGCCCCTCCACTCCTCTTATAAAAGGCCCCCAACTCTACCACCTTATTCACACTTTCAAGCCTTTTGGCTCGGCCAACCTCTGCCCAAATACTCTCCCAACTTCCCCCTCTTACTCCTAGAAGCCTCAATTTGGGAAGAACTCTTCCCAAGGAAGCCTTTGGCTCAAATCAAAAAGAGTTACCCGATTTTGAGGTAATGTCTTCTCTAATGTTGTTTTGTTTTATTTTTCTACTTCAACCCCCTAAACTCTTTTTATTAATTTCTTTTGTAACAACACCAGTATCCTCAATATACTAGTATGTTTTTATAAGAAGGATTCTAGCTACACTTACACACACCTACATCTAATGGTTAAATAACATACGGTTTCTGTGGATGGCGAATTTCTGCCTCACGAAACGATGATTGTTCAACACTCATATAACACCTTAAAAGGTGGACATTAAGATGTCACTATATTTATATATGATATAAAATATGTTTATGTTTTACTTATGCTTCTGTATTTCTCATTTATGGCATACTTTATGATTTCCATTATGGGTAAAATGCGATAATTTCATTTTAGGAAGTGCGGACTACCGCCCCCTCAAAGTGATTTGAATCGTTAATGCCATATGTGGGATGTATAAAGGATGGATTAAATGGTATTATACACTATATTATATGGGAATTATATTATAAATTTATATCATTATTATTTCGTTCCATTAAATATGAAATTGAAATGAAAGTAGCGTTCATGCATACGTACGGCTTACCGTCTCCATGAACGGTGCATTTCATTTCTTACCTCTAAATGTTACGTAATATTATAAATGAATGTATATACTGGATATATAAGATATATATGACATCTAAATCATGAATATAATTCTAGAGATAATGGATATACTACCACATAAACAACTTGTAATTATAAGAAGTTTATTGTTGACTCAAGTACCAAAGATCGACAAAACGACAGTTATTAACTTAAATAATTACATAATGATCATATCATTGTAATAAGTTATATAATAAGGATAATGAAGTTTAAAATGGTTCTTAATAAGGTATATATTAACTCTATTTTATTATTCATGAGGTTAAAGAACGGTTGAGTCAAGTCAGACACGAGGTAAGGGAACTTCTTAACCCAACATCAATTCTTTGGGTTAATCTCCTACTTTCAAATTATGTCATGATATTATTATGTCCTATCCTGTATTTGTACATTATTTATGTGTAATTGTAGTGAATACACATGATAGATCTATTTTATTTTAAAAATGATCTTTGTAAGGGAACTTCTTAACCCAATTTCTATTCTTTGGGTTAATCTCCTACATTCAAATTATGTCATGATATTTTTATATCCTATCTTGTATTTTTACATTATTTATGTGTACATATAGTGAATACACATTATAGATGAAATTTATTTAAAAAAATGATCTTTTTAAGGACTTCGTCTCAATCCCTTTCATTGTGGCATATTTGGTTTTATACACAATGTTCTTTTATACGGTGTATAAACCCCTTTGACTTTTACGTTTATTCAAAAGGAATCTTTTTTATACGAAGCGTTTTTCTAAACAACAAAAGGGAATGTTTTTCTTTCCGTACTTATGCGGCGACAACGATTTCTCCGCCGCCATGACCATTATTTGAGTTTCGGCTTCCTCTACAAGCCATCATTTTTTTAATGAAAAATAAATACAAAGTTTTAACTTCCTTTATTTTGGTATTGAAAATGGGTTTGAAAGCATTTTTATTATATAAATGTGTTTTATTGATATCTTGTGATTGAAATGTGGAAATGTTATGTTTCCTTTATGCATGTTTTATGTGATACGATTATGTTATGGTTTATGATATGTTTAAACCTATTCATATGAGGAATGTATTGGACTTAATAAGTGACGGGTGGAGCCCGCTATAGCTCCTCGATGCATCGGTAGGTCTCATGAGACAACTAGATGTGGAATTGGCCGAGGCCCTTTCCCAATTTGATTTATGGTTTTGGCCGAGGCCTTAATCATTTTAGACGTCTTGGCCGAGGACTTGACAAAGTGTTTCAGAATGTCTGGCATTATACATTCCCTCATTATGAAAGTGGTTATTGATATTGCATGTGATTATTCGACTAGTAGAATATCCATGTGAGTAAGTAAATGGAATTATCTCATTTTACTTTTTCTATATTATGCTGAAGTTCAAGTTCAATAAGGCTTTTGTTTTAGTTATACATTGCCTTAAATGTTAATGTTTATTTATGAAAGCTTCCGCAATATTGTTATCCTTATTGAGCATCTGAGCTCACCCCTTTCAATGTTTTAATATTTTCCAGGATGTGAAGAAGTATTTTATGAATGACCTGCATGGATAGTCAGAAGAGGATATGAGTTTGTACTATGAAGACTTTGTTATTAGTTTTTCACTTTATGATGTAATGTAACGTTTACGAATGTATCTAGTGTTTCCAATGCTACTAAACTAATCGGTCTTTCGAGACTTGATCTTTTGTGATCATGCCAATGTTACGAAGTAATGCACCGACTCTGGGTAGCTGGGGTCGGGGTGTTACAGTTGGTATCAGAGGCAGTTTAGTACTAACCTTGGAAGCTAGATTTAGATAAACTCTGATTAGAGCACATATCCCGAAGATAGACTTTGAGGATTAGTATAGAAGAACTTACTAGAATTTTGGTATTGTAGAGATGTTGTGAGTTTTCCGAGCAATACATCCCTGTCTGGATACGAGCAGGTAGAGGCAGCTTTGGCACAGATGTACCTAGGGGTAAAACCCGAAAACACCGCTTTGAGCTAGACTCGAACAGGAACTGGTGCATGACAACGGGCCTTGCTGCACTCTTGGTTAAGACACTCCTGGGGGATATGCTTTGGATAATTACCATTTTCTTTACAAACCACTATGAAGGGTTACGAGTATATACTTCCTCAAAGAAAACATTTTTATAATTATGGATTATATCCATAATTAGTTCAATTTAGGTTAAGTGTTTTACAAGTATGGAATTATGTATTTTGATTCATGAACTAATCTAGTTTATGCCATTATTTAGAAATGGCGCCTAGTGGAAGGAATGGAAACCGTATCAATGCACGCACTCCGTGTAGGGATTTCCCTCCTGCTCAAGATAATTATGGTGGAGCTAGTGATACAACTGGTGCTGATCAGCTTCTCACCGTACTGGGACAACTCACGCAGGTTATGAATAACAGCCTTACTCGTATGGAGCACCCCGATCCGCAACCTGGAGGATCAATGCTAGACCTTTTCATGAGGCAATAACCACCAACCTTCAATGGGAGTACAAATCCTATAGTAGCTGAGCAATGGATAAATTTCTTAGAGAAAATATTCCATGCCTTGGGGAGTAGTGAAAGGGAGAATGTTGTCATGGCAGTTTACCGCCTCACTGGAGATGCCGATCAATGGTGGTCATTAATTCAAAACACAAAGGAAGATGAAGAAGTATCAAATATAGAATGGAGAGAGTTCAAAGATCTTTTCTTAGAAAAAATACTTTCCACATGACCATCGAGCAGATATGGAAAGGCAATTTCTAAGTCTGAGGCAGAAGGAGGATGAGAATGTCGCAAAGTATGAGGCTAACTTTACAAGGTTAGCGAGGCATGCTGCAGATTATATACGTAACCCAAGAAGGAAGATTGATCGTTTCTTTGATGGGTTAAAACCTTTTCTCCGCCGAGCTTTAGTATCACAAACCTTCTCTTCATACGAAGGTATTGTCTCATGCGCTATCAAGACGGAAAAGGAATTCTCTAAGTCTCATGACTTTAAAGCAAAACAAGAAAAGAAGGGAACGGTGGAACAAGAGACGGATAAAGGGAAAAAGGGAAAGAAGGACTTTCCACTATGTGATAATTTTGGGAAGAATCACCTTGGTACTTGCCTAAAAGGAATGGGAGTTTGTTATAAATGTGGAGAAAAGGGTCACTAGGCTCATGATTGCAAGGGAAAGAAAGAGGCTGTCAAAGTTGAATGCTACAATTGTAGGGAAATGGGGCATTATGCAAATGAATGTCCTAAGCGTAAAGGAAACTTACCTCAGAAAAGGCCAAGGGATCAAGGCCAATCTTATGCTGTGACTATAGTTGAAGCGGAATAATTAATGTATTTGTGCTTTTGGACTCAAGGATTATATTCTGGTTATAAGAATAATGTGATATATATACATGGATTGTACTGCAGTACTTTTTGATTTCAGTAAGGTTTTAATATGATTAAGGTAATCATATTTTTAGTATGTGACAATAAGAGAAACGTTTCTTTGTTTGGGGAATCTGATGTTACAATTGATGTTGGAATTAAGAGGCCTTTTAGAGAAAGTCTGGACAGAGGTATTTTGGATAACTATAAAGGTTGGAGTGGATTAAGTTGATCTTTGGGTAGTATTGTTTAAGGTTAAAGCATTTCTGAAGATTATTTTTGGAATATTATAATACTATTGTTTTAGGAAAAGGGAAACCTGCAGGGTGGGGAATAACCCGTCGCGTCGGACAAAGCTGCAGGAATCGAACCCACAACCATAGTGCGACAAGCCTTTATTTCCTACCACTAGCCTACAGGAAGTCCCTGGTTATTTCAAAATAGTTTTACTAATCTAAATGGCATGTGTTAATATTTGGAACCTTATACAATTAGGAAAAAAAGAATATTTTTGAGCTCCGTTACCATTTGGAGTAAAAGTTGGGTTTGTGGTAAAAATTTATTAACGAATGAAAGAATACATAACAAGTATGTATATTCCCTTACGTTCTTAGTAAATCTCCTAAATAAATTCCTCAACATTATAAAAGTTAACTCAAAGAAAAAATGTTGTCGGTTAACTTTTCCTACTGGGGAATCAATGATCGTTTAACCAATCACAAGTTTGTGATTTTATTGTAGTTAAACTTTCTCCTAATCATGTTTTCTATAACTCTCCATCAGACCTTGATGGTTTGTTTCTCCTCCATATCCATATTTTCATAGAATCCTAAAATGGGCTATCTCGGGTGACCTTTGTACTTATCTTGCTTTCTTTTAATGTTATATATTTATTAACCTTATTTCCGATGTGAGTTTTCCTCAAAGGTATTTTCTCTTTTCAACCTTTTATTTTCAATGAAAAATTTCAAATTTTGAGGACGCAATTTATTGAAGGAGGGGAGAATGTAGCACCTCAAGCTTCCACGGTACGTTTCACTTCAAATAATGCAATAGCGTGTGTTGTACGCAACCTCGAGCTCTAACACACACCACAACGAATTAAAGTAGCTGTTATGAATAGTAATAACCACTTTTTAAAATTATAGAAATTTTATATTTCAAAATGGATTCATTTTTGGATTCAGAATATCGAAATTAGCCTATGTTGAATTTTTGGTATTTTTCTGAGAACTTCTAATTTTTTATGAATAGTGAAAAATACTTAAAAACAACTTTTTTGATCAAAATAATTTATAGTGATAAATTATAATATTTAGTGGTTTTAAAGTATAATTAGAATATATTTTTACCATTTTATCCAATGGTGGTCATTAGAATTAATTTAACATTGAAATTGGATATAAACAATTGCCAATCTTTTGATATAAATTGTTTCTTAAAAACACGCTATTTGTTGTGACAGCGGGAATTAAATATAAAATTAATTAATGCAACTTATATGTTTGGAATTTTTTAAAATAGACATCATTTTTGAATTCGGAATATCAATTATAGCTTAGGGTGAAATTTTGGCCTTGTTCTGAAAAACTTCAATTTTTTATGAATAGTGAAACCACTAAGTGGTAGTTAAATAACTGATTTTTCGTTTAAATGAAATATTACCACTTCTGTGATTTGATTTTAAAAAATCCGACATACATGATTGTCATTAAGAAGTAAAATGTTGTTCAATGAGATTAAAATAATTTTTTGGTGAATAGTAACTTTTAAGTTCTTAATCGCGATTAGAGGTAATTAGTGTAGTTTAAGGTAAAAACAATGTTTTAATAATATGATATGAGCTTGAAACTTGTCCTACTCCTATTGGATGATTCATGGCCGACCAAGAAAACCCATGGGTCAACTTGGGGACCCCATGGAGCCACTTTGGTTGGAAAATGACATTAATATATATTTATTTAATGTTAAAATTAAATTGACACAAACATGAGTTGTTTTAATAAAACAGTTTTTAAGTGGGGTTACACAAGTCCAAATTTTGACTATAAATATTGATTAGAAAGATAAAAAGATTTCCTACATCGTAGTATTTTTTTTTATAATTTTTAGACATTAAATAAATTATATTATTTATGACATCATTATGATGCAGCGATGACCTCATTATTTAACGATTTAAATAAAATGAGAAGATAATGCAAAATACAAGGCTTACACTTGTCCAAAGCCTATTGGATGGGTATATTTAGAACCCTTATCACCTTAGACACGAATTATATAAGTGTGGGACCTTTAGAATCCGAAAAGCATTGTGTAATAAGGTAACATTTCAATCTTTCCAAAAGAGCCCCTCCTCTCCTCTTATAAAAGGCCCCCACCTCTACCACCTTATTCACACTTTCAAGCCTTTTGGATCGGCCAACCTCTGCCCAAATACTCTAAAAACTTCCCCCTCTTACTCCAAGAAGCCTCAATGTGGCCAAAACTCTTCCCAAGGAAGCCTTTGGCTCAAATCAAAAAGAGTTACCCGATTTTGAGGTAATGTCTTCTCTAATGTTGTTTTGTTTTATTTTTCTTCTTCAACCCACAAAACTCTTTTTATTCATTTCTTTTGTAACAAAACCAGTATCCTCAATATACTAGGATGTTTTTATAAGAAGGATTCGAGCTACACTTACACACACCTACATCTAATGGTTAAAGAACATACGGTTTCTGTGGATGGCGAATTTCTGCCTCACGAAACGATGATTGTTCAACACTCATATAACACCTTCAAAGGTGGCCATTAAGATGTCACTATATTTATATATGATATAAAATATGTTTATGTTTTAATTATGCTTCTGTATTTCTCATTTATGGCATACTTTATGATTTCCATTATGGGTAAAATGCGATAATTTCATTTTAGGAAGTGCGGACTACCGCCCCCTCAAAGTGATTTGAATCATTAATGCCATATGTGGGATGTATAAAGGATGGAGTAAATGGTATTATACACTATATTATACTGGAATTATATTATACATTTATATCATTATGATTTCGTTCCATTAAATATGAAATTGAAATGAAAGTAGCGTTAATGCGTACGTACGGCTTACCATCTCCATGAACGGTGCATTTCATTTCTTACCTCTAAATGTTACGTAATATTATAAATGAATGTATATACTGGATATATAAGATATATATGACATATAAATCATGAATATAATTCTAGAGATAATGGATATTCTACCACATAAACAACTTGTAATTATAAGAAGTTTATTGTTGACTCAAGTACCAAAGATCGACAAAACGACCGTTATTAACTTAAATAATTACATAATGTTCATATCATTGTAATAAGTTATATAATAAGGATAATGAAGTTGAAAATGGTTCTTAATAAGGTATATATTAACACTAGTTTATTATTCAGGAGGTTAAGGAACGGTTGAGTCAAGTCAGACACGAGGTAAGGGAACTTCTTAACCCAACTTCCATTCTTTGGGTTAATCTCCTATTTTCAAATTATGTCATGATATTATTATGTCCTATCCTATATTTGTACTTTATTTATGTGTACTTGTAGTGAATACACATGATAGATCTATTTTATTTTAAAAATGATCTTTTTAAGGGAACTTCTTAACCCAATTTCTATTCTTTGGGTTAATCTCCTACCTTCAAATTATGTCATGATATTATTATGTCCTATCTTGTATTTTTACATTATTTATCTGTACATATAGTGAATACACATTATAGATGTAATTTATTTAAAAAAATGATCTTTTTAAGGACTTCGTCTCAATCCCTTTCATTGAGGCATATTTGGTTTTATAGACAACTTTCTTTTATACGGTGTATAAACCCCTTTGACTTTTACGTTTATTCAAAAGGAATCTTTTTTATACGAAGCGTTTTGCTAAACGACAAAAGGGAATGTTTTTCTTTCCGTACTTATGTGGTGACAACGACTTCTCCGCCGCCGTGACCATTATTTGAGTTTCGGCTTCCTCTACAAGCCATCATTTTTTTAATGAAAAATAAATACAATGTTTTAACTTCCTTTATTTTGGTATTGAAAATGGTTTTGAAAGCGTTTTTATTATATCAATGTGTTTTATTGATATCTTGTGATTGAAATGTGGAAATGTTATGTTTCCTTTATGCATGTTTTATGTGATACGATTATGTTATGGTTTATGATATGTTTAAACCTATTCATATGAGTAATGTATTAGACTTAATAAGTGACGGGTGGAGCCTGTTATAGCTCCTCGATGCATCGGTAGGTCTCATGAGACAACTAGACGTGGAATTGGCCGAGGCCCTTTCCCAATTTGATTTATGGTTTTGGCCGAGGCCTTAATCATTTTAGACGTCTTGGCTGAGGCCTTGACAAAGTGTTTCAGAATGTCTGGCATTATACATTCCCTCATTATGAAAGTGGTTATTGATATTGCATGTGATTATTCGACTAGTAGAATATCCATGTGAGTAAGTAAATGGCATTATCTCATTTTACTTTTTCCATATTATGCTGAAGTTCAAGTTCAATAAGGCTTTTGTTTTAGTTATACATTGCCTTAAATGTTAATGTTTATTTATGAAAGCTTCTGCAATATTGTTATCCTTACTGAGCATCTGAGATCACCCCTTTAAATGTTTTAATATTTTCCAGGATGTGAAGAAGTATTTTATGAATGACCTGCAGGGATAGTCAGAAGAGGATATGAGTTTGGACTATGAAGACTTTGTTATTATTTTTTCACTTTATTATGTAATGTAACATTTAAGAATGTATCTAGTGTTTTCAAGGCTACTAAACTAATCGGTCTTTCGAGACTTGATCTTTTGTGATCATGCCAATGTTAAGAAGTAATGCACCGAATCTGGGTAGATGGGGTCGGGGCGTTACACGTATTTTAAAAATTATTTTATTGATGTACTTATATAAAAAATATTGAAATATAAAGGAAATTTTTTAATTTATTTCAATGTTTCTCAAATGAATATTTTTAATAAATGTTTCAACAAAATGTAGAATGTATGTTCTATTCTAATATATATGACGTCAATAATGTTTCACATTTCTGCAACCATTATTTTATTTGTGAATTAATTTAAAATATTTCATGTTTTTTAAATAAAAAACCTACATACCTTTTTTATGGGTATTTTCACAAAGGGTTTCAAATTTAATGGATATTTTTATTTCCATAAATGTCTTTCCTATGGATGAAATGTCTATTTTCGAGAATATGATAATAGAAACATAATATTTCAAGTGTTATGATTATTTTATGGTTCTCGATAATTTTTTTATGATAATGAGTGATCAAGATATAAATCATGATGATAGGTGAGACTCATATATCTCATGATGATGGGTGATCCTGATATAGCTCTCCAATGTATTGGGTTGAGGGAAAGAGTTAATTGGTTAGGTTTCTCATAAGATATTATTGGAATTCACAAGGTAGTTTATTCCATTTGTAAGAGAAATTTTAATAGTTAAATAAAAATGATTTCCCATGTTACATAAATTATTTATCTATGATTTATATGGTTGTTTTATGGAAATATTATAATTTCAAAAGGCAAGCTAATGATATTGTGTTTTAAGTAATGTTTACGATACTTCCTAAGGGTAAAATGGATAAATTTTTTGAAAACATTTTAATGATTTTTAATGATTGAAAATAAATCTTAATTTTTTTTTTATTTTTTTTATTTTATTATTTTTATGATAGGTTTTATAAAATTATTTTAGAAATGAATTTTATTTCTTGGATAAGAATATGTTTATTTTGAGTTCAATGTTTATTTTGAAAAATGAAAATTTTATCAATATTCATAGACTATTGTGTTTATTTTTTTCTTTTTTTAAGTCTATTAATAAGATTTGATGCTTATAAAAGATTTTTAGATGTTTTTCATAGTGTTTTAAGGAATATAAGGGATATGTTTGTGGCCAAGGTAAAAATTATGAAGATATTTCCTGAATAGGAAACTTATTATATCATAACTTTTTATTGTGGTAAAAATAGAAACTGATAGGAATTTCCACTATTTAATATTATATTTATATATGTAAGGGTGATGGCCTTATTCTCTAAAACAATAAAACTAAAAGAACTTCGAGAATAGAATAAAATGAACTCTTATCTAAATATATAATTTATTAATTTTTTAAGGTTGGTCCTTTATAGTTGGTATGAGAGAGAATGTTTATAAGGTTATGATAATATAATTAGATACCCTTAATAGAATCTAATTTATTTTTATCATGATATAGAATTTTAATATTACCATTTTCTTTAATCTAAATTATGTTTCTTCAAAATGATTTTATATAGAGGAAGTAAAGATATTGAAGTAAGAAGAAAGCAAGAGGAAAACCAAATCAACGAGCTAAAATGGTTGAAATTAGAAATGATCAGTTTCTTTATTGTGATGGATCAGTTGAAGCATGCTATAAATAGGGGTGGAATCAATGCTAGAGGAAAACTAATATCTACCATAGTGGAATATATCGTTGGTGGATCATTTTATGAGACAACATAATTCAACATTCAGTGGATTATTTGAACCAATGGTAGCTGAGGGATGGATTGATGCTATATAAAATATATTTTAAGTCACGGGTTATTTCTATAACCAAATCGTACCTTTTATTATTTACCATATTAAAGGTTATGTCAATCCGTTGTTGTTAATGGTTAAGAATACTAGAGCAATAGAATATATTGACTCCAGTTAATGAGATAAATTTAATAATACTTTCACTGATAAGTATTTTCCTAGGGTTTTATGACTTAATATAGAAATGTAGCTCTTAGAATTGAGGTAGAAAGAGGAAGATTCAATAGATTAATATGAATCAAAATTAACCTGATTGGAAAGGCACACAATAATTGTATCTAATATCTTGATGGTCAAATTAATCCTTTATACTGAGAATTAAATCCAAGATACCAAAGAGAGTTTTCCTCTAAATAATTTAAATGTTAAAAAAACTTTTGAATTGTGAAATGAATTTAGAAATGGATTTTAGTGATGATCGAAAGTTCTATGAAAACAAGTGGAAGAAGTGGTCCATGTGGGAGTTAAATAATAAAAATCCATCAAATAAATCTGATTGTAGGAAAATCATGTTTTCATTTTGTGATTGGTGTGGTAAAAAGAATCCTAGGGAATATCTTATGAAATTTGGTATGTGATTATGATGTGTTATGTTTGGGAATATAGCTCAAGATTGAAAATAAAACTATTATTGTAGTTTTAAGCCCTGTTTTGATAAGTAAGAAGTATTTTTTCCAAAAGTACTGAGATGGTTCATTATGTGTGTTCGTGTTTGAAGAAGAGAATGAATTATGGGAAGAATAATGACTATAAGTAGAAGGTTATGGTTAAATCCTTTGCAACTATTTCGACATATGCGAGGTCATCAAATGAAGTTGTTACATCTCTAAGGAGTTTAGTATTTTTTAGAGGTTTTTCTACAGTCAAGGTACTATTAGATGATGCTAAACAAGGATGAAATCACAAATTCAATATTTCATACCAGTTATGGGAATTATGTGTTTTTTGTTTTTCCATTTGATTTTTTGAATTCCCCACCTGTATTAATCAACCTTATGAATAGAGTTATCCATGAATATCTGGATATGTTTTTGGTTGTGTTTATGGATTATATTTTGGTTTACTCTAAAAGTTATGAGGATCATGAAAAACATATAAGGACTGTTCTAAAAACCATGATACAAAATTAGTTAAATGAGAAAATATTATTTTTGGTCACACAAAATTTCTTTCCTTGGATACATCGTAAATAAATATGGCATAACTTTTTGTCCTACTAAAACTAATGAATGTTCAATCCCTAAATATTTTACTATTATTCATAGTTTTCTTGTATTAACAATATATTACTAACATTTTTTTGAAAACATTGCATGGTTAAACAACTAACTAACAAATTTTAAATTTATATAAGTTAGGTTTATATAGATAAAGGAATTCAATGAATTTTTTATAGGAATTGAAATGAATATTAGTGAATGTCCCCGTTTGGGCCCTGGCATCCAGAAATGGTGAATTTTTTTATTTAATTTGATTGTTTATTAGAGGTATTGGTTTGTATTTTAATGCTCAATGATTGGGTAATTTCATATGATTCAAATGAAGGAAAACCACATGAGAAAAAATTAAACTACAAAAGACCGTAAACATAATGTTGTGGTGTTTTCATTAAAAATTTAGAGACCTCATTTATATGGTGTAATGTGTGAAATATATACTGATCATAAAATTTTAAAATATATATTAACATAGAAATATTTGAACATAAAACAGAGGAGATAGATATAATTGATAAAAGATCATTAATACATAATTATTTACGATCTAGGTATGGAAAACAGAGAAACTAATGATTTGATATAGAAAGATAACACATCATTAATAATGTTATGTTAGGAACATGAACATTTGGTTTGTGATTAAATGAATATTGGAAAATAATTTTTTCATACAGGAACCCCAATATTTTTTAGTTTTTAGTACAATTATAATTTGTAGACAGGATTCATAAAGCTCTTAAGGAATAAATTTGAGATTACTCTTATTCTTATTTTCCCCAGGTTTTAAAGAAAGGTATTATGTAAGATATTTCTAAAAAGGGTGATAGTTTTTTAAAAACATAGTGAGATATTATGTGATTCATTTATGAACTAAATGTTTATGTATTCATGTTTCCAAAGTTACTAGAACTAAATAATTATGGTGTGGATCGTTATGTTAAATAATTAATACTCATTTATTAAAATGTGATATCTATGTATGAAAAATGTGGGTCTATATAAGGACCAATAAAATTCACTTCATACAATTCATTAAAATTTTATAATCATGATTTATAACTTATTTTGAAGCCCATAATTTTTCCCTTAATAAGTCATTAAAAGAAATTCATATATAGTTTCAATATTATAAAGTGAAGGGGGATAAATATAACAAAACTGGACTCTCCTTTTTCATGTAATAATTATCTTAAGTTAATGATATTGATGAATACAATGACATCATGATGCGAAAAAAAGATAAGGAAATAATGCTAATAATGTGTGTTGAAACTGGTCAAACTCTGATTGAAACCAAGGGTAATATCAAAATCATAAATGTATGATCGATCTTAATCAATGTGAATTTTTCAGGAAATGTATATTGAATAATTTTATAGAGATGGTGATGATAAATAAAAATAAAAATATAAAATAAAGATAACAGATAGAGAAAATAATATAGTGTTGATCTAGAAGTCATCTCATTATATTATTCACATATATATAAGATGGAATTTCGAAGGAAGAAGAAAATCATTAAAGATATCATTATTAAGTGAATTTATTTGGAATCATGAAGTCATTATTATCATTATTTTGATAATCATTAACTAATATTTATTAAACAAAATATGGATATTTTATTAAAAACAGGATGGGATAAATGCTCATACTATTGATACGATATTAATAATATAATTCATGTATATATAAAAGGTATAAGATATTACAAATTATAAACAATAGACACTCAAACACTCTAGTGATTCATGCATTATATCACCTAAGGAATGAAAACCATCCAGTCGACCTATTTTTTTAGCTATGACTGTGATGGATGGTAACACCACCACTCCAAATTCTATTGAGGTTGACAGTGTTGACACTATAAAATTACAAAATAGAAAATGATCTTAAAAAATTATAGGAGATCAGAACAAGTCAGAAATATATGGAGGTAGATACCAACATAGTGATATCTAAGAATAATATAAAATAACTCCTTTGAGATTGAAAATATATATTAATATAAATGTTACTTTTGGTAGATTCATGAAACCATCGAAAGAGTCTATGTTTAAACCACTTCCAAAAGCACACTCAAACATCTTCTACCCTTAAGAATAGAAGATAGACTAATTAATATTTCATTCAATTGTTCAATGGTTTTTGACCCCCCCAAAATTAAACATGTCTTCTTGCATATTTTACCAATATTTTGAATTTTTTACCTAACCTTCATTCATGATAAATACCACTACAAATATTATGTTCTCAGACTCAGTAGTAGACTTGAAGGTATAGTGATAAAAGAATTCATAATTTTGAAAAAATCACACTTCGAACATTTTCTCATTGCCAGTGAGATGAAAAAATCCATAAGCATCATCATAGATGAAAATTTTCATATCATCATGATTTAGAATGGAAATACAAGTACAATTAAAACAATGGAAATAAAAAACCATCCCATGGAATGAACATGTACACTCAATGTGTTCGTTTTCAGTTTACATGTGATATTTTAGTGTCAAAACACACTTCCCATACTCAAAACAAGAAAAAACGTGCTCATATTAACATTATACATTATGAAAGAAATATATAGGTAATTGGTGACTTTAGAAATTATGAATGCATAAATCCAACACACGATGTGCTAAATATGACTCATATTGTATATTTTCAGTTTAAAATTGACATTTTAGTACAAAACACACTTCACATACTCAAAACAAAGAAAAAGTGATCATATTAACTTGATACTTTACGCATCAATCAATAACTAATTTGTGAAAATAGGAATTAGTCACTCATCAATCCAACACATGATGTTCCTGATATGGATCAAATTGTCTATTTTCAGTTTAAAATTATTATTTTTGTAGAAAACACAAATCAGATATTTAAAACTGAAAAAAGTGCTCATATTAACTTTATAATTTAGGGAAAAAGTCTATAAATAATTTGTGAATGTAGAAATTAGGAACACATCAATCCAAACCTTTTGCAGATTGTGTATGCACTACCAAAGTGGTCATACTATAAAAATTATTTTACCACGCAATACCTTATCCTAGTGATAAAAAATCTATACTCTATGCTCAACAAAAAGGGGTATCGGGCTCAGGATCAACATCCACCGGCCAAAACACATGGGAATTATCTACTATATACCACTTCCACTAGGAAACATGCAACACATCATGGATAAATTTCAAACTATACAATAATTCCAATTGATATTCCACCCACCTCAGTCACTCAAATGATCTCAAAGGGCCCCATAATCCACAGTGCCAACTTACCATGGTTAGCCAACGGACAATGTCCCAAGTTAAGTGACTCCTTGAGAAAAACATGATCACCAACCAAACACTCCACTGGCCATCAATGACAGTACACATAAGATTTCTGACTACTCTACACAGTGATATAACACCTTTGGATCAAACGTATCATCTATATCATCTCTTGAACAACACTCATCCAAAAAAGGATTGTTACCCAAACTTTTCCCAACATTACGGAGATCGACAAAGCCTCTTAAACAAATCCTCAAAGGAAACCATCCTAATAAAAAACCTGATAAATTTTATTATAAGAAAGATCAACCGAAAGAAAATTAATTTCCTAATATCCATCAAAATCAACCACATTATCCTAGAGCAAATACTCAAGAACTTGTATAGTTATTTATGTCTTTCCATCCATCTGTAGATGATAAGACCTGATCAATTTCATTTGGGAACCCATTTCCTCTTGAACAACCTTCTAGAACATGGATGTGAACCTCAAGTCCCTATCAGAAAAACCTATAGATGGAACCCTGTGAAGTATCACAATATCATAGCGATATAAATCCCCATGCTTATCTACTTTCATTGTTTCCTTTATTAAAAACAAATGGCCTAATTAAGTGATTCTATCAATAATCACCCAAATCGCATCCTTCCCACCTACATTCCATGATAAAGTAATGATGAAATCCATGGAAAATTCATCCCACTCACATAATAGAATGGATAATTTCTACAAAAATACGACATGTCTCTAGTGTTCCACCTTAACTCTCTGATATGTGAGACACCGTGATACAAAATCTGCAACTGATCGCCTTTTCTCCAACCACCAATACTAACGTATCATATCATTGTACATCTTTGTATCCCCAGGGTTCATAGACCAACATGACCAGTGTCCTCTATCTAAAAACTCTGATCTCAGAGAAAATCGAACAACCAACCTTCCATGAAAGCAAAAATATTCACCCGAAGATCTTGAAAACATTCATGAGGTCTCCCCATAATTTATTATTTCTATAAATATTCTTCTCTTGGTGTCTAACATATTCTCAAGACAAAATTACTCATCAAAAGATGATTCAACATTTATCAAATCCAAGAACACCAGTCTATCAACCTCTTTCACTCCCAATATCATCTCAAAAAACAAACTCATTTAAGATTACTCTTTGATGGATTCCTTCACTGCTTCGATTGGTAATATTTAAAAATCACATCAGAAACTATATTCCCATTATAGGCAGGTATATATGATATAAAAATAAAATTTCTGAAGATACTCAACCTAGTATCTTTGTCACAAGTTTAGATCCCTCTAAATAAAAAATTACTTCAATCTTATGTGATTAAAATACATTGTAAATTACTCCCCAAAAATATAGTGGTTCCATGTCCTGAGTGTGGTCATAACTTCTGCCAACTTACGAACATGGTTTGGGTAATTCTTTTTATGAGAGTGTAACTTTCTTGGACATAATCCATATCCTGTTTCCCCTATATCAGGAAGCATCCCAAACCCATATCATAGGTATCATAGAAAACATCATAACCTGAACCTAGTTCTAGGAGAATCAACACTGGTGATGAAGTTTGTCTCACTTTCAACTCCTCAAAAGTTCTTTGAAATTTTTTGTACCACTCAAACTTTACACCCTTACGAGTCAAATCCATCATCAAAGATGAAATCCTAGATAATCCCCAATATAAAATCAATGATATCTAGAGAACTCCAAGAATCGTTATATCTTAAACATGTTTAAGGGATTTTACCATGACATTACTACATGTGCCCTTTCATGATCCACTTATATTCCCTTCTTGGATATCACATTCCCTAAAATGATCAACCCTTGGATCAAAAACATTCACTTGGAAAGTTTGCCATCAAAATGATATTCTTTCAAGGTTCAAATAATACCATCCAAATGGCACACATGTTCCTTATATGACTTGGAGTAAACAAATATATCATTTATGAATACGCCAACAAAAGAGTATAATAATTTTTAGGATATGTACTTCTTCAAATTCATAGATATCATAGGGAATTAGTGAGTCCTAATGGAATTATCAGAAACTCAAAATGTCCATATCAACTCCTAAACAATGTATTGTGTATGTCCTCCTGTAAAAATCTCATCTGGTGATACCCTGACCATAGTTCAATCTTATAAAAATGATGATACCCTCTAAGATGATCAAAGATATCATCAATTTTGTGTAAAGGATACCTATTCTTAATGGTCACCCAATTTAACTTTCGATAGTCAATACAAAGCCTGAGACTTCCATCTTCTTTCTTAGAAATGAGTACTGGTGAATCCCACAATGACACACTAGGATGAATAAATCCTTTCACCTCTAGGTCCTCAAGATGTAAATTATGTTCCACTAACTCAATTGGTTCCCTGGAATTGGATGGCATAGAATTGGGCATCATTCTAGGGAGTAGTTCAATATTAAACTTGACCTCTCTCTATGGAAGTTAACCCGAAAATTATCCAGAAATACCTCATGGTACAGACATAAAAAACCATGTAACTTACCATCAAATAAAGGGTTAGAAGAATCATGAAAAATATCAAAACAATATTCATGATATCATACCAACATAAGAAAATATAGTCCCTTCCCTTCCCGATCGAGAGTCCCACTCACCCTAGAAAACATGAGTGAGCCCATTAGCAGATAATAACATTACCCAATGGTGATAATGGTCATCTAGGCCTTCATACTAATCATATAATCCATGATGATAATAATTTCAATGATGTAAAGATCAATAACTAAGAAGTCCCAAACCACCTCAAAGTTAATTATCACGACCTGACAAACAATGAACATGAAACCTTGTTTAGACCTCTTTCCCAAAGGTGGGGAAAGATAAAAAAAGAGTGGAATATGCTTAGAACACAAAACCAACATGTAATTCAACGGTAATAATATAAAATAATGAGTGGAGACTATATCAAACAAATCTAGCACTATAGAAGATGAGATAAACCACGTACCTATAATAGTAGATGACCCTACTTCAGATTCCCCTGGAGCATACTCATCCGCATAAATCCATATGAACATAGCCAGCTAGACATCCCCCTTGTCCTATTAATGAGAACCACTATCCTTGGAAACATCAACATGAACCTGAAATCCCTTTGTGAAAGTGGATCCTGCCTTTTTACCGTGTGACATCCTCTCATAGAAATGATTTAGATGGCCATATCATCCACAAATATGAAAAGTCTGAGGAACCTCTATAAAATGAGGCATGGTTTGAGAATTTCTCCCACACTAGAATAAGATAACATGTTTCTTCTCTAAATAATCTCTTGAAACTGGTCGTTTTGAAAATTGAATACTCTTGGGATTACTTTTTTGACCAAAAAAAGCACCCATACTAACCACTTCACTAACTAAGGCTCCTCCAAAACTCGTCCTTCCATATATTTCTACCTCATCCAATGCTACATTATCCACTAATTACATAATGGAAGTAAAGCACAAAATAAATAGAATTTATTAACACAAACCCTTATCCCCATCTCAAACCTCCGAGAGTTTAGGTAATCAGTGGAGAAAATATCCGATGACACATGCACCAACTTAGTAAAATGGGTGGAGTACTCGAGAATTCTATGCTCTCCTTACTCTATGTTCAGAAACTATTGGATCTTTACTACATGTAAATCCTTAGGATACAACTTTCGATTAAATATTTTCTTCAAGGAAAATTCAGTTAAGACCTTTATGCAAATTATATTGCACTATAGATTCCAACTATATTCTTTATGTACATTTGATCATATAAATGAATAAAAACACCTAAGAATATTCATGAGTCCTCATAAAGTTGAATATCCTTTCAATATATTCAAGGCACTCCTTTGATTCATGGGTTTCATTTTCACCGCAAGAGATAGGTGGATGCTACTTGGTAAATTATGATCCATGATCCACTACTCATCGCAGGTTCATGGTGCCCACTAAACCTAGAATCTAGATGGTATGGATAAATTATTTGACCAAAGAAGGGTCCACTAGATAATCTTCCTATAAAACTTGCATTGTGGCTTCCACTCTTGTATTGAGAATAAATTTTCTAGGGGGAATTGTCTATTAAACAAAAGACAATAAATAATCAGTCATGAGAATACTAAAAAACCATTGAACCAACTTCTAGAATCCCAAATATTCTTTAAAATGATAATAATTTAATGAAATTGTGAATTCTACCATAAAAGACAACACATTTTGGAAAGAAATTGGTCCATATAAATAAACTCCCAAATTAGATTATTCAAATGAACTTACACACATCAAATCCCAAAAATTAGTAGATATTTCAATTTAAATAGATTTTCCATAAAATGTATTCCAATTAACCTAATTAACAAGTCTCATACATGGTGATGATTTTTAAGACCACCCATGGGAACTCAAATTCAGTTATAAGAGTGAGCTGACATGCCCCTTTTCCGCAACTATTATCTGAATTCTGACAATACTTCTCTTCTCTACCTAATACACATAACCAAAATATGTAGTGCTAACACACATTATTCCGAGTAAGCAATTTGGTACCAAATTGTAAAGGACTAGCCTCAGTAAACCAAACAAGTCACCCAATCTAGGCTATTACAGGGTGGGGTAAAACAAAATAGTCAATAAAAGTCTTGTGTATAAGCAAAGAAATACATACAACTAGATTATAAAAAACAATCAAATAAATAAAAAACTAAGACAAAAAATCATAACCATGAAGAAATAATTTTCTATCCAACAATATAACATCATGCCTTTTTATCACATAAACATTTATTACATTATACAAAACTAAGGATCATTAAGGTTTAGTGTCCTGGAAACTAGAAACATAATAAATAACAACATATAAAAAAATACTTCTTAAAGACTTGAAAGGATTCTTAATTTATTCATCCTAAGTTCATTACTGCATCTCATAACCTGGGAAAATACATCAAAGGAAAGGGTGATCAGAAGGCCCAGTAAGGGAAACAAGGGAAACATTTTACATGTGAACTTGAGATACATCAATAAAGTCATGATAAATAACTTTAAGGATTCATAAAGAGATCATGAGGAATATTATAATGAAAATAACATGATTCATAACTTGAAGATGTGGCTACAACATTTAACATAAAAAATCATGAACATATCACCAAGGTCCATCCCTAAGGTTTTATTTAAAAAAAATTACGAAGGTTATTCACCAAGGTATCCTTAAAATTGAAATCCCTAGAGATTACATCATTACCCAATGCATTGGAGCGCTATCAGGGTGCACCCTTAAATTTATATTTATTATCATGTGAGATATATATATCATCATATAAAATTTCATAAATAACCCATATATCATAAAAGAAATGGGTTTCATTTCATAATCATAATGTTTTAAAACTACTTTTAAGACGTGATCTTTATGTCATTTAAAACCCATGAAAAATGAAAGTGGGTTTCATGTATGTAAATACTAGAATTAAAATAGAACATTTTGATATACATGTGGATTTACATGTATAAGAAATATATTTGAGTATTCACTTAATAAAATAAAAGAATTTTAGAAAAAGAGAGATACATTTTGAGACGAAAATTCTGCAGCATAACGGCTATGTTATAGGGTTTTAGAAAACATTGATAAGGGAGTGGACATGGGTTACCCACTCATAAATGATCCCCAAAACTGTAGAGGGAAATAATAAACAGGATATAATAAAATGTTAATGAAATTTTAATGAAATACCATATGAAATGAAAAAACATGAAAGGAAGACAAAAATAAGATTTCTCTTATAAAAGATTGGCAACCTAATGATGTCACTTAAAGCTTCGAAAAAATGAATTGATGAGATCAAATAGGGTCTCTCATCATATGAACATAAAACTAAAGTATGATGGATATATATATCATACCCCAAACTATGAAAAAGGAACTTTAAATACTTGACATGAAAAGAGAACATTGAAAATGAGAAGGGTGAAAGAATCCCTTACAAAAATTCAGCAGCCAAACGACGCCACTTAAAAATTATTAAAATGAATTTATGAGAGTAAGTGGGGATCTATCATCATATGAAAATAAAAATTACATTAAGGGGAATATAAAATAATATCCTCCAACATAAGAACATGGAGTTTGAAAGAAATTATATAAAATATAGTACTTTAAAAGAAAGAGATAGGTAGGATCCCTTACCTTGAAGTGTAACTTCGAAAACGTGATAGTCGGGACAATGAGATACTTGAGGAATGCTTGGGAGGAATCCTTGGGAGATAAGGATTCCAGATTTTTATTTATGAGGATTTGGAAAAATGAAATGAATGAGGGAAAGTCTTGGTATTTATAAGATATGTGAGGGGACAAGTCATTAATGGCCAAGGGACACCTCATCGGTTGTATTGGAAAAACCATGGGCTTTCCCATGGTATTTTCCCATGTTATTGGACACTTGGGACACCTCATACCTTATATTACTATTCATGAGTCTACAAGAATGATTACATAATTATTACATCCTTAATGATGTCATTAAACACTCGAAACTAAAAACTGTATTTTCACTATTCACCGAACATTCTTTTTTTTTCAGAAAAATCCCCAAAAATCCCCATAACCTAATATCGATGCTCTAAATTAAAAAATGAACTCCATTTTATAAAAATTATTTTCTAAATATTTTAAATTTAATTTTTAATTAAAAAACACTATTCACCCAAAAAAACTAATACTTGAATAATAATTTCTGAAACAGTTATTTAAATATTTTTTTGAATCACATTACTTAATCTGGGTGTCTAAATTATATTAAATCTTTATTTAAGTGAGATTACTAATCCATTTGATCTCATTACTAATCCTAAGTGTAAAATCACTATTCATAATTTACTATTCATCAAAAATTAAGTTGATCTTATTAGACTCTAAATTTCATACTGAACACAACTGTAGAAGTCCATTTTTTGAAAATCATTATACATTTTTAATTATTTATGGTTTAAATATATATTTTAAAACGTACTTTTTTCCAAAATTGATTAATAATATACATCCTATATTTATTCGGACACTTGAGATTCCCAAACTTCACCATAAGAAGAAATCACAATTTTTATTTAAATCAAAGGATTACACAAGGCAGTTAATGTTTTGTTACATAAACCCTTATAACACCACTATTGGACCTAAGCGTAAGTTGTGCTAGGGTGATAGAATCTTGGGGCGGATCATCCAACATTTCCCGAGTAGTGATTTCTATCAGATTGAACTTCTCGCGAAGGCGATTCCGTTCCAGCTTCACACAATGATGTTCGGCTTAGGATTGGACCAGAGAAAAGCCCAAAGGTTCTACCTCTTTCCCATGATCCGTCAGATGGGATTCAATCAGCCCGAGACTACTGGATGGGGCCATCAAATTTTCTTTCTATATTAATTAATCAATATCACATGTATTTATAGACAATAATTGCAACATTTTGTTTCCAATGGTCATATTGACCAATGGTCATATAACAGTCGAAACCCAACGGTCTTATTTTAATTATACTAATTTTATAAAATGAAATAATTTTGTTGAGTATAAAGTAAAATTACACACAGTTTTAGGAAACAAAATTTATTCAAAATTTCAGGTCGTTACAATATTCCCCCCTTAAGAAATTGTGTCCTCACAATTTTAAAGTAGGGCTTGGAAATTTCGTTGAAAGTCCCACATTGGAAAAAGAGTCAGCAAAACTATTACTTTAAAAGAATGAAAGGGAAGTATAAAGGTCACCCAAGTTAACCCATACTAGGATTCCATGTTGGAAAACATGGTTATGGAAGAGAAAAAAAGGGTCATGTTCTGATGGAGAGTGATAGAAAACATGATTATGAGAAAATTAACCACAAAAATATCACAAACTTAAGATGTTTTAAATGGTCTTTGCTTACCTAGTAGGAAACATAAACCAACAACGTTTTTGTTTGACATTCGTTTTCATAATTTTGAGGAAATCATTTATGACATTAAATAAAAACATAAGGAAATATGCTTACCGTCAAGTAGAGTTTCATCCCTTAATAAGATTCAATCAAGACTAATTTTTTCTCCAAACAATGAGAATTCAGAAGGACTTGTTTTCTCCAAAAGCACAAGAATCATCTTCTAGAGAATCAGATAATACACAAAAGAATAACTATATTATTCCCCTATCTTTAGTCATCAACTAAAACTAAAATGGTTAGTACGAGATCATATAATCCCCAAAAAGGATAATCCTTTATATAAAGAAATATGACTATTAATCTCCAAAATTCAACAAAAGTACCCAAAGTTCCAGAAAGACCATTCAATACAAAATCAACCGTACAATTCCTTAGAATAATCCAAACTAAGATTGGAACTGAAAACATAGAGGGCTTTAATAACATACTCTTCAAAGATAAACATTATCATTCATATCCAAACAACATCAACCACTTTTAACATCTTATAACAAATGTAACTAACCTAATCACATTTTCCTCAATATAGTTTAATCATTTCCATAAGTAACCTAAATTACCATAAAATCACCTTAAATTCATTTATTCTTCAAAATATAAGTCAACCATTTCTTATCAAAGAAAAAACCATATTAATCTATTTTCCTTGATCATATAGGGTTCCCAAATTACTGAAAATCTTCCAAAATAATATTCATATTTTAATCCCCTAATCATTTTTTAGAAGATTTTCTTCACAACATCAACATGTGATACATAACAATATATTTTTTCCTAAATGATATAAAACCATCTTAAGTAGTGAATCAATGTTCGTAGAAAACACTAAATATATGCTCATAGAGCATGAACTGAAATACCACATGACATAGACAATTATTGCGAATAAGTTACATGTACTTCAGTCGCATTATCCATCTCAGCACAGGACTAGCATTGTTCCCTTATCCTTGAAGATTGTTGATGCTCATCATGTTTTTCATCCCTTCCAAGAGATCATTACCTTGGATAATATCCAACTTCTCTACATTTATGACATTGAACAGTATAGGGTACATTAGATTGAACCTTATCTCCATTCATCACATTATCCATTTTTTAAAACAATTGTATACTTTATGCCCTATCGTCCAACACTTAAAACATCTCCATGTTCCTTTATGACATTTTCCTTGGTTCATCTTTCCACACTTTTTGTACAAAAGAAATTGGGCCATCCTTCCCTTATCACCTTTATCAGATGAACATCCATGAGACTTTATCTTCCTCTTCTTGAATGAATTTGGGCATTCAACTAGGTACCAATTATTAATTGTGATTTTTGATAGCTGGTTTGGCATAATCACAATATGTTCAACTTGATCTCTCGTCATCTCTATCATATTAATAGGGCAATCTTCACATTTCCAATCACATTGGTTGTTGGGACATGTTCTTCTATTTCTGTCCATTAACTAAGAAAAGAAAGTATAATTAGGTGGATTAAATGCTTAGACATTAATAATTAAAATGAAACTTTAATCATAGAGGGATAAACTTGTAGAAGAAAAGTATATCCTAACTTGTGATCCCCTAGGCTCCAATCTAGGTTATCCATGATCATATATTCTTATGTGAATCTTTATTTTATTATATATTTTTTCCTTTAATAATTGTTCATACTAAGCTTATGAATTTACCAAAGCATATCCCCTGGGAGTGTCAAACCAAGAGTGCAGCAACGCCCGTTGTCAGGCACCAGGTTACCCCGGGTCAAGCCCGAAACACCATGTCAAAATTTTCACTCCAAGGTACATCTATTCCAGATCCACCTCTCCTTGTTCGTATCCAGACAAGTATTTATTTTTTTGGAAAACACATACTCAATTCTTCACTAAAATACCAATATGTTTTCCTATATTTAATATTTTAATTAAGAAACCTTGTAAAGTTTTCAAATCCTAATTTCCACAATTAACTAATCCTCTCTTTGATACCAACTATAACATCCCGCCTTTTTATCACATAAACATTCATTACATTATACAAAACCGAGGATCTTTAAGGTTTAGTGTCTAGGAAACCATGAACTTAATACCTTACAACAGAAAAAAAATCTTCTTAAACACTTGAAAGGATTCTTAATTTTTTCATCCTAAGTTCATTACATCATCTCATAACCTGGAAACATACATCAAAGGAAAGGGTGAGCAGAAGGCCCAGTAAGGGAAAAAGGGAAACATTTTACATGTGAACTTGCGATACATCAATAAAGTCATGATAAATAACAGTAAGGCTTGAGAAAGAGATCATGAGGCATATTATAATGAAAAGATAATGATTCATAACTTGATGATGTTGCTAAAAAATTTAACTTAGACAATCATGAACATATCACCAAGGTCCATCCCCAAGGTGTCATTTAAAAAAATTACAAAGGTTATTCACCAAGGTATCGTTAAAATGATAATCCTGAGAGATTACATCATTACCCAATGCATTGGAGATATATCAGGGTGTACCATTAAATTTTTATTTAATATCTTTTGGGCCACATATATAATCATTAAGAAAATCATAAATAACCCATATAGAAAAAAAGAAATGGGTTTCATTTCATAATAATAACATTTTAAAAACTTTTTTTAATACATGATCTTTATGTCATTTTAAACCAATGAAAAAGGAAAGTGGGTTTAATGTATGTAAATACCAGAATTAAAATAAAAAATTTTGATATAAATGTGAATACCCCAATAGAATAAAGATCTTTGAGTATTCATTTAATAAAATAAAATAATTTTAGAAAAAGAAAGAGACATTTTGAGACCAAAATTCTACAGCATAACAGCTATGTTATTGGGTATTAGAAAACATTGAAAAGAGAGAGGACAGGGGTTACCCACTCATAAATGATCCCAAAAATAGTATATTGACATAATATACAGGATATAAGAACATGGTAATGAAATTTTAAATAGATACCATATGAAATGAAAAAACATGAAAGGAAGTCAAAAATAAGATTTTTCTTATAACGTTTTGGCAGCCTAATGGTGTCACTTAAAACTTCTAAAAAATTAATTGATGAGATAAAATTGGGTCTCTCATCATATGAAAATAAAAGGATTGTATGGTGGATATAGATATCCTACCCCAACAAAAGAAAAAGTAACTTGAAAGACTTTACAGGAAAATAGAACTTTGTAAATGAGAAGGGGGAAAGAATCCCTTACAAAAATTCGACAGCCTAACAGCGCCACATAAAAATTCTTAAAATGAATTGACGAGAGTAAGATTGTAACACCCCAAGATTTCATAGTGTGTTATTTCTTTAAAATAATTCAATAACATGCACTACACGCAACACCGAGTTCAATTGCACCATGACTTACCAAAAAGCCATTCAAAAGAGGTTATGAATAGTATTAACTAAATTTTAAACTTTACATAATCCTTATAATTTTTCCATATTATGAGTATCTTAGACATAATGCAAGAACAAATTCATTTTTAGTATTGCACTTTTATCAACTTTTAATAGTGAACCCTTTTTAAATACAATATTTTAAACTTTTTGACAAAATGGGGACATCAAAAATTTAAAATGAAACATCCCAAGCTTCCAAGGTACGTTTTCTTTGAATAATACAGTAGCGTGTGTTGTACGCAACCTTAAGTTTTAACACACACCACATCCAATCAAACTAGCCATTATGAATAGTAATACCTAATTTTTTAAATTATATATATTTTATATTTCAAAATGGACTCCATTTTTCGATTCGGAATATCTAATTTAGCCTAAGGTGAAATTTTGGTACTTTTCGAATAACTTTCATATTTTGATGAATAGTGAAAATTACTAAATTTTAATTAAAAACAACTTTTTTAATCAAAATAATTAATAGTGATAAATTATGAATTTGAGTGGTTTTAAAATATATTTAGAATATATTTTTACCATTTAATATAATTTTGGTCATTGGACATAATTTTACAATTAAACCGAACATAAACAAGTGTCAATCTTTTGATAATTATTATCTCTTAAAAACAAGCTTTTTGTTTTGACAGTGGGAATTAATTTTAAATTAATTTCTGCCACTTCTGTGTTTTGAATTTAGAAAAATGGATTCCATATTTGGAATCAGGATGTTCAAATTCTGTAAATAGGTAACTTTAATTTTCAGACATTTTGAATAATTTCTGCGGTAAATATTTTATTTACCATGGTTAAGGGTAAATCCGGTAAATAAGGGTTAAACAATAATATTATAATAATACTAAATTACCCTAAAACGTGTCCTAGACTTATTGGTTGATACATGTTCGACCATAGGAATCTTTGGGTCGATTTTGGGACCCCATGGTGCCACTTGTAGGTGATAAGGACACTTTATTTTAATTAAGCTAAAATGAATACAAAAATGACACAAGCATATATCTTTTAGCAAAACAATATTTACATAAGGTTATATATGTTGTATTTTAGTTTATAAATATTCATTAGAAAGATAAAACGATTTCCTACATAGTGATAGTTCATTTATAATTTTTAGACATTAAATAATTTAATTTATTTATGACACAGTGATGATGAATTAATTACTATAATAGTGAAAAATTAAAATAATTGATATTATAAATACCCATATAAATATAATATGAAACTTTTAATAAATTAAACTAATTTTCTAGGATATTATGATATATTAGGATTGATTTAATTGACTTTGTTCGAAGTAATCAATCTGTTATGAGTTTCACAAAAATCAACTATTGAATAGTGTCAAAATTGACATAAAAGAGTTCTTAAAACAAATATTATATTATTAATTGATATTAAATTCTTAAAAATCTAAGGTTCGGACAAGAGACTTATATCGTGATAGGTTCATCATTAATGGACCACTTGGGGGTCTCTTGGATGTATATAGTAAGTTTATTAACCATATTATATAAAAATACAAAGAGACATTGTAAAAGTGAAACTAATTAACTTAGAGTTAATTCTTAAAGATAAGGTTAATATAAGTACCCAAACCTGTCTAAATTCTATTGGTTGAGTGGTTTGCGACCTATCCCCACCTTAAACTTTGAATAATAAACTTTGGAGCCATTAGAAACCGAATGTGAATTTATTATAAATTAATATTTCTAGCTTTTCCAAAGGTGCCCCTCACCCCTCTTATAAAATGGCACTCCTCCTTCTCATTTCTTCACACCTTAAAAGACTTTTGGTTCGGCCAAACTCTGCCCAAATACTCTCCCAACATCCCTCACTACAGCCTAGAGTCCTTAGTTTGATCAGAAAGCCAACCTAAGGAGCCCTTTTGATCAAATCAAAAGGAAGAACCCGAAGAAGAGGTAATGTTTTCACCACCCCTTTTCAAGTTCCTTTCTTTTTCCACTTCTTCTTTCTTTGTTATTACCATTCTAAAATAATAACTCCAGTATCTTATATATATTGTGATGTTATTATAAATATGGTACAACCATATTTAGTATTCTATCCACCCTTTGAATAACATGTCACCATACGTGCGTACGTACGACTTACCGTCTCCACGTCGTGGTGTAATTGTTATTCAATATATTATTATTTGGATGGGTATAATAATGATGTGTAACTCATATAAATAATAAATATAACATTTTAATGATTCTGTATATATGATATACCATCCATTTATATATTATTTTAATATCAAAAGAATGATATTGTCGCTCGTGCGTACGTACGGACTACTGTCTCCACGAACGCGATGAGATTCATTCTCCATCGTATCCATTAAAGTATAATTATCATTTGATGATTTAGAAATGATTTTTAAGGACTTTATATCATTCTGGATATGAATAAGATACAACAAACATGGCTTATGTAACAAAACATATAAAAGAAAATGAGTAAGTTAACACCCGAAACGACGATAATACTAAGATATTATTATCAAATCAATATTAAAAGATCTTATATGATATCATATTAATATATATGATTCTTGTATAATTTAATAACAATTATTTCACTATTATACAGGAGGTTATCCTACCCTAACCAAGGAAAAGTACAAGGTAAGGGTTATTTCACAATCTCTTCATTATCTGAGGTTGTTTATACGTAATAATCTACTGGGATCTCTTTATCATCCACATCCATGTTTTCTTAAAAATGTATTTCAAAACAATTTTATTATTTACATGAATATGGGTTAAAGTCATTTATACCCTTGTTTGACTTTTAGAGGTTTATAAAGGAATCTTTCTGTCGTTTTCAAAACAAGGTCCTTTTTAACCTTTTCGACAAAATTAAGATAAGAATGTTTTTTTAACTTATACAGTGGGTGCGGCTATTTTCCGCTGTTATAAAATCTTCAAAGCTTTCCTTACAAGCTTATAAGAATATTTTCAAAGAAAATGTTTTATTTTATATGGATCTTAAATGATTTCAGAAAAATAAAAGAGATATTTCTCTAAAAAGAGTTTTGATTTCATCTATGTCAACATCCTTTGATGGATTTTATGCTTATTTGAAGTTGATTTATTATGATACAAAACTTCTATATTGTATTGATGGTTTTGTGATATGTTTGACTGTGGATGTTCTATTTTTATACCATTCATATTTTATGGAGAAATTATTGACATTTCGTATGCTAGTTTTAATACGAATGTTTATGTTATGTTTAAACCTTTTCATATGGGAATGCATTGGACTTAATATGTGACGGGTGGAGCCCGCTATAGCTCCTCGATGCATCGGTAGGTCTCATGAGACAAACTAGTGTCTTGGCACAAGGCCTTGACAAAATCTTATTTGTAGTCTTGGCACAAGGCCTTGTCTATGTGGTTATGATAGTCTGGCATTATGCATTCCATCATTATGAAAGTGGTTATTGATTTTGCATGTGATTATTCGATTAGTAGAATATCCATGTGAATAAGTAAATGGAATTATTTCATTTTATTTATTCCATACCATGTTGAAAGTTCATGTTTGAAAGGCTTTTGTTTTAGTTATACATTGCCTTAAATGTTTATTCTTATTTATGAAAGTTTCCGCTATATTGTTATCCTTACTGGGCATTTGAGCTCACCCCTTTTCTATGTTTTATTTCTCCCAGGAAGTGAAGAAGTAAATTATGAATGACCTGTAGGGATATTATGTGGGGATATGAGTGTGGATTATGGAGACAATATGTTGTTGTAGTAGTTTTTCATTTTATGATGTAATATAAGACTTATGAATATATCTAGTGTTTCCAAGGCTACTAAACCAATCGATCTTTCGAAATTTGATCTTTCTTGTGATCATGCCAATGTTATGTAATAATGCACCGAATCTGGGTAAATAGGGTCGGGGCGTTACAGTTGGTATTAGAGGAAGTTTAGTACAAACCTTGGAAGCTAGATTTAGAAATCTATGATTAGAGCACGTAGACCTAAGATGAACTTTGAGGATTAGTGTAGAAGAACTTACTAGAATTTTGGTATTGTAGAGATTTTGTGAGTTTTCCGAGCAATACATCCCTGTCTGGATACGAGCAGGTAGAGGCGGCTCTGGCACAGATGTACCTAGGGGTAAAACCCGAAAACACCGCTTTGAGCTAGACTCGAACGGGAACTGGTGCATGACAATGGGCCTTTCTTCACTCTTGGTTACGACACTCCCGGGGGATATGCTTAGGATAATTCCCATTTTCTTTACAAACCATTATTAAGGGTTTATGAGTATATACATCCTCAAAGGAGACATTTTTATGATTATGGATTATATCCATAAATAGTTCAATTTATGTTAAGTGTTTTATAAGTATGAGATTATGTATTTTGATTCATAAACTGATCTAGTGTATGTCATTGTTTAGAAATGGCGCCCAGTAGAAGGAATGAGAACTCCAGAAATGCACATGATCTAAAGAGAAGGAAGGATCATATCTTTCATGGTCTTAAGCTAGAATTTATAAGAGAAATAGTCTCCCATGTATTATCATCATATGAAGAAATAATATCATGTGTTGATAAGATAAGTAAAGAGTTTACTGAGTCCTATGGCTTTGAAGGGAAGCAAGAGAAGAAAAGGATGGAAGAGAGAAAGATGGATAAAGGGAAGAGGGAAAAGAAGAATTTTCCCATATGTGGTAACTGTGGAAAGAAACACCCTGGAACTTGCCTGAAAGGAATGGGAGTTTGTTATAAGTGTGGAGGAAAAGGGCACAAAGTACGTGACTGCAAGGGTAAGAAAATGGTTTTAAATGTACAATGCTTCATTTGCAAGGAGTTTGGACACTACGCGAACCTATGTCCCAGTCATCAGACTATGCCGCAAATGATGTTATTGGATAATAATCAAGTTATGATACTACCACAGATGTAGAGGATTGATTAGAGTTCTTATGTTGATTATATCAATTGAGTGTGGTATCAACAATGTACTTGTTATAATAATTAGGGAGTATATAAGGATTGTACTGCAGTACTATTTCATTAAGGACTTGAGATTGTGTGGAACAAAGAAAAGTGACTTAATAGCAGGATAATTTTTTGGAAAATATACGGTTGAGAGAATGATAAATCATAATATAGTTCTGATACTCAGGTAGTGATTTTGGAATAATATGTGATTGTTTTGGATAAATTATATTGGATATTCTTGACTACTTTGGAACTGATTAATGATTTGTATATTCCATCATTGTTGGGGTTTAAAACATTTTTGGATTGATGAAGTATATCCAACATTCTATATGTAATAAGGGAGCATGAATGTAATCAATAAGGAATATGGTAATTCAGGATGTTTCAGTGTATTAAAAGAATACATGATGGAGGTATTCATATGCTATTACGGGGTAAAAAGGATCTACATTATGTTTACCTTCCTTATAAATGTTGGACTGTGAGTTTGGATAGAAGTATTTTGGATAGTTCTAGTTAGGATTATTTTGGATTGCCATAAAAGAACAACCCGGAGGTCGGGTGGCAACCTGTCGTGTCCGGCAAGGCTGCGAGACATGAACCCGCAACCGAAGGGCGACAAGGGTGTATCACCTACCACTGGACCACGAGATGTCCTGGATTAAATAATGTAGTTTTTATTAAAAGATCTTGTAGATGAATTATAAATTCGTTTATTTTGGAACCCTATACGAATAGTGTAAATAGAGTTTTTTTTACATTCTATTATCTTTTAGAGTGAATGATGAGTTTGTGGTAGAAATTTATTAATGGATAAAACTCTAATTATAAAGTAAGTATATCTCCTTATGATCTTAGCCAATCTCATAAATAAATTCCTCAATATTAAGAAAGGCAACTTAGAACAAAAATGTTTTCCTAGATGGTACCTTAAATCATCACTAATTTATGGCTTTGGGATTGTTGGCCTTTTCATAGCCATGTTCTCTACCACTCTCCATCAGATAATTGATGGCTAGATTTTTCTTCCATATCCATATTTTCCTACATGGAACCTTAGTATGTGTTATTTTCGGTAATCTTCATACTTTCGACTCTTTATTTTAAATAGAGGCCTCATTAATTCATTTTTCGATGTGGGATTTCAACTAAGATATTTTGAAACGTCAAAAATGTGTTATCCTAGTACCCTATGTTTTGTTGAACCGATGGTATTTCAAATCATCATAGATTGATGAATTTAAGGACCTCAATTTTATACTTGTTTGTGATTGATGACCTCAATCACTACCAATAAATATTTACGTTTTTCCTCCAATTATATGTCTCTAATTGCCACCAATGTTCTCCTAATCGAGATCATAATTTGGTGGTGACCCTTTCATTTCTCTTTTCCTCATACTAAGATTAAATTTTAGTAACCCAATTTCCGATGTGGGTTTTCCCACAAATATATTTTCTATTTTCAACCTTTTATTTTCGAAGAACAATTTCAAATTGCGAGGACGCAATTTATTGAAGGAGGGTAGAATGTAACACCCCAAGATTTCATAGTGTGTTATTTCTTCAAAATAATTCAATAACTTGCATTACACGCAACACCGAGTTCAATTCTAACATGACTTACCAAAAATCCATTCAAAAGAGGTTATGAATAGTATTAACTAAATTTTAAACTTTATATAATCCTTATAATTTTTCCATATTATGAGTATCTTAGACATAATGCAAGAACAAATTCATTTTCAGTATTGCACTTTTATCAACTTTTAATAGTGAACCCTTTTTAAATACAATATTTTAAACTTTTTGACAAAATGGGGACATCAAAAATTTAAACTGAAACATCCCAAGCTTCCACGGTACGTTTTCTTTGAATAATACAGTAGCGTGTGTTGTACGCAACCTTGAGTTTTAACACACACCACAACTAATCAAACTAGCCGTTATGAATAGTAATACCTAATTTTTGAAATTATATATATTTTATATTTCAAAATGGACTCCATTTTTCGATTCGGAATATCTAATTTAGCCTAAGGTGAAATTTTGGTACTTTTCGAATAACTTTCATATTTTGATGAATAGTGAAAATTACTAAATTTTAATTAAAAACAACTTTTTTAATCAAAATAATTAATAGTGATAAATTATGAATTTGAGTGGTTTTAAAGTATATTTAGAATATATTTTTACCATTTAATATAATTTTGGTCATTGGACATAATTTTACAATTAAACCGAACATAAACAAGTGTCAATCTTTTGATAGTTATTATCTCTTAAAAACACGCTTTTTGTTTTGACAGCGGGAATTAATTTTAAATTAATTTCTGCCACTTCTGTGTTTTGAATTTAGAAAAATGGATTCCATATTTGGAATCAGGATGTTCAAATTGTGTAAATAGGTAACTTTTATTTTTAGACATTTTGAATAATTACTGCGGTAAATATTTTATTTACCATGGTTAAGGGTAAATCCGGTAAATAAGGGTTACAAAATAATATTATAATAATACTAAATTACCCTAAAATGTGTCCTAGACTTATTGGTTGATATATGTTCGACCATAGGCATCTTTGGGTCGATTTTGGGACCCCATGGTGCCACTTGTAGGTTATAAGGACACTTTATTTTAATTAAGTTTAAATGAATACAAAAATGACACAAGCATATATCTTTTAGCAAAACAATATTTACATAAGGTTATATATGTTGGATTTTAGATTATAAATATTAATTATAAATATAAAAAGATTTCCTACATAGTGATAGTTCATTTATAATTTTTAGACATTAAATAATGTAATTTATTTATGACACAGTGATGATGAATTAATTACTATAATAGTGAAAAATTAAAATAATTGATATTATAAATACCCAAATAAAAATAATATGAAACTTTTAATGAATTAAACTAATTTTTTGGATAATATGATATATTAAAATTGATTTAATTGACTTTTTTCTAAGTAATCAATCTGGTATGTGTTTCAAAAAAATCAATTATTGAATAGTGTAAAAATTGACATAAAAGAGTTCTTAAAACAAAAATTATATTATTAATTGATATTAAATTCATAAAAATCTACGGTTTGGCCAAGAGACTTATATCATGATAGGTTCATCATTAATGGACCACTTGGGGGTCGCTTGGATGTATATATTAAGTTTATTAACCATATTATATAAAAATACAAAGAGACATTGTAAAAGTGAAACTAATTAACTTAGAGTTAATACTTAAAGATAAGGTTAATATAAGTAGCCAAACCTGTCTAAATTCTATTGGTTGAGTGGTTTTAGACCTCTCCCCACCTTAACCGTTGAATAATAAACTTTGGATCCATTAGAAACCGAATATGAATTTATTATAAATTAATATTTCTAGCTTTTCCAAAGCTGCCCCTCACCCCTCTTATAAAAGGGCACTCCTCCTCATTTCTTCACACCTTCAAAGCCTTTCGGTTCGGCCAAACTCTGCCCAAATACTCTCCCAAAATCCCTCAATACAACCTAGAGGCCTTAGTTTGATCATAAAGCCAACCTAAGGAGCCCTTTTGATCAAATCAAAAGGAAGAACCCGAAGAAGAGGTAATGTTTTCACCACCCCTTTTCAAGTTCCTTTCTTTTTCCACTTCTTCTTTCTTTGTTATTACCATTCTAAAATAATAACTCCAGTATATTATATATACTGTGATGTTATTATAAATATGGTACAACCATTTTTAGTATTCTATCCACCCTTTGAATAACATGTCACCATACGTGCGTACGTACGGCTTACCGTCTCCACGTCGTGGTGTAATTGTTATTCAATATATTATTATTTGGATGGGTATAATAATGATGTGTAACTCATGTAAATAATAAATATAACATGTTAATTATTCTCTATATATGATATACCATCCATTTATATATTATTTTAATATCAAAAGAATGATATTGTCGCTCGTGCATACGTACGAACTACCGTCTCCACGAACGTGATGAGATTCATTCTCCATCGTATCCATTAAAGTATAATTATAATTTGATGATTTAGAAATGATTTTTAAGGACTTGATATCATTCTGGATATGAATAAGATACAACAAACATGGCTTATTTAACAAAACATATAAAAGAAAATGAGTAAGTTAACACCCGAAACGACGATAATACTAAGATATTATTATCAAATCAATATTAAAAGATCATATATGATATCATATTAATATATATGATTCTTGTATAATTTAATAACAATTATTTCACCATTATACAGGAGGTTAACCTACCCCAACCAAGGAAAAGTACAAGGTAAGGGTTATTTCACAATCTCTTCATTATCCGAGGTTGTTTATACGTAATAATCTACTGGGATCTCTTTATCATCCAGATCCATGTTTTCTAAAAAATGTATTTCAAAACAATTTTATTATTTACAAGAATATGGGTTAAAGTCATTTATACCCTTGTTTGACTTTTAGAGGTTTATAAAGGAATATTTCCGTCATTTTCAAAACAAGGTCCTTTTTAACCTTTTTGACAGAATTAAGATAAGAATCTTTTTTTAACTTATACAGCGGGTGCGGATATTTTCCGCTGTTATAAAATCTTCAAAGATTTCCTTACAAGCTTATAAGAATATTTTCAAAGAAAATGTTTTATTTTATATGGCTCTTAAATGATTTCAAAAAAATAAAAGAGATATTTCTCTAAAAAGAGTTTTGATTTCATCTATGTCAACATCCTTTGATGGATTTTACGCTTATTTGAAGTTGATTTATTATGATACAAAACTTCTATATTGTATTGAAGGTTTTGTGATATGTTTGACTGTGGATGTTCTATTTTTATACCATTCATAGTTTATGGAGAAATTATTGACATTTCGTATGCTAGTTTTAATATGAATGTTTATGTTATGTTTAAACCTTTTCATATGGGAATGCATTGGACTTAATATGTGACGGGTGGAGCCCGCTATAGCTCCTCGATGCATCGGTAGGTCTCATGAGACAAACTAGTGTCTTGGCACAAGGCCTTGACAAAATCTTATTTGTAGTCTTGGCACGAGGCCTTGGCTATGTGGTTATGATAGTCTGGCATTATGCATTCCATCATTATGAAAGTGGTTATTGATTTTTCATGTGATTATTCGATTAGTAGAATATCCATGTGAATAAGTAAATGGCATTTTTTCATTTTATTTATGTCATACCATGTTTAAAGTTCAAGTTTGAAAGGCTTTTGTTTTAGTTATACATTGCCTTAAATGTTTATTCTTATTTATGAAAGTTTCCGCTATATTGTTATCCTTACTGGGAATTTGAGCTCACCCCTTTTCTATGTTTTATTTCTCCCAGGAAGTGAAGAAGTAAATTATGAATGACCTGTAGGGATATTATGTGGGGATATGAGTGTGGATTATGGAGACAATATGTTGTTGTAGTAGTTTTTCATTTTATGATGTAATATAAGACTTATGAATATATCTAGTGTTTCCAAGGCTACTAAACCAATCGATCTTTCGATATTTGATCTTTCTTGTGATAATGCCAATGTTATGTAATAATGCACCGACTCTGGGTAACTAGGGTCGGGGCGTTACAAAGATGGGGTATCTCATCATATTAAAATAAAAATTAATGTATGGTAAATATAAATGAACATCCTCCCACATAATGACATGGATCATAAAAGAAATGACATAAAAGAGAGTACTTGAAATGAATGAGAGAGGTATAATCCCTTATCTTGAGGAGTAACTTCAAAATATTGAAGTTCGGGACCATGGTAGGATTGAGGGCACCTTAGGAGGACTCCTTGGGGGGTAAGGAGACCAGAACATCATTGATGAGGATTTGTAAAAATGAAATGAATGAGGTAAAGGCTAGGTATTTATAAGTGAAGTGAGGGGACAAGTCATTAATGGCCAAGGGACACCTCATCGGTGGTATTGGAATAACCATGGGCTTTCCCATGGTATTTTCCCATGGTATTGGCCACATGGGAATCCTCATACCTTATCTTACTATTCATAAGTCGACAAGAATGATTAAATAATTATTAAATACTTAATGATGTCATTAAACACTCAAAACTAAAAACTGTATTTTCACTATTCACCGAAAAGTCATTTATTCAGAAAAATCCAAAAAAATCACCATAACCTAATATCAATTCTCTGAATTCAAAAATTAACTCCATTTTATAAAAATAAATTTCCAAATATTTTTAATTTAATTTTTTATTAAAAAATACTATTCACCTGAAAAAACTAATAGTTGAGTAATAATATCTGAAACAGTTATTTAATTATTTAATTGAATCACATTACTTAATCAAGGTGCCTAAATTATAGTAATGTTTTCTTTAAGTGAGATTACTAATCCATTTGGTCACATTACTAATCCTAAGCATAAAATCACTATTCATAATTTACTATTCATCAAAAATTAAGTTGATCTTATTAGACTATAAATTTAATACCGAACACAACTGTAGAAGACCATTTTTTGAAAATCAATAAATTTTTTGATTATTTAAGGTTTACATAAATATTTTAAAATTTCCTTTTTTCCAAAATTCATCAATAATATACATCCTATTTTTATCCGGACACTTGAGATTCACAAACTTCACCATGAGAAGAAATAACAATTTTTATTTAAATCAAAGGATTAAACAAGGTAGTTACAATCTCGTTACATAACCGCTTATAACACCAGCATATGACCTAAGACTAAGGTGTGCTAGGGTGATAGAATCTTGGGGTGTCTCAGCCAACACTGCCCGAGTAGTGATATCTATCAACTAGAACTTCTCACGAAGGTGATTCCATTCATGCTTCACACGATGAAGTTCAGCTTGGGTTTGCTCCAGCGCAATGCCCAAAGGTGCTACCTCTTTCCCGAGTTCCGTCAGATGGGCTTCAATCGGCCCAAAACTACTGGATGGGGCCATTGAATCTTCTTTCTATATTAATTAATCAATAACACTAGTATTTATAGACCATAATTGCAACATTTAGTTTCCAAAGGTCATATTGACCAATGGTTATATAACATTCGAAACCCAACATTCTTATTTTAAATATACTCAATTTATTAAATGAAATAATTTTGTTGAGTATAAAATAAAATAACACACAATGTTAGGAAAGAAAATGTATTCAAAATTTTTGGTCATTATAAACATGAATCCATGTGACCTACTGTCACCTCTAAGAATCATCCCAAAATGAATGAGTGACCCAAGGAGAAGCTATAATGATATAGGATTCCATTCCTTTTACCAATGTCATACAAAATAAGGTCTAAAACCACCGAAAGTTATACGTATAGTGTGATAAATAGATCCTAGTAGGAAACCACCAAAGAATCTATATAGTTTTTAATATCAATAATTCAAAATTTCAGTCTTTTAGACAAAACAATTTTACTAGAATTTTTTGAAAAAAAAAGGTTGAAAACATTATCTCAAACATTCTTTGGGTTTTCTATACATTATATATCAAGTTTTCCAAATCCAAAAAATTCCTAGTTATAAAATGTAGGTAAATATACCCAAGTATAAATATACATGTGATCTAACATCCATGAAATTATATATCATGAAATTAAAAATCAAAAAAAATAATTAACCTTCTGACTTAGGATCCATTTCCCCAAGAGGAGTGGGTATTATTATAGGGGACGCCCTTGGCCTTAAATTTTTTAGGCACCCATTATGTACTGTTTCCATGTCACATTTAATAAGTAATTATAATGTATCTTTGTTGTTAAAAAAACAATTAAACCTCCAATCAGGCTCTAGACTAAGGGAAAATACATACTAGATACTAACAAGACAAAAAAATACATAAGGTTAGATCCAACTAATATCGAGTCCAACCATATTCTATAAATATATAAATGGTTACCTCCAAGTGGTGTCACACACACTAATGATACCTGTGTCTTTTTCTCAACACACCCAAGGTTTCCATTGTGTAATTTTTGTCATTTTTTTCAATTTTTGTTTTAGAAACCATGCTCAATTTTTTGTAAAAACCATTTTAAATCCAAGACAATCTGTTTTAATTTTTGAAAATCCATTTCCATTTTTAAATTGTGGAAATTCTATTTTCAAAGAAAAAGTCACTTTAAAATGAAAATCTATTTCCTTCTCAATTTCAACACATGAAATTCCATTTCAAATATCATAGAAATAATGAGAACAATAGTTAATTTAGTAAATTTGAACACTTCGATATATCCACCTGTATCAAGGACATAGAAAGCCTAACTGCCTTTGACAACAAGTATTTGAAACCATAATATTTTCCTTTAGAAGATAAAGAACAACAATAGACTGAAAAAGGATTGATAGAAAAAGATATCAAATATAAAAATCATATAAAAACCATAGCTGCAACAAAAACCAAATGAGAACCATAATTAATGCTTACCCAGAGAGAATAAATCCAACCCTAACAATGATCGATTGCTAAAATAAGTGATTTGGATGGGAATTAATTGCTCAAATTTTCCGAGGGAGGACTCTAGGTCTAGAGAGGAGGGATACACTGAGAATTAATGAATCATATCACTCATACGACACCCTAAAAACCAACACCATGACATTTACATGGCATGTAACCCATTTACACATTGTATAATCCTCGATTCCATATACAAAAAAATACAACACATTTTTTATTTATTAAAACCATATTTTTATACATAAAAAGATTGTACCTATTACATACCATGTAGACAATTTAATCTTTGTATTTGGTTCAAAAATTCTTCTTATCAACAAATACCTGGAATGTACTCGATTTACACATGGTGTAAGTGTTGAGTGAACACTAGAAAGTCCAGGAAAAAGATAAAAGTTACAAAAAATTCTTAACATCACCATTTTAGGTATCCTCCAAATTATTGGACAAAAAATGAACGTCCAATAAATGAAGAAACCAAAAGAAAATATTATAACATAACTCGAAGAAAGGTTACGGGTCATTGATGTTATCAGACCATATAACTGTTTTAAGAATTTTATCATAGAACATAAAACATATCATCACACTGGGGTAGTGTCATTACCTTATCATTGCGAAAAATACTCTAGAATATTATTACATTAAAGACATGGTAAAAATGAAAAATATGTAATAAGATTTCTAATTAATTTTCAATACAAAGAATATACGTGTAAACAAAGTGCCAACAATTTGTCACATGACACCAACTCCAACAAACTCCATCTTGGACTAGAGAAAACTGCCTACGACATTTAGTTCGCTAAACCTCACATGAAAATCATGTTTCTTATAAGTCAAGACTTAATTAAAGAGGTCCTCTACATTATCTTTCGTATAAATATTTAACACGACAGCCTCTCCTCTCTGGAAAAAATCCGTAAGAATATGATTATTTTGAAATATTTTCTTCTTCCACTGATTTGACCTTGACTCTTTTGTAAGAGCCACAACTATAGTATTAGGATCTTTGCTGATAGGTACCACATTAATCTTATGGAATATTGTTTTCGTCCATACTACTTCATTATCTTCCTTAAAATCCGCATCATACTCAAAATCATTTATATAATATATGACCAAAGCCATATTTGTGATCTTCAATCTCAAAACACATCCATTCATAGATATTATATATCCCATTATTTACTTTATGTCATCTTTATTAGTTTGAAAACAAGTATGTTCATATTCAATTATTAATAGTTCCTCATATACTCCATAAACCAGGATCAAATCCTTAGTGTGTCTCAGATACGTATGGATATTCTTGACTATCATAAAATGACGGTCATCTGGATCAGCATGATATCTTCCTACCAGACATAATTTATCGGTGAAATATAGCTAAGTACATAACCTATCATACATGACTTACCCAATCACTAACACCTATGGAATCATTTCCATTTTATTTCTTTCCTCATGTTTCTAAGGACAGATTTTCTTTGAAAATTAAATGTTATGTGGTTATGGAAACAATATCCTATTGATTTTTCCATACTAAATCTAATCAATATTTTATCAATGTATGTAATTTGACATTGGCCATGAATCCACTTGGATCTATCATGATGGATATTGAACCCAAATATTTATGTTGTCTCCCCCAAGTTATTTATACAGTATCATTTATTCAATCATTCCTTAATATACTGTAAGATTGGTATTTCATTTTCAATGAGTAATATATTGTTAACTTATAATAATAATAAAAACAACTACACTCCCACTTAACCATTTGTAGACATAATGATCACACTCATTTTTTATGAAAATAAATTGTGTTTTGGCCTTATAAAAGTCAATGTTCCATGACAAAGATTCTTTATTTATTACAAAAATAGATTTGTGAAATTTTCATATATCATTAAAATACTTTGGAGTCATAAAACCTTTACATTTTGTGATATAGGAATCTTCTGGAAGCTTCCAATTAAGGAAGTAAGTTTTAAATCCATTTTCCAAATATCATTGTCCTGGTAACCTGTAATGACAAGTATAATTATGATGGATTTTAGCATTGAAACTAGGGAAATGTTTTCATCATAGTCAATTCATTGACACTGTTTAAACCCTTTTGCAACCACTTTTTCCTTATAGGCACTAACATGTACATAAATATCTAGTATCTACATGAATATTCATTTTGAAACAAAATCTATTTACATACATTGCATGATATACCAAAATCTAGACTTGGTTTTGGTACATGGAATCCATTTAATAATTAATGGCTTTTTCTAGTTGACAACATCAATGTCATCGATACCAGTCCCATGCATTCATGCCTATGACAGCTTTCCAATCAGTGATTAGTTGAAGAAAACGGTTCTTAATGTTTTTGATTCTTGGTAGCGGCTCTTCTGTGCAGGCTTTAATGTGTGGTTTTGTCATGAACACTTTTACCATGGTGTTTTGGTTGTTTTATGTCATTGATGTCATGTTGGGTTCCTCTTAATCCCTTAAAAGGGGGTTTATTATTTAATAAAAAATTAATTTTCCATCAGACAGTATGTCACATACTTCTTCCTTATAGTTTATAGGATCATTATTATCAACTAATAATGATTCACAATATTATATTACTAGAAGACCATAATTTTCTGGTTCTCTAACCTCTCTTGTACTGATACACAATACTTATCTCTCTGGAATAGTTTCTTCTTCCATAGGGATTTTTGGAATATATTCATATACCATCTTTTGTGTACCTTGAGCATTGAATTCATCAAATTATAACTCACTCCCACCACATCTTTTGTAGATTTTCCCCCTCTCATGAAATACGACATGTCTTTCCACTATAACCTTTTTTTCTGAGGGGTCTTATAGGTAATATCCATTTGTTTCCTTGGGATATCCTATAAAGGTACACTTTATGCCTCAGGGAGTAGGTTTGTTACCTAAAGAGGCCATCACATATGCTTCACTTCCCCCACACATGTAAGTATGAAAAAATGGGTTTCCTTTCATTCCATAATTGATATGGTATACCATCTTCTGCTTTATCTAGCCCTTGGTTTTGTAATTTTTCTTCTACTTTTAATGTGTATCCCTAGATGGATAATGTAATACTTTCATGAATAATAATTTATTTCACCATGTAGAATAAGGTGTGGTTCCTACTTTCAATTACCAAATTTCACATATGTGTATAAGGAGGATTGAGGGGAGATATTATCCCAAAATCTCATAAAATTTTTAATGACATCTTGATTAAGATATCCTCCACCATGGTCTGAGAGGTGTTTCTTAATATTCTTACCATGATGGTTTTGAACATAATTCTTTTATGCCTTGAATTTATCAAAATAATCCAAATTATTCCTCATTAAGTAGACATATCCATGTCTACTAATATAATCAACAATATATTTGAAGTATGATTACCCACTCCATTCTTCGATGGGAATGGTCCACAGACATCAACATGAACTAATTCAATAATCTATTTATCCATTTCATCTTTCCCACTAAATGGAGATTTCGTCATTTTACCTTTTAAACATGTGACATAAAACAAGTGGTTTTACATCAAATGAATCTAAATATACATATTGATATAGTTTATTCAATCACTATTTATTTACATGACCTAGCTGATGATGCTAATGTTGGGTGTGGTAGGAGTCACATGAGGTTGTTTTTTTTACTAATTTACATTACTTGGTTTGTGTAGTCCAACACAATAAAGATAGTTATTTAATTGTTCCTTACCATAAAAAATGTTATCTTTATAAAATAAGAAACATTTAATTCAAAATTTTGAAATAAAACCAACAATATCTTGTTTGGATACAAATATAATGTTTCTGGTAACAGAAGTAACATAGTAAAAACCATTTAAAACCAAGATCATCTTGGTTGGAAATGTGAGATGGTAGTCACTGATTGCTACAACAATAATTTTAGCTCTATGGTTGTTCATATATCTACCTCCCATCAGCCAGAATTTCTAAATATACATTGTTCCTATATTTAAATAAATATGTGAGTACCACAAGCTATATCTAATACCCAATTTGTTGAAATAGAAAAATTACAATCGATAACAAACACACAAGACACATACCCTTTCTTCTTTGGTTGGGTGTAGTTTTAATTCTAGTGTCCCATCTTTCCACATGAAAAAAAGACATGATCATGTTCCCTTCCTTTCCCCTTGGTCTTATTCTTCTTTAAAGGGAATGAATAATATTTGGGATTAAATATCTTCTCTTTCCATTTATGTTTGTTCACCATAAGGATGAAAGAATTTTATTTCCATGTATATTTCTATACTTCATGAAGGAGAGTAAGAATATATGGTAGATACTTATCAATTTTTTTCTTATTAAAATTTTAAAAAAATATAGAGAAGATCTAAGGTAGTGATTCCAGAATGAGCTCGATTCCTAGTTATTCTTGGAGTTTAAACCCTAGAACCACTATTCAATAAATGTATCCAATGATCATGACTACATGAGTCCATGTAGAGGCGTAGTCTCCAAGATTACTCTAAAGATTAACTTGGAATACTCAAACAATTCTGGTCTAGCTCTCTCTTGGTAAAGGCTACAAAGGTTCTCAAGCATGTTATACACAGCCTTGATTTTTGTGAGACTTCAAGAGTACTCTACAAATAAAAGAAAGAATAAATTATTAAATGTAGAATTCATTTCTCAATTGTTTTTATAGATCAATAACTCTTCATTACTAACCTCTTTAGAAGGCATATAAGGCATTGATGATTCTAGCACTTAAGAATTCCATTCATGGAATATGACAACCCAAAGGCATCTAAAGCACCCACGGATGATTTAGCTGTTGAGGTGGTTTTCTTTTTATAATATCAATTATAGGGATAATGTGAATTATGATATTTCTATTTTATTCAAAAATTAAAAGAGGTGATTATTAGTATTTTTTAACAATAAATTATATAACAAATAAAAAATAAAGTTTATTTTATTAATTTTCATTAATTCACCCCCTATTTTATCAAATCAGAATAGCCCTCAAAATTGAACATGGAATGTATAGTTTTTATAAAATTTTAGTAGAGGGGATCTATATTCCCCTTTTCATAACCCAAATGAGGGATGGTCAAGATTCTTGAAGTTATTTAGGAAGAAAAGTATTTTCTAACTATGGGATTGCAGCTCCTTAATTCGTTGAGTGGGCTCCCCCATCCTGGACTCCTGGTGTGGATTTCCTAAACACTTTACTAAAAGTTACATGATGTATATTGAGGGATAGTTATATCGATGTTATATGGTTAATTCAACCCATAACCTTAAAAATAACTCCAAATTAAAAGTAGATGTCCCAATAATGGTTGGTCAAACACTTAGTTTCCCAGCAATCATTCTTAATCAAGTAACGGAAGGCCAAGTATTACTTAATATTTAATAGAAGGGTCTTAATTAATTATTCATGAATATTTATCATATTTTATCTTTTAAATTTCACTTTAATATTAAGTGGATGTTACTTAATTAATTTAAAATGATTGATAAAACATTTATGCGTAAATTATTTAATTAATTTCAAACTTTGCACATTAATTCATTTAATTATGTGATTGTAGCCTTGAATCCATAAAATAAAAAATTGCATAAATAGAAATAAATAATTAATTAAATGACCCATTCATGAGCTTTATATAATGGTTCATTTAAAGATAGGAAATTAAATCAACCATTTAACTAGAATAAATAACTCATATTTCTTATCTTGGCATGAGTAAAAGCATTAAAACTATCCACCAATGTTTCAAATGAGTTGGAATCATAATGGTTCCGTCTTAAACCAACTTTAGACACCTTGGGATACTCTATTAATTAAATGTATTTATGACTTAGATGTATTCAAGGGGAACCAAATGTTATGTTAACAGTGTATAACATATATATTATCGGAGACATAGGTCCTAGACAATAGTGAAGGGAGGGATGACACAAATACCATCCTATTTAATTTAATAATAAATAATTAAAAACCAGTGAAATTAATTAAATTAAAACATTAAATGCATAAATAGGTCTTCTTCAAGATCATGAATAGTCATACAAGAAATGAATACACAAATATAACTATCTAGAGTTAAATTTTTATTCATTATTTATTAATAAGAAGGAAATTCTTGTATTAATTAATGAACTATATTTCATATTAATGATCATCCAAACATAATTGGATATACCCATCAATTATGGTACTTATTACAAATAATAATAAGATCTAATAATGAAATTATAATTACAATAAATTAGTTGAGAATTTAATATTCTTTAAAACAATTATTAAATTTCTACACACATTTGTGTTCCAATCCATAAAATAATGTTTTATTGTTTAAATTTAAAATATAATATAATTTTTAATCATGTACTTTAATGGGATACTACACGGTGTGTACTAACAATCAACATGTCATGTATCTCAGTGTTAATGTATCTAGGGTACATGCCTCGGTCTATGACGTGTGCCTCATCCAGACTATACAACGTGTAGAAACCAGCTACACTCTATTTTCTATGCATTCTATGTGTCTAGGATGCATGCCTAGATCTTCGGTATATGTTTCAGACACATCAATTGATGAACTACATGCTATGTAGACTGCATAAAAATCATGAATATTATAAATTATCTATATTTTAAGTCTCATATTGTTTTAACCATATATAATGACCACACAGATTTCACGATTTACATCACTAGCCCATGTAGAAAACACAACATGTACAATGATACACTCCTTGTACTGTGAAAACCATAGGCCAGGTTGGCTGGTCACTATGTGGCATACACAACGTGATATTGCATCAAGGTGTGTTGTGCATCCCAAAGAGAATCCAGATTCAGTGAACAAGGGTACATGGTTGGTACTTCTAAGTACACGTCATGTAACCCTCCCTTTTCTACAAAAAATTGGCTGTTTCCCAATTGGATCTTCAATCATTCTTTATCTATTGGTAAAAATTTAATAAAATTAAACACATAAGGAATGATGGTTAATATGTCAGAGATTGTTAATTTAAATCAAATTAAATTATTATTATAATCAAATGAAAATATAACCAAAACTACGCATATATCAACAATCAAATAAATAATTATAAATTTATAGGTGACCCATATGATACCACTTGTTGATTCCAGGCACAACGGAAGTGAGCATTAGTTTACGAAATATAAAAATTTATTTTAATTATAGTTTTTCTAAACCATAACCGAGGATATTTTATGTCAAATTTATAATTTACTTATTTATTATCTGAAGGAATTAATACTTGAGATTAGGATCTTTCTTCATTGATGAATATTGATCAATTAAAAAGATCCTTTCAGATTTCCTTCATTTCATTGTGAGGATCCAAGGATAGAATATATATATATATTTTTCCACATGTTTTCCTATGATCTCAGAGCAACTCTCATCAATATCTGGTTATATGCATGAAAAATGGATGTCTTGTGTTGTTCATTCTTGATCATTTGTTCATCATCTATGAAGAAATCTCCTTTACATTTCCCTTTCTTGAGAGGGAGAGAGAAGGAGGATTCGAGAGAGAATTTGTTGTGTGAAACAATTCAATATTTTGATTGCATTAGTCAATGATCTACATAATATACAAAACCATTTAATTATAGATTTAGGGTTGAGGTTAAAATAAATATTTAATGCATGTCAACCATTAAATAATATAATATCCTTTAATAAATTCCATACCACATAATAGAATAAAAATATTATTACTTTGTGGTGCATGCCAACTTGTATAATAAAAGTATTATTTAACCAATTTTTTAATTAATATTTGTTCTCGGAATCTATCTTGGTTCAATCGAACTCCACTATGATTTACTAAATACCTGGATAAATAATTTTTTTCTCTTAAATAAATATTTTATTCCAAAATCCATATATATATGTTTATTAAATAATTAATAAATTAAATAAATATATTTTATTCACAACACAATGAATAAATATTTATTTAATTTATGTGATCAATAAAACATGAATAAAAGTATTCCACAATATTGATAATAATATTTATTCAGGTAATTAAATTCAAATATAATTAAATCGAGATGAATGGAAATACTTAGTGTATGACCCTATAGGATGTTTTCTTATTAGCATTAGGTGGTATTTTCAAAATTAAAAGATTAATTTACAGTAATGGGTTAAAGCACCAAATATAAATAACTTAATTTCACAAGGATGACAAACACTTACGAATTATCACTATGTAATATAATCCTGTTGTCACAATATATCATCATGAAAGTTTCACATCCATATTACCAACCTATATGCTTAATATGTCATTCATTGACTATCTGGAATAAACATGTTGTTACATAATGGCTATGGAATTTACAATAACGGTTCTATTCTAATTAGAGGGTCATGATATCAGCTTTCATAGAGATGGAAGTGATAAATCCTTCATCAACTTATTGATTAGTGAAATTCCAATCACGATGCACCAAATATTCCCAACCTCACTGCAGATATATGTCATCATGATTTTCATCAGAAAATATATGTGAATAATTCATAAAATGCATTAATGATAATATTAAAATCTAAGGTTCATTACACACACTCATAGATTAAAATATCAGATTACACCAAAACATGTAGAATTCCTACTAGCAGTTCTGTTATCATAATCACTAATTTTAGAGGTTACCAAGTCTGAAATTCATTATAAGAAGCCTCTTCCACTTACAAGTACTCACACAGGATGATCTAAATACTATGTATCCCGTTATAGAATATTATTCAATAGTAGAACTATATTAATAATATTATCATAGCACTCAATGGTTCCCATCATAGCAAGGAACTACTGTATACTTATTAATGTGAGAAATAATCTAGGACATTATTACATTAAATCCATGAAAAAATTGATAAATGTTTTATAAGATATTTAATTAATATTCAATACATCGAATATACATGTAATCAAAGTACAAAAAAGTTGTCCTAGCACACCAACTCCATCATATTAAGATCTCATGTTTTATGTATATTAGTTCCATTTTGATTAATGTCTTATGAAATACCAAGATTCGTAAGGTCTTGGATCCATTTTCTCTGACCCTTTAAGTGTTACTGGATCTTGTGGTGCTCATAGGATGTTTGGAATGAGTCTGCAGGTGTCCAACTATTAAAAGCTGGAAGTTGGGAGAATACACAACATGTAATGGGTTTTCATGACATGTATATCTAGTTCATGGATTGTTAAATATAGTTCATGGGGTGATTCATGAAATATATGTATTCAGATTAAAAGGTTCTAGATGATGAATTTTTGTTGAGATTTTTAGCCCAATTATTACATGACGTGTAAGGGTTACATGCCATGTAAATCCATTATATAGAATGTTTATAAAAGTTATGGTGCTTAGGATTTTCTTCAAAACCCTAAAACCCTCTCAAATAAAGGATATACAATGACCCTTTTCTTAGTCATTTGGGTATTCCTTTAACTGGAATCGATCCTTTCCCTTCCATCTTCAATCTATGGTGATCAATGGTGATCCAAGGTTTGTTATTTCTCTATTTATTATGGTTCCCTCCTCGTTTGGTCTTGTTTACTCACATTTATTATTACCATGTGATGGAAGATCATCTCCCATGTTTCTAATGGTGTTTCCATGTTTTTTTGGTGCATTTATGCCACATAATCCTTCAATAGGTGAGTTTCTTATGGGGGAGGTGATCAGAATCCACAACATTGTTTTGTTCTCATACGAAGAATGTTTATACCTTTGAGGTAGGGGATTCATTTCCTCCCTATTTATTTACAATAAATCATTAATTTAGCATGTTTTACCCCTTTTAATAGAGATGGAATTAAAATAATAATTTTTTAATCAGATTAACAATGAAATGGGTTTTTTAGATCGCATGTTGATGTTTTATACTAGTATAGTGTGTTGCTGCTTATTTTTCTAGATAATGTTAAATCTATGTTATGATTTGATATCATGTTGATATTCTTGTATTAGGATGTTTAAATTCAATAAAGAATGTAAAGCCTAAATTAAACAATTTATAATTGGATTTTGAATTAATGAAGATCCATATTGTAATCCAACATTTTTTGTAATTTTATGTTGATCTAATTGATTCCAGTATGCAAGTTTAATTAATTTATTAATAGACCTAAATCATGATAATGCATGTTTATAATAATAAAATTAATTTTAATTTTATAATGTTACTTCTATATGGTTTTTAAAACCTGAATAAATGTTAAGGGAGTGTTTTTACTTTGATATTATGTTATAACTTAATGCCTTAGTTTCACATAGTTGGAACCTGTGATTAACAAATTGAGTAATCTAATATGGAATAAGAAATGGTTGGTAAATAAAGATAATTTTTAGGGGATAATTTTATTTTTTTCTTGATATGGTTGAGTTCCTTGTTTTGGGAGCTGTGAGATCTCATTTACATGTGAAGGAGGAATTCTATATTTTGATGGCCTAATTGCCTTGATGGTTATTCTTGTTTGTTCATGATGGTTTTGTGATGTAATCTAGGAATGGATGAGCCTGGGATGATTTTTTTGATATGTTGGGCGAGGAGTCCTAGATGTGATGTGATCCTGGGATGGCTGATGTGATGTTAGTGGGGAGTCCTAGATTAGGTGGCAGAATTTGACACTTGTACTGGAGAGATTCATCAGGATATGCATGATGGTGTCGAGGATGGAACATTAGATGTTAGAATTGGATGAATCTAGTCTTACTCATTTATGTGTTGCTGAGATATGGTATGCTTTCTTGTGAATCTTTTTAATGGTATATAGATGAGTTGAGTTCATTATTTTAATTCCTTTCCCATCTGCATGAGGCTATTGAATGTACTTGGGTTCTTGATTCTTCTTAGTGGTATAATAGGATAGTTTTCCTAGATTACATGGATATTGAATGATACTAAAAACGAATGAATAATTATCAAAAAATGGTTTTGTTGATTTTGGAATACAAATGAAGAAAGATGTTAATATTGTTAAATTGTGGAATCATTTAGATTATTCTTGGAGGGAATGGACTATACTATGTTGATTTGTGTAATATAATGTAACATAGAATAATGATAATGGTTAATTAATGGTTGATGAAGTAATTAATGTGTGGTGAATGATAAAAATAAATGAATAAATTTTATGAATCTATTTAAAATGATTGTATGTTTATAAGATATCCGATCTTAGTAGTGGAAGTTGGGTGTCTGAGTGAAGTTACATGCAGTTGAGTCTATGACAAGGTTATCCCCATAGTGTGGTTGTGAACTATGTTATATCCAATATATTCTATGATTCCATATTATACTTCACCCATGTTGGTTAGGGAAACTGACACCCAGTGGTCTCTAGGAGGGCGATTTCCCCAACATCCTAGTGGGTGGATGGATGATTTCATACCCCCTCTTGCCCCACTTTCTTCTCTTGGTAGTTACTTATGATAGTAGGAACAATGTTTGGTATCCACATATATTTTTGAAGAGGTATATAATGGTTTTTGGTAATTTCACTTATATTTATTACCACATATAATATCCAAAGGATTATTATAGGTATGCTGAGTATAGGCTATGATTGCTTGAGGTACTTACTTAGTGTATTGGTTGTAATGGATTGAGGTATAATACTCGATGTATGATACACATCATGCAGGTTGTGGTGGCTTCCAGAAACAACTTGGTTACAATATGTGGTGATTTGACATGGGATGATTCAATGATTCTATTCACATGGTTCATCTTTTGATGACTTGACTAGGTGATTTTGGGTTGTCTTACTTTGGGATAGCGATATATCAGGACTTGTGACATGGGGTAGAGTGAAAAACTAGTGGGGAAGAAAAATCATGGTTCCCCTGATGTTTCATTATTAAATTATATGCTCTATTTAATGTGATACTTATTTAGACTTGGAAATGGTGAGGTTGGGAACTTAGTATACCTATTTAGGTGATGAGTTATTTTCACTATTGTTCACTATGCTTTAGAATTCCTTCATTAGCTTTTTCGTGATAGGATTAGGGGAGGATTATATTGAGTATACTATTATGATCACACTATATATTAAGTATTTTTTAGGTCATATAGAGCAGGTTGGTGATCAAGCTGGATATTAATAGCTCATGGTTTAGCAAGAGTTGTTTGGGATTTTGGGTCACTGTCATCTTTCAATTTATAGTACTTATAGTTTTCATTTCAGTTACTGTGGTATTGTAAGAAATTTCATGTTTCACATGGGATTTATTTATAAATATATATATATGTCTGAGCATATGTTGATTGGAGTTCCGTTTTTTATATCTCTCTTCTATATGTATAATTATTATACTATCGGTTTTAGTTACCAACATGGAGCCTATTGGAGGTAGGACTCAGGAAGTCACTGTATCACTCCCCTCATCGTGGTATCTTTGTGGGGAGGAGTTCATGATAGAGTTGTATCAGATGTTTAGGTTGAGGGATATGATGAAGTTTGGAGTTAGGAATAGGTGAGGTTGCATGGTTTAGTATGGAATTGGTGTCTTTAAAGTTTAGAGAGGGATGTAAAAATGGTTGACTGGATGACACACAAGTATTTAGGGACTCCCTATGATTTTATGTATAGATCATTAATTTAATTGAGCCTACTAAACAAAGTGATATTGTTTTTAGGGTAGATACCTAATAAAGGGATATCATGCATCATTCTTCTTTATACAGGTATTTGAAATGGGTAGACATTGGGATAGGTTAAAACATTAAATAAGATAATAAAATAATTAATTAATTAATGTTAATTATTCCATACTTTGGGTTTAAGATCCTAATTGTTTGTTATTTTAAAATTCATGGATCCATTTAAACATCCTTATCAGGTTTTTGCCAAATATGTTCAGTAATAAGTGCTAGTAGATTTCCAAAAATTAGATGTTGAAAATGATGACACTTGGATAAGGACACTCCAAAAGTTTCAGCACCAGAGTCTCTATAAGTATGAGGGCTCCATTTTAGATTCATTCATAGAAGACGGATTAGAGGAGGTTTATATATGTTAATTTTACATTCATTCATGGAAGGATCTCCAATTTTTTTTGGTTGTGAAAATGTTACACAGGGATGTGAGGAAGTGGTTTTTCTTGTTCCTTGATGATCGCAAGGAGTTAATAGTCTAATGGAATAATTTAGGAGACCAATTCCGAGTAGAGTTTCTTTATTTGACCATGAAGTTGGCTAGTCACCAGGTGATGCTTACCCTTCAACAAGGGAGTTCCAGTGCACAGGTGTTTGGGATCTATTTTAGATTTCTTATATAATATGCTTCATACCTATTTCCAGTTTAGGTGGCCAGGGCATGGAATATTCAGGAGGATTTTTTCTACAGATCCAACACAGGTCACCTTGTTTATATTGATGATGTATCATGAGTAAATAGCAAGATCATAGGTTATCAATAATATTTTATCAAGATCCAGATCATTATGATTGGGGAATCATCAGGACTCATCATGAAGTAGATCTATGGTTTAGGTTTCCCAGATGCCACACCAGATGTGTTTTTTGATTAGCTAGGGATAAGTCCCGACCCACATCACCTCATTTCATTGCATTATGTTGATCCTATACCTATGTTAAGGTATTAGATGCATGTTTTTATTATGAGTGATGAGGAAATTAGTGGTGAGAGTGCCCAACATTTCTGAGTAGTCATCACGTTCAAGGTGTTCCACTTCAGGTTCCTTCATTGAGGTAGTTTCAGCTGAGGAAACTGTATCAGAGTGTTCCAGTTTAGGATCATCATAGAAGAGATGGGCCAGATAAAGTACAACCCTTAGATGATACTTGACCATAGAGATAAATGGATGGTCATGGAGGTGTTCATCAGTAGGTTTAGATATCCCTCAAAGTAGGTCATGTTCAACTTCATTCTTTATCATTTCTATCATTGGGAATGTTAGACATCATTTGAGGTTCTATTTTATTGTTTTCTACTTGGGTGAATGATTTTTTATTCATTAATTATGCACACATTTATATCACTTGCCCTATTACATGATTTGGGACTTTAGGTAGTGAGGATTTCAGTGCCCTTGGACTTGACTATTCAAGTTGGAGGTTGATTTAACCTGTATGATTTATATATTGACTATGATCTAGTGTTGGAGAAACACCACTCTTGGAGAGATATTCTAATTTTTCAGATATATCCATATAACACAATCCTCATCATGGATTGGTTGTATTTGGTATAGGATATCATGGATTGATTTACGAGGCAGATTTTGTTCTATGACACTGATGTAGAGACAACTATGTTTGTTGGTGATTGAGACCATCAGCATGGTGAGAGGCGTGTTCCTTCCTTAACTTCTTTGATAGCTGAGCTGATGTTGATCTTATCACATGTTCAGTAGTCTGTGTTTTCTAGGGCTATAGAGGAGTACCCTAATGAATTTCTAGAGGAGGTTGTAGTGTTACCCAATCGACTAGAGATCAATTGTGGGATTATTATACAACTATGTGTGTATCCTATGCTCGTGTATCCATATAGTATGGAATCTTCGAAGTTGTGAGATCATAATGTACAACTCGATGATCTGTTGTAGTGAGGTTTTTTTAGCTGTGTCTGTGTCACCTTAGGGTGCATAAATTTTGGTCATGAAGATGGTTGATGGAAATTTATGAATTTTTATCGATTATCATCACTTGAACCAAGTTGTAGTGAAGAACCTCTACCCTATTCGAAAAAACTATGATTTATAAGATAATTTAAAGGGATTAATTTGGATATTAATGATCGATTTGTGGTTAGGCTATCATTATATACGGGTAAAGGATGATGATACCCCAAAGACTGCTTTGAGTTTTCATCATGTGAATTTTGAGTTCATTTTAATGTCATTAAATGTGATGAATTATCCATCCAAGTTTATGGGGTTGATTAACATGGTGTTCTGAGTGTTCTTGGATAAGTTCATGGTGGTTTTTATCAATAAAATCCTTTTATACTCTATGCCTGAGGAGGATCATGCAGAGAAACTGCATTCCATTTTGGGAGATTTTCGTCATGAGAAAAATTTCAAGATGTTTTCTAAGTGTGAGTTATGTGCTCATGAATTACATTTCCCGAGACATGTAATATCCCATTAGAGAGTGGTTATGGATCCTTTGAATATAGAGGCAGTTGTGTCTTGGTGGACCACAATACATTGGAAGAGGTGAGGAATTTCCTTGGTCTTACAGTTTATTACAGGAGGTTTATATCCAATTTATCTTAGGTTGTGACTCCTCTAATAGCCTTGACCCATAAGAAGTAGGATTTCTTATCTATTGAAAAATGTCAAATATATTTTGAGTACCTGATTAAGAAGTTGTTTAGATCTCAAGTCCTTTATTTTCAAGCAAGAGTTTAGCTTAAGGTTTTCTACGAATATTCATTTCTTGGATTGGGTTTCATTCTGATGAAGCATATATCTTTTTTTATGGGTCTTAGAAGTTATGCCCTCATGAGTATAACTATTCCACCCATGATCTTAAGTTGTCCAAAATTGTGTTTTCATTGATGTATTATAAATATTACCTCATCGTTGAGTGTTTTATGGTTTTTTAAATACCATAAGTGCATGAGGTATGTATTCTCCAAGAATGAATTGAAATTAAATCATCATTTTGGGATGCAATTATTTAAATATTTAAACTTTGATATTTGGTATATTCTATGAAAGGGACTTTTTGTAGCTGATGTGTAGAGAATAAGTTTACATAGTGATGTCGTCCATGAGTTTAGAGGTTATTGGAGAGTGATGGAGGAACTCTCACTAATTAATCTAGATATGAGAGAGGTTTGAGCTAGAGTTTGTATTTTTTAGATGATAGTGCAGCTGTCTTTGGTAAAGTAATAGGATGATTCCCAGCAGAGAGATTTTGAGGTGGAGAATTGTAGAGACTAATTTGTTTATGGTGATTCCCTTGATGGGTTGTCTTTAGATAGAATGAACCAGGTCTTGTTTTAGGGAAGGATTTTCATTCATTTTTATATTCATGAAATGGTTCATTGTGAGTTTTATAGTTCATCATTAACAGTATATACTGGTGTGAAAAAAGATTTACCAAGCTTGGAGAGGTCTATTTAGGTGTCTTGGGTTGAAGCATGTAGTTGTAGAGCTTGTTTCTCGATGTTTTGTTTGAAAGAAGGTTAAAGACAAGCATCATGTTCCAAGTGATTTATCTAGCCATTATATGTTCCCTTGTGGAAGTGGGAGGACATCTCTATGTACTTCGTTATTATTTTACCTTGATATCATGGAGGCTATGATGGTGTATGGGTGATGGTGGATTGCTTGAAGAAATCATCCACTTTATAGTGATCTGGGAGTCGAGCTAGGTAGAGTTTTTTTTAGCATTATTTGGAGGTGGTGGTTCTAATCTATGGAGTCCCTTGGGAGAGCATATCTAATTAAGATTTTTGTTTAACCTCTAGGTTGTGTATAGGTCTATAGTGTGGTTTTTGTTCTTAGTTGTTCCTTAGCACTTATTTTCATCCGAAGAAGGATGTCCAGATAGAGAGAACCATCCAAACTATTTAAGATAAGTTACTCTCTTGTGTCCAAGATTTTGGAGGTTCATGGATAGTCCACCTACCCTTGGATGAGTTTCTATACAATAATAGTTTCCACTCAACAATTTGTGTGGATTAATTTGATGATTTGTATGACTGAAATTTCCGTTCTCCATTGTTAAGGACTGGGGTGAGAGATGCATTAATTTATAGGCTAGAAATTGTAAAATAATATGTTATAGATGGTTCAGGTAATTGGAGAGAGGAAGAAGGAAGTGCAAGATCTTCAAAAATCCTATGTCGATCATGGTAGGATACCTCTAGAGTTTTATATTGGAGAATACATATTCTTGAAGATGAATCCTCATAATGGTAAGTAAAGGTTTGGTCATGAAAGTATGTTTTTTCCCCAATTTTAAGGCCATTCAAGGTGTTGACTTGTGTGGGAGCCATAGAACATCAGATTGAACTTCCCCAAAAAATTATCCAGATACACGATGTTTTTCACATGTCACAACTCCATTTTTATCTTCATGATGACTCTCATATTATCATGTGGGGAGAGGTCTATGTTGAAAATGATGCGACCTTCAAGGAGTGGCCAATAGAGGTACAAGACCATTAGGAAATGGTGTTTTGTAGGTGTAATATTCCCTTGGTTTCTGTTTTATGGGGGCACAGTGGTGTGTAGGAGAGTACCTAGGAATGTTACTTCTAAATTCACACTCATCACCCAAAGATGTTTGATGTTTAGATCTTCTTTTGTAACATTGTACCCTTGTGGTTGTTGAACTTTATAATTCATGATATAATTTTATATTTTTTCTTGTTATGGGTTTACTCTCATCTGAGAGATATCTCCTCGATGAGAGTGTTTAGGAGATGGTTTTTTATATTGTATGGTTTTATGATTTTTCCCTCTGAGTGAGGTGGTTGAGATCCTAAGATGGTGAGATCTTTGAGAGGAATCTGATGGGGGGGTTGTTCAAATGACCCCTTTTTTGTTTTATCAGTTGTTTGGATTTTGGTTTCTCAAGGAAGATAATAGGTTGAGAGGTATCTAATGTAAGGGATCATATCTGTGTAGTTTGACCCTTTATATGTCACCAAATATCTTGGTACTCGAAGGAGTATTGGAGTGAGTTTGGAGGGGCTTGGCTATTAAAAACTAGAAGCTGGGATAATGCACAATGTGTAAGGGGTTTTCACGTCATCTATTTTCATTTCATGGATTGTTGTGGATATTTCATTGGGTAATTCATTATGTGTATTTATTCACCTTAAAAGGGTCAATATTCTTTGTTTTTCAAAGAGATATGAAACCCAATGATTACACAACACGTAAATCCTTGTGTACTATTTTTATAAAAGGTGCCCCACTCATGATTTTCTTCGCAACCCTACGGACCTATCGACTCCATGATATCCGGTGACACATTTCTTAGGATTTTGATAATTTCTTTAATGCTGATAAATTATTTTACTTCTGTCTTTGATCTGTGGTGATTTGTGGTGTTCCAATGTGAATTCTTTCTTAGTTTCTTGAGGTTCATTCCTTGTTTGGCCTTGTTTACTCCGGTTTCCTCTTTTCATGCAATGGAGGATCATCTCCAATGTTTTAACAATGGTTTAATTTTTTGTTTACTGGCGTGGTTGTGCCACGGAATCCTTGGATGGGGTATATTGTGGAGGGATATGTAATCAGTTCTAGAATGTTGGTCCATTCTCATGAAAAGAATGTTGACACCTTTGAGGTAGGAGATTAGTTTCTCATGTATATATTTACACGAAATAATAAATTGATCATGGTTTAGATATTTTAATGGATATGGGATTAACCTATTAATGTTTTAACTAGATTAATACAAAATGGATTTTAGTGACCAAATTTTGATCACTGATACCATTATAGTAGGTCGCCTCTTGTTTTTATAGATAGTTTGATATCTATAATATACTTTTTATCATGTTATAAGATTTTTATTAGAAATTTGAAATTTTATAAATAAAGAGAATACAAAATTAATCAATAATTAATCATCTTAAGAATTAAAGAAGAGGCATATTGTAATATGGTGTTTGTTTTCATTTTATGATGATCAAATTGATACAAGTTTTCATGTTTCATTCATTTTTTAATGAACATGAAGAATAATAATGTGTTTTATAATAATATAAGACATTTTAATTTGAAAATGGTACTTCTATATGTCTATTAAAATCAGAATAAATGCTAAGAGAATGTTTTTCCTTTGATAGCATGTTATATATTAATGCCTTAGGTTGACCTTAGTAAAAACCTATGATTAACAAATCAGATTATTCATGATGAAATAAGAATAATCTGGTTGATAAAGATAATTTTTAGGAATCGAGTTTCCCATTTTCATAAGAAGGCATAGAGCCTTTTTTTGGATCTGTGAGTGCTTTTTGCATGTGAACACTTAATGCATTGTTTTGAAATCCCAGATTCCCTATTGATTATAGTTGATTGTTTCTAATTACTTTTTGATGTGATCTTGGGATGGATGAGCTTGATATGTGTTTTGTTATATGCGGGATGGGGAGGCTCATATGTGATGTGAGATAGGGATGGCTGATGTGATATGCGATGGGAGAACCGAATTATGTGGCAGTAGTTGATTCTTATTCCAACAATATGCAATAGGATATGCATGTCGGTGTTGGGGATGACCCCATTGAAGATAGAGCAGGTTGAATCTAGTCTCACACATTGATGTGATGTTGTGTGATGGGATGCTCTCTTGTGAATCTATTTAATGGTTGATGGCTCAGTTTTTTGATTAATCTGCATTCCATTCTCTACTATATGTGGTCGGTTAATATGATTGGTTGTATGTTTCCTCTTGATAGTGTCTTAGGAAGGCTTTCCTATAGTACATAGATATCAGATGATGTCAACAATAAATAAAAATTATTAACCCATAGGGTTATTTGATGCTATAATTAAAATTTTGAAAGATGTTAATCTTATTAAATCATTGACTTAGTCTAGATTATGCCTAGAAGGAATGGAATTTAATCTATTGATTAGTGTAATGTAAAGTAATGTGAAATAATGATAATGGTTAATTATTTTATGATGAATTAATTAATTCATGGAAATGATAAAAAATAATGAATTTAATGAATCTCATTAAAATTTTTGTATGCTTATTTAATATCTGGTCTTAACAGTGGAAGTTGAGAGTCTGAGAGATGATGGGTGAATTTGAGTTTAATACTAGGTTATTCTCATAGAGTAGTTGTGATACATATTATATATTGTATATTATATGATTTAATATACTTCCCCACCCATGTTGGATATGGAAACTGACACTCAATGGAATCTTGACGGGTGTTTCCCCAATATTCCAGTGGGAGGATGGATTGAGGACTACCCCCTCTGACCCCACTCTCTTATCTTGGTAGTTACTTGTGATGGTATGCATGATAGTTAGTTTTATCATATATATGTGTAAACGGTTGTAATGTCCTGTGATTATTTTACACAGATGTTTTATAAGATATAATATCCAAGGAATTATTAAAGATATGATGGGTATAGGTCGTGATGCTTGAAGTATTTACTCGGTGTATGCATTGTAATGGATTAAGGTATAATAATCAATGTATGATACATATCATGAAGGATGTGTTGGAATTTGGAAACCACTTATTTACTATACATGATGATATTGAATGGGATACTATGATGGTGTGATGAACATGGTGTATATTGTGATGCCTTTCCTATGTGTTTTCAAATTGGATTACTTTTAGAGAGAGATGGATTAGGACATGTGACATTGTAGAAGAGTGGAAAACCATGGAGTATGCCAGAGTGGGGTACTTTTAATGTTTAATTACTATATTATATTCTCTTTTATGTGATACTTCATGAGAGTAATCCACGGTGAGGCTGAGAAATTAGTATACCTATTTAGGAAACAATTTAGGTTCACTATTGTTCATTGTATTTTAGTATACATTAATTATCTTTTGCATGAGAGGATCTAGGGAGGATCCTAATGAGAATACTATTATGATCACCCTACCTATATATAAACTAATTTTAGATCAACTGTAGAAGGTTGGATATCAGGATGGATATTACTATCTCATGGTCTTTCAAGAACTATTTGGGCTTTTTGGTCATTGTCATCTTTACCTTTTTAGTACTTGTAGTTTTCTTTTCAGTTGTTATAGTACTGTATGAAATTTATTGTTACCGTATATATATATATATATATATATATATATAAGAATGTTTTTATTGGATAACCCTTATTATCTCTCTCTTACACATGTTTATATTATAGGGTAGTCCCTCCCATATGAATGTTTATTATACACTTGGTACTAGTTTCCAACCTGAGGCCTACTGGTGGTGGGACTCAAGTATTCACCATATTTATCCCCACATTACAGTATCTTTGTGTGTAGGGGTTCATGAAAATATTTATTCCATGACATAATTATATGATCTATGATATGTCGGGCATGGTTTCCAAATGTTATTCTCATGTTCTCATACCCCTACGCCTATATAATGTGATATCTCCCATGTTTACCCATATTTAACATCCGAGCATGATATTTCTTTTTTACCTTTCCCTAGGTTATGGATAAAGGTATTATGTATGATATTTATAGCAATGGTACTAGTTATAAAGAATTTAATGGGAGATGATGTGGTTCATTTGTTAACCATTGGTTTTTGTATTCATGTTTCCAAAGGCACAAGACATAAAATATTATGGTGTGGATAATTATATTATTTAATGAATATTAATTTATTCATATGTTATATATATGTTTGAAATGTGAGGGTATCTATAATAACCAATAACACTCTCTTCATATAATGAATTTATGTTTGATAACCTTGAGTCAAAACTTCATTCAAAACCCTTTATTTTTCCCTCAAAAACATATTAAAAAAAATTTATATACATATTTATAATATTATCAAGTGATGAGAGAAAAAATATAAAAAAAACCAAACTCATCTTTTTCATGTAAGAATTATCTTAACTTAATGATATTGATAAACACAGTGTCTTCATGATATGAAACATAGAAAATAAAATCATTCTGATAATGTGTGGTGAAATCGATCAAACTCTGTTTGAAACCATGAGGAATTTCAAAACTATAAATGTATGATCGATCATAATCAATATGAATTGTTCTGAAATGTGTGTTTATTATTCATATGGAAATGGTGATGAGAAATAAAAATAAAAATATAATATCATAAAATTAAATAGAGAAAATAATACAATGTAGAAGTCCCCATCGCATTCTATTATTCACATATATATAATCTATAATTACAATGGATGAAGAAACTCATTAAGTTAGACCATTATGAAGGGAATTTATTGGGAATTGAGGATTCATTATTAGTATAATTATTATGATATCTATTGAATAATATATCCTAACTAAAATATGGATATGTCCTTCCAAAATATGGGGTCAAAGCCCCTTTACTAAACTAAATCCAAAACAAGGACCAAAGATGATGGGATAAATGATCAAACTATTGATATATTATTAAGGATATAAAATAATAATAATTATATTTCAATATGATTAATTTCATTAATTAAATATTTTTAATTATATAAATGCATATATATATATATACACATTTATTAGGCATATGAGATTACAAACCACAAAAAACACACATAGGCACGTTAGTGGGTCAAGAATTATCTCTCCTCACAATGAATGAAAACCATCCAGTCAAGATATATTTTTAGCTATGAATGTGATGGATGAAAATTACACCACTCTAAAGGCCACTATGGATGACAAAAATGATAATGAGAAATTAAAAAATACCACAAACCCATAAAAATCAGATGAGGAGGTCAAAACAAGTCATAACCTATAGAGGCTAAGGCTGATACCAGTGTACTGATATCCAAGAAAAACATCAAACTCCTTTGAGATTAAAAATATACAGTAATAGCCATGGTGTATTTGGGAGATTAATGCAACCATTTTTAGATTCCACATTTCCCCCACCACCTAAAGCATTCTCATGAATCTTCTTCCATCAAGAAAAGAATATATATATCTAGTAATTTTTTAATATAAAACTACACTGGTTGTGCACACTCAATATAGTACATGTATTCTTGGATATCTTAAATAATTAAAATTGAAATGGAAGAATAATTAAAATCATGGAAATAAATAACCATCCCACGGAATTAACACGCACACAAACCAGGAAACACAATGAATTAACTAAAAAATGTTGTAACTTTATTGCTAGAACTGGGCTACAATTATAGCTATGCACACACAAAATAATCTACCACTAGAAACATATAATGAATCCTCCAAAAAGAAAAGTAAAAATAAATTGATAATTTCTTAGACCATCCCATCATGCTGAACAGTTCTTTCATCTGACATCCCTAATTTTGTGGAAGATAATATTATTTGTTTGAAAGAAGAGGAGGAATCAATAAAATACAGCTTATATATAGTGGAACTAAATGAAGGAGTGAAAAGTTACATTTATTCTCCCAAGACAAGATATAACCCAACCACCCAAAACTGTGAAAAAAAAAATTATCTAGTAGAATGTACGTAGACCTTCCCATAATATCGAATAGTTCATACATCCAGATTCCCATATTTTTTAGGAGAGGAGGTGTAACACCCCAAGCTTCCACGGTACGCTTCTCTTTGAATAAATTTTATCTTTCAAAATGGACTTCATTTTTGGATTATGAATATCAAAATTATCCTAGGGTGAATTTTTGGGATTTTTCTATAAACTTTCAATTTTTGATGAATAGTGAAAACACTGAGTTATTAGTTAAAAACCGACATTTTATTTAAATAATGATTTTTTTTAAATTTATTTTAGCTCAAAATACATATGTAATACCTATATAAGTTCAATTTAATTCATTGGATTTATTTTATAATAATTTTAGACATATTAAAATTTTATTGAACTTTTCACCGTCTTTTACCCACCTCCTAGGAGAATTTAAAAATTCACATAATACATAATTTTACCACTTCTCTGAGTGGAATTTATAAATTCCAAGAGACATGGTTAATATCAAGGAGTAAAATGTGGTTCAATAAGATAAAAATAGTTTTTTGTGAATGGTAACTTTTTACTTCTATTTACCACGGTTAAAAGTAAATAGGATAATTAAGGGTAAAAATTTTATTAATATTACCCTAACACATATCCTAATTCTATTGGACATGTGTATCTAGAACAAAAACAACCTTAGGAATAAAATATTGTCATTTAGGTCCACATGTATTAGATTAGGACATTTATTATTATTTAATTCAAAGAAGAGTTAAAAGCATTTAAATCAACATTTATTAACTTAAACATTTTTAATATATTGTTTTACATAAGATAAATTAGATAAAAAATATTCATTAGAAATATAAAAAGTTTTCCTACATAATGTTAGTTTATTTAAAATATTTATACTTTAAATAATTTATTTTATTTATGACACAATGGTGATGCAGTATTTACCTAATAAATGAAATATTAAAATAATTGATAATATAAATACCCAAAAAAAATTAATTTGAGACTTTTTATTAATTTAACTAATTTTATAGGTTAATATGACATGTTAGTATTTATTTAAGTATGTTTTTTTCAAGTAATAATGCTTTTATGATTTTCACAAAAATAAAATACCAACTAGTGTCAAAATTGACATAAAAGATTTTTAAAAAAAATATTATATTATTAATTAATATTCAATTCTTAAAAATCTATGTTTCGTCCAAGAGACTTATATAATCATATGTGTATCATTAATGGACCACTTGGGGGTATATTGGATGTATATAGTATGTTTATTAACTATATAATATAAAAATACAAAGTCACATGGTAAATGTCAAACTAATTAACTAATAGTTAATACTAAAGGATAACGTTAATATAATAACCCAAACCTGTCTAAATTATATTGGTTGAAATTATTTCGACCCATACCCACATTAGACTTTGAATAATCCACTTTTTACCCATTAAAAACCAAATATGAATTTATTATAAAATAATATTTCTTGCTTTTCCAAAGGTGCCCCTCACCCCTCTTATAAATGGGAACTCCCTCTTCTCACTAATTCACACATTCAACCCCTTTTGGTTCTTCCAAAACCTACCCAAATACTCTCTCAACATCCCTCAATTAAACCTAGAGGAATGTTTTGGATCATAAATCCAACCTAAGGAGCTCTTTTGATCAAATCAAAAGGAAGAACATGAAGAATTGGTAATGTTTTCACCACCCTTTTCAAGTTCATTTCTTCTTCAACTTCTTCTTTCTTTTTTATTCCCATTATAAATTAATAACTCTAGTATCTCCTATATATTGTGATGTTATAATAAATATGGTATAACCATATTCAGTATTCTATCCATCCTTTGAATGACATGTCACCATACGTGTGTATGTACGGCTTACCGTCTCCACGTCGTGGTGTAATTGTTATTCAATATATTATTATTTTGATGGGTATAATAACGATATGTAATTCATGTAAATAATAAATATAAAATTTTAATTATTCTGTATATATAATATACCATCCGATTATTTATTATTTTAATATCAAAAGAATGATATTGTCGCTCGTGCGTACGTACGGACTACCGTCTCCACGAACGGGATAAGATTCATTCTCCATCGTATCCATTCAAGACTAATTCTCATTTGATGATTAAAAGTAATGTTTATGAACTTTATATAATTCTGGATATGAATAAGATACAACCTATCCATAAAAACATGACTTATGTAACAAAACATATAAAATAAAACGAGTATGTTAACACCCAAAACAACGATAATACTAAAGTATTATTAACAAAGCATTATTAGAAGATAATATATGATATAATAATTATGTATATGGTTCTTGTATAATTTAATATCAATGTTTGAACTATTATATAGGTGGATAACATACCATCAACTAAGGAAAAGTACAAGGTAAGGGGTTTTCATCTCACTCCTTATTCTCGTGAGATTCATGCCATATTTCCACTATTACCTTTTGTGTGGTGTATGTACTGCCCATAATTGTATTCTTTGTGTAATAAAGTTTAATTTATGTTTATTTAAATATTCATTTTATGATACCTCTTTATTGGGTTGTATGTTTTGTAAGTTGCAAAATTGGTAAGGGTTTATTTCACAATCTCTTTATTATCCGAGGTTGTTTATACGTAATTATCTACTAGGACCTTTTTATCATCCACATCCATGTTTCTTAAAAATGTATTTCAAAAAATTCTTACTATTTTACAGAATATGGGTTAATTTCATTTATACCCTTATTTTAATTATTATAATATGTTTATAAAGGAACCTTTCTGTCATTTTCCAAACATGGTCCTTTTTAATCTTTTCGGCAGAATTAAGGTAAGAATGTATTTTTTTAACTTATATGGCAGGTGCGGCTATTTTAAACCATTATAAAATCTTCAAAGCTTCCCTTACAATCTTATAAGAATATTTTCAAAGTAAATGCTTTATTTTATAACTATGTGACTCTTAAATGATTTTAAAAAAAGAGATATTTCTCTCAAATAGTTTTGATTTCATTTATGTCAACATCCATTGATGGATTTTAATCTTATTTGAATTTTATTTATTATGATACAAAACTTCCATATATTATTGAAGGTTTGGTGATATGTTTGACTGTGTATGTGTTATTTTTATACCATTCGTGGTTTATGGAGAAATTATTGACATTTCATATGCTAGTTTTAATATAAATGTTTATGTTATGTTTAAATCTATTCATATAAGGAATGCATTGGACTTAATAAGTGACGGGTGGAGCCCGCTATAGCTCCTCGATGCATCGGTAGGTCTCATGAGACAAACTAGTGTCTTGGCACAATGCCTTGACAAAATCTTATTTGTAGTCTTGGCAAGAGGCCTTGCTAAGTGGTTATGATAGTCTGGCATTACACATTCCATCATGATGAAAGTGGTTATTAATATTGCATGTGATTATTTGACTAGTAAAATATCCATGTGAATATGTAAATGGAATTATTTAATTTTATCTTTTCCATATTATGCTGATGTTCAAGTTCTAAAAGGCTTTTATTTTGGTTATAAATTGCCTTAAATGTTTATGCTTATTTATGAAAGTTTCCTCTATATTGTTATCCTTAGTGAGCATCTGAGCTCACCCATTTCCATGTTTTATTTTTCCCAAGATGTGAAGAAGTAATTTATGAATGACCTGCAGGGATAGTATGATGGGATTTGAGTGTGGATTATGAAGAAAATATGTTGTTTTAGTAGTTTTCACTTTATGATATAATGTAAAATTTATGAATTTATCTAGTTATTCCAAGGCTACTAAACTAATCTGTCTTTCGAGACTTGATCTTTTTTTATCATGCCAATATTATGTAATAATGCACCGACTCTGGGTAACTGGGGTCGGGGCGTTATAGTTGGTATCAGAGGAATTTTAGTACAAACCTTGGAAGCTAGATTTAGATAAACTATGATTAGAGCACATAGACCTAAGATGGACATTGAAGAGTAGTATAGAAGAACTTCCTAGAAGATTGGTATTGTAGAGGTTTTGTGAGTTTTCTGAGAAATAAATCCCTGTCGGGATACATGAAGGTAGAGGCAGCTCTGGCACAGATGTACCTAGGGGTAAAACCCAAAAACACCACTTTGATCTAGACTCGAAACTGGTTCAAGACAACGGGCTTTGCTGCACTCTTGGTTACGACACTCTCAGGGGATATGCTTAGGATAACTCTCATTTTCTTTACAAACCATTATGAAGGGTTTATGAGTATATACTTCCTCAATGAAAATATTTTTATGATTATGGATTATATCCATAAATAGTTCAATTTATGTTAAGTGTTTTATAAGTATGTAATTATGTATTTTGATTTATAAAATGATCTAGTTTATGAAACTGTTTTGAAATAGCACCTAGTGGAAGAAATGGAAACTGTATCAATGCACACACTCCATGTAAAGATTTCCCGCCCGCTGAAGATAATTATAGTGGAGAAGGTGATACAACTGGTGCTAATCAGCTTATCACCATATTGGGACAACTCACTCAGGTTATGAATAATAACCTTACCCATATGGAGCACCCTGATCCACATCATCAAGGATCAATGTCAGATCGCTTCATGTGGCAACAACCACCAACATTCAACGGGAGTAAAAATCCATTGGTAGCTGAGCAATTGATAAGTTCCCTAGAGAAAATATTTCACGCTTTGGGGATTAGTGAAATGTAAAAAGTTATCATGGCAGTTTACCGCCTCACTAGAGATTTTGATCAATGGTGGTCATTGATTCAAAACATGAAGGAAGATGATTAAGTATCAAGTATGGAATGGAGGGCATTCAAAGATCTGTTTTAAGAAAAATACATTCCTCGTGACCATCGATCAGATTTGGAAAGCCAATTTCTGAGTCTGAGACAAAAGGAGGATGAGAATGTCTCAAAGTATGAGGCTAACTTTACAAGTTTAGAAAGGTATGCTATAGATTATATACGTAACCCAAGAAGAAAGAATGAAAATTTATTTTATGGGTTAAAACCATTTCTTCGTCAAGAATTAGTGTCACAATCCTTCTCATTGTACGAAGATATTGTCTCATGTGCTATCAAGATAGAAAAAGAATTCTCAAAGTCTTATGACTTTAAAGCAAAGAAAGAGAAGAAGAGATCTTCTGTTTAATCTGGGAATGGAAATAAGGGGAAGAAGGGAAATGTTAAATATCTATACTGCAGTAAATGTGAGAAGAAACACCCTGGTACTTTCTTGAAGGGAATGGGAGTCTGTTACAAGTGTGGTGAAAAAGTCCACCAAACTCGTGATTGTAAGGGGAAGAAAGAGGCTACTGATGTTCAATGTTACAACTACAGAGATATGGGACATTATTCCAATGAATTTCCTAAGAATTAGGGTAACTTACCTCAGAAAAGGCCAAGGGATCATGGAAAAGCTTATACTATCACTACTGCTGAGTTAGAAGCTCCAAAAGATGTGGTGGCAGGTAATTTAATGGTTTCCTAATGTTGTGCAAATAAATTATTTGATTCTGGATCATCGCATTGTTTCATATCTTCCCAGTTTTCTATGAAAATTAGATATTTCCAATTTGATTTAACAAAGGAGTTTTCAGTTAAAACTCCAAAGGGAAGTATCATTGCAACAATGTTTTGTGAATTCGTCCCCATTAGAGCACATAAATGTTCTTTATCCGATGATCTCATCGTCATAACTATGGTTGAGTTTTATATAATCCTCGGTATGGATTGGCTTTTAGACCACGATGCAAAAAAATTATTGTAAGAAGAATGAGGTTACTATTTTTGATGATGATGATAAGGAACAACATATCTTTAGAGCGGAAACATAACCACCTAATTCTTAGCTAGATCCAACCCCAGTAGCTCAACTAAATTCAATTATTGGGGAGGAAGAGAATTAAATGACTGTGGGTGAGGAATGAAATGTTCAAATATAGGATGTAACTATTGTGAAAGAATATGTAGATGTGTTTCCAGAAGATTTACCTTGACATCCTCCAGAACGAGATGTTGAGTTTTCTATTAATTTAATTCCTGAATCAAGGCCAATATAGAAGACCCCTTATAGAATGGCCACTGTGGGATTAATTGAACTAATGAAACAACTACAAGAATTGAGTAATAATGGATTTTTTCGACCTAGTGTTTCTCCATGGGGAACCCCTATCCTTTTTGTTAAGAAGAAAGATGGATCCATGAGGTTATGTATCTACTACAGGGAAATCAATGCTATAACAATAAAGAACAAGTATCCCCTACCTCGCATTGATGATTTATTTGACCAACTGCATGGAGCTCAATACTTTTCAAAGATTGACCTTCGGTCTGGATACAATTAGTTGTGTGTGAAGAAGGAAGACATTCCAAAGACAACATTTTGAACCAGGTACAGGCATTACGAGTTTACTGTAAAGCCTTTTGGGCTGACTAATATGCCCTCAGTATTCATGGATCTAATGAATAGAGTTTTCAAGGAATATCTAGATGAATTTGTGGTGGTATTTATTGATGATATCTTGGTATACTCCAAAATCTATGAAGATCATGAAAATCACTTGTGCATTATCCTGAAGATTCTGAGAAGACATGAATTATATGTGTAGATTAGAAAGTGTGAATTCTGGCTTCAGGAGATTTCTTTTCATGGACATATTGTCTCCAAAGATGGAATCTCTGTTGATCCTTCTAAGACCAAGGCAATCGAAGAATTGCCAGCACCGATGAGTCTAACTGAGGTATGTAGTTTTATTGGTTTAGCAGGTAATTATCGACATTTTGTCCATAATTTTTCCTGATTGGCTAACCCATTAACGAAGCTCACACGTAATGGGGTTAAAGTTTTTTTGGAAAAAAGAGTGTGAATAATTTTTTGAAGAACTGAAGAGAAGATTATTCAATGCTCTTATATTGACTCTACCATCAAGGAATGATGGGTCCATTATTTGTAGTGATGCATCGATGAAAGGACTTGGTTGTTTCCTTATGCAGAATGATAGGGTTATTGCATATGCATTACGATAGCTAAAAATTCATGATAAAAACTATCATACCCATGATCATGAGTTATCTTCTGTAATCTTTTCTTTGAAGATATGGAGACATTGTCTCTATGGTGAAAAATGTGAGAGTTTTACTGATCACAAGAGTTTGAAGTATATTATCTCACAAAAAGAACTCAACATGAGGAAAAGGAGATGGCTTGAATTACTCAAGGATTATGATTGCACGATACACTACCACTAGAGAATGAAAACAAGGTGGAAGATTCTTTTAGTAGAAAAGATCACAGATTTTTGAATAATATGAGAATTGAAAGGGATCCAATTTTCATGGATCTAGTGAAGATAGACATGGGAATAACCATGGAAGGTGAAACATCAATGATTTTTCAAATGGTTGCCAAACCATAATTACTATAAAGGATTAAGAGTTATCAGACTGATGATGAAGAATTTCAAAAGAAGATTAAAGCAAGGAATGATGGGAGATTGAGAGACTTTGTATATGAAGATGAAATATTTTAATTTGGGAAAAGGCACTGTGTTCCTGATATACCTGATCGAAAAAGGGAATTTCTTCACGATGATCATAGTTCCAATTTCTCTATACACCTTGGGAGCACAAAAATGTATAGAGATTTAAAGGAACATTTTATGTGGGACAATATGAAGAGGGAGATTGCTGATTTCTTGTCACGATGTATGGTTTTTCAACAAGTGAAATCTAGAAGGCAACAGCCTAGTAGAGCATTGCAACCTATTCCCATACCTGAGTGGAAATGGGATAATATTACGATGGACGTCGTCATGGGGCTACCAAACACTCCTAGAAGGAATGATGAAATATGAGTCATTTTTGATCGTCTTACCAAGTCAACGCACTTTCATACTATAAGGGAAGATTTACCACTTGAACGGGTAGCAAGACTATATATTAATAAAGTTGTGAGACTTCATGGAGTACCCCTATCGATTGTTTCTAATCATGATCCCCATTTTACTTCAAGATTTTGAATGTTTCTTCAGAAGGCCTTGGATACTGAACTTCATTTGAGCACTGCCTACCAACCTCAAACATATGGACAATCAGAACGGACTATTCAAACCTAAGATGACATGTTGAGATCCTACTAAATTGACATTCAGGGTATGTGGGATCAATACTTACCTCTGGTATAATATTCCTATAACAATAGCTTCCATTCAAGTATTGATATGGCACCATATGAAGCGTTATACGGAAAGAGATGTCGCACACCAACATATTGGGATGAAGTTGGTGAAAGAAAACTCGTAGGTCCAAAACTGGTTGAGGAAACGATGGAAAAGGTGAAGGTAATCCAAAACCACATCAATGTAGCTCAAATTAGGTAGAAGAGCTATGCCGATAACTGATGTAAGGATTTGGAATTTTAAGTAGGAGATCATGTTTTCTTGAAGGTATATCCATGGAAGGGAATTATAACTTTCGGTAACAAGGGTAAATTGAGTCCCAGGTACATCAGACCATTCGAAATTCTATAATGAATTGGGATATATATTACAATTTTTCAATGCCGCCAAGTCTCTCCAAATTTCACGATGTGTTCCACGTATCACTGTTGAGGAAATACATGCCTGAACCAATGCATGTACTCACTTACGAGGAATTAGAACTAGAACTCGATCTGTCTTCTTGTGAAGTGCCCATCAGGATTCTTGATACCATAGAACAAGTGTAGAGAAACCGGACGACTCTTCTCGTAAATGTTCTATGGAGAATCCATAAGTTGGAAGAGGTAACGTGGGAACCCGAGGATCTTATGATGAAGAATCACCCGAGTCTTTTTATACAGAAATTTTCTAGAAATTTCAAGGACAAAATTATTTGACGGAGGGGAGAATGTAACACCCCAAGCTTCCATAGTACACTTCTCTTTGAATAATATAGTAGCGTGGGTCGTACACAACTTCAATTTCTAACACACACCACAACCAATCAAACTAGCCATTATGAATAGTAATACCCACTTTTTAAAATTTTATAAATTTTATCTTTAAAATGGACTTCATTTTTAGATTCGGAATATTGAAATTATCCTAGGGTGAATTTTTGGTATTTTTCTGAAACCTATCAATTTTTGATGAATAGTAAAAAACACTTTGTTATTAATTAAAAACCGAATTTTTTTAAATAATTATTTATTTTATTTAAATTTATTTTATGTAAAAATAGATACTTAATACATATATAAGTTCAATGTAATTTATTTGAATTAGTTTATAATAATTTTAGACATATAAAAATTTTATTGAACTTTTCACCGTCTTTTACCCACCTCTATGGAGAATTTGAAAATTCACATAAAACATAATTTTACCACTTCTGTGAGTGGAATTTCTAAAATCCGAGAGACACGGTTAATATCAAAGAGTTAAATTTGGTTCAATAAGATAAAAATAATTTTTGGTGATTAGTAACTTTTTACTTTTATTTACCACGGTTAAAATTAAATGTGACAATTAAGGTTAAAAATGATATTAATATTACCCTAACACATGTATTAATTCTATTGGAAAAGTTTAACTTGATCAAAAACAACCTTAGGAATAAAATATTTTCATTTAGGTACACTTGTATTAGATTAGGAAATTTATTATTATTTAATTCAAAGAAGAGTTAAAAGAGTTAAAATGAAAGTTTATAAACTACATTTTTTTAATATAGGGTTTTACATAAGATAAATTCCATTATAAATATTCATTAGAAAAAAAAACATATTTCCTACATAATGGTATTTTATTTATAATTTTTATATATTAAAAAATTTAATTTATTCATGACACAATGGTGATGCAGTAATTACCTAATTAATGAAATATTAAAATAATTGATAATATAAAGACCCAAATAAATGTAATTTGAGACTTTTTATTAATTCCACTAATTTTATAGGTTAATATGACATGTTATTATTGATTTAATTTTTTTTTCTAAGTAATAATGTTTTTATTAATTTCACAAAAATCAAATACCAAATAGTGTAAAAATTAGCATAAAAGAGTTTTTAAAACAAATATTATATTATTAATTGATATTCAATTCCTAAAAATCTACGGTTCATCCAAGAGACTTATATAATGACAGGTGTATCATTAATAGACCACTTTGGAGTCTCATGGATGTATATAGTAAGTTTATTAACTATATAATATAAAAATACAAAGTGACATGGTAAATGTCAAACTAATTAACTAAGAGTTAAAGCTAAAAGATAATGGTAACATAATAATCCAAACCTGTATAAATTCTATTGGTTGAAAGTATTTGGACCCATCCCCAACTTATACTTTGAATAATCAACATTTTATCCATTAGAAACCGAATATGAATTTATTATAAAATAATATTTCTAGCTTTTCCATAGGTTCCCCTCAACCCTCTTATAAAAGGGCACTCCCCCTTATCACTAATTCACTAATTCAAAGCCTTTTGGTTCGGCCAGAACCTACCCAAATACTCTCTAAACTTCCCTCAATTCAAACTAGAGGCCTTAGATTGATCAGAAAGCCAAAATAAGGATCCATTTTGATCAAATCAAAAGGATGAACCCGAAGAAGAGGTAATGTTTTCACCACCCTTTTTCATGTTCATTTCTTCTTCAACTTCTTCTTTATTTGTTATTACCATTATAAAATAATAAATCTATTATATCCTATATAATGTGATGCTATTATAAATATGTTACAACCATATTCAGTATTTTATCCATCCTTTGAATGAAATGTCACCATACGTGCGTACGTACAGCTTACCGTCTCCACATCGTGGTGTAATTGTTATTCAATATATTATTATTTGTATGGGTATAATAATTATGTGTAAATCATGTAAATAATAAATATAACATGATAATTATTCTTTATATATGATATAACATCCAATTATATATTATTTTAATATCAAATAAATGATATTGTTGCTCGTGCGTACGTACGGACTACCGTCTCCACGAACGCGATGAGATTCATTCCCCATTGTATCCATTCAAGACTAATTCTCATTTGATGATTAAAAGTAATTTTTAAGACCTTTATATAATTCTAGATGTGAATAAGATACAACCTATACATAACAAACATGACTTATGTAATAAAATATATAAAACAAAACAAGTAAGTTAACACCCGAAACAATGATAATACTAAAGTATTATTAACAATGCATTATTAGAAGATCCTATATGATATCATAATTATGTATATGGTTCTTTTATAATTTAATAACAATGTTTTAACTATTATACAGGAGGTTAACAATCCATCGACTAAGGAGAAGTACAAGGTAAGGGGTTTCATCTCACTCCTTATTCTCGTGAGATTCATGTCATATTGCCACTATTACATTTTGTGTGGTGTATGTTCTACCCATAATTGTATTCTTTGTGTAATACACAATAATTTATGTGTAATTACATATTCATTATATGGTACCACTTTCATGGGTTGTATGTTTCGTAATTTACCAAATTGGTAAGGGTTTATTTCATAATCTCTTCATTATCCGAGGTTGTTTATACGCAATTATCTACTAGGGCCTCATTATCATCCAAATCCATGTTTCTTAAAAATGTATTTCAAAAAATTATTACTATTTTAAAAATAATGGTTTAATGTCATTTATACTCTTTTTTGACTTTTTATAACATGTTTATAAGGGAATATTTCTGTCTTTTTCCAAACAAGTTATTTTTTAATCTTTTCAACAGAATTAAGGTAAGAATGTCTTTTTTAACCTATATGGTGGGTGCGGCTATTTTCCACCATTATAGAATCGTCGAATCTTCCCTTACAAGCATATAAGAACATTTTCAAAGTAAATTCTTTATTTTATAATTATGTGATTTTTAAATGATTTCAATAAAAATAGATATTTCTCTCAAATAGTTTTGATTTAATCTATGTCAGCATCCTTTGATGGATTTTAAGCTTATTTGAAGTTTATTTATTATGATACAAAACTTTCATATATTATTTATGTTTTTTTGATATGTTTGACAGTGGATGTGTTATTTTTACACTATTCTTGTTTTATGGAGAAAGTATTGACATTTATTATGCTAGTTTTAATACGAATGTTTGTGCTATGTTTAAACCTATTCATATGAGGAATGAATTGGACTTAATATGTGATGGGTGAAGCCCAATATAGCTACTCGATGTATCAGTAGGTCTCATGAGATAAACTAGTGTCTTGACACAAGGCCTTGACAAAATCTTATTTGTAGTCTTGGCACTAGGCCTTGGCTATGTGGTTATGATAGTCTTGCATTATGCATTCCATCATTATGAATGTGGTTATTGATATTTCATGTGATTATTCGACTAGTAGAATATCCATGTGAATATGTAAATGGCATTATTTCATGTTATCTTTTCCATATTATGCTGATTTTAACGTTTAAAAGTATTTTTTTCGTTATACATTGCCTTAAATGTTTATGCTTATTTATAAAACTTTCTGCTATATTGTTATCCTTACCGAGCATCTGAGCTCACCCCTTTCAATTTTTATTTTTCCCAGGATGTGAAGAAGTAATTTATGAATGACCTTCAGGGATAGTATGAGGGGAAATGAGTGTGGATTATGAAGACAAGATGTTGTTGTATTAGTTTTCACTTTATGATGTAATGTAAACATTATGAATGTATCTAGTTATTCAAAGGATAATAAATTAATCAGTATTTCGAGACTTGATCTTTTGTGATCATGCCAATATTATGTAATAATGCACCGACTCTGGGTAACTGGGGTTGGGGCGTTATAGGAGGAACTGGTATACTAGATATTATATACAGTGAATCTAAATATTGGATTGAAATGTTCCATATCTTCTTCCTTGACAAGATAAAGAAACTTACACAAAATGTTTCAATTCTTTAGGGAAGCTCTATGTACTTGCTACTAGATCAATGTTTTTCCTATTGTCATCACAGGACTAGAGCGATCCCCCACAGTGCAGAGTTATTAGGGATTAAGAGTGATAGAGGGAGACACAGCCGAAGAAAGGGGATGGAGGCAAGGTGATAGGTGCAATAAGATTTTCTTTGGGTCACTTGCAATTGCTGTGTCAAAAAGAGGGAGGGGAATTGTAAAAGGATCGGGCATGGGGGACCACCATCGAGGGATTAAGAGTTCTATTATAAAACCAATTAAAAAGAGAGTTTATCCCATAATAAAAAAGATCATTGAACTCAACTGGTTTAAATAATAATATTAATAATTTTATACAAAAAAAATATTTACAGTACTAACTAATTATATTGATTTATAAATACTTAATTATATATATATAATAGTATTAACAATTAATTGAATTTAAAATTATTAATTATATTTAATAAGTTATTATTCATATAAATGGATTAATATTTTTAAAAATATATCACTAATTATAAAAATGTATAACCATATTAAAAACTAATTATATTTACATAAAAAATATTTTAAGTATATATTAATAATTACTTAAATATAAATATTGAGTCGATTTATTTTATATTGTATTAAAAAAAATATTTATTATTATATATAATTAATTTATTATTGGTATTCTAAATTGTTTTTAATTATATTTATACAAAAAATCAATATTATAAATATATAAATAATATTTCATATTTTACATAAACATCACTAATTACATATTGTATCCATATATGATTAATTTGAATTTTATGTATATTCAATTTTATATTAACGAAATTTGAATAATATCTAAAAATTTATTTTGGAAATTGAAAAAATTATAAATATAAGTATATTTAATAAATTCATTCACATTTTGAGGTCAGGATTAAAATGATCTCCTTTAGCAACATGAAAGCAACCACTTTTGGTGGTTGCAATTTCCTCATCGCAAGAGACTTTAGAGACAATAAAGGACAACTGTTAATGGTGTACATATGACTGGGGTGTTGTTGGCTATCAGCTTAGTGTCTTTTGTAGCCAAGGTTATGGGACCTTGTGACAATAGACCATTGAAGATGAATGGAAGGAGAATGGTGTTGAAGGTATTGGTGGGACATCGGTTGAGGTCATAATAATTTAGGATCTAGGGGTTGAAGATATTGGGAGAAAATTAATAGAACATTCTATTTCTGATTTTACTGACCCCCCCCCCCTTAGTTGGTAACTTTGGACACACATTAGCATATTTCCCCAACTCATTTCAATTAAATTATCTTAGCATCAACTTTTTGTTATTTTTTTGGTCATTTTCCTTACATTCATGAGTCATGTGATCAAAATTTCCAAATCAAAACAATTTCCCAAATATTGAGAGACATTCCCAAGACTCTTCTTACAACACCTTTCACAAGAAGAGAAATTGATTTTCTTACATCTAAATTTATTTGAATATTTATTCCTAAATTCTTTCCTAATAGAACACTTATTATTCTTGTCATAATAAGTCATATACATGTCAGAAAACTCATTCTCGACTTTTTCATTACAACGAACAAGTTTCTCAAAGATTTTAAACTCTCTTAGAGAAAAATATCATTATAAAATTGGAATAAAAAAAGATTAATATCAATTAATTTTATTATCAATGTCTCGAAAAATAATCTAGTAATTACTTGGATAGTCTTGTGAAATTGGATTCCTGTATAGCTACATAATTTTCATCATACTCCCTCAGTTCCTGCAATTTATTCCCCATTCTCAGTTGAATAATATTTGGAAAATATTTTTCCCTAAAGTGAATCTTAATATCATCCCATTACCTATCATCACGATCATCCTTTTCTCTGGTATTCCTAACCAGATACCACCATCAACTAGATTCACCTTAAAAATGATAAATATCATGGGTTACCTTTTATAATTCTAGACATCCTATGACTTAAAATATAATTTCAAGAGCGTTGATCCATACTTTAGATACCACTAGGTCTCAGGTTTCACTGAAATCCAAAGGATGTTTCCTCATAAATTCTTGAGTACTGACATATTCTTATGTGGTTGATCTAGCTTATCCCTTGCATAGATACCACAACTATTTATAGATTATTTCAAAAAATTCATCAATGTGAAAAACTATTTTGATCTGATTCTAACCATCTCTAGATGATGATTTGGAATGATCTTTTCCTATCAATTCCTTCCCACCATGGCTGGCATGTTTTCTCTAAGGAAATCCATTTTGAATATATATATCATAGATAAATAAACATGATAATATTAAAATTATATATCATTTAAACTTAACAATAATGTAAAAATCATTTATGGGTATTATATTAAAAAATTTCTAACCCCTGTAGTTTTCTAAACCGTACTTGGATACCAAATTTAAGGATATGGCCTTAAACATTACATATTCTATTGAATTTAAACAACAATTAACATTATTACAATCTTGAGGATATTTTAGGTTTTGAGATTTAGATAATTAGGACTAACTTATACTTGGTAAACCCAAACATTAAAAGTGTACACTTATAATTAGTATCCATTTCTTCAATAAAACCAATGTCCTAAAAACGTGGGTTTTCTTCATGTAAAATCTTCAAAATTTCCCCCATGAACTCATCCTTGTCCTTAATATTCATTGAAATCCGATGCAGCCTTAAAAACACATGTTTTTCACATATTTTTAATTAATGTTTATCAATTTTTTTATTTATTTTAATGCTTTTTAATAAATAATGGAACTTTTGTGTTTCTATTATTAAATTTATTATTTAATAAATTTTTATAATAAATTTTTTATTCTTATCTTATAAATAATTAATTTATTTCTTAAATTAATTGTATAGACTATTAATTTTTTATTTATTTTTGATGATTTTATCTGCTTACTTAATAGTTTGACATTAATTAGTTAATTGTTTTAATCTATTTTTGTACATAGATAATGGCATTTTAATTTAACTTTTCATGTATTAAAAATTAATTAATTTAATATAACATAATTGTTAGATGACTTTTACTAATTCATTATTTAAAAATTTATGTTTTCCAACAAACTAAATTTACTCATACTGTATAATTGTAAGTCTTTACTCAATTCAATTAATCAATAAGATGATAATTAATTGTCTACTTTAACTAATTTAGTTAATTATAGTAGCAATAATTTAACTTTGTCATTTAAATGTTTAAATATTATACTATATTTTAATAATTTAATTGTTTCTTAATTTTATTTTTAGTATAGTTCAATTTGTTTTAATATTTTAAAGTTAATAATAATTTAACTTATGTTTATTTGGTTTTATAAGTTTATTTAAATTTTTGAGTATCTTTACTTTCATTTTTTTAATTAATTTTTAGTTGTTATTAATTATTTTATTCAGTTTTATTTATTTTTCTATTTATTTTGTTTGTCTGATTATTTTGCAGTGTCACAGTGCCACAACAACTGTTTCTTATCATGGTGCCACCACGCACTATTTACCCATCCTTTCATGGTATCACAGTTACCTTTATAAATCGGTGTTACGGTAACCGTTTCATTTTACAGTGCCACCACACACCGTTTCCTATTCTTTTTTATGGTCTCACCATGTGTCTGCCACCATATTATCTCACACTCTTTCCTTTTTTTATTATGGCATTATCGTGTCTCTTCCACCATATTAGACCGCACTATAACTCACGGTGCCTCAAACACCTGCAACTGTTCTCCTTCGCCTGTTTTAGAAGTGGCATCACCTTTTCCTATCATCGATTCTTGTTTCTTTATCAATGTCTCCACTTCTCCCCACAGTCTTACAACACAAACAATAATCCCAGATATACAACCACAATCAAATTCAAACAAAATCTAACTCAAATTTGAATCCATATCTAATCCTTGAATTAGATATGAATAGAATAACAATTGATATCATCCGTAGATCTGTATAAAAAGAATTTAGCACATCGTTCCATTGGCCGCTATAGGAGGAGACACCGAGATCCATTGTCATTACACCGAATGGATGAATAACCCTCCTTTTATTTCTGCTGGTAGTCAATTGAATCTATGCCACTTCATGGAGGAATCGACTCATCCTAGCGAAGGAGTTTTCACCATACCCTGAGTCACTGCAAGTTCGCGTCACCACCAAACTGACCCACCGATTGAGGAGAAAGGGAGACTAGTCTAGCGCATCCACTAGAAATCACCCGATGTCGCACCGCCACTGGTTCTGAGTAGCTACAAAGTAGGGAGGATCCATGAAACTCTACCCTATTTGGAATTTAGATCTGCAGACCTGTCTTCCAAGAAAAGATGACATTGTGACGTTGCATCAGCAAACCGAGGCAGATCCTGATTTGACCTATTGCCACTTGAAGTAACTACAACGGAGGAGAAGCCTCACAGGGAGAGTATGTTTTCACCGCTGAAACCAGATGAACCCGAAGCCATGGGTGAAGAAGCCCTCTTAGCAAACCTGATTCCTGAAGGTGTGCCACACTGAGAGAATAAATATAAGACCAGTTCACCGCGTGAGTTGTGCCATTGAAGATCGAATGAGTCGGTGCTATGTGGATTGGAGGCGGATCTGTATGGTTCATTCAATAGACGATTATACTTCTAGATTAACAAAAATAAATCACCCAGAGTTACTTATGTGACAAAAACTACCGCGACGTATCAGTCGCGAAAAATTGCACATGTGCATTGCTTAAGTTAAGAACATTTTGGAGTCGGTGGAAGTAAGTGGTGACATACAACAGATGACGGGGGATATAAAAAGAGAGTTGCAATAGAATTTTGAGTGAAGGATTCATTCTATAATTTACTCGGAAGTAGGGAATGAACCTAGAGGCAAACCCTGGAGTATATCTTGGAGATCCATTTCTGGGAGATCCAAGAGCTCGGTGTAGTAGCAATTCATGAGAGGAGAAGGAGATCTCTTCTTCTGTTTTCTTTCAACTTTATTCTATTGTAATAGAGTGATATTATTTTATATAATTGAGACAATTTTATGCTAAATAGTACTATTCGGTGTTAAAAATCGAATATATTGGTTATCTTCTTGTTCTCTTGTCACTATCAGTTTGTATGTGATTATAATTGATTGGCGAGATCAGTTCTGATTGCATTCAATTACAATGTACCACCTACACTTAATCTCAAAATTCCAAAATCATTCAGTGAGTTTTATTGTGAATTAATTGTCCAAAATTTTTAAATTGAAATAAAAACTATAGAACTTACGGTGAGTTCATTCTCTCATATTTTTCAAACCATAATTTTCAAAGTTTACTATTCTAGGAGTGTCGAACTCCAAGATATGTTGGCTTGAGTGATTTATCACCTGAAGATGGAAATAAATAAATCCATCTCAGTTGCTCTAGTTTTAATAACTATTGTGAGAAGTAATGTTTAAAAAACCAGTAAAATTTAAATTTTCCCCAATCGTTTTACTAGATTTTTCATTTATTAGTGTTTTTATATATCTGTTCCCCTTTGTTTTCAACTGTTTATTACTTCAACTTAGTTTAAATACATGTTATGTAGTTTTTAGTCACTTCACTACTTAATAAAGAACATTTTAAAAATAAAAAATAAAAAAGATAGTAGAAAATTTTTCTCCACTACTAACAACTGTGGGTCTTTTAAAAAAATAGATGATTATTGGTCAAAATTGCCATATTTGTGGGTTTGAACCTACTTGCCACATATACTGTAGTTAGTAGGATTGTAAATTTTAAACATTTACCGTCTTCAACAAAGGTCATATCAATATTTGGTTCCATTGTCAGGGAAGGCATGTATTGATTGTTATAAGTTGTTGAAAATTAAAAAATAAAATAAAAAACATTAAAAAATCCTTAAATTTTGCTTAAAAATATTGTGAACATTTGATGGTTCTGTTTCCTATTTAGATTCTACTTGACATTGAGTGTGTTTTTTAATATGAAAATTTTAATAAAAATGGATGAATTAGGACCACACTGTGTTGTGAAGAGTATGGGCTTACTATCTAGCAGTGTGTTTATAACCATCCACAACAGTTCCATCCATTTGAAGGGAATATGAAAAACATTGAATCTAATAATGAATTCCTAGATAAAATTGAATTAATTGATTCCAAATTGGAGGCTACGGTGGAACTATTAAACACATGGTTAAGAAAAACCCATGAAATTCAACTTAGAGATTCTCATGAGAAATATCAAAGAATAAAAATATTTGAAAACATGATCTTGTATTTAAAACAAAGGGTTAAAGAACAAGAAGAATTCGAAGAAAATGAAAAAGAAAATCTTTATAAAATATTTGAAAATTAAATTGAATAATAAAGTGAATGTGAAACTGGGAAACAAAACATTCATTTTAAAAAATCAGATTCTGTTGAACTAAATTTAGAAATAAATAGATCACTAAATCAAGAGAACAACATAGAATATTCCGAAATTAATTTTAATGATGTTGAGTAGGAAAATTTTGAAGATGAATTAAAATAGATTGAAAAAGATTTCTCAGTTCTTTACATCATTCCTTCTTTTGAGAAAAATAACTATTTTAGGATTTTTGAGAATGAAGTCAATCGGGTTGAAGATATACTAGAAAATGAAATTTAAAATTTTAAAGACTCTTCACCCATCATTTCTATTGTTATAAACAAAGGGTCTGAACCTCATAATGGTTATAATCTGGATGATAACATTAAACTGGATAACATGGAGTCTGAAATTGTTGAACTAGAACTGAACACTTCTCTTCGAAGTTTTGAAACACTAAACCCATCTATTTCTGAAATGTTGTTGGATGATTTATAGGATGAGGGAATGATGTTTGAAGAAATATTAAATGATGACCATTCATCTCCCTATTCTCATATTGATTGTTTGATTGAAACTGAGTGTATTGAAAATGAAAACAGTGATGTTATACATGGGGGTAAATGTTTAAATTGGAACAATTTGGATATTGAATTTATTGAAGCTGAATTAAACATTACTCTCCCTGATTTGAATTTTCTAGAACATACTATAGACCTTGTTTTTGGAATTGAGCCTTTTGAATTTTTACATAAAAAAAAGGTTGAGCACACACATGAATTAGGAATAATTGATTTTTTAGAAGCAGTAGATGTTGAGTGTTCATTCCCTGATGAGGAACTTTTGGAAGATATTTACAACATTGCTAAACCTTAATCTACTACTGGTCAATTAAATTCTCATCCTTATCTATTACTGTCATCCTCATCTATGATGGGTGCTCGGCCTTCTTGTGAAACTATTAGTAGTATAGAGGGGGAATAACACTTGAGTTACAATGTTTATAAACTTATTCAGCACTCTATTCAATCTCCTTTTGAAACTACTAATTAGAATTTACCCATTTGTACCCTTGAATGTGAATCTGTTATTGTGGAATTTGAAGAAGATAGTTGTAACGAAACTATCATATCCTTTGAACTACCCAATCCATTGTTGTCTCTACCAAAAAATGTTAATTTTGTCAAATATGAAACAATTCTTGAACTTGATAGCACCATTTCGATAATTTATAAATGGTTCTATTTAGGGATTTTATCTGCTTATGAGAATTTGGTTTTGGTTTACCTTTGCTTAGGTGCCCATAGATTTCATTCTTCCATTAACAACAAATGGTCCTAACATATGTCATGGTTTTAATAATAGAAACCACATCCACCTACTGACTATGGTTAGTTCTGGGTGAGTCCAGCTAGGGACTATAAACCTAGATCTTCATTAGAAGAATCCCATGGTTTTTTTTTGTTTTCAATAAAACACAAAAAATGTAATTAAAAAAAGTCTAACTGAAGACATTAAACTCAGTGCTTCATGGGATTCAACCCATGTTCTTTATTTTGTTTTTACTTTTTTCTCTATTCTTGTTGTACTTGTAATAAGGTACTATTGTGTTGAGTTCTATATGCTCTATCTCTAATAGATAGTTGTTCATGGATTACACGCTCTGATTTTTAGGAAGTTGCTATTGGTTCCATCAAGGAGTGGAATTTCCCAATCTGAAGGATTAATTACAAAACTATTCAGCGAAGTGTATTAATTTCCCTATTCATTTTTTATGCTCCTTTAACATTAATAAAAATTCATTTCTATGACACCGTTACTGTTATTGGTGAGTTAGTGACTATTACTTTTTAAATTTTTGTTGTTTCTGTTTATAATTATCCTTGTATTAGAAACTTCTGCTACTTGTGTACTGAAAATTCGGTTGCATGACATGAACTGTATTAAAATCCAATGCATGTCTTGCATAATGACATCTGTTCTATTTGTTTCTTCTTTAAAATAAATTCTAATTACTAAAAAATTCTACTGCGTGTTTTTTTCCACTATAAAAGTCTACATTTATTAAAAAAAATTGCAAGTGCCTGTTGCTGTGAAATGAAATTCATTTTGTTTAAAATCCTCTCACTACTTGAAACTAAGTGTGTGTGGGGGGGGTACATGCTAATGGTCTTTTGAATTTTTTTGGGTTGGGGTGTTTTGCAAGAAATTTTTCTGCTGTGTTGAATATCCATCTGAATAAATTCTACTCAAGTTGCTTTCACCACAGTTAGCTGTGTACCCACACCTCACATATTATTTTTGAGATATATTGAAAATTTTACACTGGACATAAATGTTAAAGCAATTAATTACTAATGAACATGTTGATAGGTTATTCATTATGGAAAAAATATCCTTAAACTTCAAAGTAACCCTTTTTACAGGTCATAAATCAGCTCTATTGATGTCAAATTTGGGGACAAAGATGGATTTTAAGTGTGCGGGAGGGGGTCAATTCATGACTCTACTTAACTATTCTTTAATGTGAGCCCATAAATTCCACTACAACTTTAATCATTTTAAAAAAATTGGCTATTTATTTCAAAATTCTTTCTTAATTATAGTCTTTACATTGTTTCTAAAATGAGTCTTGGATTAGTATTAGAATCTTGCGGGTAGTTACGATTTGGTTTGAATCTGAAATTAAACTTGGTGGATGATTTTTCAGTGATATTTCATAGTGGTTTTATATGATCTTTTTTTAGGAACAGATTTTGAGTATGATATGGGTGACATGTTAGTGGTTTTATGGTCGTAATCTTTGGAACTGAAAGTTTGATCTTGATCCAAGAGAACACACATTTTTATTATTGATTAAAGTAATCACCTTAATGAGCCAATGTAAATGATTTTTATAAAAAAAATTTGAAACTATAGTAATTTCGGCCTCTAGGATCCCACAGTGAGTCTCTGAGACCCTAGATGTTGGGTGTGTTTCTTTTTACAAAAAGCCCTTAGTACACTCTAAATAAGAGAATTGCACAGTGCCTAACACATGATACATGGCTTGGGAAAAATTAAATAAAGTGTTTAGGGTCAAAAATGAGTTCATTAAGTTGAGGGGGATGATGAACTCCAGATGAAGAAGGGTTCAATTGGTTTATATGGCAGTCATTTAGGCTATATTAGTAAGGTGATTCAAAAAAATATATTTATTTTTGCAACCTAGGTGAAAAGTCAATGTACAAAGTTCAATTGATTATTTTCTTAATTCCACAAAAATTTAACCTGTTGTGACTCCTGATGTAAGAACTTGAGTTTGGACTAAAATTAGTCACTAAGCAGCATCACATAAGAGGCATGATATCTTCAATTCTCGATGATTCAAAGTTATCTTGATTACCCTTTGAGTATTTTTTCTCTGTAAGAATCATATGAGCATTTCATTCTCAAAATCCTAAATCAATTTTCAGTCCTCCGCTTTAAAAGTGATGGACATGATTGTTGTTGAGAAAAATAATAAATACACTCACATATGTATTCCAAAGATAAAAAAGCATGATATTGTTTACGGACAAACAATGATTAAGTGTGGGGGAATTTGATGTGGCCTTAAAAACACATGTTTTTTCACATATTTTTAATTAATTTTTATCAATTTAATTATTTATTTTAATACTGTTTAATAAACAATGGAACTTTTTTGTTTTTATTATTAAATCTATTATTTAATAAATTTTAATAATATTTTTTTTTATTTTTATCTTATAAATAATTAATATATATCTTACATTAATTTTCTAGACTAATAAATTTTTATTTAGTTTTGATTATTTTTTCGTCGTACTTAATAGTTTAACTTTAATTAATTAAATGTTTTAATCTATTTTTGTTCATAGATAATAAAGTTTTAATTTATAATTTCATGTATAAATGATTAGTTAATTTAATGTAACATAATTGTTAGATGAATTTTAATAATTCATTATTTACTAATTAATGTATTAAAAAAACTAAATTTATTCAAACTGTATAGTTTTAAGTCTTTATTCAATTCATTTATTCAATAATATGAGAATTAATTGTCTACTTTAACTAATTTAGTTCGTTATAGTAGAAATAATTTAACTTTTTCATTTAAATGTTTAGATTTTATACTAACTTTTAATAATTTAATTGTTTCTTAATTTAATTTTTAGTATAGTTCCGATTTTAGTTTAATAGTTTAATGTTAATTATAATTTAACTTATGTTTATTTGGTTTTATAATTTTATTTAAATTTATTTTTATCTTTACTTCCATTTATTTTAATTAATTTTAAGTTGTTATTAATTATTTTATTCAGTTTTATTTAAGTTTCAATTTATTTTGTTTGTCTGTTTATTTTGTTGTGTCATGGTGCCACAATAACTGTTTCCTTTCATGGTGTCACCACACACCATTTCCCCATTCTTTCACAATGTCACTGTTACCTTCTTAAACTAGTGTCACTGTAACCGTTTCATTTTATGGTGCCACCACGCACTGTTTCCTATTTTTTTATCATGGGATGACTTCGTCTCTACCACCATATTATCTCGCAGAATTTTCTATTTTTTATTACAGTCTCACCGTTTCTCTTCCCCCATATTATCTCGCACCGTAACTCACAGTGCCTCAACCCCATGCAACTGTTATCCTTCGCCTATTTTAGAAGTGGAATCGCCTTTTCCTGTCATTACTTATCATTTCTTTATCAATGTCTCTACTTATCCCCACAGTGATACAACATAAACAATAAACACAGATCTACAACCACAATAAAATTAAAACAAAATCGAACTCAAATTTTAATCCAAATCTAATCCTTGTATCAAATCTGAATAGAATAACAATTGATATCATCTGAAAATCTGTATATGAAGAATTTATAGCATCGTGTCATTGGTTGCTATAGGAGGAGACACTAAGATCCATTGTCATTATACTGAAGGGAAGAAGAACCCTCCTTGTATTTATGCTGGTGGTTAATTGAATTTGTGCCACAACATAGAGGAACTGACTCAACCCACTGAAGGAGTTTTCACAATACCCAGAGTCGCTGCAAGTCCGCATCACCACCAAGCTGACCCTCCGATTGAGAATAAAGGGGGACATGTCTAGCACATCCAATGGAAATCACCCAATGTCGCACCGCCACTGGTTCAGAGTATCTGCACAGTAGGGAGGAGCCATGAAAGCCTACCATATTCGCAATTTAGATACGCAGACCTGTCTTCCTAAAAAAGGGGACCTTGTGTCGCCACATCAGAAAACTGAGGTTGACCCCGAGCCAAACTATTGTCGCATGAAGTAATTGCGAGGGAGGAGAAGCCTTGCAGGGAAAGTATGTTGTCGCTGCTGAAACCTGATGAAGTCGACACCATGGGTGAAGAATCCCTCTTAGAATACCTGATTCCTGAAGCAACTCCGCACTGGGAGAATAACTGCAAGACCAATTTTCCGCATGAGCAGTTCCATTGAAGACCAAATGATTCAGTGTTGCGCGGACGGGAGGCAGAGCCATTGGGTTCATTCAATAGATGGGTATCTTTATATATTCACACAACTAACTCACCCGGAGTTAGTTATGTGGGAAAAACTAGCGCGATGTTCCAGTCGTGAAAAAATGCATGCCTGGGCTGTTTAAGTGAAGGACTTTTTGGAGTCAGTGGAAGTGAGAGGTGACATGAAACCGATGACTGAGGATATAAAAACAGAGTTCCAATAGAGTTTTTAGGAGGTATTCATTCGATCATTCACTCAGAAGCAGAGAAAGAACCTAGAGGTGAACCCTAGAGGATCTCATAGAGAGCTATTTCATAGAGATTCATGAGCCAGGTGCAGTAGCAATTCAAGCGAGGAGAGGGAGATCACTTCCTCGGTTTTCTTTAAATTTTATTTCGTAGTAATAGAGTGATATTAGTTTATGTAATTGAGACAATGTATGGCTAAATACTACTATTTGGGTTTAAAAATCGAATATATTAGTTATCTTTTTTTTTTCTCTTCTCACTATCATTTTTTATGTGATCAGAATTTATTGGCGAGATCAGTTCTGATTGCATTCAATTGCGATGTACCACCTGCACTTAATCTCATAATTCCACAATCATTTGGTGAGTGTTATTGTGAATTAATTTTCATAAACGTATAAATTAAAATAAAAACTATAGAACATATGGCGAGTTCGTTCTATCATCTTTTTAAAACAAGAAATTTCAAATTTGATTAATCTTAAAAGCAGTGAACTCTAAGAAATGTTGGCTTGAGTGATTTATCTCTTTGAGAGGGAAATAAATCACTCCTTTTCATTGGCTTTAGTTGGAATCACTATCGTGTGAAGGAATGTTTTCAAAACCCATAGAATTGAAAGTTTTATCTGAGTGTTTTACTAGATATTTCATATATTAGTGTTTTTATATCTCTGATCCCCTTTGTTTTCAACTATTTCTCACTTCAAAAAAGTTTAGATACAAGTTCTTAAGGGTTTTGTCACTTCACATCTTATTAAAGAATATTTTTTAAAAAAAATTAATAGGAAATTTTACTCCACTGCTGACAATAGTGGGGTATTTTAAAATAAATTTAGTATTAGTGGTCAGAATTGCCTTCTCTGTGGGATCAACCTTCCTTTCCACAAATACTTTAGTTAGGAGGATTATAAATTTTAAACATTGGCCGGCTTCAGTGATTGTTTAGGTCAAAACCCACTAAAACCCCTTTTAAAACAAGGGATAATGAAAAAAATCTCAGTAAGGTACATAAAATATTGTAAATTATTATTCTAGTGAAACCCCATAAAAATGTTTCTTAAAACATGATTCATTACCCAGAAAAGAGGAATTATCTTTTCAAAAAAGGATCATTTTCTTACCATTTGATTACCAATTTATTTTCTTGAAAACTCATAAAAAATAATATAAAATATAAGTAGGAAACTCGGTACAAAATTTATCATGTCACTCTTATAAATTAAGTAACAAAACTGGCCAACCTCTAACACCAAACTACTCAATGCATTGGAGGTTATAACATAACCACCCATCCTTGTTTTATCACAGAACCACCCATCATTGGTTTATAACATTACCAACCATCATTAGTTTATCACATAAAAAAAATTCATTGGTTTATCATATAACCATACATCATTAAAATATATTTCCAAGAAGACAAAAAATAAATATAAATAATTAAATATATCATTATAAAAACACTCTTTGAATAAATAAACTTTTTATTCTGAAATCAATAATTATGAAAAACTATGCATGTAAAATGGAAAAACGTTTCATTGAAAGTAACCATAAAAACATGTAAGTTAAGCTTAAAAATATTAAAGATACATAATACTATGAAATTACATTCATTCTGTGTATATATATAAATATATATAAATTCTTTTTTAAAATTATGATTCAATATAGGGGTTTGAAATGAAAGTCCCTTACAAATGTCATATCATTGAAGTGAGAATTAATAAAATTAATCCATTATTTTTGTTCTATATAAATCCACATAAAATTGGTATAAATAAATAAAATATAATAAAAATTCATTTCACACATAATATTTTCATGAAATAATCAAGAAGTAGAAGTTTTACCCAAATAATGGAAATTGGGTTAAGAATTACCTTACCTCAGGTGCGATTTCCTTTAAACATGTTCAAAAATCATATATAATAGTTTAATGAATGTTATTAAATTATTCAAAAACTATATTCATATTTATAACTCCTTATATGATATTTTTATAACATCCTTCCAACTGTTCATTAATAATATTTTATTATTTTCATTGTTTCGGATGCATACGTTTCATGGTTTCATGGTCTGTTCATTTGTGTATAATTATGGGTTTTCATGTCAAATGGAAATAATTCATCCAAAGTGGAATAAAATATTATTAATTCACTTACAGAAGTATTAATGGTCCCATATATAATTTATCTTTCTTACATGAGGATGATTCAATTGACAAAACATTAATGGTAATTGTTTAGTTTATTTTGGATGTTTTTCCAAACATCACTAACTAGTTACGTTTTATTTAATATTATGTATATATGTTATTTAAAAAACAAGAAATAGGTTATAATATACCAATTAAAATCATATTTAACCATAATAATATATTTAAAACCTTCCTTGAAGGTGACAATAGAAAATTAAAAATTATTATCCACAGAGATTGTTAACTGCCATAATTTGGACAATGGATTCATTTATTTGAATTAGAGGGGATAATAAATAAAATAGTTTCAGATATTCCATTAGAAACATAACATTTTATAATATACCTGATGATTTTATATTTAAATCCAACCATATTGGGGTGGCATTAATTCCAATGAATTATATTGATAATTATTGTTGTAAAGGCTGGTTATGGTGGAGAAATGCATCAACCACCCATATAAAGATGTAGTTATTAGGTGTTTTAAGATTTTACCTTTTCAAATATAACCTATTTCATTGTTTTACCTATAATTTGTTAAATCATTTTTTACCAAGGTAATTGTTTATGCCTAAAAATGTAAAATGATGCACCCCAACTTGTCTTGCCTCCTAAACAATGCTCAAATATGGGTTTCCAATGGGCCATAAGTGTTCCTCCCCATATGCCAAATGATTTTGACTTGAGGTGAGGGTGTAAAGTGGTGATAGTGGGGAGAAAATAGCCTCATATGGTGATAATAATAATGGTCTATAAAAATATAAATTTTTGGAAGGAAAGACCAAAAACAACTAGACTAGTAACCTGCAACCACATAAGCAGTAACATGAAAAAGTGGAAGCATAAATAGACAACATAACGAATAAATAATACAAAAATACCATTTTTAGAAATAAACAACACATGATACCATTTATAGAGAATGGATATAAGTCAGGGCATACATAAAAATAATCTGAAAGGGTTGTCTATGGCCGACCTCAGTATATATATACATACATAAAAATATATTTATAAGAATTATTATACTAAAGAATGGACTAAAAGTAAACTCTAGATGATACAGTAACCTCAAAGGTCCCTTGATATCCGTCCCATGTAAAAGTCAAAAATGATCTCTGAGGTTCAGATCCTGAGCTCTTTCCCTAACCTTATTACAAGTGCATGAAGTCTATATGTGTCCTCATAGTCCCATGTAGGGTGTGAGAATAATTCTCACTAATAAAACACCAATATGTGCCTATCCTAAATTTTTGGCTACACTAGTGTGTCTAAATATAAATAAAATAGAACCCATGAATCATAATAAATGGAATTCTTCCCCTATTCTTAGCTACCAAAAGGTAGCAGTCACTTGTTTTGGCCATCATAGGAATACAAAACACCCCTAGTTAGATATATAGTATACATCAATATGTATTTATATATATATTTGTATTTGTGAAGATCAATAGCATAAATCCCAAGGCTTCCCATGATGAGTAATATTCTGGAGAACTCTCTAACATCTCATTTAAAAGTAGTATTGTCACCTTGTTTCAACCAGTACCTCATGTCATCAGTCATTTCACTGAAGTCTCGATGGCACACCTAATCAATTGTTCTTGGTCCCTCGACCTCATCTTAAAAAACCTCTTTGACTTAAATCCTAATTTACAAGGAACATCGATCTCTATCCTCTAATAATAAGCATTTTCATGTCAATAGATAATGTCGTGAGGAATGGTGATCTCTGTATTACCATATAACATGGCCCAATGGCTTCAATATTTGGAGATCCTCAAACCCCAACTGACAGTATCAAAACCATTAATTGATGTATCCTCACCATCAATTTGGATTTATATGGAATGCACCTCCAACCATTACCAATGGTCAACACCATCCTAAGTTTCATCTAACATAGGCCTCTACCGACAGAGTGGTCAACACCACCTCATTATTTGATTCCTATATATGTGAAAAGAACTCTAACAGTGCTTCATCCAATCATGGTGAGTGAAAATCAATAGAAAGGTACTAAATCCACATTATCCCAACACCTCATGACCCTAAAAGTGTTTTTCTCAAATTGATGGACATCAACATCTCAAATCACTCAGTCCATGCCTATAACATGATGACCTCATTGCCTTAACCTGACAACCATGTCACCCAACCAATGATCAACATAAACCAATGTTTCCAGGCCTCACCCAACTTGGGAAACTATGTCACCTCATCCAGATGTCCAACACCATATCAATCATTGAGTCGCACTCGTCAGGTTCCCATGAAACTAATAAAATTTAATATAAAAATTTAATCTAATAAAAAACACCCTAGCCTAATTTGACCATGGTTTAAAACCTCTCATTCGGATTAAACCATTTTTGGTTAGGTGGAAACATGCTCATAGACATATCCAATGATCAGTTAACGAATTTTAAAAAAATTCTTTAATTAAATGGGTTCTTTCTCATAATAACCAATGAAAAACTCAAGAAAAAACACTCAAAACACCTAAAAATCCTGGAGAAATATAATCACCGCCTACCTCTTATTGTTATATGTTCTATCATATGATATCTACCTTTAACTTGAGTCAGTTCGGTAGAAATTAAAATTTAAAAAAGCACCCTGAAAATATGTTAAAACCTGTCACACAGATTTAATGCATCATATAGAGAGAGAAAATGAAAAGGGGAGAAATATGATCAATGGTATTACCCATTCACTTCCAATGTGACAAAAAGTTTTTGAATTGGAAGTCAGACATGATGTGGAAGGAAAATCCTAGGGGGAGAAGGAAAAGAGGGAGTTCCTTCTACTATGCACACAGGTGGAGAATAAAAGAGGATGAAAAAGAATAAATAGAGGGACGTGTAGTTTCATTATTTCAACACTTTAAGTGTAACACATTGTTAGGCCACATGGTTTGGCTAACTGTGTGCTAATCATGAGACTCCGACTTCTTAGGAACAACATGCGCATGGTTAGTCCACACAATTTTCCAAACCATGTGAAAACTGTGTGCGAGCCTCTGGAAAAAACAACAAACTCAACTACACAGCAATGAAACCCTTCTTCCATGGTTTGTAAAAACATGTCTCGATCCAAGGGAGGGATTCACGGTTTCCCTTGGAGTCCGCATGGTTTTTCCAAACCACATGCCTCTTTCTACACCTTGTGAAACATTATTTTGGCCTCTAACGCACCCGAAACCCAACTGAAACCATGAGGAACTTTCTAGGAATATAAACAATTTAAAAACAAGGCCTTTGATGAAGGGAACTCTTGAAATTATGTTTCAATGATAAAGGAATAAGATAGTCTAACCAAAAAACTCAAAAATTTCAAATTTACCTAGAAAATGCCCCGATCAAAAAACCTAAGTTGCTACAATCTCCCGACCTTAACATAGCTCATCCCTATGAAATAAATCATTACCCAAATATGGAACCTAACACACCTATATCATTTAAAATAACTCGGTATAACTTGATCATTATGTCATAGATCAACTATCTCTAGGCACTCCCCGCCTTAGGAGTTACCTACCCCGATCGCTTCTTGACCAAAAGCTCAAATATATCAATTTTCCACCGATCAACCATAGACTCAAAAGTCTTACCATGACACATCATCACACTTACACATCATCAGGTGACCACATCACACCCAAGTCACATTTCACACCTATCATGATCCAAAAATCATAAAATCCACACCTCATTCCCTTGTCTTACGTGGCACATATGAGGTCCAAAATCTCAACAGATGCCCAAAACCAATTCTGATACCTTAAAACTCAAATAGAACCCATGTCACACCAATTCCAAGATTCCAATAAACCTAAAATAATCTTTCATCTCATTGATTCCTAGAAAAAAACCAAGTTCCACACACCTCATATATATATGTAACACATTCGAGCTGATTCCAACCTACTAACTAGTGGATAGTTATTTCAAAAACAACCTTTGAAACTCATAAAATAAAAACCCAATATTCCATACAAAAAGGGCCATTAAAAAAATTAAAAGTCACCTAGTTATTCCCCTAGAATAACTATAACCATAATCAGATCTTTGGCCTTATTTGAACCTAGCAGCTCCACAGTATGCACCAAGCCTGAAGGTTGACTACCTGAGGCCTGGCCTCCCTATGTTATTGTACCATCCACCTACCACTGACCCAACTAATAGGTCCCACTACCTCTTCTATGACCTCTGCATGATGCTAACCCCCAGCTACTAGAACTAGTCCAACTATAGACATCTGATCTTACCCATTCCCTAACCACTGGATGTTTGAGAATAATTCCTACATAAACTATCGAGATGGACAAACTAGACACATTCTCAACACTCTTTTATTTCCCGATCAATTTTATTTTTCACATGTCTCTATTGACCAATATAGAATCATGCCATTTAAGACCAACTCCTTGGTGGTATTGTCGATTCTCTGACCAAAACGCAAAACTAAGAAACTCTCTACCCCAGTTATTACTATCTAAAGAACCATTGTTTTAATCACTCGACATCATCTACCCGCTCGATAAAGACTGTTCCATATATTTCCCTCAGCTATCAGTACCTAGTTCAAAGCCTCTAATAATTAGGCTAACCTGAATATGTTTTCCTACACCATTATGGAATGTCATAAACCATCCTTGAAATTCCTCACTCTCAAAGATTCATCACCCACCATGACGGGTACTAAGTGAGAAAACTCTATGAATGTAAATTCATAGCCCATGACAGACATATCTCCCTATTTTAGTCCCAAGAACACCTAATCACTCTCTTCCCATATCATATTCAGGAATAATTTCTAGAAGAACCTAGCCTTGATGTCCTACTATGTCGGTCCATAGTGTCTACCCACCTAAACCTACACACCCCCATCAATATTTTTTTGGATCCTATAAGTATGTATGTCCCTAGCTTCACCCTATGGACTGGGGATATATCAAGATGCTCAAAGATGGTATTCATTTAATTGATCTAGTTCTATACTACTTATGGTCCACCATCACCCAAAAATAATTGTGCGTTCTGTCACCAGAACTCAATAGTTTGGTATGCCATCGAAGTATTATCTTCATGAACTCCCCTACCAATCCCCTTGATGACATGAACCAAGATCTCCCTGACCTTCTCATCAATCCATGGACCAAAAAATTCCATATCCTGTGGATATCCCACATGTATTGGATCTCGTACTTATTTTTTACATACAACCCATGATCAGCCTAACCCTCTGGGGCCTTATCCCAACCCTTAAGTGCCTCATCACATGCATGCTCATGTGTAACTATGTCACCACCCACCTGACGCTCCATCAGAAGTTTACTTGGTGGAAAACTGGGGAATACCAATAAAATGGTCAAATAGAAATTAGACTCACACACAAACACACAAACACACACACACACACAAAGACATCACAGATTGGGAAAGCTGTAATAAGAAACACAATCTGACAAACCTTATAATGCCCCATCCTATACATGTCACATGATATCCCACCTCATGGACCCTTACCCAACCATATTAGAGCTAGGTATAACACATAAATGTTTCCTCATATCCCCTTATCTTCTGATAATAGGGATAGATTTCATATATAATCTGAGGTAGCTGACTAGAATTACCCCAAAGAGAAGCTATATAGAAAAACACAATTTATCTTCATTTTTTGACATTTTTAAGGACACACCGACAACATCATCATTTCATGATACTATAAGAGATAGAAAGATACAAATATACCACACATCACAAACATTAAACATATATTTAATTGGAACTACACGCTTGGGATGGTTGAGTAAAATGTCACCAAAGAGAGGCTAGGCATGGAAACACTGCTTAGCTTTCTTTGTTGACAGATTAAACAACCAAAACCCTTTTATTATTATCTAGGTTCCCAATTACAATAAAAAGTATAGTTTATCATAGGAATATTTATTTTTTTATTATTTTATGTTCCTACCAATAAAGAAAAAAAATTCATCCCTTATTTTACCAGGACAAGGGCCCTCATCTCCTCCCTTCCCATACCATGCCAAGGAACACATCTCATAAAATTTAATAATCACACCCAAGTGTGCCACTCAAGATGAAAATCATATCAACTAAAAAAGGAGCAAAGAAAAATAGCAATATCCCCCTATCGGAAACTTGGTTTTCCCCCGGGCATGGGGATGTATGCACCCAAACAGAAGCACAAAAACAAGTTCTGAAAATATCTTAATCTCTAATATACCATATCCCAAATAGTAATACCAACTACAAAGAGACATCCCTTTAATACAATTAGTATCCAACTGAATTGTTATAATAAATTCAAGATAAGAGACGACTCTGATACCATTTGTATCACCCCAACCCATCATTCCACCCGAATTGTGCTCAGGGTTGGGTTACCACATGGTGTTAAGTGCGCCTACCCTTACACTAAAAGCTACCGATTAGCAGTGAGGGTGTAAGTAGGTGATAGTGGGGAAACTATAACCTCATATGGTGATAATAATAAGTGTCTATATAAATATATTTTTTATTATAATAAAGAACCATAAAAAACTAGACCAATAATCCGCACTCACAGAAGCAATAACATTCTATAGTGGAAGCATAAATATACAACAAAAAGATTAAATAATCCAAACATACCATTTTTATAAATAAAAACCACATGATACCATTTATATAGCATTCATAAAAGTCAGGTCATACATGAAAATCAGAATATGGGTTCACCCATGGCTGAACTCGGTACACACACACAAACAGAGGTATCAGAATGCTGATAAAAAAGAATGACCCAAAAGTTTAATTCTGCTGATGAATGAACCTCCAAGTTTTCTTTCAATCCATCCCATGCTAATGGTCTAACATGTACCCTAACGTCCTACTCATGAGCTTAGTCCCTTAACGTGTCATAAGATCATAATTTTTATGCACATATCGAGGGGCCTAGTTAGGGTGCGAGATTAAATCTCAGTAGGACACCACCAATATGTTCTTATACTACATCCATGATTATATAGGTGTTTCAAAATATAAATAAAATATAACATGTGAATCATAATAAATGAATTTCTTCCCTTGTTCTCAACATCCATAAGGAAGTAATCACTTGATTTTACCATCCCCAAAATACCTTGTTCCCCATGTTATATATATTGCATACGACAACATTTATGCATATATATAATTAGAGTGGTGAGGATCCTTAAAAAAATCCCAAGGTATCCCCTGATGAATAATGAGTTGGAGAGACTTTAATAACCACCTATAAATGTAGTACGAACACCTTTTTCCAATAGATACCTCATGTAATCAATCATGTCACTGACACCCTGAAGGAACACCCAATCAATTAAACCTAGTCCCTTGGACATCATCTAATAAATCCTCATCGGCTCAAAGCTCTACGTCTAAGGCACAATGATTTCTATCCACTAATAATAAGTACCATCAGCTTAAGAGTTGATATCTTAAGGAATAGTGATCTCATCCTCCCAATTAACCCAACCCAACAACCTCAATATACAGTGAGCCTCATCCCTCAACCGATAGTCTAAATATCGTCAAATAATGGCTCCTCAACATCCATGTGGCATTCTAAAGAATACACCTCAAACCATATTGATGGTCAACATTATCCTAATCCATATCTAATGGAGGACTATACCCGCATGAGTGGTCAACACCACCTCATCATCTGATTCCAATCTTTGTGAACACAAGTCCAACAGTGTGTTAACCAATTATGGTGAGCATAAATCATTAAAAATTACCTAATCCATATCAACGTGATACCTCATGCCCTTATGACCATGCCACTAAAAAGTATGGCCATCACCATCTCAAATAACTTGATCCATGGCTGCAACCTGATGACCTCATCACCTCAACCCTATGAACATGTCACCCAACCAGTTATCAACATCACCCAATGTATCTGTACCTCAATAAACATAATGAACATTACTGAATCATGTAGATGGTCAACACCATCTCAATCCTTGGGCCACACCCGTCATGTTCCCATAGAACTCATAACATTTAATATAACAATTTAATCTAATAAATAAACACCCATGAATAATCTTCCCATGGTATGAAACCTCTCACTAGACATAGAACATTTATAGTAAGGTGGACGCATGGTCATAGACATCTCCATTGATCAATTAATTAATTTAAAAGCAAGGTGTTAATTAAATAGGGTCTCATTCTAACTAACCATTTTCACACTCAAGAACGCAGCCCCAAAACACCTACAAATCATGGATAAGAAAAATACTGAAGGCAATATTTTCAATTTTCAAGATATCCACATTATGGTTGATTGGTAACCAAAAACACCACAAAAGATTATGTGGGGTTTAAAGGATTCCTATTTTGAAATTAAAATAAAACACATTCAGGGTCACAAAATCCAAATATTCCTCAAACATTAAGTCACACATGGTATCTAAAGTCGCATCACCTACAATAAATATTTCAAGATCACTATTGTTATCATTTTCATTGTCACACTTCATCGTCATCCTTCACCGCCATAATGGAAACACCCTGTCACATAAAACAAACAACAAAATACACCATAAAACTCATATTTATCTCTTCACCACCATCATGATCAAGAGCTGATTCCATCTTCTAATATACCATCACCCCACAGTAAACAACCCAGACCCATACTGAGTTAAATTTCATAACAAAGTATCACTTCAGGACCACCCATTCAAACCATGAAACACATTTCAATGAAAATTCCAATGACCACCAAGAAAAGAAACTCTTGTGTGAACCAAAAATTTGGAATTATCTAATCAAATATCTGTCTCTAAATAAAAATGATTTAGAAGAAATTTGCATTTTATATGAAAACCCTGCAAATATGGTAAAATTTCTCGCATGGATTTAGTGCACCCTACGGAAAGAGAAAAGGAAATGAGAATTGATATGATTAAAGTTCGTCCCCATGCACTTCCAATGTTACAAAATCATTCAAATTAGTGGTAATATGTGAAGTTGATGCCAAACCCTTAATTGGGAAGGAAAAGAGGGGGTTCCTTCTTCTATGTGTGCAGGTAGAAAAAAATAGGTGGAAAAGGATAAATAGAGGGAGGTCAGTTTCATAATTTAACCACTTTAAGTTTCCCAAATGGTTTGGCCACACGGTTTGGCTAACAGTGCACCAACCATGTGGGTCCCACTACTTAGGACCCAAAATTGCATAGTCAGTCCACACGGTTTAACAAATTGTGTATAAACCTTGCATGATCCTTTTTTTAAAAATGTAGACTCAGTTTTACAATCATGTTCCCCCTCCCGCATGGGTTGGAAAACCATGTTTAGATCTAAGGGAGGGTGGAAATGTTTCCCTTGGAGGCCACATGGTTTTTCCAAAAAATGAACCTTCGTCCACTCCTTTTAGAAAGTTGGTTTCTAACTTCCGACTCACCTAAAACACAATCAAAATCCGGAGTCACTTTCCAAGCATCTAAACCCATCTAAAAACAATGAATTGGGTCAAATAAACTCTCAAAATTATGTTATGTAGATCAATAATGAAGTTGGTATGACCAAAAAAATCCAAAAATTCAAATTTACCATGAAAACAACCCATTACCAAAACTCGAGATGTCACAATAATGAAAAAACATCCAAATTTTTCCCCTCTGCTTCCAAATATGGAATCTATTTTACCAAATCCAAATTACAAAATTAGAAAAATTAGATCTAAAACAAAACCCATAAACACAAAGAAAATGTGGGTTTTAAATAAGCGTATTTTTCAACAAAAATTTGATTTTATATTAACTCTTGGAATAATAAAAATCATTGTATGAAACTCAATTAATAATTAAATATATATAATCTATAAATTTTATTTAAAACATTCCCTATTTTTAAACCCAAAAAAACCTTTTTCTAAAATACAATAAAAAGTTTATTCAAAAGAATTTAACTAGATAGAATATAACTAAATAATACTAATGTTAATTGAAACCATTTTCAAAACATAAAGGAACTTTTAATTTTATTAATTTATTAAAAGAATTCTATTTTAAAAAAAATCAATATTTTCACTATACACAAAATAATTATACATTTCTGAAAATTCTCAAAAATTCATCCTATTATTATTTTGACATGTTAAATCAAAAATGGTATTATTATTTTAAAATTGAAAATATCTAATTTAAAAATTAACCTTTTAAATATAACCTTATATGAAATGAGTTTAATAAAAATATTTCTCACTTTGCATATTTATAAATAATTTAACTATTTAGTTCAAGTAAACTAATAAATATGAAGACAAATTATTCTTTCTGTACCTATGTTGTTACATTATATATCCCTCTAATTTATTGTGTAATCATTGATATCTCATAAGATAAATAATACTGTATTGGAATGTGAACCCAGTTCATTAAGGGGCTTTGTCCACTATGATAGTCTGGAGTGTGAACCTTCATTTCTATGATGGTTTAGAGAGTGAACTATGCCCACAATGATTGTATTGAAAATGAGCCCAGAATAATAATGAAATAATTTTTAATGCTTACGTGTATGAAAAAAATTCATGTCTTATAACAATTTTATTCTCTCATGGTCTATAATATTTATTTCTATTATGATTCACATCTTATGAATAACTAAGAATTATTTGATGTCTTGAGTTTATGATCGATGATATACAGGGTATGGTTTCCAAATTTTATTATCATATTTTCAAAATATTATACTCATGTTACGTTTATATCTCCCTTGTTTACCATTAATGATCATATGATCTCACCCTTTCTTATATTTATTTTCCCCAGGTTATTATGAAGGACAAAATGTGAGATAATGTGGTCCATTTATAAACTAGTTGTTTATGTATCCAAGTTTACGAATTGACAATACCTAAATGATTATGAGATAGATAGTAATATTATTCAATGAATATTAATTTATTCAGATGTTATATCTATGAATGAAGTTTTTTGTCCCTATAATAACCAATCACATTTTCTTCATTCAATGGCCTAAAATTTGATAATCGTTAGTCAACACTAATTTTGAAGCACATTATTTTCCCTAAAAAATTGATTAAAGACAATTTATATATATTTCCAATATTATCAAGAGATGGGGGAAAAATATAACAAAACATGACTCATATTTTTCATGTAATAATTATCTTAATTTGATAATACTAATAAAGAAAATTTCGTCATGACACACAATGTGGAGAAGACAAGCATGCTTATAATGTGTGGAGAAAATGATAAAAATACAATTGAAAAAATGAGGAATTTCAAAACAAAAAATATATGATTTATTTTAATTTATTTGTACATAATATGTGTGTCGAAAATTCACATGGGAATGTTTATAAATAAAATATAAAATATAATAAAAAATAGTTAAATTAATACATTGTAGAGCCATAATCCATCATCTCATTATACTATTCACATATATGAACGTTTGAATTCATAATAATGAACAAACTCATTAAATTTGACCATTATGAAGGGAATTAATTATAAATTTGGGATTCATCATTATTATCATTATTATTATATCGATAAAATAATATTTCTTAAACAAACAATGGATATATTATTTAAAACAAAATGGGGTCAAATCCCCTTATCTAAACTAAATCCAAAACAAGGACCCATGAGGATGGGATAAATGGTTATTCTTTTGATATATTATTAATGTTATTTAATACATATAAATTTATATTAGGTAGATGAGATTAAAAACTGCCAAAAATACACACTCACAAATTATAGTGGGTCAATCCTTATCTTTCATCAAAAGGAATGATAACCATGAAGTCGACCTATTTTATTAACTATGATTGTGATGGATGACAAAGAAAACACTCCAGAGGCTACTGAGGATGATATAAGTGATAGTGAAAAATTACAAAATCCAACATGATCTAAAAAATTAGAGTAGCGCAAAAGAAGTCATACTTGTATGGAGGAAGAGACCAGTGTATTGATATCTAATAAAAACATAAAATAACTCATTTGAGATAAAAAATATACATTAATAGACATGGAAAACATGGTATATACATACAACCATTGATAGAGTCCATGTCACCTCAACTCCTAAATCACTCTCAATTGACTTCTTCCATCAAGCATGGAAGATGTAGAACAAAGTAATTTTTTATCCAAATATTATATGGTTGTTCAGCCCCAAAATAGTACTTTTATTCTTGGATATTTTACCAATATCGTGGATTTGTAAACCCTATTTTACCAAAACTTCAGACATTTAAAATGTGTCTTCAAATATTATGTACTCAGAATCAGTACCATAACTGAAGGTATAGCGACAAAATATGTCAATTTCTCTTGATTCCCCCCTCTGTTATCCATGTTGCCCGAGATATTAACATGATATATGGATGGATATGTTAATGTCATAATAGAATTCATCATTTTGAAAAAATCATAGGCTACACTTTTTCCCATTACCTAAGTGGTGGACATATATATAATATTACTCATAAATTACAGTTTTTGTCTCCTCAAGAATTCGAAAAGAAATACGAGAACAATTAAAATCAAAGAAATAAACCACCAACCCATGGAATGAAATCCACACAAACAAGGAAGTACAATTAATTAACAAAAAAAGATACATTACTAATCTAATTGGGATACAATTATAGCTACACACAAACAAAATACTCTAGCACTAGACTTTTAAATATAAAGAAAGAAATAGAAAAATATTTTATACAAAATTAGTCCTTATCATCAAGCTGAAAGAATCTTGCATCCAAAATCCCTAATTTTGTGAAATATAATATTATATGTTTGAAAGAAGAGGATTAATAGGTACACTGAAGATTATATATAATGGATCTAAAAGTATGGGTCAAAAGTTCAATTTAGATCCATTGTATATAAGTTGTAGTGTGCTGATTTGTCCTCTTATTGTAATTCTTTTCATAGTGTCATAAGAGGAATAGAGTGACCTATATAGCATATAGATGTTAGTTCCTGAGGGGGATAGATGGAGATGCCTCCAAAGGAAGTGGATGAAGGAAATGTGAGAGGTGTGATGGCCCTCACTTTGGGTCTCTATAAATAATGGAGCTGGATGCAGGGAGGGAGCGCTGAGGAAGGTTATGTCTTGGGGGACCACCATCGAGGGATGACTAGTTCCCTTTTAACCAGAATTAAAAGTATATTTTTGTACATAATAAAAAAGAGCATCCACCCACACGGTTCAGTTAATTATATTAGTAATTTCATACAATAAAAATATTTAGAGTACTTACTAATTATATTGATTTATATATTATTAATTATATATATAATAATATTAACTATTAATTACATTTAAAAATTATTAAATATATTTAAGAACTTATTATTTATCTAAATGTATTAATATTTTTTACAATATATCACTAATTATGTAAATGTATAATTATATTAAAAATTAATTATATATACATACAAAAAGATTGTAAAAATATATTACTAATTTCTTAAATATAAAATTTGATTAAATTTATTATCATTTTAAAAAAACAATTCATTGTTTTTTATATTTAATTTATTATTTTAATTTATGTTGTTTTTTAATTATATTGATAAGAAAAATTAATATCATAGTTATATTAATAATATTTCATATTTGAAAAACATGTCATAATATCATGTTGTTAACATATAATATTAATTGTGTTGTAATTTATATAAAGAGTAATATTAATTGCATTTGAATAATATAAAAAAATTATTTTGAAATTTATATAATTATAAATATAATATTATTTTATAAATAAATTTATATATTGAAGTCATGATTTGAATTATCTCCTTTAGTGACAAGGCATCAATCTCTTTTTCTCTATCAAAATTGTCTCATCGCAAAATCTTTTTGTGGCCTCCAATGATGGTCATTAATGGTTTATGTATGCACAACTCATTATGGGTGGTCACCTTGGAATCTTTGGAAGATAAGGATACATGACCCTATGCCCACTGACCATGACACATGCATCATGTAAGAAATGGTGTTAATGGTGTTAGTATGACTTTAGAAGCCTAGGGAGAGGGGTTGAGGGTGTTAGGGGAAAATGACCTTGAGGGCGGTAAAGGGTGGAGGATGAGGGCATGCTATTATTTCAAGGGAAGTGAGGGTGGAATTGTAGAAGAAGGAGCATCATAGAGAATGTGTGTGGGAAAATTCGGACAATATTTATAGTTTAGTGTTAGTGATTGACATTGGAGGTCTCCCTCTTCTACTTCTTGAAAAAATGAAAATTTATTTTAGATAGTTAAATTTTTTGAATTTCTTATATATATATATATGACTGTATTCCCACCACAGGCATGCAGCGGGGTTGGGCTGGGAGGGGGTTGGGGCATGTGTTGTAGGGTTGATTCCTCGATCATGTTTTCCTTTCATGCGTGAGTTGTAAACCATCCTATGATTAAATATATATATATATATATGATTGTATTTATTTACATATAAGGTGTGTCTGTATAATGGAAGCGGATTTATTCACATTAACATGTATCAATAATTTCCCCTTAGAAATGCATTATAGTGGTACCTAAGGTTGTTTCATGAGGATATTGTTGTCTAAGTTTTCAAAATTAATGATTTTTTTAATTTGTTTTTATTAAAATGTTATATAAATTAGGAATTTGGAAAAGAAGTTAAAAAAAGTCAATGCAAATTATAAATAATATAGAATTAAACGTTATTAGGTAGAGAAAAGAAATACGGAAAATAGATGAAAAATCATATTGGAGATAACATCAGTGGACAAGTTTTGACCTTAATACATTCCCATCTTCATTGTTAAAAAATATTACTCAATTGAGTTGCTCAATGTATACTTAAATACTTAAAAGTATAAAACTAAATTGCCTAAAAACTATATTGAGACCTCAAATATGGTTTTTTATCCTCTTATGAAATAAATTTGAATACCCAAGGACCTTTAGTCAACCAAAACTAATTGAATTTTATGTTCTCGTGAGTGACACCTTACTCAAGAAATTAAAATATAATAAACAAGTAATCTACTATAATAAGTTAAAAATATAAATAGAATAATTTATAAGAAAATAAATCCGAGAACAAAAGTGACATTTTTAATTTAAGAAAATAGATTCCAAAATAGGTTAAAAGATTACAATGAAAATTATGAAACTAAAAATAGAAAAATATCCTTGGGTTTCCATAGTCCACAACCTCTAAGGAGTTTAGTCCATTATGGATAGATTACTCCCTGTGTACTCATATTATCTATCTAACCCTCTCCAATGTAGTTTGATTGCTCTCTCTCCCTCTCAAAATCTTGAAATGGAAGTAGAGATACAAATTTATAAATAATATTTGAAGTAGATTTTTTCTTTAATTATTTTAATCAATTTTGAGTGAATTTTCATCCAATAAGATGAAATAATATTGAATGGTTTTCTTGTAATTATTTTTTAAAAAACATCTTGGATATCCATAAAAAACGAGTTCTTTTTGACACATGAATAAAAAGTGATGTTTGATATACTAAACTGTAATTTTTTAGGAGAATAGGAATTTTAGTTCCCTCCACTTACACATGTCCACTAACTACATTAATGATGTATTATTTCCATAGAATTTTATTGGGATATGATTCACTAGTATATCTTTTATTTACAACTAGAATGATCTCATTTAAAGACATATATGTTGAGTTGTGACCCATTTAATAATGGTTGGTATATTTTATCCTCCGAAATATTTTCCAATTTATACGTTTTGTTTTGGATTGAAATGGTTCTATTCATCAATTGGCCCCATTGAATGAATTGAATCAAAATAAACATATAATCCTAAAAAACATTTGTTCAATTAGGATCAATTAAGAAAAATTATGGTAGAAATATAAAAATGAAACAAAACACATAAAAATATAGAATTAACCCATTTTCTCTATAATTCCTAAAATTCACCAAAAATCAGAAAATGATGTATTTTCATTCAAAAATAAAAAAAATGGTGGGATGTTATTCCATTAAATACACATTAAAAGTAATGGAATATTTATCTATATTAATTCCCACATGCATAATACTTATACGCCTGGATAAGTAAACATAAAAATAACACTAAAGTTATTTCAATAAAACAAGCCCATGAGACAGTACTACAGATACAAGATTTATCAGCACTAGAAATAGCCATCATCAGTTCTAAAATAGTGTTGATATTGAAAGTGAATTTAAAATTCAACAACTTTTATCATCCCTAAAAATAATACTTATAAAAGATACCATTATTAATGTTAAAAAAACACTTGATAAATTGGTCCATTTATCAATGAATTTTTTATAATTGATGAAGGTTTTCCTTCTTCAATGCTTTCTATAGTTCTGATAAAATCATACTTACAGCAGTGTGCTATTGAAATTTATAATACAATGCAACACCAAATGAAGGAATTTAATTTTAATTAAATTTATATCATAATACAACAAAAATCATTAGAAAATTATTACAAACATTTCAATAATTTCTCTATAAAATTACATTTTCACGTACAATTACATTGGTATATATAATTATATTAGTATGTATAATTGATTTAAAACATCAACAAATTCAAAAATATTATTTCATTGTCTTTAAGATCCCTTCCAAAAGAGTTTGATCATGACACTATTGTCCAAAAAAAACACTCACACTTAAAAAAAGAAGTGTACCCATATAAAATAAATTCTTATGTTTGTAATACTATAAATAAATAAATTGAATGTAAATATGATATAATACAGTAACAAAATGTCAATTTTAAACTGAAAACATTCACTTTGCGTCATCCCGGGAACACTGTGTGTTGGATTAATGTGTGGTTTATTAATACATGTCACAAATGATATATGGATCATTTTCATAAATTATTAAGAAAATACGAGTTCATTTTCTTGTTTTTGAGCATATAATGCGTGTTTGTGACTAAAAAGTCAATTCTAATTTAAAACATGAATTTTGAGTGATGCGAGCAACACCATGTGTCATATATTCATGTGTATAATTTATACAAAATAAAAATGATTTACTGATCATTTTACTAAAAATATAAAGACAATTTGACTGTGTTTTTTTATGTTTTAGTGAATGAGACATATTTTTTTACTAAAATGTAATTTACAAATAGAAAATGTGTACTTAAAGTAATACTGATCAAACTATTTATGATATTGACATGAATTTTGTTCTTACACTTCAAAAATTACTTATAGATCCTTTTACTAAAGTATTTATTCCATTTGATGTTTTTTTCTTATCTTTCAATGAGTGGCATGTTTTTAACTAGAAGGTCACTTTTAAACTAAAATCACACACTTTAAGGAATATCAGTCAAACTATGTGTAAAATTGATATGTGGATAATTAATATACATCACATATGGATTATAAATCAATGTCTTAAATTATCAAGACAATTTCATTTATTTTTCTTAGTTTTCATTTAAGTGATGTGTGTTTTGAACTAGAATGTATCTTTTAAACTGAAAACACACACTTTGAGTCATATTGGGTACATAGTGTGTCATATTGGCATGTAGATTATTTATATATATCATGAATTACTTATAGATAAATTTTATAAAGTATCATGAAAATATTATTGTGTTTACATAGTTTTCAGTACATGATATGTTTTTTGAACTAAAATGTTGATTTTAAATCAAAACATGAAATTTCAATAATTTTAGGCACACTATGTGTCATATTGATGTTCATTTAATTACTAAACATATAAAATGAGTCAAATATATTTTTTCAAAAGTATAAAGACTATAAAAGTGTGTTTTCCTAGTGATTAATGTGTGTTTTGAACTATAAAAGCACATTTAAACTGAAAACACACACATTCAGTCATAACAACCACACCATGTGTAAGACTGATGTGAAATTAATTAATATATATCAAAAATAACTTATGGGTAATTTACCTAAATTATTAAGACAATATGGGAGGGTTTATTGCTTTTTAGTAAGTAATACACGTTCTAAACTAAAATGTGGTTTTTAAAATGAAAACATCCACTTTCAGTCATACCAGGATTATAGTGTGTTATATTAAGGAATGACTGATTCCTATAAGTCACAAATGAATTATGGATCATTTATCTAAAGTTTCAAGATAATAAAACTTGGTTTTAATATTTTTCAATTAGTATCATATGTTTTGAACTAAAATTTCATTTTAAACTGAAAATACGCACTTTCAGTCATACTATGGACATTGTGTGTTAGATTGACATTCACTTAATTCATACACATCAAAAATGACTCTTGGATAATTGTTATAATGTATCATTTCAAGACCAGATTTATATATTATTTTGGATGATGTGAAGTGTGTTTTGTACTAAAATTTCGATTTTAAATAAAAACACACACTTTTAGTCATAATAGCAACACTGTGTGTCAGATTCCCATGAGAATAATCCAAATATGTTGAAAATTACTTACATATAATTTTTTTAAATTATCAATACAATAAAAGTGTTTTTATTGGATTTCATCCAACAAAAAATATTTTGAACTAAAATAGTACCTTTAAAGTAAAAACATGCACTTTAAGTCAAGTCGGGCATACTGCATGTTGTATTGAAGTGAGACAAATTTTTACACCTAAAAAATGAATTATGGATCATTTTTCAAAATATTTAATTGAATGTGTGTGTTTTTCTCAGTTTTGAATATGTGGAGAGTGTATTGCACTAAAAATTTGATTTCAAATAAAAACCCACACTTTTAGTCATGCCATCTGGGCCATGTCTCAGATTGATGTGCGACCAATTCCTATATATCATAAATGACTTATGGATTTTACCCCCAGTTATCAGTACAATATAAGTGTATTTTCATGGTTTGTAGTTAATGATGAAAATTTTAAAATAAAATGTTACTTTTAAACTTAAAACATGAACTTTCTGTCATACCGAGCACATCATGTGTTGGATTGATATGTGGCTGATTTTTATATCTCACAAATTATGGATCATTTTAATAAATTATCAAGAAAATCAGAGTGTGTTTTATCTAATTTTAGTCTATAACACATGTTTTGAACTAAATTATCACATTAAATTGAAAACATATACTTTGAGTCATATCAGGTACATCATTTGTTGGATTGATACACTATTTATTCCTATTGTCACAACTGAATTATGGATTATTACCCTAAAGATTCATGTTAATATGATAACGATTTTTCATTTTTGAGTATTTGAAGTGGGGTTTTTATTTAAATGCAACTTTTAAACAGAAAACACACATTTTGATCCATATCAAGAACACCGTATGTTGGATTCACACACATTTGATTACTACACATCACAAATGATTTATGCATTATTTTCCTAATTTATCAATGAAATACAATCTCATTTTCATGGTCTTGAATATTTTTTTATATGTGTTTTGAACTAAATTTTTACTTTTAAATTAAATAGATGCACTTTGAGCCATACCAGGCACACCGTGTATCAGATTGATGTGAAACTCACTATGTAAAACAATTTTTTATGATGATTTATTTGTGATAGATTTATAAAAATAATGTTAATTTTAAATGAAATTAATTTAAAATAACCCAACCTAGAAATTCATATCGTAAATATTATTATTTGTGACGGGTCGTCACAATTATGATCAAAGTAAAACTATTTTCAATGAATATAAAATTCCATTACAAATAGTTTTCAAAAATACCTTTATATGATAAAGTCAAAATTACATCACAAATAACTATTGGTGGTGAATTTTTAAATCAGCTGCACAAAAGAGAAAGTGAATAAAAAAATATACATAATACATAATACATTATTCTTTTTTAATTAAATAATTATGTAACAATAATTAATAAAAATTCATGATAATTAAACCATAAAAAATATATATTAAATCAATAACTATTTAATTTTTTAAAAAAATGTGACATTAGAAAAATGAATAAAATTTAAATAAATAAGTAAATTCATAAATAAAATAACTATTAATAAAAAAAATTAAAAAAATAGAACCATCAAATAACTATTAACAAAAAATACATATACTGGAGAGAGTTTTTAGGGTGTTTGGAGTAGGTTAAATGAGAAATGGAGTGAGGATGGCTGTATTATGCTTATATTTGACTATATTGTGACGACCTTTTTGCAATAAAATAATATTTCATAAATGGTTTATCATTTAAAATATTTTTTATGGGTATTTGTTATAGATTTTGTACTTTGTGTTGTTTATTTTTTATGGAATGTATTTCCCTTAGAAGTAGTATGGGCTATAAATATTTTTCCTGCCTATTTGAAGAGTGTTTTACCACTTATTTATAATTAATTTATGATGGATTTAAATCTATTGTAAGTATTTTGTTTCAGTGGTTATTTTTTATAGATGGTTAAATCAATCATAAATAATTATTTATAATAAACTCATAAATCTAACAAAAATAATAATTTGAGATTGAATTGTAAAATGCATCATAAATAATACCATAGAAAAAATTATTTGTGATGTTTTTAAGAGTTTGTCTTAAAAATTTGTCACCAAATTTTTTTTCATACCCTTTGAAAAGAATTTTAGCACTTATTTAAATTTTTTTTTTGGAGAATTATTAAATCCATCTCAAATAGTTTTTTATTGTGGGGTTATTCGTGATTGAATTATAAAATCCATCACAGATAACCCGATGGAAAAAAAGTTATTTTTGATGGACTTTATATTTAGTAAAAAATGAGTACCTTCTACCACAATTCATGCATTTCCATAAAACTAATAAAGATATATTTCTTGTTTGTCACAAATTTTTTTTGTAAAAAATATTATTTATGAATGAATTCGAAATTCATCCTAAAAAATTCATTTCAAAAACTATTTACAATAGACTCTAATCTGTTGCAATTAACATATTGAAACCAGTTTAATTTTTTATAGTGGTTGATTCATATTTGTAGAAAATAACTTACGGATCTTTTTCCTGATGAGTCAAGAAAATTTGATTGTGCCTTCTCCATTTTTATTATTAGAAGAATTTTTGTTCTAAAATGTTGATTTTAAATAAAAACACACACTTTTAGTCACATCAGACAAAAAATGTGTTAGATTGATGTGTGTTCGATTCTTATACATAACAAATAACTTATGGTTAGTTGTTTTATATTATAAATACATTCCAAGTGTATTTTATCAATTTTTTAGTAAAGTACTTGTGTTTTAAACTGAAATTTAATTTTAAATTGAAAACATTAACTTTGTTTCATACGGAACAAACCATGTCTCTGATTGATGTGCATCTAATTCCTTCATGTCAAAAATGAATTGTGAATATTTTTATTAAATTGTCATAAACATATGAGAACATTTTCATTAATTTTGAGTATGTAAAGTCTTTTTTTAATAAAAATGTTTATTTTAAATAGAAATGAAAACATTCAGTCATACTAACCATAACTTGTGTCATATTTATGTGGGTTTTATTAATATATGTCAAAAAATACTTATGTTTCATTTTACTAAATTATCATGAAAATTTGAGTGTTTTTCCATGGTCTCATATTAGTGACACATGTTTTAAACTAAACTTTTACCTTTAAGATGAAACCAAACACTTTGAATCATACTAAGTACACCATATGTTGGATTTATGTGAAGATGATTCCTATATACCATAAATGAATTATAGATCATTTTAATAAATTAACAACATAATACAATATTTTTTCTTAAATTTGAGTATGTTAAGTGTGGTTTGTACATACATGTCTATTTTAAATAAAAACATGCACTTTCATTCATATTAACCATAAAATGTGTCAAATTAATGTATGAATAATTTATATACATAAAAGAAATCTATTATGGATCATTCTTATAAATTATCAAGAAAAGTTTTTTGTGATTTCTCAGTTTTCAGAATATGACTCATGTTTTGAGAAAATATGTTACTTTTAAATTGAAAAAAATCCACTTAGTGTCATATCGACCATGTCATGTGACATATTTTTGAAAGGTTGATTCATACACATCAAAAATGATTCATGGATAATTGTACAAAATTATCATTAATCTCAGAGTTTGTTTGATTAGTTATTAGTATGTGACATGTGTTGTGAATTAAAATGTTAATTTTAAATCAAAACTTACACTTTCACATTTTAATGGGGAAATTGTGTATTAGATGTATGTGTGGTTAATTCATACACATCAGATATGACTTATGAACCTATTTTATAAAGTATCCAAGAAATATGAGATTTTTTTCGTAATTTTTATCTAGAGACGCATATTTTTAACTACAATGCCACTTTTAAATTGAAAACACACACCTGGAGTCATACCTAGCACATCGTGTGTTGGATTGATGTAAAATTGATTTCTATACATCACAAATGACTTATGGATTATTTTATTAAATTTGTTTCATTGAAATGTTATTTAAAATGAATAGATTCGAAATTTTTTTTTATCACTACTAAATATAAACAAATAAAATAACTAACATGTCTATATAGATAACATTAAACATGTACCTTAGTGCATCATCCTGATCAAAGCCTTCATTGTGAATTTATTTTTTATAAGAACATTATAACTATAAAGAGAACAAAAGGCCTTAATATGTAGTTAATATACCTTTTTGAATATAAATTTCCCATTTTAGTCTTTAAGAAGAACTAGGAACTCTATATTGAGTCATTTTGTGCTCTTTATAGGGACAAAATGCTCGAAAAAAATAGATTATAAAACACCACTTAATAATGTTTTGAAAATTATCTAAATAATATGTTGATAAAAATTATAAGAAATTTAGATAATAATTTGTAGATAAAATGATGATAAAATTTACTAAATACATATTAGATAATTTAACATTTCATCCTAAATGAATAATTTTGAAAGAATTTATTTTTCTTCAAGAATTTTTTATTAATAGAGAAAAAATTTTTAGAGAAAATTAGATTCTTAATGGAGTAACCTCTTCATGATCTATATTAAAATTAAATAAATAAGTGTTACATAAAAATGATATGAAAATTAACTAAAAAATATGTATATAAAATGACGATAAAATTAACAAAATAAGTATTTAAAAATAACCTCTTCATAATGTTTTAATCATTCTGACACAAGTTATTCTACCCACTCATTTTTAAACAAATATGTTTCCTCTTTTGAATACATAGAATATTCAAATTTCTATTATTATATAAAAAATATAAATAATTGTACAATTAGTAAACATATTAAATGAAATTATAATTATCATCAGAAATACCTCTTTGGGGATTATAGTTTGCTTATTGAATATAATATATTTTATAAACATTCAAATGTAATAACCAAAATCATTTCTATTAGTTTATTTCAAATAGTGAAAAATATTTGAGAAAAATAATAATTTTGTTTTGATAGTAAAATATTGTTATATATACCCTAATACTTATCCACTTGTAAAAAAAGATAGTCTTCTTCTGCGCATGAACATTCCTCATACTGCGATTGTTACAATATTTAAACATCACCCTATCATAACAAAATTTTAATTAAAACATAATATAAAACTTATAAAATTATGTTTATTGGTAAAATATAGAATGTATATTTAATATTGATAAACATCATCTTGTAAGTTCAATTTTTTGGTAATCAATATATTGAATCAAAAAAATAAATCATTGGAGTATCCAAATTTATTGAAATGAGAATCCAATGATCTATAAAAAAGGAATAACCAATAAAAGTCATAAAAATATATTTGATATGATTATATTGTAGAGTTTTACCCCTTTATCCTAGGTATTAAGATGATTTTTTCATTTATAAGTTTCATTTAAACCTTTTTTTCTAGTGGGTCCACTATTATTAAATATTCATCTTCCTCCAAAGATGTTTTTTATATATATGTGACGTCAAGAATAATGAGTCAAAATGTTTACTGGTGGGGTTTTCCCTCCACATAGTATTATTATATACATATTTAAATTTTTTTAATAGTATTTAACAATAATTAACATATTAGATCATCTAATGGAAAAATAAATTATAAAAACACACTTCATGTATAAATTTACAATTAAGACCCCCAACCATCCATGCTTTAGGATTTCATCTACATCATCATGACAATGATAGTATATAATAGGCTCTTTGTAATATTTTTCTTCAAAATAATTGATGTCTGCATTAATATCATTGAAAATTTTATCAACATGAACTTATAATATTAGTAAATGGGGTAGTTGGAATGGAAGGGTAAATGTACACTTTTTGGTTCTTTTCGATTGATTGGTTGGACCTTTAGTTTTTTTTGATTCAACTCTCTCTTTCTTATTCATTTCATACATATATAATAAAATTACTTAATTCATGTATTTTTTTCTATATTTATTAAAGGTTTTTCAGGAAAAAATAAATTGTGAAGGACATACGTTGGTATCGATATATATTTTCACAAGATCAAATGACCATTCCACAGAAGTTCCTATAGAGAGTTTAAACATGTGAAAATTTTGATCATCAAGGGGAATACATTGCTCAGTTATTGGATCCCGATATATGTGAATCCCTACTCTCATATAATCTTTTGGATGTTTATTTTGGGTAGAATATATTTGTAGATATTTCACACTATACCCCTCACAATAAGGTAAAGGGTTGGTACTAATTGTTATAAATCACAAACAATTTCACCCTATTGAATATTATTATATGAAATTTATTAGTATCCAGCTGATCCACATTTCACTAATCCATTTATGAACAACATTATTACCTATAATAAAAATACCTTTGAGGGGAATGACTAGCCTTAAATATGGGGGATGGATCTTTATATAGTGGTTGTTTTTATGTTGTATCTATTCATTGATTCCTTCACATGAAATTCATTAAAAAATTATTCATCCAATTACTTTTTCCTCATATATAATTTATTTTTGCATGTATCTCATCCATTTTATTATCTTTATCCCATGATGTGTTTTCTTCTAAAAATATATTTTAGGTGAAACTCCAAAACCTACACCTCTAACACAACCATACTATTCTGACCACTTCAAGGACACTAAAAAGAGTCATTCATCAGGTACAATTTATGATGATTCTTGCATCTAAACTGGATAAGAAAAATTATAAAATAAGTATTAATTTTCATGAAATATCTATTTAAAGTAGAATAAATGTTAATTATGTTATACTTATACATGATTCTTATACACCATGTAAGATTTGATATACTAGTATCTTGTCTTTATTTACACAAGTCTCCTTCCATAGTACAAAGCATGGGATAAAAGTGGATTTAAATTTGGATTTATCAATTTGATTATAAAAAAAGGAACATAATTATGTCGTTGTTTCATTCCATATAAAAGTATTTCCGTATATTTAAATTACATACCATTATTTTCAATTGAGGTATACCCTACCCTTACTTTACGATAGGGTTATATTGGTATTGATACAAGCTTCTTATTTTTAGCACTCGGTTATTATTTCTTGACTTAATAATTCTTAATCAAAGATATTAATACATGTATTTACAAATAAATTAATTCCAATCACAATGCACCTAAAATTTTTCCACCTCAAGATGGCTAATAAACATATTCCATATTTCTTGGTTTTTAATGTGTGTATAAATTTTTAGTGGGTTTGGGTTTACATTTCCCTTTAGTATCCCACAGATGATGCTTTGAAATAATTGTCTAAAAGTATCTATAAGTATTTCATATAACCATTATTATAAATTTCAGTCAAAAGTCTTCTAATATAAATAAAATGTATAATGGATAATGAAGACTATATCAACATTTTTATTTATTTTGTAGTAAAATATAGAAATTATATCATAATGTTACCCTAATTTTATCCTAAATTGGTACCTTTATCACAGGAACAACATTTTTTCACATATCTACAACAATAGGCATGTGAATTGAAGTGGCGACCCCAATGTAACATGAATAGAACAAAGATAAACATTACATATATAGTACATTAATATCATGATTTAGATAATACATTTCACCAGAAATTTAAAAAAATCAAGGCCCAAAATATGTAGTGTATTCAAGATTATATACATAAACATATTATTTTATAACACTTTCAAACATTAACCCAAAATCGTACCCATAAAGAACCTTTTATAGAAATATCAAATGATATAATAATCTTCATAATCTAGGGAAATGGAAACATGATAATGTGGGGAGATGAGATGATCAGTAAGGTAAATACTTATCATAATGTATCAGATCATAAATATGCAGAATTACATGAGGAAGAGAATAAATATCTTATTAAAATATCATAAGAACATAGATAACAAAAAAACATGATAGGTAAACATAATACCATAAAAATATCATTAAGTAAGAATAAAAGTTATTAAATGTCTCAAAATACATCTCAATAATCATAATACATGAGATCATACCATAAAAGTGAAAAATATTTTGTAAACAATGTGTAACATAATATCATGAAATATCTTGAAAATTAAAAGAATCATGGAAATGTTGCATAAATTGATAAATAACCTAAAACTTGGAGAAACCATAATCATAGGAAAACCATTATGAGAAAACTCATTATGTCCACACCTATGTGAACAAACTCATTATGTTCATGATACAAAATGATAGTAAACTCATTATGCCTATGCATGTTTAAACAAACTCATTATGTCCTTGTCTCACTCTTTCATGAGATATAAACATAAGCTAATAAATTTGAGGGAAAATAAAATCCCACCCATAATCATTAATTCATATTCGTGACACTTAACATTAACCATCATCCTATATTAAAGAACCAATGGAAAAAATAATTGGTTTTATAAACTTATCATATAAAATGAACTTCGGAAATACTAGGATATAAAAAATCATTTTTCCCAAAGGAATAATATCATAAAAAATATAGAGGGTTATAAAAATATCAATTCATGAGGTATAAACCTTGGAGGGAAAATATAAGTGAAAATAAAAAAGTACTCACCAAACCTTTTAAACATTTGTATAAAATATTAAGGGAAAATTACTTTCAAAAGAATTTATGGAAGGAGGGGACTTTTGAAAAAAAATGTTATAATGAGTTCCAAATTAAGAATCCTAGAATAGAAAAAAAAATCAAGAAAATAAATGTAACAACCCTAGAAATGTTAAAATATTACGTTTTTATGTCTTAGTAATATTCAAAAATTAAATTCTTACAGATTTGTATTCATTATAAAAATATTAAGTAATTTTATTAAATGAGAAGTAAAAAATCTTTATTTCTAACAAAATTGGGTTTTATGCAATATATGGTTTTATTTAAAAAAAATTATTAAAAATTTATATAATTTTAATTTGATAAAATTAATATTTTAATTTAGCATATCCAAATTATCTTAGAATTTTTTTTGGAATTTTTTTTTGAAAAGATTCATTTTTTAATGAATATTGAAAACTTATGATTTTGATGAAAATTTTCTTTTATTTTCATGTATTTAAAGTTATATTTTATTTTGGATTAGTTTTAAAATTTCATTAGTTATTTTTTATTAAACACAATCCAATAAATTTTATTTAATTTAATATTATTGTAAAGACCAAAACATTTATAAATAAGATTCTTTTTTTATTGAATTAAATTCTGTATAACGGTTAAATAAATCATATTTAATTTATTAGTTTTATTATGTCCTATCGGATTCAATATACCTTTCATAATTATAACCATTTATAAAATATCAATTTAACATTGATCATTTTATTAGTATAAATATATGGTTTTGATAAATCCATTTCACATAGAAAAAATAAGCAATGACCTCAACTAATAGCACCACACCCTATGAACCCCAATTATCTGATATTATGTGGTAAATAGAATCAATAGTATTTTCCCTTAACCAATACCAATCCTAGATCCAACAACTAAATCATGAGAAACACCATTCATGAGTGAGGTTCAAACTCACAAGGATCACAACCCAAACCATGTACGATGAGCCACCCCATGAAAATCTTACTATTATACACCTTAACCTTAGGGAGTTTTCTAATATAATAAAGAGATATATATCAATACCCTAATAATATGAATATTTATATTTAATTTTCAGTATAATAATAGTTATATTTACTTCTTATTATTGTTACTTTATAAATGATTTTGATTTTGATTTGATAAAACACAAATTGTAGTTTTAGGTGATATGTAATTTCAAATAATACATTATATTTAATTAATTAATGGACTATTGAAATAAATTATATTTTAATAAAATCTTATTATAAAATAATTATTAATAAATATAAATTATAATATATTTTTAAGGAAGTTAGATGTAATTTTTATAAGTGTCTAAAAACTATTATTTTAAAAAAACCCACCATTTCTCAATATATGTCAATTCTTATTTGGAAAGTGAAAATTAACATATTTAGGAAAATATTTTGATAAAATAAATATTATTTTTTAATTCATCTCTTTTAAATTATCCAATGGTGAATTTTTCATAATTTTCTAAGATAGTGAAATTTTAGGGTAAAAATTAAATATGGTATAAAAATATGTTGTGTATTATGACATCATAATGACCCGAAAATGATGTAATAAATGATATAAAAGGTTTTAAAGATGAAATATATGTTTTATTTTTAAAATAATTTTAATCTTTGGTGATTTTATTATTTTTATAAAGCCATCCTGAATCCTAAAAAACCTATATAATATTTTATGTTTTTAAAACCACTTCTTTAAGAACATGACTCACTTCCACATCACTAAGGGTAATATTTTAATAATTTAGGAACTTGGAATTATAAAATGGTAACAAAAAATACTATTTGGTATAAAAAATTTGAAAAACCCATTTGAAGGGTTTTTGTTTTGATTACATAATAATATAGATTCCAAAACCTATGTTTGATAAATAATAATGATTTCCTCTCTATTTTTCCTATATAAACCCACCCATGATCCCCCTAATCTCCCTTTAAAAAACATGGATCTTGTAATTAATATTCACTACCATTTATATAGTCCTCCCAAGTTTCCCCAATCTCTCAAGAAGCACCTCCCAATCATTTAGAATCTCCCTCTCAAGGTAAGGGATCATTTCCTTCTCCACTTTAACCAAGAATCTTCTTAATTTAATACCATTTATTTCAAATTATTATTATTGAAATAAGTTTTTACAAATCCATATTACTTTACATTTTATTTAAAAATTATTGAAAACCCGTTTATCTCTCATTAAATTACTTTATGAATATTTATGTACCCTTGTTATGCTTTCAAAATTTCATTGCGCTTTTTCCATGCCAAACATTTTTATTGTGGATACCATCCCTATTTAGACTCAATTGTATTATACTAGCCATAAATATACTAATTTTAATGTGAAATTACATTTATTTATTCAACAATCCTTTATATTGGAATTAAATGTGATGAAATATGATCCTATGTTGAATGATCTATGTGGCACACTTATGCATGTACAAGATATGAATGCAATAGTTGCGCCCAAAATTATATAGTGATAAAATGCATTGGGGAATTTTTTAGTCTCATGAAAAATCATGAAATGTATTATGTGGTGAACCTAATCCATCACATTAATTTTTATAACATGTTATAATGCCTTGGTGGTTATCCTTGGCCTATGTTTCTGATGTCATGTTTAATATTGTTGCTGCTTTCCCACCTGAATGGCCTAAAGGCCTTCTTTTTATTTTATTTTATTATGTATAATAACCATGTTATTTGTTTAAGGGGAACCCATACATGACCCATAGGCCCAAGAAACAAGGCCTGACATGACCGGAAGGCCAATAGATAACCTGAAGGCCTATAGTCATACTATGCCCATTACATGACTTGTAGGCCCAACCCACAAGAACTAACCCTCAACATCTTTTGTGTCATTGATATCCAAACTCTACACCTTGAATTTATGATCATGTAGCATTAACTTGTACAAAGCTGTATTGTTCCTGGTCTGGATGGCAGTCTTGATACCCTCTTATTCTTCCAATCTGATTAGCTCTACTTCTGGTGACTGCTACTCTTTTTCCTCTGATCCTCTTATGGGGCTTTCTCTATGTGAACAGAGCTACTCCATGTGCTCTATATCCCGATGGCCCTGACAATTGAAGTTCTTTGATGACAAGAAAGGACCTTGAGACATGTTGGCCCAAACTAGTGGCCTGTAGGCCCAAATCAGGTGAATAGTTCAGGCTGCTACATTATAGAATAATACCTGCTATTGTACTGCTACAACACCTGAAAATTCGTCTCCACCCAGTTTTGAACCTGGGTCTCTTGGATACCATGTTGGAGCCCTTACAAATTGAGTACAATCTCTTTTTCCTTCTTTCCCATGTTTCCTTTATATAATAATGTTATATCATGTATTATTGTTCAAAATTAGGATTCTCACCCCTATTACGTTACCTTGATATTCCTATTAAATATCTTGTACTAATTTATCACAATCATATGATTTGTTTTTTCCTTACCAAGCTTTATAGATCATCCCTTTCCTACGTACATCCCCAGGTTATCCCATGAAGCCTAAGAAGATCGATGATTTCTAAGAGCAATTTAAGAAAATTTTCATCGATAATAGTGTATCCCATGATCAAGATGTTATGATATATACATAATTCCCAAATACACTAGAAATAATGATCTTATAGGTTTTATTATATGTTCTTTTATGTACTAAATCATGGGTTAATGTATAAAAAATATAAGTGTTGTCATATTATACTTGAATTTGGTATATAAATATTTTTATACTTAAAAAGAAATTTTTCTAAAAAAAGGTTTCATCCCATTTTGTGGGATTATATTTATGTTAAATTCATTCAATTATAGATATTGAATCTTGAAAAATGGAATCCATAATAATAATGATGATGTTAAAATTTTTTAAATAGGAATTTTTTATTTTTTTCATTGTTAATAGTAGTCGTAGTGAATATTTGTCACCTTTGTAAGGGTAAATTAGGTAATTAAGGTTAAGGATAATGTAATATGACCTAAATATATCCCTAAAACTTGTATTTATTTTAGTGTATATTTTATTTTACTATTATCAAAAAAAAATTTAAAATGTTCTAATTTATTTCTATTTATCATTGATAATAACCTTAATATAATTTGAAATAAAGAATTAAAAATATCACTCTCTTTATTTTAATAATTTCAATTTTTTCATAGGGATAAAAGAGGTTATGTTAAAATATTATTATTTTTAATTATTAATGTATTTTTATTATGTTAATTTATTTTTAATTTTTAGTGATGAAATAATTAACTTTAATTCTAATTCAATGCTGAAACAGTATTTGTGTAAGAAGTAGAAAAACCATGTAAATGATTTTAAAAACTCTAAATGTATTTTTTTGGCTGATTTATAGGGTTATATTAATTTTGTAGATATATATTACATATTAGGGATGTTTTAAATGTTTATATTCAAATTTAATTATTATATTGATGGCTTTAAAGTCAAATTAAATGGTTATTTCCAAAAATGACATTAATGATATTTTATAAAAAAAATATTTTATTAAATTATTTAAAAAAATTGTGTAATCAAGAAATTTAATGGTAAATGGTTGAAGATATTAACAATTTTCCCTTTATTTGTCGCTTTTCCTTTTATATTAGTTTTATTGGCATCTAAAATAAAAAAAACATTACTTTTTTAGTAATAATCAAAACGGTTAATGGGGGTCAAAACAAAGAAATAATGGTGAAATGTTACCAAAACATAACCATTTTTATTAGATAAGAGAATTTAAACTTATAATCATAATATATACTAAATATATCAATTTTTTCCACTTTTAAATCAAAAATAATTTATATTAGTTTAATACATTAAGTAATTTCAAGAGTGCCCCTCCCCTCAATTATAAAATGTCTCCTCCTCTCCTCTCTTCCTCATAACTTTTGAGCACTGTATCATAGAAAATAATTGACCAAATATCTCTATATAATAGATAAACATGTCCTAAATTTCATTATTTTCTCATAATATAACCTAGTAAGGATATTGGAATAAACCTAATGTGGTTGTCCCAAGATGAAGTATAGTTATTAACAGAGTATTTTGATTTTATTTCTTATTTTACCACATTAAAATATTCTTCAACCATTATGAAATAATAACATGTGTATATTAAATATATCAACATGTTATTATCTTAATTTAACATCCTATATCCAAATCCTTATTTCGTCAAATTGGAATCAAAACCATCATCCATTTGAATGGAGGACAACTACCTCATGAACTGATACCATTCAGTTTCCATCACTACCAATCAGGGAGGGTTAAAATAATGGATTTAACATATAAATATTATATTCATGAAATAATTATCATTTTTTATAGATAATAAATCATCTATTTTCTTACCATTCCATCCAAGGTAAAATGATAATGTTGTCCATGCGTATATGTAGAATACCACATCCACGTAGCGATGTAATTCATTTTTCATCACCAAATCACATTACTAGTATATATATATGTATTTAATGATATTATAAGATATTTATGATATAATAATCATTTTTTTGATATAAAATTATAAATATTATATTTTTATCATTATATTTTAAAATATTAAAACGTTACTCATGCAGATGAATAACCATCCATCTCCATGATTATAACAAAATTCTTTTTTCATAATCATATTTTATGGTTTACTTTTGAAGGTATAATTTATTTTTTAAAATGTTAATTATGTAATTATTATTATTATTATTTATATGATAGAATAAAGAACTCTTTCACCATATTCAACTTGCGGATGTCATTTTGGGCATATGAGTCGAATATTCATCAAACATCCGACATGAAGTTAATTGATTATGCAATTGTATATTAAATTGTAATAAAAAAATAAAATGAATAATAAACTTCAAAAAATTTATATAGAATTTAAATAATTAATATATGTTTATTATTCATAATTATAAATAAATTATGTGACAATTAATAATCGAGGTAAGGGACACTTTACTTTAAAAACCTCATTTTAAATGTTTTAATGATTTACTTTCTAAATTTTTTTATTCCATGTAAATATTCTTAAAATTATTTTATGAAAATAATTATATGAACATGAATGAATTAATATAGGAAAATTTTAGACTCTATTTAGTTTATTTCAAAAGGAATATTTTTATGGAACATTTTGACAAAAGGCAAAATGAGTGTTCTATTTTAACATATATGGTATCAACAATGTTTTCTGTTATCATAACAATTATTTTATTTTTCAATTACATTAAAAGATTTAATTTTTTTAAAATAAAAACATATTTTCTTTTTTATGGTTATTTTTAAAAAGGATTTTAAATGGAATAGATATTTTAATATACAAAAATGTTTTTCTTATTGGTGAAAAGAATATTTTTATTCGTATGATTATGGAAACACTGTATTTCACAGCTTATAATTATGTTATGGTTCATGGGAATTGTTTATGAAGATGAGTGTTCCAGATTTAAATCACGAGGATGGTTGGGACTAATATATTTCATGATGATGAGTGATCTTGACATAGATATCCAATTCATTTGGTAAAGGGATTGGGTTAACTAATTTATCTTTTTTACTTAGAGATTATTGGAATTTACTTGGTAGGTTATTCAATTTGTATGATAGATTTTAAGACTGATATGAATCTGATTTCCCAAGTTACTTACATGATTTATCTATTCTTTTAATAGTTTTTATGTAAATATTATGATTTCAATTTTTTAGTTAATGATCATTTGTTTGAAGGTATTATTATGAGATTTTTAATGGTAAAATATAATGTTTTTTTTGAAAAAGATATCATGAGTTTTTCATGATTTCAAATAAAAATTTATGTGTTTTATGTTTTTCTTTTAACTTTTTTTATGACATTTTTTATAAAAATATTTTTGCATTGAATTTTATTTATAGAATACGAAAATTTTAATTTTGATCTCAATGTTTATTTTGAAAGTGGTAAATTTTTATCAGTATTCTTGGACTAACATATTTATTAATATCTTTTTATATATTCCTTACTAAGATTTTCTTCCCATTCCACATTTTCAAATGTTTTTCATAGGGTTCTAAGGATGAGTTGGTATAATCATCAGGTCAAGATAAAAACTATAAATATATGTCATGAATGCAAATAAATTTATATCTTAAATGTTTTCTGTTATGGGAAAAATGAATACTACGTGAAAGTGTATACTCTTTTATGTGATATTTATTTATGTCAGGTTGATTGAATATTTCTCTAAAACTCTGAACCTAACAGATATTTTTTAAAACAATAATATTTATTCTTATCTAAATAAAAAATTTAAAGGTTTTTTAGGGCTAGGTCCATATAGTTAGTATCATATATAAGGTTTAGATAATTTTATAAGTTATGAAAATGTAAGTAGAACCCTTAATAAATTATAATTTATTATTATCATTATACATTTTTGAATATTATCATGTTGATTCATCTAAAAAATGTCTATTAAGAATGATTTTATATAGAAGAATCAAGGAAGCTCATGTAAGAAGGAATGAAGAGGACAATATCCTTCCAAGTCAGCAACCTGGAATGGTTGGAATTAGAACTGATCAATGTGTTACCATGATAGATCATTTAACACATTCTATAAATAGAAGTGGCATCCATATGAGAGGGAAATCATATTTACCATAGATTAATATATATATGGTGTAGAATATTATGAGACAACACCCTCAAACATTTTGTAGATATTTTTAACTAGTGGTAGTTGAGGGATGGATTAAATATCTGGAGAAAATATTTAAAGGCATGAGATATCCATATCACCAATAGGTAACCCATTTTATTTACCATTTTGAAGGTGAAGTAGACTGGTGGGGGTCAATGGTTTAGAATACTTGAGGAAGAGAAGATATTGACACTATGTAATTAGATACATTTAAGAATACACTCCTTGAAAAGTATTTCCCAAGGGTTTTCAACTTAATATGGAAAAGTAACTCTTGGAATTGAGGTAGAAAGAGAAAGATTCAATAGTAGTATTTGAATAAAACTTTACCCAATATGAATGGTACACACCAAATTGTATCTAAGATCTTGATAATAAAATTAATTAGTTTTAATTAGGATTAATTCCATGATATAGAATATATTTAGCCTCTAATGAATTTAATAGTTATGAGAAACTTGTTCATTATGAAGGGAAGGTTGAAATAGAGTTTTTTGAGGATCAGTTGTTTAATGAAAACATGTATAATAATTGGTCCATGTGGTTGGAAAATATGAAGATTCCATCCAAGAAATATAAATGTAAGAAAATAAAGTTTTCAGTTTGTGATAGGTGTGGTAAATATCACCCTGGGGAATGTATTATGAATTATGGTAAGTTATTTTTATGTGGTAAGTCGAAGAATATTTATCAGGTTTGGAAAAAAATATCTTCAAGTGGTAAGACCAATTTTGATAAAAAGGTAATAATATTAGTAAAATATAATGATAGGGTTCATTATGTGGATGTTTTTATGAAGAAGATCATGAATAATGGGAAACAAAAAATATATAATCAAAAGGGTGTGATGAAATCCTTTTCAACTACTTCGGTAGATGTTGGTTCATCAAACGAAGTAGTAATAGCTCTAGGGAGCTCATTATATTTCTAATAATGTTCTTAAGCCTAGATACCATTATCTGAAGGTGAAGGAATATGGAATACCTAAGAAAACATTTCATACTAGTTATGGGAATTAGGAGTTTATAGTTATGCATTTGGGGTTTTCAAATTCATCATCTTTATTTTCGGATATTATAAATAGATTTTTTCATGAATATTTAGCTAATTTTTCAGTTATGTTTATTTATTATATTTTAGTATACTATAAAAGTTATAAGGATCATGAAAAAAAATCTACATATTTTTATAAAAACCATGAAATAAAATAAGTTATACAAAAAATTTACCAAATAATATTTTTGGTTATAAATTATTTCATTCCTTGACCATATTGAAAATGAAATGGTATAATTTTTTATCTTGCTAAAACTAAAGTGGTTTATTAATGGGCAATACCTTCAAAATTTACTGAGATTCAAATTTTTCATGGATTAATAGGCTATTAATAATAGTTTGTTGAAATGTTTTTATGGTTAGATATCCTACTAACATAGTTAACATGAAAAGGATTTAAGTTCATCTGAACAAATGAATGCAATGAATGTTTCTAGGAATTTAGAAGAAGAATAATGAATTATCCATTTTTGGATCTTCCATCCATGAAATGGTGACTTTTTATATTCAATTATTCTTTATTTATGGTATTGGGTTGTGTTTTAATGAAGAATGATCAAGTAATTTTATATTCTTCATATTTATGAAAACTACATAATGAAAATTAACCTACACATGAACTTGAACAAGTTGTTGTAGTTTTCTATTGAAAATTTAGAGATATCATTTATATAGTTTAATGTGTGAAATATATACCAATCATAAATTTTTGAAGCATATATTAACATAGAAAGATTTTATCATAAGATTGAAGAGATGGATGGAATTGATAAAGGATTATGAATGCATAATTCTCTACCATTCAAGAATGGAAAATAGAGAAACAGTTGATTTGATTCAAAAAGATTATCATCATTAGTAATGCTTTGTCTGAAACATGATCACGTGGTTAATGATTTGATTAATGTTTGTATAGAAATTTTGCATGCAGAAACTCCCTATATTATTTTAGTTTCATTGTAATCCTATTTTTAGATATTATTAAGAAATATTAGAAGGAAGACATTTTTTATAGGAAATTGTAGAATTGGTTAAGAAAGGTAAACTAGCTAAATTTAATATTGAAAAAAGGTTTTTTGAGAATCATAAATGGGTTATGGGTTTTATGTGAGTCTCATTTGAATAAGTAAATATTATGTGTGGCTTATAGTTCTATATTTTCTTTTCATCATGGCAGTATAAAAATTGAATAATGTTCATTGGTAACATTTCTAGTGGTAAGAAATGAAAAAGGATATCACTTATTTTACTATGAAATGTTTGACTTTCCAATATGTGAAAGACAAATGAAAATTATGTATAGGGATGCTATAATATTTTCCAGTGTCATAATGTAAATGGGTGAATATATCCATGGGTTTCATGGTGGGATTACAAAATACGTCTTGAGGTAATGAAGTGATTTTGGTAATTTTTGATCGATTAACTAAATCTTCTCATTTTACTATCATTTGAGATAATATTTATATGGATCATCATTATATAAATTATATTAAAGATATAATTAGTTTTCAACAATTTTCTCTTTCAATTATATCATATCATGATCTTAGATTCGACTCTCGTTTCTAGAAATGACTTTAGATTTCATTGGGAACTGAATTGAATTTCAATACAACCTTACACCGTCAATCTAATTGATAATATGAGAGAATGATTAAAACATTAGAAGAAATGGTTTGATATTTATCAATAAATTTTCAACGAATTTTTGATCAACTTTTTAAATTGGTTATGTTTTCTTATAATAATTATATTTATTCAAGTATATACATGATACCTTTTGAGGAATTATATGGCAGGTGGTGTCTAACTCTAACTTATTGGGATGAATTCAAGGAAAGAAATTTTTTGGGATAATAATTGTTATAATAAATAGTTATAAGGGGAAGATGATTTAGTATCACATGAGAAAAAATAAAATAAAGAAGAAAATTTATGTAGAAAACCGGAGGGAAGATCATTATTTAGAGGTTAGGGATCATGTTTTTTTAAATATCTCTATGGAAAAGTGTTACGTGTTTTGGTAAAAGGGATTGTTAAGACCAAGGTTCATTTGAAATATGAAATTATGGTGAGTATTTGATAAGTTTCTTAATAACTAGCCTTTCCTATGAGATTATCTCAGGTACAAGATGTATTTCATGTTTAGTTGTTCGGAAAATATGTGCTAGTTGCATCTTGTTTTTTTTTCACTGAAGTAATATAGTTAGAAGAGAACCATTATTATGAGGAAAAACATGTTTAAATTATTAACTACAGATTGTAAGGGTTAAGGATTGAATGATTTTACAAGGATAAGGTTTTTTTGAATGACCATATTATTGAATAAGTTACATGGGAATCAGAAAATGTTAGGAAGGAAAAATATCACCACTTGTATTATGTGATGAATAAAATTGTAAGGGCACAATTTTTAGAGGGGGAACGAATGTAACAACCCAGTTAATGTTAAAATAAATCATTTTCATGTCTTATTAATATTAATGAATTATATTTTATAGGGTTATATTCATATTAAGAATATTATGTAATTTTTTATTCAAAAGGAAAACGCTTTATTTCTAACAAAATTTTGTTTTATGCATTATATGGTTTATATAAAAACATGATTTCTAAATTTTAGAAATAGAATTTGAAAAATTGAACTCAATTTTTAAATTCATCATGTAAACATTATCATATGATTATTTTTTTTAATATCTGAAAAGTTTTATTTTTTAAATGAATAGTAAAAACATATTGATTTTTAATGAAAATTTTAGTTTATTTTAAATTATTTTAAAAGTTACATTTTATTTTGGATTAGTTTCAAATTTTTATTATTTATTTTTTATTAAACATAATCTAATCAATTATATTATAATAAAAATTATACTTGAATTTCATATAAAAACTTTTTTATACATAAGATGACATTTTCTAAAAAAATGTTATTCATCACCTTTTGTGGGTTTATTTTTAAATTTAATTCTTAAATTTTATGGATTTAATATTTAAAAATATATTCTGTATTATTAATTATGTTTTTTAAATTTGGTAAATAGGAACCATTTATTTATTTTTCATTATGAATAGTAACTGTAGTAAATATTTTTCACCTTGGTAAGGTTAAATTAGGTAATTATGGTTAAAAATAATGTGTTAAGGAATAGAAATCTATTTAACACTTGTATTTAGTTGATTGGATATTATTTTTCTACCATGACCATAAAAGTTTATGAAATGATTCAATTTATTTTCACTTTGTGTTGATAATGAATTTAATATAATTTTAAATAAGCAATAAAAACAAAAAGTCACTCTCTTTGATTAAATAACATTATATTTTTTATTAAAGGGATAAAAATAGGCTGTATTTGGTTATAGATGGTTATTTAAAATATTAATTATTTTTTGTCATGGTAATTTGTTTTTTAACTTTTAGTAATGAAATAAATACCATAAATGCTTACACAAAAACAACATAGTCCTGTGAAAGAAATAGAAGAACCAAGTAAATGATTTTAAAAACTCTAAAAGTAATTTTTTTAGTGAGTTATCATGTCTAATGGAAGCCATAATTTTCCATGAAGAAGTTTTCCACTAGTGATTGAAGAAGTAAGAATACCATGCATAGATACTAATATATTTTTCATGAGGGACTTGGAATTATCATGGGATTCATATTATAAGTGATTAAACATTGCCCATTTTGTGTTCATTTTACATAAATAACAATTATATGTATCTTGGTAAGCCTTTGCCAAAAATATTGGCAAGACAAGGATATATCTCCAAGCCAGCTTGACCCAAGTTCAATTGGGAGTCACCCCAACTACACCTTTTGAGTTATCCCAGCCAACCATAACATGTACCAAATGGTGTATAGATAATCACACATGAAAAGGGGTAGATCCATGTCATAGATCAAAAATATAGTGAAGGAGAGTGCCGACATGGGGAAGATCCAATGAAGGTTGGGTTCAGAACTCGGTACACACTTATGAACAGTTAAGAAGCTCCTTGGCTTATCAGGTATAGTATAGAACAACCACATGTCTGATGTGGGATGATAACATCATGATATTTTTTCCTCCATAAAAAAATTATGGATAGAATATCAGTCACTTGATCAAACCAACTAGGGCCTTCTTATCATGCCCCCTACAATGTCTTCAACTTCCCAAATTCCTTCCTCACTCCAAAAACCATAGGATTTAGTCTAAGAAACCCATCATTTTCCACAACACCTGACTTCCTTCAGGACATCCATTCTTGAAAATTGATCTAAGAAACAAAGTTGCACTCGACCGTCCAAATTTAAGCTTTAAACCTTGCCTGCATGGTCCTCTTCAAAGAAAAATATGATCCAACACTTAATTTTCATCGATCATGTAAGTTATCAAGTATCATTCAAACATGAATCTACAGAGTCACTATATATTCAATCTAGATATTATATGCACAACTTTGTTTTAAAGTAAATATGCCACAATCGAAGCTACCTTCACATGATGATCTCGCATGAAGTATTATAGATCATGGGATTCATGTATCACCAATGATTTTCATAAATGATCAATGTTTCATAAAATAGATGTTATGATCATTCAATCCACAATTAAACCACATGGGTCACATGAAAATGTGTGTATCTATTCATTGCAAGAACCTCCTGTTATCTACAAATCATTTAAAGGAGGATGATCATGCAAAGTTTCTGAAGTTATCATGCGATGTTGGACAAGATCCACTTCCTCGACAATCTTCACAATTTAAATGTCATTATGTTGAAGAAAATAGTTACTTCAAAGAACCTCCATAAGTGAAAAAGTGTGTATCTATTCATTTTAAGAACATCCTATTATTTGCAAATAATTTAAATTCGCCAGATCATGTGATGCTGCTGAAGCTATCATGCGATGCTGAACAAGATCCACTTCCTAAAAAATGATCACAATTTAAATGTAATTTTTTTAAGAAAATGGTTAATCCAAAGAACCACATTAAGTGAAATTTATCATGGGATCGAAAGAGGCTATCATGAGTTGTATTTGGGTCATGCGATCGATAGATGATACTCATGAGAATCTATTCAGATGTCACCTAGTCTTTATATATAAATGAAAATAACTCCCTATAATGAGATACTATCATCATTTTACCATGAGAATATTCTCTAATACATCATTTAAGTGTACACGACACCCTCTTTAAAGACCTATAAATTTCAAGGATTTTTTTTAAATTCTATGGCCTTTTATGAGTCTACAGTTTCTGACAGAGCCTGATTCCGAGGCCCGGTGTGCCCGGAATCAATTTCTGAAGATTTTTTCAGGAATATTTAGTGAACGTACGAGGGGGATTTTCTAACATCGGAACTTGTGCTTGAAATTGAAATCTGAGGGCACCGATGAACTCGTAGTGCCAATATTCGCTTATGGGGACCTTTACCGTAGTTGCATTTTATCGGGAGGAGAAATTAATTTTTGGGGTTTGTTGCTAAAAATAAATAAAAATATGAGTTAGATATTTTTATTTTGTGGGGGGTTATAATCTCCAAAATGCTGTTGGAGGTGGGTCCCACACCCCACATAACCACCCAAGAGTGGATTTAGTGTTGTGGGGTCCACACAAACCCAAACCCTTTCACCTCCCATCAACTCCCTTAAACTCCCCATTAACACCTTTATTTAATTTTTTGTCAAATCCTCTCTCTTAATGGTGGAGCCTCTCCACATTCCACCCTCATCTTATGAATGTGCCAATATGGAATCAATTAATGAACATTTAATTTTGGCTCCTCTTTTTTTTATATTAATTTGTAAAAACTCATGGGAGAATAAAATTATAGCTTAGACTATTATTTTTGTTGGCACTTGTTGTATTGGGGAAGCTCTAGAATATTAAGAATAGAGTTCTTCTCTAGATGAGGAACACCGTCCTTCCAACGAAGAACCACCGAAGAATGACGATCATCTCCTTCGATCATTGGCCAAGACAAAGGAGATGGATCCACCCGCAAGGAACGCCGATGATGTTCCATCCTCGGCTACTTCTTCCCCGATGTCAATGAGTTGACGCTGCCTCCCCATGACTCTGTCTAAGAACGAACCTTAGTTCGAGGTAGGGTGTTTGTATAATTTAATTTTAATAAATTATACCTTCGCTCTTGATGGATGAAAGTGATCTTCTATGTCCAATTTATACCATCTAACGCGGAGGGCGTGGGCCGAACGAATATGGCTCGATGAACCTCCGTAATTTATTTTTTTCATTCGTGATGGAAACTATGTTGGAAGAGGTGGCGGTGACTAGAGTGGGTTATGATCAGGGGTGGCGACGACCGAAGGCGGCGGCGGCAACAGCGGTCACCCGCTAGCCCCAAGAGGACTCAAGCACTAGGTACCGCGCGGAGAGGGAAAGACCGCGACCCCCAATCGTGGGCCGCTCAGCCGAAGAAGAATAGGCCGACTAAAGCTGGTCAGACCGAAGGAACTATGGCTCCATGAGGGCACCACCATGCGGAGGACCGTGGCCCGCGTTCTGCTGGCCGCTCGGCGGACGAACCGGCCGGCAGGCAGCCGGTCGGGCCGGGGAGACCCCACGGAGCCAGGAGGGCGCCAGGCTAGGGGAACAGCGGCCCGCCCATTCGGGCCGCTCACGCCAAGAAGTAATGCCAGCTTTGGCTGTCCAGAAAGGAGGGCTGAACCACCCGGCACCGCCATTTCAGAAAACCGGGGTCTGTGCCCCCCAGTCCGCTAGGCCAGCTGGCCGAGCCGCGCGCAGTCGGGCCAGGCTGTGCCCAGCCGCGGGCCGGGCCGAGCCCCACTAGGCCGGGCCCCACCCCACCGGTTCGGAATGCTCCCCATCCGACTGGGCTGACCCTTAGTCAGGTCAGACCCACTGAGCAAGGACGGGCCGACCCGCCATCCCACCAGGTTTGACGGTCCGGGCCCATTTCGCTTAAACGCGAATTACTTCTTGACCATGCGTCTGATCGACCCGCCACCTGTGGCACTGGAACCCTTATGAAGAAGTGGTCCTTTTTAAATTATCTAAGTGAGATTTGGAGAACTATGGTAAATGTCCAGGTTTGGAACAAGCGTAATTCTAACCGGGCCCCTAGAATGGAAAAGCCAATAACTCTTAGACTGGGCGTCCGATTGACACGTCGTCTATCACGTTGTGTTTCTTTTGATGAGACAGAACTTCGAGATACATCAACTCAGGACTTCATGACAGTTGATGAATCAAACCCTTGGATCGAGGAGCAGATCCTCCCAGAATCGAGCATGCTGTGTGTGAGAACCCTAGAGCGGGTTGTGACTATGTCGACTACTGTACAAGAATCCTCAGTGGGTTCGACAGTGATGACTACTGTACTGGAATCCTTCGTGGGTTCAACAGTGATTACTACCGTATTGGAATCCTCCGTGGGTTCGACGGTGATGACTACTGTTCTTGTATCATGTGTGGGTCTGATAGTATTGACCTCTATACTTGTATCCTATGTGGGTCCGACAGAGTTTGTGGTCTTGTATCCTGTGTGGGTCTGACAGATTAGCTGGTCTTGTATCCTGTGGGGTTCAGACATCATAGATGAATCAGTAACTGCATATGATCATCTCCATCGCTATGTGAATTATGTATACCTATGTGATTTGAGTCTTGACATTCAATTATTATCATCGATCTGATTGACTTTCTTTCCTGCATGGACTGGGTTGTTCTTGGGCTCGGGAGTTGGAGCCAAACTGAGATTGATAACTTAGGTATATGTATGGGTATATACCCATTTAGGGTTTGTTAATACTTCGTGGTTGTATATTTATTCTGTGTTTTATCCTTCTTGGATTAAGGGAGACCTTTAGGGGTCTCGGGGTCCCTACTGAGTAACGTATACTCACCCCTACACGGTATATGCCCGCACTAAGTCGTGTTGGATGTAGACGACAGACAACACTGATCGAGGTAGACTGGTAGAGCTGGACGGTACCTAGAGGTTGATCACTTGGAGAGATATACATGGAGCAGATGGATGGACCCGAGGTGTTAAGGTGGCCATCTGCACCCACCCTTCAAGTGGGATTCCCGTAGGATTACTCAGTAGTGGTTGTTTTACTTTTCTGCAGTTGTACAAGCTTTTTAGTTGTACTGTACTTACTGTTGGGCTTGTATTTCCAGCCCCTTTCCTTTCAGCACTTACTTTTTGTATACATTATTTGCATAGTGTTTAAATCTGTTGTGTACTCTGTTGTGTTTGTTTACTTTCATAAAGGCAATGCCTTCCCAGCTTAGGGATTTACGCCTTGGGTGCTAGTCGTCAGCCCCTGGCCTATGGAAGGTGGGCTCGGGGTAGTCACGGCACGGGCCCTGAGGACGGGTCCGGACACCTTCACTATCTAAACTGGATATAATCTCATCCAAAATTTGTCTATATAAAACCATTATACCTTTGAAAAAATCCACACATATAAGAGGATGGGGAGAAGGAGAGAAGGATAAGAGAAGAAGGAAAATAGAGGGGTAAGGATAAACTAATCACTTCATATGGATTCAGAAAGTAATCAATAGATCCATTATGTAACACCCATCACATGACCGCATGATGTTTTGAACATGATGCAACACCATCGTGCGAAACATAGATCTCAGAAAACCTCCTAAACCAAAATTGCTGATAAATCTAAACTTTATCAGTGCTAAAATAAGCGTTGATAAAGTGGTATGACTTTATCAGTGCTAAACATAAAGCACTGATAAAGGGGTATTCCTTTATCAGTGACTTTTTAGCGCTGATGAAAGGGTACATTTATCAGCACTTATTTTAGTGATGATAAAAGTTTTTATTCTTAATTTATATGAAATTATATTATTTATTAGAGCTAAAATAATAGTGCTGATAAAACATAAATTTATCAGCGATTTTTCATCGCTGATAAAGATATACCTTTATCAATGATAAAAAGGCAAAGATAAAATACTTATTTATCAGCGCTTTAATTATAAAGCTGATAAATAGGTATTTTATCGGTGCTTTTTTTGCGCTGATAAAGGTACCTCTTTATCAGCGCTGATAAATTTATGTTTTATCAGCGCTTTTATTTTAGCATTGATAAATCATACCTTTATTATCACTTTCAACAAGCACTGATAAAGGCTCCATTGGTATCTATTTAATAACCCTAACAGGAGCTCCTCTCTCGCTCGTGGTAAAGCTTTCATGGAAGCTGAACCAGGACCCTCTTCTACTGTGACTTCTCGTCCTCGTTCTCCTCCTCTTCCGCATCCACATCTTCCTCCTCCCCCTCGTCCTCCTCCTCGTCATCCTCCTCCTCTGCCCCTTCCGTTGGTTTTGGATCCTCAGCCTCTGCCTCTACGTCGTTGGGTTTTGCTCCTCCACCGCGACTGTCGCTGCCTCCGCTGCCACGACCACTGCTGCCTCCGCCGCCACTGCCTCTGCCACCACCACCTCGGCTGCCGCTGCCTCCGCCGCCGCTGGTAAGTGTAGGAGTAGTTTTCCATCACTTGGGTTAATAAAAATGAGAAATTATGATCCTTGAATGATTATGATGACTTATAGTTTATTTATAAGTGATTTGAACCTATGTGTGGGTAGTTGGGGCAAGAGTGAGATCCCAGGTGGTGAGACCCTTGTATTTTAGGTTGTTTTAGATAGCGGGTTTGTGAGAACCTATAGCAAGTGGTTGGTATGGTTAACTTGATGATGTGTGTTATGAGGTGGGGATAAGAGTGGCACCCATGGGATAAGGATTGTGTCAGAATTGATGTAAGAGGTTTGTCTGAGATCCCATTGGTCATTAGCATGTGACTCAGTATGGTAGCGAGTTAGTGAGTTTTCGAGGATAGGGGAGACTAATGAGTGGGATTATCTTAGTGTCATGAAAACCTTAGATACATAAATCCATGGTAGATTCTTTGACATAAGGTATTTATGAATATTAGGTGTTATCAAGTTGATTGCGAAGGAATGGTCATGCCTTGGATTTGTATTAGGGATTCACTCTCTATTGTTTAGTTTTGGTGTTATGATTGGGTTGAGGGATATGGTCATTTGGATTCCTAAATCTATTAATTTATAGCATGGTTTTAATGTAACCATCACTATTGAGCCTAGATGGATGGGTTTAGGGTAATGAAGCATGGGTATATTCCTTTGGTTTTGGAATAATGTTGTGTAACTGGTGATCGTGTGGTGAGTTTTGGCATGGTGTGATGTTAAGATTGGAAAAGGGTACCAGGGGTGTCCCATTGGAAATATGTGCCTTCCCCCTAATTTTTGTCAAGATGTACAGGTAGGCTCATTTAGTTTTAATAGGGATATGATCCTACACACTAGATACCACGTGTTGTGTTGAAAAGATTGTACCATAAAGTTTAATGTCATACGATTAGGATGTATGTGTCGTGAAAGGTGTGATCAAAGAGGATTGATCAGGTCTTACTCATTTAGGATACACCATCTAGAATAAACTTGGGGATTATACCTAGTAAGGAGGACCTATTGGTCAGGGCTTACCCATTTTATGTTCATCTTTTATATTTTAAAAAGTCTGTTGAACTCGTTCTATCGATGGTGGGTTCTATAATTTCTTATTATCTTAAGGTGTGTTTAACCATGGTGTGGCTTGATTTTGGTTTTATTATGTTCTTGGGGTTTGTGGGATGTGGTAAATAGTGTACTCGGTTTTAGATTTTCTTATTCTCATGAGTTTCCTCTATTTTATATTATATTTTCAGTTGGAAATATCCTATGTTGTGCGCCTCTCCTCTGCCACGAACACACCTCTATCACGTTCTTAACAACACCTTCGCTGTGAGTTTTCTCTTGTTACTCATTAGTTTCTTCTTGTTATCATGTTATTATTGATTGATATTGATGGTTATAATGTGAAATGTACGAGCTAAACGCCCCGCTGAAAATCATGGCCGTTGGTGGTTCTTGTTTGTGCACTAAATGAATTGTTTGTTGGTTGGTTCTTATTGAACATTTGAATATAAAAATTGGTAATTTATGTATACTTGACTTATGAATGAACACCCCAGGATAATAAAACTTCTGTGATAACCCCCGAATTAACAAACAAAATTGAATAAGGGATGCTTTGTAAAATCTAAAATTGTGATTATTTGGTTTGTATGGTTTTGCGATTGTGAGCAAGATTGTGATTTTGTATGGTGTTGTGGTTATTGGCATGATTGATATGCCATTTTTCTTCCATGTTGTAGTTATTCCACCATTTAATATCAATCCAAACATTACCAATTTCAATGGCACCACTACTTTTTTACTAGTGCAATTCCACTAAATCCTAAAAAAACTACTTTTAGAGGACTCTATGAGACACTTTATGGTGTGAAGATGATGTTTTTCTGATTCTATATATTTTTAAAATACATGGTATGTAGTCATGTTAAATTGAACATTCTTCACCATATATGGATTTCATATTGATTTTAATTCCAGACAACAGTTATCTCCAAAATTTACACAACAAGACTCATCTTCTGACTCAAACTTGGAATAAGTTTTATTCTAAATGTTACATGTCATATGAACGTAGGTCACACACAATGTATCTCCAAGACATATACTTCATCATGAAACCATGTACATGTCATGAAATAATGGTAGAACCATATGATATGTCTTTTAGTTCACTCACACCATGTATAGATACCATAGAAACTTGATGTGTATAGAATATACACCACTAGTGGTCATGTAAGGACTACACACCGTGTATTCCAAAAAAATGTGATGCATAGCCGGTGAAGTGACTCATTTTGTATCTAAAGTACATGCCTTTAGCTCAAGTTGTTCTATATGTCATGTATTTTACAAGGCATCATGAAGTCTTTGTAAGACTAACTTGGAATTAATTTGATATATGTAAGATTAAATGAGGTATCTTATCCATAGATGATGTTCACCCTACTAGACACACCATAAATACGGATTTCACAAGATTTTAGAAATGTTAGTATACCACAAACCCTTACAGAGAACCCTACACATTGTGCATCCATTGAACAAATTGTGTTCTACGTTAATTTCATTATTATTATTTATTTATTACTCAGATGATAATATTTCATGTATGAGTAGCCCATTATAAATATCTTCTCATGTTGACCACAGTATTTTGATTCCCTCATTCATTGGAAATTACACATGATGTGGTTTGGATATTTTAATTATCTTCACTCTGCTTGAGAGTTGACAAGTGACAAGTGAGATGTTTGGAGAAAATATGGAGTATGGTACTCCCCCAAGTTTTAGTGAAGATTCATCCATGTATAGGTTTTAGGTACTCCATGGAGATATACAAAAGGCAGGGCATAGTCCCCCGTATATAGATAGAGTTCAAGTATGTTCACAGGTTTTGGGGTAGGTTCCTATATTTTATTGTAGAGGCATTTGTACGATGATTTTTTTTCTAAAACCCAAACAATGCTACTTGATTAATTAATACATAATATTAAGCAAGTTTTAGATCGATCCCATAATGAAGATGAATATGAATAAAGAATGTATGAATGCCAATCTATTGACAAAAGAGTATGAAGATGGCAAGAAAGAGTTTATCATGTTTCTAGGAGATCATGCATGTGACCCTTCTCAAATCCTTTTGTCCGTGTTTACGCTGTTGTTATTCAAGACAAATTAGACCAGAGGAGTTGGCAGAACACCAGATCTGTCATAGAATAGATCGAAGTTATATATGTTGCAATGAACATGGGGAAAAAATGAATGTAGGTAGTGCCTCAAATAACATGACATTTTATGGAAGATTGGATATAATTACAATCGTGGACAATGAAGACGATTGTATGGAAGGTGTGATTACAGATGTAAATGATGATGAAGATCATATTGAGGAAATGAAAAGGACAGTTGAAGATGAAATTAGTGATTGCCCAAAATTGTTTGATAAGTTAAAGAGTTGTGCAAAAACGCCATTTTATGCTGGTTGCACTAAATATACAGCATTGTCATCTGTACTGAAGCTATATAATTTGAAAGCAGGCAATGGGTGGAGTGATGCCAGTTTTACATAACTACTTGTTCTCCTGAATGAAATGGTCCCAAAAGATAATGAACTCCCAAGATGAACATACGATGCCAAATGAATGCTACGATCAATGGGTATGATCTATGAAAGATTACACGCCTTCCTGAATGATTGTATATTGTTTCCCAAGGACCAAAAATCACTTAAAGAATGCGCAAAGTGTGCCGCTTCTCAATACAATAAATATGATTCTAGTACTATGAAATTTGTACGGTACTTTCCAATCATTCCAAGGTTTAGGCACCTATATGGAAGTGAAGATACTGCAGGACAGTTGACATGGCATGGAGATACAAGAATTAAAGATGGAAAACTACATCACCATGCAGACTCTCCTCAGTGGAAGAGAATTTATCATGAGTATCCTGAATTTTGAAACGATCCAAGAAACCATCATCTGGAATTATCTACAGATGGGGTGAGTCCTTTTGGTTTTCAAAGAAGCCGTCACAGTACATGGTCGGTTATGTTGGTAAATTATAACATACCACTGTGGTTATGAATGAAAGGAAAATACATCGTGTTATCTATTCTTATATCAGGACCAAAACAACTGTATAATGATATTGATGTTTATTTGGATCCATTGATCGAGGATTTGATAATATTGTGGGATTCAGGTGTTACGTTTAATGATGGTTACAAAAAATAATATTTCACTTTGAAAGCCATGTTGTACGGGATGATAAATGACTTTCCTTCTTATGGAAATTTGTCAGGATATAGCATTAAAGGAACTCAAGGGTGTCCCATTTTCGAACAAGGTACATAGTCAATTAGGTTGAAACATTCTTCGAAAACCATGTTTTTTGGACATCGCAGATTTCTACCCCGATGACATAAGTACCAATCTTGGACGACATCATTCGACGGAAGTTCAGTAGAATATACAACAATGTATCCACTAACAGGTGATCAATTGTTTGAGAAAGGTATAAGATTTGAACACTAATTTTGGTAAAATGTTTTCAAAAACCTTATGAAAACTGGTTGGAAAAAGAGATCAGTTTTTTTTAATTACCATACTAGAATTGTTTGTATGTCAAAATTTTCTTGACGTTATGCATATTGAAAAAAATGTATGTGATAGTGTCATCGGCACATTACTAAATGCACCCGGAAAAACGAAGGTTTGAATTAAGGCTATATTGGACATGGTTGAGATGGGAATATGAGAAGAGTTGGCACTAGTGAAGGGGGAAAAACAAGCATTTCTTCCTCCTGCTGCTTACACTCTTTCCAGGCCGGAGAGATATCAATTTTGCAACTTATTGAATGACATAAAGGATATAGAGGGGTATTCATAAAATATCAAGAACATCGTGTCAATGAGTGATTTAAAATTAAAGGGTTTGAAGTCACATTACTGCCATGTTTGGAGCAAGATCTAATTCCTATAGCTTTACGTTTCATTTTTTCCAAGAATTTCCACCATACATTAACGAAGCTTTATTTATTCTTCAATGCTATAAGAAGCAAAGTTATAGACCCGGTGAAATTTCCAACTATGGAAAGAGAAGTTTCTGTCATATTATGTGAATTGGAAATGTTCTTCCCACCATCTTTTTTTGATATGATGGTTCATTTGATGGTTCATTTGGTGAGAGAGATTCGACTATGTGGTCCTGTACATTATAGATGGATGTACCCAATTGAACTATATATGAAGATTTTGAAAGGGTATTTCAAAAATAAAAGTCTGTCAGAGGGTTGTCTTGCGGAGCAATATATTATTGAGGAAGCCATTGAATTTGGTACCAAATACCTGTCTGGTGTGGAAAACGTTGGTCTACAAAAATCTCGTCACACTGTGTGGCTTGAGGGTGAAGGAATTTCAGGAAGAGAGGTTGTGACAGTCAATATTATAGATCAAGAGTAGGCTCACCTTTACATTTTTTCATAATAGTTTCGACGTTGACCCATATGTTCAAACCCACAAAGAAATTTTTAGGCGTTTAAATCCATCTAGGGAAGAAAAGCAGATATCCGATACACATAATCGACAGTTTATAGGATGGTTTTAGGACCATATTTTGAACAGTTAGATGAAAATCCAGACTCAATTTTAGAATGATTTCGATGGCTAGCTGGAGGAGCAAGTGTGTATGTATTATCTTACAATGCTTATGCAGTTAACGGTTATACCTTCAATACTAATGAACTTGATGAAGACAGTACCATGAAAAATTGTGGGGTTACACTTGGGGCTTAGGTGATGCTTGTTTCCGGTGCTAAGGACAAAAATCCAATTTATGTGAATATGTCATACATTGGCATTATAAAACGAATATGGGAGTTGGATTATACGTAATTCAATGTGCTGATTGTTCAATGAAAGTCGGTTGATAACAGGGGTGCTGTTAAAATAGATGAATTAGGATTCGTGAAAGTTGAATTCAGTAAGGAAGTGGAGAAAGTTGAACCATTTATAATGGTATCACATGAAGTACAAGTATTTTTTATTCTAGACCCCGTAAACCAAAATTGGTCAAGTGTTCTTTTATCCAACAAAAACAGCTAAAGCGTCAGATGAAAGTTCAATGGAAGATGAACCTTTTATAGGAACTTCACAATCATTTTACAGCGGTCCCAATATAGATGGTGTTTTGTATATCATAGGATACCACAATTAAGGGATTTACATAGTCGATAGGGAATTAAAATCTCTTCAGCCTTTAAAGAAAAAAAAGAGAGTACAATAATCAGGTTATTTGTTTATTGTAATATACATTGTGTTATGTTATGTTATTATCTATCTGTTGCTGCTTTTATGTAATCTAAATAAAACTTTAAACTACTTCTGTAGATAATTACTTCTGCACCTACTTATGCGCTAAATCCTGAGGCACAAATGGTCTCTCAACCACCTGTCGGTGGTCCCAATGAAGAGAAACAACAGGTTTCTCATCCAGCTACTGGTGGTCCTAGTGTAGAGCAGCAACAAGTTTCTCAACCTGTTACTGCTGGTCCAAGTGCTGATGCTAGTGCTCCGGAGAAAGATATTGATGATACTTATGAGGAAATTCTAGGAAATGAAACACTAAATGTGAAAAAAAAACAAGAGCGTTGTAGTTTGACAATGTTAGCCAAAATCCTTAAGGAAAAAGATAAAGGCATCAATTTTGAGGTGGGATGGAATAAGAGAGGCCAACATTTTAACCACAACAAAGCCATCTTTAGTAGATAAATTAGAATTGCCACTCGACAAAGCGTGTGGATTCTTGTACAGTCGTGGAACCATGTTTTCACCGGTCTGAAGACACTAATGTGGGAAGAGATTAGGGTAACATTATGATATAATTTTTTTAATTTATTAAAATAAAATACCAAAACTTTGACTTACTCTTCATCATCCATTACAGAGTACATTTATTGTAGATTCCTTGCACAAGGAATATGTATTAAGAGTTTCATGAAGGATTGATAGAGGTTTCCCCACAATTTTATTGAAATATCATCTTAAAAATGTTGAAGGGAAAATCAATCTGCACCCACCTCCTCTTTATGCACACTTGATATCCCAAGGATCGTGAGATACATTTATCAACCATTGTGGGGAGAAGACTTTTTAGGTACATTGTGTGGGGTAATAAGTTGTTTGACATTGCTTGTATTCATCACTTTGATTGAATGTTTTTTTATTTATGAAACAGTAGCTAAGTGCTGAAAATAAAAAACGCGCAGCAGAACCAGCGTACCCATACTATAAAGTAAGGATGGGGTACACTTCACTTGAGGAAAAATTGGTACGTCATTTAAATCTATAGTACTACTTATATGTGACATAAAACAACACCATATCCATGTTTCTCTATTTATATACAGATTGACGAATTGAAATCGAAAGCCAAATTCATCCCACTCCATGTGCAATGGAAGGAGGCTCATGTAAATAAAGAGGCGATATTGATAGATGAAAACAAACATAAATTGTGGGAAACATGTGTAAGTAAGACATAATATAAATTTGATTTGTTGTAAATCACTATTACATTACAATGACTACTTATTTTTCTATATTTTCTATCTGACATAGTCACAAGAATCAACAACACTCGCACCAGATGTAGACATACTTTTAGTAGTCTTGAAGCGGCCATACCTATATGGCAGCGTCAGAGGTGCGGGTTTTGGGGTGACACCACGAACATATTTTCAAAAAAAAAACAAGTAGATGATGAAAATGAAAAAATGGAAAATATTCAAGAAATATTAGATATTTTTTACGATGAATTACAATACTAGAGAGAGATGATAGGAACATTGATGGGGTAGAGGTGAAGAGAAGAATCCACTCAACAAAAACTCGTGCGTGACGATCCCCCCCCCCCCACCAGCATTGACGCAAGCCATTCCCCTAAAAACCTGACTTAGATGAGGTAATCAATGTTTTAATAATTGTTTCTGTGAAATGTGATTCACATAGACACTGATACCTTTCCTGTACTAATATTATACAGGGTGAAAATGACTATGATTTATATCTATCAACTCCCACCTATCGCCTTGTAGCAAGGGCTATGGTGTTCAATACGTAGAAAGACATGCTGCACAATAGACAGCTTCCAACAGATCATTTTAGAGTGTCAATTAAAGTAGCTAATAAGACAAGTGCTGAGCTACCTGTTCTAAATGATGATGAAGAAATTCATATGGTTGAACAAGCTATTGGAAAATTCCTCGCATGACCGTCAGTTCTTGTGAAAAAACATGTCAACAAAAAGGTATCTATTTACAAGTTATTTTTCAAGCTGGACCTTTAACATTTAATGAAGAAAGGTCTGAACCGATGAATGTTATTATAGAATGACACATAGAAGGGGTGAAATGAAATATCAGATCAAAACTATCTCAAGGATCAACCAACCGATTCAAACGGTCTACTGAGAACACCTTCACCCCGACCGTTCTATATCCATAGTTAATATCATTGCAGGCTCATGTGGATACAAAGTTGATAGACAACAATTCTCACATAGTTGATTTTGAAAAAAATATGTACAGAGATGAAACATCAGATTTCATTAGTTCTGAAAATGTAAGTGAAATCCTCAAGTATGAATGGTTAGACGCCTCCGTTGTAAATGTATACATGAGGTAAGTTTTCATGATTTGATTTTACAAAATCTGATATACTCTAATAATTACGAATAAATACATTTTATATTTTTTCCAGGCATATATATGAAACAAAAATTTGAAGGTATTTCCCCTTGAACAGAAATTTGGACTCGTTAGTCCTCACACCACCTCATCAAAAGAATAAATAGACTCTGATAAAGAGGCTGCAATAATGTCATCCCTGCTCAAATGGTTTGAAAACAAAATTACAGATGAGAGACTCTTTGTAATCCCAACGATGTAGGGGTAAAACTCTAAAATTTAATCATATCAACTATATTTTTATTTATTTCTTTACTTATTCCTTTTTGTATTTTTAGAGAGCATTGGATGTTGATTGCAATCTCCAAATATTTATTTTCTGGATTCAATGAATGGATATCCAATAAACCAACCACGCATGATGGAGTTTGTTAATTTTTAATACACTAGATCCAATATTTTAAAACTACACATCTAGTTATATAATTTATTTTATCTTTTAAAGAGGATTCTGTTATGATAGGGTGGTGCATAAATATCGTCTAATGCATGGAATGAATCCAGGGCATAAGAATGAGCAAGCCTATAAGATCTACAACTAGAAAAGTATCCAAGTATATATAATAACATTTCACTATCCAAACACATATCAAAACAAATTACTTATTTTTCTGATGTTTTTACAGTTTCCAAAACAAAAAAAAAACGGAAAGGATTGTCATTATTATGTTTTTAAATTTACGAAGGAGGTTGTATTTCATCAACAAACTAGCATCCCTGATGAGGTATTTTTGAAAATAATTTGAGTTAATTTAAAATATTTATTAATCCTTTATGTATTTATATATTTTCAGTAGTACCGTGACTTTCGCAAACACTCATATTCAGAAGATTATATAGATGTGTTTAGAAACAAATGAGCAACATACCTGATGGAAGATTATAAAAAAATCAGATGAAGGTGAATTCCTACTAATTTTATCCACATATGATCAATGATATCTCCCTTGTTTACACTTATTGAGCATATATGACCACCCTTTATTATGTTTTATATCTATAGGTTATGAATAATGGTTTTAGATATGATTTTTCTTTATAGTAAAGAATAACTCATGGTACTACACTGGTCGATAGGGTGGAAGTAGATCGATGCATAGTCATTCCGTCCACTCACGAGCATCTTAAAATCTTGATGGGAACCAATATCTTGGATTTTCAAAACACTCATGAGTCATTTGTGACGTGTACGAATCGACCACACCTCAATATGAAGCATGGTGTGATCGGTAAGGATAAAAGTGTCTGATATCAGTTTGAAATTGACATTAACATTAGAAAACAACACTAATGACATATGGTATACCAAGAAAAGTCATTATGATTGTTTTTATACTTTAGTAAAACAATCCATGTGTCATTTGTGGTGTGTAAAAATCAACAGCACCTCAATCTGACACACGGTGTGATCGATATGGCTAAACGTGTCTGATATCAGTTTGAAATTGACATTAACATTAGAAAACAATAGTACTGAAATATGGAATATCGAGAAAATGAGTTCGGATTGTTTTGATATTTTAGGAAAATGATCCATCAATCATTTGTGATGTGTACGAATCTACCGCACCTCAATCTGATGCATGGTGCGACCAGTATGTTTAAAAGTGTCTGATACCAGTTTGAAATTGACATTAACTTTAGAAAACAACAAAAGTGACATATGGAAAACCAAGAAAAATAATTCATATTTATTTGATACTTTAAGATAACAATCTATGAGTCATTTTTGAGGTGTATGAATCAACTACACCTCAATCCAATGCATGGTGTGATCAGTATGGATAAAAGTGTCTGATATTAGTTTGAAATTGACATTAACATTAGAAAACAACACTATTGACATATAGAATACAGATCAAACGCATTCAGATTTTTTTGATACTTCAGGAAAACGATCCATGAGTAATTTTTGACATGTACGAATCAATCGTACCTCAACATGACGCACGGTGTGATAGGTATGGCTAAAAGTGTCTGATATCAGTTTGAAATTGACATTAACTTCAGAAAACAACACTACTAACATATGGAAATCTGAGCAAACAAGTTCGTATTGTTTTGATACAATAGGACAAAGATCCATGAGACATTTGTGACATGTAGGAATCGACCACACTTCAATCTGATGCACGGTGTGATCGGTATGGCCAAAAGTGTCTGATATCAGTTTCAAATTGACATTAACATTAGAAAACAACACTACTGATGTACGTAATACCAAGAAAATGCATTTAGATTATTCTGATACTTTAGAATAATGTTCCATGAGTCATTTTTTACATTTAAGAATCAATCGTACCTCAATCAGACGCACGGTGTGATCGGTATGGATAAAAGTGTCTGATTTCAGTTTGAAATTGACATTAACTTTAGAAAACAACACTACTGGCATACAGAATATCAATAAAATGTGTTCTGATGGTTATTATATTTTAGGAAAACAATCCATGAGTCATATTTGATGTGTATGAATTGACCTCACCTCAATCAGAACCATGGTGTGATCGGTATGGCTAAAAGTTTCTGATATCAGTTTGGAATTGACATTAACTTTAGAAAACAACACTAATGACATACGGAATACTGAGAAAAAACGTTCTGATTGTTTTGATACATTAGGAAAGAGATCCATGAGTCATTTTTGATGTGTACGAATCAACCGAACCTTAATCCAATGCACGGTGTGATCGGTATGACCAAAAGTGTCTAATATATGTTTGAAATTGACATTAACTTTCTAAAACAACACTAATGACATACGAAAAACCAAAAAAACACAATCGGATTGTTTTGATACTTTAGGACAATGATCCATGAGTCATTTGTGACGTGTAAAAATCAACCGTACCTCAGTCTGATGCACATTGTGATCGGTATGGTGATATGTTTCTAATATCAGTTTGAAATTGACATTAACTTTAGAAAACAACACTTCTGACATACAGAATATGAAGAAAATGCATTCATATAGTTTTTATACTTTAGTTAAAGATCCATGAGTCATTTTTTACGTGTACGAATAAACCGAACCTCAATCAGATGCACTATGTGATGGGTATGGCAAAAAGTCTTTGATATCAGTTTGAAATTGACATTAACTTTAGAAAACAACACTACTGACATACAGAATATTGAGAAAAAGCATTTGGATTTTTTTTTGATATTTTAGTACAACGATCCATGAGTCATTTGTGACGTGTATGAATAAACCAGACCTCAACCTGACAGACGGTGTGATTGGTATGGCTAAAAGTGTCTGATATCAGTTTGAAATTTTCATTAACTTTAGAAAAAAACAAAATTGATATACGGAAAACTGAGCAAACGCATTCGGATTGTTTTAATATTTTAGTATGACAATCCATGAGTCATTTTTGAGGTGTAACAATCAACCGCACCTCAATCCGACACAAGGTGTGACCGGTGTGGATAAAAGTGTCTAATATAAGTTTGAAATTGACATTAACATTAAAAAACAACACATGTGACATACAGAAAACCGATCAAATGCGTTCGGATTGTTTTGATAATTTTGGAAAACGATTCATGAGTCATTTTTGAGGTGTAAGAATCAACTGCACCTCAATCCGAAGCACGGTGTGACCGGTAATGCTAAAAGTGTCTGATTTCAGTTTGAATTTGACATTAACTTTAGAAAACATCACAATTGACATACAGAAAACCAAGAAAATGCGTTCGGATTGATTTGATACTTTTTTTAAACAATCCATGAGTCATTTTTGACTTTTACGAATCACTCACATCACAATCTGACACTTGGTGTGACTGTTATGGCTATACGTTTCTGAAACCAGTTTCAAATTGACATTAAAATTAGAAAACAACACAAGTGACATACGGAAAACCGAGAAAACACATTCAGATTATTTTGATACTTTAGTAAAATGATCTATGAGTAATTTTTGATGTATAAGAATCAACCTCACCTTAATCCAACGCACGGTGTGACCGGTAAGGCTAAAAGGGTCTGATATCAGTTTCAAATTGACATAAACTTTAGAAAACAACACTACTAACATACAGAAAACTGAGAAAATGAATTCAGATTATTTTGATACTTTATTAAAACAATCCATGAGTCATTTTTTGATGTGTAAAAATCGACCGCACCTCAATCTGATGCGTGGTGTGATCGGTATGTCTAAAAGTGTCTGATATCAGTTTAAAATTGACATTAACTTTAGAAAACAACACTAATGACATACGGAATACTGAGAAAAAGAATTTGGATTGTTTTGATACTTTAGGACAACGATCCATGAGTCATTTTTGACATGTAAAAATCAACTGCACCTCAATTCGATGCTTGGTGTGATAGGTATGGTTAAAATTGTCTCATATGAGTTTGAAATTGACATTAACTTTAGAAAACAGCACTGCTGACATACAGAAATCTGAGGAAATGCATTAGGATTGTTTTGATACATTCGGAAAATGATCCAAGACTCATTTTTGACATGTACGAATTGATTTAACCTCAATCCAATGCACGGTGTGATTGGTATGCCTAAAAGTGTCTGATATCAGTTTGAAATTAACATTAACTTTAGAAAAAAATAATACTAACATACGAAATAATGATAAAACACATTCAAATTGTTTTCAAACATTATTAAAATGATCAATGAGTCATTTTTGACTTGTATAAATCAACTTCACTTGAATCCGATGAACAGTGTGATCGGTATGACTAAAAGTGTCTGATATCATTTTGAAATTGACATTAACTTTAGAAAACAACACTACTGACATATGGAATACTGAGAAAACACATTCAAATTGCTTTGTTATTTTAGGAAAATGATCCATGAGTTATTTGTGATGTGTATGAATCAACCGCACCTCAATCTGATGCATGGTGTGACCGATATGGCTAAAAGTGTCTGATATCAGTTGGAAATTGACATTAACTTTAGAAAACAACACAACTGACATAAAAAAACTAAGAAAATACATTCGGATTGTTCTAATACTTTAAGACAATAATCCATGAGTCATTTTTGAGGCGTAAGAATTGACCGCACCTCAATCCGATGCACGGTGTGACCGGTATGTCAAAAAGTGTCTGATATCAATTTGAAATTGACATTAACTTTAGAAAACAACAGAGGTGACATATGACAAACCAATTAATCGCGTGCAGATTGTTTTGATACATTTGTTCAACGATCCATGAGTCACTTGTGAGGTGTACAAATTGACCGCACCTCAATCCAACACACGGTGTGACCGGTATGGCTAATAGTTTCTGATATTAGTTAAATATTGACATTAAATTTAGAAAACAACACAAGTGACATATGAAAATTCAAGAAAACGCGTTCAGATTGTTTGGATACTTTAGGACAATGATCCATGAGTCATTTTTTACATTTACAAATAGACCGTACCTCAATCTGATGCCCGGTGTGATCGGTATGGCGAAAAGGATCTGATATCAGTTTGAAATTGATATTAACTTTATAAAACAACACTACTAACATATGGAATACTGAGAAAACATGTTTGGATTGTTTTTATAGTTTAGGAACATGATCCCTGAGTCATTTGTGACTTTTATGAATAAACCTCACCTCAATCCAATGCACGATGTGACCGGTATGTCTAAAAGTGTTTGATATAAGATTCAAATTGACATTATCTTTAGAAAACAACAGAAGTGACATAAGGAAAATTGAGAAAACACGTTTTTATTGTTTTGATACTTTAGAATAATGATATGTGATTCATTTGTGATGTGTACAAATCAACTACACCTCAATCTGATGCACAGTGTGACCAGTAAATATTTTCATTAGAAAAAGAATCATTATTTATTAAATGAGATAAACCATCCAAAAACATATTGATTTTACATTATTCTCTTTCATTGTTATCAGAATGAAAACATTTGAGTTTATCATTTATATATTTTTATTTCACATTTCCATATTAATTTATTCTTTCATATTAATTTTTTAATTTATTTCATTACTGTATTACTAACATAATTTTTTTTTCTTATATAGGTGAATTTTTTCCCTTGAGTTTAGATGCTTTGTTCGGAAAAAATACCGTGGACAAAAACTTTTGAGAGAGGATCAAAGATATCAAAGGATGAAACATATGTTTATCACTTTTTGGATAATTGTAATTGTAACCATGTAAAACATTGTTTGAAATGTATATAGCACTGTGGTTTTTTGTATTCATGATGTTAAGTAAATGTATATAGCATTGTTTGTCAAAATATTGTGTGTGGGTACAGTTTTGTACAGGTGTGCAGGTGATATTTTGTGTAGGTGTGCAGGTGATGGTGTGTCCAAGTGCAGGGGAAGGTGCCTTTATCAGTGCTGATATAGGGCACCTTTATCAGTGCTCAAAAAAGCACTGATAAAGTCACACCTTTATCATCACATAATCATTGTTAAAGCCGGTATAGATAAGGGGGGGGGGGGTCCCCTTTATCAGCGCTCCAAAAATCACTGATAAACTCATCCTTTATCATCGCTAAAAAAATCTCTGATAATGGGTGTCCTTTGTCAGCACTGATAAATCCCCCTATCTTCACCTACATTAACATCGCTTTTCTAGCGCTGTTAATGTCATTTTTTAGCGCTGATAAAAGGCCAAGTTATAGTAGTGTTGATAGATATCCCTCAATGCATTCCATCTGCACATGTGATTCCTCCATGTGATCTCGAATAAGAGATCATGTGAACTCTTGATCTTGTGATTCTTTCATTCATCCCTAAATGCAGCTTCCTTGAGATGAAATCCTATTAACATAATCCCCTTGGTCACGTGATGGCCTCATAATGACTGACTACCCTCTTCCATGCACCCTATCCAATGATTCAGCTCTAATATATATCCCTTTTACATATTTTTTGATCCCCTTACAAGACCCCTTGTGGTCATGAACATATCATAATAAATTGATCATCATGTGATTCCATTATGAAGGCACCTCTCAATTTGTATGTGGCCCTGGATTGAATGTGAAATCATGAATTGGACCTTCTCTCCAAGTGAAAACATAAGGATGTGAAACCATGACATGAGCCCTCAAAAATGCACTCATACTAACATTCACATTGATTACCATGAATCTATGAAATGATCCATTTAGATATCAAAATTACACACTTGGACATTCATGTAATCTTGGATGGGTTTGTGAGACCTAATCGCATGACTCTCTTAAGATCACACGATCGCATGACTCATCACTGGTCTCACAATGATCTCATGTGGCCTTGGGAAATTTTAGTTTGACCACACAACATGAATTAGAAAAGGTAGTCTGAGGATGTAAAGACTTCCAAGAAAATCCAGACTGATCATGTGAAGATGTCCCAAAAAAGTAAGTTTTTCATGAGAAAAGCACTGCACAATTCTTCTTTGATAATGTAAAGACATCCAGGAAAAGTAACTTTGATAATGTGATGATATACAAGATAGGTAATTTTTTCATGAAAATAACCCTACAAAAGTCTGCTTTGATCATAAAATAAATCCTAGACAAGTCACATTAATCATGAAAAGACATCCTGGCTATGTCAGTTGGTAATGTGAAAGTCCCTGGACAAGTATTCTTTGATCATTAAAATACATTCTAGAAAAGTAACCTTGATCATGTCAAGATATCTTGGCCAAGTTAGTTTATCATGAGAAAGGACATATACATGTCTGTTTTGATCATGCAAAAGGCCATGTATATATTCATTTTGATTAGGAAAAGCACATGAGACATGTCATGATGATACCAGAGGACATTCCAACCTTTTCTGGTAGACACACATGGACATATAACATGAAAACCCTTGTCCAAGAACCATAATCCAAGCACCCACTTTACAAGGGGAGTTTCCTTACTAGGTTAGGGTTACATATCCATAAAACCCCATTTTTGTCTTGATTTTTAAGGGTCTCATAGTGTGGTACTAAACATATTCAATTTAACATTCATAGTTGTAATCTCTCTTTATCCATTAGAGGATAAGGAATGAAAATGTAACATGGAAATCCATCATGGTATAACCCACTATCATTCCTAAAACTCAAGGATAACAATAATTTTTCCAATAGTAATAACCTATCCCAACCCATCAATGGGATGAGAATAATTGAACTATGAGAACTATAATTTCTATCCATACCGGATATGTAGAATGCCTTCCTATGGCCCAAGCTCCAATGTGAATCCATCTTGGTATAAGCCCCAAACCTTCCTAGACTTTCAGAATAATAAAAATCCCTTCAAGGGTAATCACTTATATAAACCCATTAAAATTTCAGGGTGTAACTAAATATTGAGAGCTCTGATTCCTATCAAAATAGGTTATGCAGTACACCTTTCGAAGGCATGAGCACCAAATGGACATCCAACTCAGTGTAATTCCAACACACAAGACCCAAAATCTCCCATGGGTTTATCATTCTTCTTTATTCATCAATGGACTAAAAAGATAACTAAACTACAATGAATCTATTTCCTTCTTTAAATAGTGTACATATGAAACATTATTATGTCATGATCTGCATACCGTTCCTCCATGAGATTTCTAATCATACCTATCAAAGGTAAAATTCAATGTTCAATCCACGTAAAAGTTGTCTCTCATGTGATGTGTCCTATCTTTCGCTATTACTTGTTCCTCACTCTGAGTATCAATAACGTGGGATTAGATACTAATGATGATTGTATCAGTACCGTGATGAAGATTCCCTCAATGTGGGCCCTTCACTGGGATGTAATCCCAATTACATCTCATATTCACTCAAAGGTTCAAACTCTCGATGAGGAAATTAAGGGTAGCCTTATATAAATAAGTCCCACTCAAGGACTTTGTTTTCACATATTTTATGAAGAATATTACCATAAAATGAACTACATAAACTATGATTTCTAACTTAATATGTTATGTTGGACTCCTATTAAAGGATCAATCCATATATTTATATCCTTGACACATGACATTAAATTGCATGATACTGTCCAATCATATGACCATAAACTTTGTGAAATTAACTATATGGGTTTTGTTTCATGTTCTCACATGATTTCTAGTATGTCTTGTAGGGGTTAAATCCCTTCTCCAGGACACCAACTTCCTCCCTCAACGGAAATAAACTCCAGAGAGCTTGAATATGGCCATAAACTAAATAATTATAAATGAATAAGATAGTGATGGAGAACATGTGACACACACTATAATTCCCCAAACCTAGAATCCTAGAGCTGGTGCCTTACATTATTACATTGACATGATTGATATGAATAAAATCCGAAAGGAAATATTAGTTTAAAAATATTGGACACAAGATACATACATGATACAGATTTTACATTGTTAAATATAAAATGAAACATAATACATAAGAAATGATAATAAAATTTATCCCTGAAAACACATTCAAAGATCTCTTATTCATATCCTTTGGAAAGGAAACAAAATAAGGGTGGGAAAAAATTCTCAGTAAGGGTAATTTATAAGGGAAGTAATAATGAATCAATGAGTATAATAAAGATGGAAAGGTGATAAAAGTAACACACATGTAATTTAATCAATAAACTGAAAATTAGATGAAACCATATATTTTTCTTAGTTAGAATCATTTTGATAACAATAACAGATCTGAAGGAAATTCATAATTATCCAAAATCATGTTTCCTGGGAACAAGAAACTATTACCATCAAGACATTTCATTAGATGGTTTAAAATATACTTGGTACAAACTAATTTGGATTGGATAACCATAACTCTACTATCATGTCCATTTACAATAGAGTCTAAAACAAAGAGGTTATAAACACATAATGCTTTTCAAACATGATTTAATAATTTGAGAATACCAATGCATTGATGGGATTGAATTAAGAGGTCCCCAACTCATTTCAAACCCATCCAAATTATTCCTTATATATAAAATAATTTATTTAATTCATGAATAATTTCCCTTATCAAATATTCATATAGATCCAATGATATAGATTTATCAATATTTCCCCAGTTAATCGATTAACTTTTAAAGTAATAATTGTATTTAAAAAATGTTATAAGGATTATTATATAATTATATCCATCATAAAATAAATTTTTTCTATGAAAAATGTAATTTCTAATGAAATATTATTACAATAAAATGATTGTTACAATATAATGTTAACAATCTCAAAATAAAGTGAGATTGTTCATTAACTTTTACCACTTGGAAATTTTCAAGTCAAAATCCCTTTGATGAAATAATTATAAAAGAAACTTAAATTAAAATGAATCATGAATTACTCATGATATTACATATCAAATTAATTGTATATACAGTATATAGAAATTAATTGGTTCATAAATAACAAATAAGCCATAATAGTATGTAAATTGGGAATAAATCTCTTACCTTGAGTTCGTCTTGTCACACGTGTCACTATATTCTTAAATAATAAGCTTATGTTAATTAATTACCTGTTTAGGTACCTTTTTAAAGATTATTAATACTTTTTTAACCTATTAACAAGTTAAATAAAATTACATAATCAATTACGTTTAAGTCGTATGTTCTGACCATATTTAATTTATGTTTCAAAAACAACTTTAATATGTAGAATATGGTCAAAAGGGTAATTATTTAAACATATATAGAATAATAATCATGAAATAATAATCATATTTTTACCTAAAATATACTTCTAAAAATAGTCATTGAATAATGTTAAGAAAAATAAACAAATGTTAAGATCATGGAGATGGTAGCCCTTACGTATGCATGAGTAACGTTTCCATTTTTCAATGATCATTATGGAAATAATGAATGTAAAAATTATCTTTAAAAAATGATCATCATATCAAAAATACCATATTATTTATTCATGTATACTTTTATATATAATTATTGTGATTAAAAATTAATCACATCGCTTCGAGGAGGCGGTAATCCACACGTCCATGAATGACGTTATCACTTTTTCAGTGTGTGAAAGGGTAATAATTAAAATGATATATTATATCATTAGAAAGAAATATATTTCATAAATATCATAATTATTTCATTTATATCATATATATTCATTATATATATATATATTTATATTAATCCATAATATTTAGTGATAAGAAATGGAATACACTGTTCATGGAGATGGTAGGTCGTACGTATGCATCAACATTCTTTCCACTTGTCATATTAAAAGAAATAAAAGTAAATGATATATATTAATATTATAATTTCAATGTATTTTTTATTTCATATATATAAAATATTTTTCCTAATCCCATAATTAGTATATTCCATGTAAATCATGAACGAATCACTTCGCTTTATAGAGGCAATAGTCCAAACGTCCACAAACTATGTAATTGTATTCCCACAAAATGGAAAGCATGAAGTTAAGTGTTATGAAATTATTATTGATGGATAAATAAATTATAAATATCATAAATATCATATATAAACTATAAATAGATCATTATTACCAAAATTTAATTGTATTAAGGAAAATATTAATGACATCTATTCGTGAGGTAGTAGTCCACCGTACACACGAATGATGATTGTGTATCCAATTTGATGGAAGTGTGTGTGATTGTAGGATGTAACCGTAACATAAAAAATATAAGTATATTTAATATAATTATTTTATTATATAATTATTATATAAAAATAAATTAATGGGTTTGATTAATTAATAAAACAATGTGATCGTTGAAGAATGTTACCTCTTCTTCGGGTAACTCCTTGTGGTTTATACGAAAATACTTCCTTGTTTTTTTCAAAGTGATGATTATAGGATCTGTTAACGGATTTTGATATATTATTATTTCATGTTTTTAATTATATTAAGGTAATTAGAGCGTTGAATAAGTGAGGGGATGAGTTCCCTTTTTTAGTGGAGGAGGAGTGGCATTCTTGTAAATATAAAAAGGTAAACACTATTAAGAGATCAAACTTACATAACGTGCCTCCAATAATGAAAAAAATTTTAGAAAAGATAGAATATCATCTAAAAATATTCATACAATTTTTTTGGACATGTTTCTATGTCATTTTGAATTTGTTTTTTATTTTCTAGCCCCTTATTAAGTTTGGTTTTATCTTAGTTGTTGTAATTATGTTTTTTTGATTTCAATAATATTTCAAAAAAAAAGTTTAAATTATTATAAATTATAAATTATTATTATTAAATATATGGAACCATTTTTCTAAAATTATAATTATTTATGTGGAATAAATTAATTTAAAATTAATCAAATAGACGGGATGATAAAGTGTGGTTCTAAAGTGAAATTGCTGAAAAGTGTGAAATGTTTTTATATCCAATTTCAAAGTGAAATTGATTATAATGTCATAAAGTTAATTAATATACGTAAAATATATCGAATTTAACTTTAAAAAATTGAAAATATAATATAAACTTCAAAATCATTTAAATGAAAAATTATTTTCCAATTAAAATTTAGTATGTTTCACTATTCATCAAAAAATGAAACTTCTCAAAAAAACACATAATATTCACCCTAAGATTATTTTGACATTACTATTTCAAAAAAGTAAGTTTATTTTTTCACTTTTTTTATACATTTTCAAAAATTTATATTTACCATAGGTGCATCCTTAAAAGGAGACAAAACTACATTTATAAAAAATATAGCTTTTTATGGGATAATTGGATTTTTTTATCCTATGGCTATAAAATATATTAGATAAATGTAATAAAATTATTTAATATATAATATATATATTTCATTAATATCATTCACTAATATTAATTAATTTAATTTAATATTATTATAATCATTCGATGTGTAAATATAGTTTTTTATGAAAACATTTCTTTTTTATTGAATTGGTTTTTATATTCATTTCTACTAAATGATTCCAATGAATTATATCATATATTTCATGATATATTAAATTATATTTTTATCCTCCAATTTAATGGCTAGGGGATATTTTTCATTTTAAATAATAATTTTAATAGTATTCAATAAAACTCATATTTGTGTGTAGCACAAGCTATCGATGTAAGTCATTATTGCGTATAACACCAGCTAAATCTCAGTGTATCATGAATTTAGAGAAATATATTAGATTGAATTTATATAAAATATTAAATATATTATCAAGTATGGGGATGTTATACCCCCAAACTATGCTTTGTGTTTCATTTCATACATGTTATTAAACAAAAAGTTATTCTTTTTGAATTTTCAGGGTGTTACATTCTCTCCAACTTAAATAAGTTGTGTCCTCAAAATTTAATCTTGATCTTGAAAATATAGGGTTTGATATTTAAAAATACATTGTTAAAAAACACATATCAAAAAAGGGATAATAAAATTTTATTTTTGATAAGATATAAAGGGGAGTAAAAATGTTATCTAGAATAATCACATAACTAGGTTTTCCGAGTAAGAGAATATTGGTGGGAAATGAAAACTTGGACATGGAAGAGAAATCTAGCCCTAAAATACCAAGGGATAATGATATAGAATATGTTTAGATAAAAGTTGATGAACACATAGCCTTAAACCACATTTATGAAAAAGGTCACTAATATCATTAAAAATGATGATAATATGACAACATTTTTGTTTCAAGACCCTTTTTCCAAGAGTTGATAAAATTTTTTCACTCTATAATAATATATGTAAATATATGTTTCTATTTCATGAACACAATATTATCCTCTGGTTGTGACTTGAACTATTTCTACATCATTTCTTAGCAAAAGTTGCATCATATAGTGAAGTAATACATTAACCACAAAAACCCCTTTCATATATCAACATAGACCATTTCATAAATGGTTAACTTGCCCAAAAAATTATGATTCCAAACATTAAAAGGAAATTCACTGAAATTACAAAATGAACTTATCCTTATCATTAAATCAACATAAATCAACTCTTAATTATCACATACCAAATATGTGAAAAAATTCATTAGGTATTTTCTAGAAATATGGTAATAAATTTAATAACTATAAACCCATATTTAATAAATTCATTATTATTTATTACTTAAATTGAACATAAATTACTTTATATATTACTTAAATCCAAAAAATGTGTGAACTCGATCAATGAGAGAATAAAACACATTGTCAAAAAATCATTAATCAGTTCCAAGGTAGTAGGTACTATCAAATTTACATCATCTAAATAAATCACATCTTTTTTCCAATATAATTATCTAAATATCAGGAATATATTAAGGGTTGTATACCCCTCAACCATATGTTTTTAAATAATTTAAATAGATCACTAAATCATTTTTCTTGGTCACCAGTACCATTCAACAATCGACATCATATCCTTAATGAAAATGTATTTCATTATAATACTTATATATATTTCATAATTCATATATCCATGACATTATTGACAAAATATATTACAATTTTAATCAAGGATCTAAAAACATATCCACTTTAGTCATTCCACATTGGTTGTATCAATAATATAATATTGAACTTGATCCCTTGGATTCTACTGAGGTATATTAAATTAATGTTTGGGAAATTCATTTGTGTAATTCCCAATATCCTTACAGTAAGTTCATTACACATTGTAAATTTATTTCTTTCCCTTAAAATCATCAACTTTAGGGACTTTTTCTCCATACTTATAAAAAACTCACTTTCCCTTAAAGCAGTTACTGAGGAGTATCTTTCAATAATCATTACATGTATGAAAATCCTTCTTTCCCTTCTCCCCTTTATCCGTCTTTTCCACTATCATCATCTTTTTCTCTTTCATCCCTTTAAATCCATATGACTTGTAGAATTATTTATCTATCTTGATATAACATGAAAAGTTTTCCACATATAATAAGAATTATTAGGATATTAGTTCCATTTGAAAGGTTTTCCTATGACCGTAAAAGATATGATCCTTCTTACTTTATAGATCACTTGCATTGGTTATTTTCACATTTATTCTTCTATGTTCCATTTATTAATGACAATATTAACCAGATTATGTCATATCATTATGTAAAATAATTTATAATCTCAAAAATAGTGAAATACATAACATAAATTGAAAATTTTCTATGATCAAATTTCATAATCATAGACATGGTTTCTAGGAGATGTTCTTGTATACTTATCCTCAATATCTATGACAGAGTTAGGTTCTCTAATTTATGTTTTCCGAAATATTGTTTACAAGGATTCTTATAAACATCATTTGATACCAACTATAATGCTTCATCCCCAGAATCTTAGACCCAATGCCTTACTTTATTTCATTGGCATGATTACAAGGAATCCAATCCTAAAGGACCAATTAGTTAAAACGTTTTTGAAACTAGATATATGACTGATATCCATTTTATATTAGGAAATAGAAATAAAACAAAATACCAAAAAAATTATAATAAACATCATCCTTGAAAATAAATTCAATTATTTGTTTTGTCTAACCATAACTCTACTATCAAGACCTTTCAAAAGACAGTTTAAAACATAATAGTTAAAACACATAAGGTTAGTCTAACCATATTTCATCACGTGAGACTATTGATGCATCGTGGGGAATGAATTAACTAGTCTATAACCCATGTTATAAAAGTCAAAATAATTAATTATATATCAATTAATTTATTTAATTCATGATAAATGTGCATTATCAAATATCCGTATAGAGTCAAAGATACAGATTTATCAATACATCCCCAGTTAATCAAATAAGTGTCAAAGTAAACACCATATGTAAATATGGTAAAGGATTTTTGAAATAATAAAATCTATAATTCAATATTTTTATTTACACGATAAATGTAAATTCAAATGAGAAAATTATTTCAATAAAGTGATTGTTTCAAGATAAAGTTTGCAATCAAAAAAGAAAGTGATATTGTTCAATAACATTTACCACATATTAATTTTCAAGTCAAAATACCTTTGATGAAATAATTCAAAGTTAAACATAAAACACAATAAATAATTAATTAATAATGATATTAATTTTCAAATGGGGAGTATATGCACCACATATAACTGAATGTTTTCATAAATAACAAATAATTCTTAATGGAATATAAATTAAGACAAAATTCCTTACCTTGAGTCCAACCTGTCATGCATGCCTCTATATTCATAAATATTAAACTTATGTTAATTTTTTACTTGATTTAGTACCATTATAATGTTTACTATTAAATATATTTCATGCATTAAAGAGTTACATTAAATTATAAATACCATTAAGTTTAATTGGGATGCTTTGACCATATTTGATTTATGTGTCAGAAATGACTTTGGTTGGTACACTATGGTCAAAGGAGTAATTATTCAAAAATATATTGAATAATAATAATGACATAATTAGAATATTTATACATAAATTATACATTTTAAACCAATAATGGAATATTGTTTCGAAAAATATCTAATTATACGATCATGGAGACATTAGGTCATACGTACGCTTGAGTAATGTTACCATTTTTAAATGATCATGACAGAAAGAAAGAAAGTAATATTTATATTTATATAATGATAATCATATATTAAATACCATATTATTCAATAATATATAATTTTATATATAATTATTGGGATGAAAAATTAATAACATCAAGTCGAGGTGGTGGTAATCCGCACATCCACAAACGATGTTATCACTTTTTCAGTGTGTCAAAGGGTACTAATAAAAATTATATATTATATTATTTGAAAGTAAATAATTTCATGAATATCATAATTATTTAATTTTTATAATATATATTAATTATATATGTATTTATAGTAATCCATAATATTTAGTGATAGGAAATGGAATATACCATTCATGGAAACAGCATGCCAAACGTACGCATGAACGTTGTTACCATTTTCTTGTCGTATTAAAGTAAAAAAAGTAAAATATATATATGTAAATTATAATTAAATTATTTTTTAGATATATACCACATACCATTTTAAATCTATCATTAATACATTTAATGCAAAGAATCAATTAATCACATCCCGTTGGGGAGGTGGTAGTCCACATGTCTACACACGATGTTATCATTTTCATAGAAAATGGAAAGCATGAAGGTATGTGTTTTGAAATAATTAAAGATTAATAAAAAATTATAAATATCATATATAAAATATATAACCAATAAATAATCCATTATTACAAATCGTTAAATGTGGTAATGGAAAAAAACGTCATCAGTTCATGAGTTGGTAGTTCATCGTACTAACAAATGATGATTGCGTATCCCATTTGATGGAAGTGTGTTGGATTATAGTTCATAAACATAACATAAAAAAATTTAAATATATTTAATATTTATAGGATTTTATATAATAATTATAAAAAATTAAATTAAGGGGTTTAAGTAATAAATAAAATAAAAGTTCTAATTGAAGATTCTTACATCTTCGTTAGGAAACTGTTTTTGGTTTATACCAAAAGGCTTACTTTGTTTGATTTATTCCAAAATTAAGGCTTCTATGATGGGGGTTTATTTGGGAGATTATTTGGGAATTTGTTAGAATATTAAAATGTCTTGAGAGTTGTAAGTATGTGAGGGGGGGTGAGGCCCTTTTATAGTGGTGGAGGAGTAACATTCTTATAAATATGAAATGGTAGAAATAATTGAGAAGTCCCAATTACATAATTTTCATCAAATAATTATATAGATTAGTTGAAATAGAGTATAGGGTCTAAATATGTTAATAAAATTGGTTTATTAAATGTCTCTAGGTCATTTTGGCATTTAATTTTAAGGTTTAGCTGCTTATTAATCTAGTTTTTCTTTTAATCGCTATAATTAATTTTAATTTCATTCACTAATATTTTTGGTCAAAAAATAAGTTTAACATAATAGAAATTATAAATTATTATTATTACAAATATGGAATCCATCTTCTAAATTCCAATCATATAATAATAAGAAATTAATTTAAAAAAATCTTGCATAAGTAGAAGCATGTTTTTAAAGAGAAACTGTTGAAAAGTTAGAAGTGTTTTTATATCCAATTTCAAAGTGAAATTGATTAAAATGACCTAAATTGGATTAATATATGTAAAATATATGTAATTTAACTTTTAAAAAAAGAAAAATATAATTTAACACTATAAATTATTTAAATAAAAAACAGTTTTCAATTCAAATTATGTCTTTTCACTATTCATCAAAAAATGTAACTTCTCAGAAAAATAAAATAAAAATTCTAAGATGATTTTGATTTTCTGATTTATAATATAGAGTTAATTTTCACAAATAAAATTTTTAAAACTTTCAAAATTTAGTTTTAAAATATGTTCACCGTTAAAAGAAGGAAAAACTAACTTTATAAAAGCATAGATTTTTACGAGTAAAATTGGATTTTTCCAACCCTATTCCTATAAAATCTATTAGATAAATGTCAAAGAATTTTATTTAATATAAAAAACATATATATATTTCATTAATATCATTCAAAATAGTAAATAATTTAATTTAATATGATTATGAACCTTCGGCACATAAAAACATTTTTATTATATTGAATTGGTTTTTATATTCATTTCTAAATAGTTCTATCAAATGAATTCGACAATATATTTAATATTATATCTGATCCTATTTTTAACCTCTAATTTAATTCACAATAGTTAATTTTTATTTTAAATAATAATATTTGGTAAAATTCACTCTTGTTTGTGATGCAAGCTATTGAAGAGAGTAATTGTTTCTTATAATATAAGCTAACTCAGTGTTGGGTGAATTTAAAGCTATATCCTAGATTGAATTTATTTATAATATTAAATATATTGTACATTATATGGATGTTATACACCCTGCTACACTTTTATTTTTGTGTTTCATACATGCTTTTGAACAAAAAGTTTTTCTTTTAGAATTTTTAGAGTGTTCTACACACAGTTATTCCCACCAACACATCGTTTTAATCAAGTAATTAGCATATGGTTAATTTGTGTCATATCATGTATTGGGAAGTATTTCATGAATATATATTAAATCAACAATAAAGTCTCTAAATATAAAACAATTCCCCTCAAAAGGGTGTGATGAGCCTAACCTACCATCCTCTCAAACAATGTGAGTTCTTAATTGTCATTTGGTTTGAAATCCAATTTCCTGACTACCTTTGGAAATAATGTGCATGCCTTGTCATGGATTTTAAAACCATTGGGAGATTACATTATAAAAATATATGGTGAACCTGATTCAAATTATTGTGCAACCACCCTCAATAAACCACAACTATGCATTAGGAAAAACCAATCCAATGTTTTCGAGAAAAAAATGGTGAAACTGATGCAAAATTACTTAACTGTGTCATCCATTTCATGGTTTGAAATAATTTTACTTCCCAGTTCTCATTAGGCCATTTTGTTCCATATTCATCATGAAACAAAATGTTGAACCTGATATGATTATTTTAATTATGCTTAACCTCTCATAAAATAAGGTATTACCACTTCATCCATTAACTATGAATGTAATTGATCAAACATGTAATCTTATATATGATGCTACACTAATAAATTGAATTTTTTCCCCCTATGACTTTTCATGTTTCGTACAATCGAAATTGCATCGTGAAATGTTCCAATGGATTCTGAAACTATGAAAAATATGGTAATGCCTGCAAAACACCTCAAGATATTATGAAAAACTGGATGACACACCAATCATGTTCATCTTCCACCATGGAATCCTTGGTCCTAAGGTTCTAACATATGTTATCACCATTGAAACATCATCAGTTCCAGTTGGTGAACATCTTGGTATGGGAGCACCACATTAATAACTCCATCCCAACTCTGGAATCAACTCATGAAATCCTCCATATAATGAAGTCCCAACAGACATCTTTCCCTTGATCGGTTGTAAGAGTGGAAGTTTCCCTTATTCCCACATTTAATTTCGTTGAGATCCTATCTCTCGATTGAAGTCGTATATACCTTCCCTACCATAGGTAGGTGGATGTGGACAATCACCATGTCAACTCAACTAATCAAGTGATTTCTATGAGGTCTCTCATCCATTATATTCACCATCATTTAAATATAATTATGATTACACAGGGACATGTATAGGATGTTGTGACTATCCCAACCATACAAATTGGGGCATCCAAAAGGAGATCCCACACGAGGTATCCAAACAATAAAACACCATAGTAGTATTATAAACCTATTATCACCAAGTAGTTTAAGGTGCACTAGTGTATCCTAATAGTGGCCCAAAATAAACCCAGGACAGTCACTATCTTGGATATTTTGACTTCATCAAAACTAGTTGTTGTGATTGTGGAATCCCATAGAGAACCCCACCCCATAGGGTTGGGGAATGTTTTTATATAATTTACCCTAGGATCATCATCAACATGAGAACTAACCCATTAAATGTTACAATGGGTTCTCCACTACCAAACAATACAACAAGATTCATCCCACCAAACGATATAGTGGGCACCAACCCATAAAATGTTATATTGAGAACCATCCCACCAAATGGAATATCAGTCACCAATAGGTCAAATGAGGAACTCTATTGAAGAGGAGAAACATCCTTATTTTGTATCCATCAATATGATATCACTCTAATATGAGGAATTATCATCAAATATGGTTGAGAAAACTCATGAAAAGTATAATTATACCCTCCAAAAATAATCTAAGTCACACAAGGATGTCCCACCATCAACCTCTAGTGCAATAAAAAGAGGGATGGGAGGTATCTTTCATTCATCTACATAAGGTATTATTTATTTTTTGGTGTTTTAGAGTGTAATGTAAATGGAATATAAAGACATTTTTAATAGAGGATTTAGTGTCTGGTGTCTCATTTAATATTTTTTTATCATCACCCACTCACCATACCATTGATGGATGAAAGGGTGTTGTCATAACTCCCACCAGTCATCATCTTAATGATGAAAAGGCAATTTATATAGAGGAACAAATAACTCAAATTCAATGAGAGAATAAGTATCTCTGGAGAAGAATTTTGGAATGATTCCTTGGATCATGTCCCTGGAATAACACGTCAACACAATCCTACATAGTTCCTTCTTATAAGGAAGTTCCCCAACCCACAGATATGGGAGAATGTTTATATTTTTCATCCCCACATCAGGTAAAATCCAGACATTGTTCCACCTCACCTCATCTCATAGGACTGGTGTAATTATCATATTTTCAAGACCCCTAGCTCATAATGCTAAGGGAATTTCTATATTTTCAACCCCCTCATCAAGGCTGCATCGAAAACCATCTAACCTCATCCATTTCCACAAATCCTCCATGTGACTTAGGTTTATTTAATTAGTTGGAAGTGTTTTCATCAACCAAGGCAGCCACTGATAGAACACCTACCCCCGAAACTAATAAAGACTAGGGATATGCACCTCAGACTCCAAACTTATCCATGTTTCCCTGCCAATATAGGTACATGTATCATGCAGGAAAAGAATCATGCTCACCCATCTCTTTGTGACAGAAAACGAAGGGTATATTCTTTATAATCAAAACCTTTCCCCATGTAATTTAATTATAACATGTATAATGGTTTGATAAAAATCTGAAAAAAAAGGAATCTGAGTGGGGAACTGCTGATAAGAGTGACAATTACTTCTCCTACCACTAATGTCTCAACCACATGATAGAGATTTTCTTAAGCTTCTAATATTGGATAAAGTTGTAGGTAAGTGAAGTATTTATAGACGTATATGATCCTAAAACTCATTGAATATGCATAAGATTCATCATAGATATATCAAAAATCCTCCCTCTAGACAGGTTGTGGCACGATATTCCCTGGTCACAAGATGTAAAACTTCTTAGTACATCACGGCCATATGACATTAAACTAAATAATATGTCATAGTCATGTAATTTTAAACAATATGATACATAATAGTCACATTATGTCAAACTACATTAAAGTGTCATGGTTTCGTGATGCTAAACTACACGACACATCCTAGTTGCATGACGGTAAACTGCATAAGGCTTACTATTCACATGTCATTAAACTCCATGATGCTTTCTAGTCGCCTGACATTAAACTGCACAAAAACATTCTAGTCATATGAAATTAAGGTACACGACAACATCCTGGTCACATGCCATTATAATACATGAAAATTTCCTTTTCATAAGATGTTAAACTACATGGTAACATCCTTACCACATGATTTGAAACTCAATAGAACATTTCCCAGTCACAAGGCAATAAAATACGCGACATATCAATCTCTGGGAGACATCATTAGCATCATGTGAAAATTATAGTTTCAATAAGTACAGTAGATACTGTAAAATATCAATCATAACAATATCAAAAAATAACCAATACCCATCAGTCTTCTATTGGGGGTGTTATTTGATAGGTCACCTCACTAGACCCTTTGGTATGGGCATCAAGGACAACTTGTTGAATGAGGAAAGGTGCATACTAGAGGGGGAAAGCTCATATCCCTCATATCATAAAAAAATTATTCCATAATATTTGAGAAGAAAGCACAAGTCAAGGAAAAATCCAATCCCTTATCACTACTATAAAACTAGGTTTTCACAGCGCAACCATTTAATACTGCTAAAAAAGCACTGATAAAGGGCACTTTGAACATCATTAAAAAACATTATTAAATGGGGACCCCTTTATCCATGCTTTTTTAGCGCTGATAGACATACCACCTTTATTAGAGATTTTTTAGAGTTGTTAAAGGGGACCCCTTTATCAGCGTTTTTTATTAGCACTGATAAAGGGGGTTCTTTGTCAGTGCTTTTTTTACTAGCACTGTTAATGGGTATATTTAAAAAAATAATTAAAAATAATATATTAATATATTAATATATTAATATATAAATATATAAATATATAAATATATAAATATATAAATATATAACTATAAAAATATATAAATATATTAATATATTAATATATAAATATATAAATATATTTATATTGATTAAAAAATAATAAATATTTTTTAATTATGTTTTAGATAAGTATAAATAGACATTTACATTTAATATATAAGAAATATAGTGAAAATGGATTAAATATATTTTAAAAATCTTATTAATTAATAATTTTCTAATTATCATTGAATTATAATCATTTAGTAATAATTTTAAGACACAAAAAATCAAAAAAAAACAATAAAAGATCTTAAATATTTAGAAAATGAAACTCAGACTTCAAACACCCATAACTTTTGATCCTCGTATCCATTTGATATTATGTATTTGAAATTTTAGAGTTTTTCATCATGAAATATTATTTATAATCAAATATATAACAATATATACATATTTTTATATATATTCTCACATAAAAATTGAATTTTATAAATAAATAATTAATCATATTTATATATAAATTATATTTCTCAATATATAAGCATTATCTAAATAAAAAATAATATCCATTGTATTTAAATTGAAATTGATTGAACATTTATATACATATAAATATATAATTAATGTATATATAATGTATATATATATGTATATATTTGTGTGGGCATTGACAAACATAAATATGTTTATCTACATATTTTTACATATGTATATAAATAATGTTTTTTAAATCTATGTAAATAAATATAAATATGTATAATCATATTTATAGAGGCACACACATATATAAATATATATATATATATATATATGTATTTATAAACACACACATAGAGAGAATATTTTTAATTTTTTAAATATATATATATATGGATAAAAATTTAACGAAATATATATAACTATGTAAATATATCATAAAATGAAAAACAAAACAAATATATGTATATTTATATACCTATGTAATGTGTGTGTGTGTCTATATATATTAGTGTGTGTCTATAGTAACAAACCGATATATATTATCTATATATTAAAACATATGAATATACATATGAATATACATATGATTATACATATGAATATACATATGAATATACATATGAATATACATACGAATGTACATATGAATATATAATATATGTAAATATATATAAATATGCATAATTATACTTACAGATACACACGCATATATAAAATAAATACAAGTGTATGATTGTTGTGTGTATGTTATAAATATGTATTTATTAATTAATTTATAAACACGAAAAAATATAAATGTATTTAAAACTAATTTTATAAATATATATTAATATACAAATAAATATACAGATAAAAAAATATATCTATATATAAATAAATAGATATAAATAGATATAAATATAAGAATAAATATATATACATTGATATAACTAAATATACACATATATATGTAAATTAATCTATCTTAATATAAATCCATATTAATATACAAATAAATAGAAGTAAATATATATATTAATATATAGATATATCATTAAATGGAGAACAAAGAAACATGGGGGAGTGATATAGGGTCCAGGAGAACAGGGGTGAGGTCTTGAGTTCGAATTCTGGGGGAGACCGAGGCGTGCAAGTAGGTGCAGAGGGGTGGGGGTAGGGCTGTTAAAGGGGGATGGCCAGCACTGTTAAAAAGGTGGCTCAAATTAAAAGATATTCCTTTTATTTTTTTTTGAATTTAATCAGCGTTGTTTTTTAGCCCTGTTAAAAGACCCCTTTATCATCAGTTTTTTGAGGGCTGATAAAAGGGACCCCCTTTATCTTCATTGAGATTAATTATGCTTTTTTAGCACTGTAAATTCCCTTTTCTAGTTCTTTTAAAGGCAATATTTTCAGTATTGCATGCTTAAATTCCATTGGAATATTAGGATGGCACAAGGGGTATAAGAGTGAATGTATACCCACACTTCATTCAAAGTCATCAACCATTATATCCTAGAAACTGAAAGAGTTCATGGATACATTCCCATACATACCCTCTTGAAGTGCCAACACTTATGAAAACAATGGAGGAGGTCTGGCTTTATATTTTGGTGATGATACAGGGACAGACACACATTCATATTCAAATAGCCAACGAAGTACAACAACATGGTCAACATGAATAGGTGGCTACTATATAGCAAGTACACATTCTTTCTCCCATCTAGGAGGATAAATAGAATATTCTATTAAAGGGATCCACACAAGACCGAGATCATATCCACATTACAAATGGGGCTCACAAAGCAGGTTTTGGAACATTCCTTGGGATATGTACATGTTCCCATTGAAAAATCTCATTTCCTTACTCCATTAACTTCATAAAAGCGGGATCATATCCCCACAACATCATATGGTTATCAACATGTTCTATAAATCTTCATGCAGCAGGCTTATATCCCTATTCAACCCCAAAATGTAGGTTTTCAAATTCCATCCACAATATAGAAGGAGGCACATATCCATGATAGTATAAATGATAGTGCCTTTAAGGCTATTTGACACATATCTCCCCACAGGGATATCTCTCATGGACAAGGAAATCACCACATTCCCAAACTCTTTCATATATAGAGGTGAAAAAAACTCAGACACCTTAGTATAGAGAGGTTCTCAAAACACTAGGGTTAAACAAATATAGTACCCCATTAACCATCTAAAATAATTACTGGTGATCAGCAGGTGACCCAGAGAGGCAACCTATGTGGTCTGATCAGGAGAAGAGATATAAAATTCATGAAAAAGAGGGAGATATGTATATATGGTGAAAGTTAGCTGGAAAAAATCCTCCCAAACATGTTCAGAAACATTTCCACCTCCAATTACAAGATCCTAGATGGGTAAGAAGGGGATTTCATGATTTATATATTCCCTAATATGAAGGTGACTTATCAGAGATTAAAGTATATAAACCTTTTTTATCAGGGATATGAGGGTCACCTCTAGATCAAACATACACTCCATTTTTAGCTGTACATGGTCTATTTCTCTATGTCCTGAGACCTAGGACCAGATAAGCATATAACATTATTAATACATGTTGTCTCTGCATCATGAAAACTCTTTGACAGATTGGAAAAGATCCATCAGAAGGTAGTATCTAGGAATAGGGGAAGTATGGATCATTTTTCATTACCCTATCATCAGGTCGTCAAAGCTCCTTGGATATGTAATAATATAATGTCACGGCCAGAAGAAAATCATGGGATTAAATTTCATGGGCCTTTAATAATTTTTTCCCTCCACTCCTAAATTCATGTAAAACTTGTATTTATTCTTATATCCCTAATGATGATAGGAACAAAATTGTGGACAAGCACTCCATCATGGGAACTACCCTTATAAATCCCTATAGTAAGATTTAAAATTATTATGTGTTACCCATAAACCTAATTGATGTAGTAGACTTAATACAAGAATTCCATGTACCTATTATCCCTGATGGCATTATTAAAAGTAATATTCAACTCCATAATCCTTATCTGATGACTCCAACATTTCAAGATGAAAATGTATCTTCCCCTGGTCTCTCTTACCTCAACATTGATAGGGATGCCCCTACATTACCCACCATGTCTAAAAATTCATCCACCAACTCAAAGATGGAAGGAGGAGAGGATGACCTTAAGAACCCCCCTCCTACATTTGAGGAAGGCATCTCCACCACCTTTGATGATCTCAAGTAGGTTAATCTAAGAACAAAAGAAGAGCCATATCCTACAATGATTAGTGCGGTTATGCTTTTTGGGGAGTAGGAGGTGTATATTACATTTCTAAATCATCATGGATATGTGTTAACTTGTAATTAAATAGAAATTTTAGGGTTGAATCCTAATGTGGCTACGTATCACATAGGATTACCCGATGAACATTATGGTTTCAATCAAAAAAACTAGATGAATGCACCCATATCATGCTATGAAGTCCATGAGAAAAGCTTTTAAAATGCACAAAATCCATGGTCCTAGTCATATGACCTAAATACAAGTCACCAAGACACAAAGGGTCATAGTCATATGACTTAAAACTACATGAAACCAAGGGTCCTAGTCATATAACCTAAAACTACAAGATTTCATTCATCCTCATTGCATGATTTCAAAATTCATGAAAAATGTAACATTATAGATGACTCACTTCACATGAGATAGATCTATGTGAAATCCAAATGAATTACTCCCATCCCTATTTGTGAGTTAGATCCACATAGGGAATGTCTCCACTAAAGAACTATGTGTGGATTGATTCCTACCATTAAAAGAAATGTAGTGACTCCTAGATCACAAATCATGGGTCCAACTACATTATATGGTCCTAATTCCGTGACTTAAAAGTAGAAGACCCCATTTTCCTAACTGTATGATGCTAAACTGCACAGATAGGTCCTTTTCGCACAAACAAAAAAGGCATGCCCCATATCATCTCGATCACAAGTCATTAATGCTATACAATAACATCTTCATCACATGATGTTAAAATGTGGTCTTACATAGTGTTCCAAGTATATGATGTCTTGAAAAATCCACTCAGAAAAATTTGTGCCACATGAATGGGATTCCACTCATGAGATGATTTCTTGAATGCCTGGAAAACATTTATGGGGATTCATGCCTTCTTTTTTCACATTAAGTAATTTTCATACATTTCACCTGATGTTAAACTTCATGGTTTCCTAGAAATACATATGTTTTGATTATCATTCCAATGATATATGTAGAGATTGTTAGAACCTATATCAAGTCCTAGACACAAAATAATAAAAAGGACCCTATCCTTTATTTTAATTACATTTGTATGATGATAGAAACATTTTCCATTTATTATTTCCCAAAAAATGAACAGATCACGTGGGATTAAGAACTTTTGTAAGGGCTTACACACAAGATCGATACATGTAATTTCATGCGAGGGTTAGAATAGTCTTGAATACAATCCCATAAAAGTCACACCAAAATTCCTTATCATGTGATGTCAAACTGCATGGTTGACGTATCATGCATGACATAAAATTGAACATCGATATAGGCCTCACTTGAGAGGACCAACATCCTAGGTGTTGGTATCCCACCACACCTCTTTTCTAAAACTACATGTATCTTGATTTATATCATCATATGATAGGGAGTGACACCCAAATCTCCAATCCTGGTTCCATCCATAATAATAAATGGAAAAAAATCTCCCTTTGTGTAGGGGTTAGACCTATGAAGAGAGTTTTTCATTCAAGTACTATGTATGGATTGATTCCCTCTATAAAAGGATATGTAGTGACATCCATATCTCCAATACTAGGTCTAACCACAACAATAAATAGAAAAAATTTCCCCATCTGCATATGGTTCAGACCTGCATGGAGAGTTTTCCATTCAAGAACTATGTGTGTCCCAATTCCTTCTATAATATGATACATAATGACACCCATATCATCAATCTTAGGTCTACCCGCAATATAAAAATGTTCCCCCAACCTAATCATGGGTCATAATTTCCTAATAACATTTCATCTAAGAACTATGTGTGGAATTATTCATACCATCATATGATATATAATGATGTCTAGATTACCCATTTCAGGCCCAACCATAGGTTACCATCACCCAAAATGATGTTCCTTTTGAGATTCAGATGTATAAAGAGATCATAGTTCATAATAAATTTTAGATGCCCTGACATAATCCTTATCACATACTCTCACATGGGTTAATTGATTTCCCAATTATCCCTTGTTTCTCACATCGATTATGGCCCATATGAGGTTAGGGAGTCTAGAAATATACTCTGGATAGAACAACTAAGAAGTTTATTGGATAGGGAACCATGTACCAGGAAAAAGATGTTAAACTTTAGAAACATTTCTTAGTCATATGTTGTTAAACTTCAACACAACATACTAGTTTCATGACATTAAACTACATGACACATGGTCCATCATACAACACCTAAAGTTTCTTGGAGTGGTCCATACTATCCATGAATCTATGATAGGGGATAATTGTTCACCACAATTTCTAGATAAAGTGTATAAATTCCTTATCTTTATTTATGATCCTAATCTTAATAGAGGATCCCTTAGTTGACCTTGTTTACAGGATCGCTAAGGGAAGAAAATGCAATTCCCTTCTCCCCTACATACGAGTCGAATATGCATTTAGGGATCTCCTTAAAGGAGATGATTATGGAATGATTCATTCCCTTAAAATATGTATAGGGAACCCAAGTAATAATATCCATAAAATCATAATATACCTTTTTTTAATTAGTTCTGATTCATACAAACTCACTCTACCTATGAACAAGTCATATATATATATGTGTGTGTGTGTGTGTTTCTTGTGAGCAATATAAATATGTTCAAGAAGGGCTCCAATATATGGCTACCCATCGATAATCCTATGTATGGATAAAAGGTTCTTCTTACATATAAACTACTTTAGCAAGTGACAAATATCCCCAAGGATATATTTTAAAATTCCATATCAGTTCCTATTTCCTTACCACATGATTTCAAACTGCAATGAAAACATCATTGCTGCATGATGTTAAAATGTTAGGAAAACATCCTTGTCATGTGACATCAAACTACACGATAGATGCATCCCCACTAAATGACATTAATGTGTTCATACCATCACCCATGATTATTCCTTATTAAAGGACCCCAAGTTCCCGACCCCGATCAACCCAAGTATGGGGTTCTTGCACTATATTCTATTCACCACAACCCATAAGTCAATTTTTTTTTGTGATTAACTCTGGTTACTATAAAACAATCATGGACCAATAGAAAGGAGAATATATCTCTATGTTTTAACATGCTATAGTTGGATCAACATTTGGTCTTTGACCAATAAAATAGAGGCATGTTGGCTTTTCAGGATAGGATTTATAATCCTTGGCATCCCTGATATCATCACAACTTAACTCATCACCTTAGAGTGTTTCGAGTCATCCCCAACATGATTGTACCATACAATTACCCATGACCCAATAACTTTGATCCATGATTTACAAAATTTTCATCTCCTAATGAAAAGGATATTAGAGTAATCTTGATCATGGGTCTCCTAATTGGGCTATTGTGTAACATTCCCCTCATACCAGGTCCACATGCATAATAACCTTAAAATGTATACAATTTGGTCAATGCTATACAACCTTAAAAATTATACTTTGATGATCTAAATCAAAAGACCATAAACATCTAGTGAAAGAGTCACAAAAAATGTTAGGATGGAAACTAATAAAGGGAATCCTAAGAAAAATTCAACTCTCCATTTTCTAAACTCTTCAGATCTAGATTTTAAGAAAAAGTAAGAGCATAAGTAAACAAGGAATTAATATCATAGATCACACCATATGGCCCCAGTAAAATAATATCCATGTTATTTGGACCTCATGGTCTAATAAAAAGGTATATTAATTACGTATCACATCTCCTAGCCATAATGACATGTTCACTAGGTGGAAAAAAACTTTTAGGGTTCTCAAACCCTTCTTGGATATTAAATTTTACATAAACCACCTCCATGTATTTGAAGTCCGAGTTGACAAAATCTATTCATAATGTTAATATAATTCTTTGGATTTACATAGACCTTATAATCCCTTTATCCTAGTTCTTCCCTATAGAAAATTGGAAACAGTGACTGGATTTACCAGACATACCCTTTGGTCCCATAAAATCCCCTTTAAATACAAGAGTTATTATCCTAACTATGTTGAATGTTATAGTATTTTGAAACTACTAATGGATGACCTTTACCCATCCGTTTCTACCTCTAGTTAACTCCTATGTTCCTATAATATGATTTAAAATCCCCATAACTATACTATTCAAGATTATAAGGTGTCCTCGATGTTACATCACCATGTGTTTTACCCTTTATCAAATAAGGAATGAAATATTCTATTCCATAACTTTTTGATGCCATAAACCAGATGAATCAAAAACATATGTCATAGGGAATGAGCTTCCCAATAAAAATTTATACCTTTCTAGGGTTCCAAAACCATCACTCTATATATTTCACTCCACTTCCAAATGCATTATCCAGACATTTGAATCTTCAAAAATATTCCATGGACCTCAGAGAAGAGTGAGAATCATCTTTTCTAGACCAAGCATATAATCCCTATAGGACCATTCATAATGGAGTATAAATTAACAACTAGAGTAATCTTCTCATTAAAGGAATGGAACATTAATCTTAATGAGACTCGATAACACCATTGTGGAACTCTATAGATTGGGGTGTTTTAGGTCATCCATGGTATGTCTTCCTCATTCCAATCCTATGCCACGATAACACTGTTGAAGAAATCAACTCCTTAGGGTGTTTTCAGACATCCCTGGTATATATATCCCATTCTATTTTCATCAATTCAATTTCCCAGACATATTATTTGCACACACCATATTCTGATTATCCAAGTGGACTTGAATTACCTAAAATTTTACCATCTACCAATACCATCTTTAAAAAATCACACATGGCCCATGGAAAATATTGGGGATCCCCTTTAAGTGACCATGCATGTAAACCATATCATCCCCTATATAAGGCACTCTGACCTACAAACTAGATGTATCTCGTCCTTGTAGGAAATTAATTCTAATCCTCATGTTCCCCAGTAACACTATTGTACGTGTAGCAACCCATGATTTACAAACAATAACATTAAATAACTTTTATGGAATATTTAAGTATTATATAAACAAATGCAAGAATACCGTACTAGTATAGGGCCTTTGGAAACATGAAGTACATAAACACTAATACATAAGTGAGATACACTATCTCCCAGTAGGTTCTTCTTGACTGTCACCCTTATTAGACACCTCAAACATAATAGATATCTTCAAAACCTGGGGAAGGAAACATAATAAGGGGTGATCATAAATGATCAGTAAGGGTAAACAAGTGAGGCATGTAAGAATAATCGGGAATATAAGGGTATGAGAACATGATCACAAAGATAGAAGATCATATCCTGCATTTCGAAGTCCATAGCAGATATCATGAAATAAATACTAATAATTCATAATACCTGAATGATAATGAAATAACGGTCACAAGACATGAAATCATAACAAATGAATAAGAAATGGAATTATGGAAACACATAAGAATATAATGATTTACATTGTATCCAAGGAATCACTACCTAGTCCATCTAAGTGGACAAATTACTCTACTGAACCGGGTGAACCCCCGTTCCAACCATGTATTACTGAACTGAGTAAACACTCATTCTTGTCCTGTATTATTGAACCGACTAAACACTCATTCTAGACCTATATTTTTGAACTGAGTAAACCCTCATTCCAACCCTATCAATATTAAGTGACAAAAAATCTTTACCCAATGTATTGTAGGTAGATATAGGTCCCACCTGTCACATAATGAAATCATACATACATGTGCCACAAGATCATAAATGAACATATCATAACCCATGAAATGAAATGGGTTTAATAAACATGTAAACATATCATAACCTGTGAAAAGAGATAAGTTTCATGGACATTTCATCATAAACATAACCTATGAAAAGAATCCTCTTCCAAAATAATATAACCCATGAAAGCACTCCAACAAATAAGGACTTTAAAACTGCTAGAAACTGCTTTAAAAAGTGATGGAAACTGCATTTAATAGCATTAGAAAAGTGCTATTAATCATGGTGAAGATAGGGGGTCCTCTTTAACAGTGATAGGAAAGAACTGATAAAGGTCACCCTTTATCAGTGATTTTTTAGCACAGATAAAGGGAAAACTTTATTAGCGCTATTTTGAGTGCTGCTAAAGGACACCTTTATCAGTGCTATTTTGAGTGCTGATGAAGGACACCTTTATCAGCGCTATTTTGAGTGCTGATAAAGTCCTAATTTATCAGTGCCTAATTAGAGTTGATAAAGGCCAAGTTTCCTGAGCAAACCCCGCACCTGCACAGCACCTACAAACCTACACACAAATAAAACCTACACACATAACACAAAACTACACATGAACACAATATAGGTGCACAAAACAACACCTATACACAAAAAAAGAATTGAAGAACAGAATAGTTCACACAAGAGTTTCACAAACAATACTATTACATTTAAGTGAAAACATGAATACAAAAAAACACACTGCTATATACATTTCAAACAATTTTTTATATGGTTACAATTATAAATATCCAACATACAGTTAAAAAATCAATGTTCCATCCTTTTTCATCCATTATCCACTCTCAAAAATTGTTTTACATGGTATTAGTTGCCGAACAAATCATCCGAACTCAATAAACAAATTAAACCTATATAAGAAAACCAATATTATGTTAGTATTAAACTAATGAAATAAATTAAACAATAATATGAACGAATACATTAATAAAATGTCAACTTTTAATAAAAAAGACACATTTGGGTAGATGGGGGGCCATAAGAGTAGATGATACTTGATACCTGACATTGATATGGGTAGGAAAGCAGCCTTAATACTAGATTTTTTGTGACATGGTGTGGTAAGGGAGTGTAAGGGTGGTGAAATATGTTACTTTTTAAAACTTTTTCTATTGTAAATATTTGAATATATCAATGATATGGTTGTTTGACCATCATGAGATGTGTTACCTATTACAACCATTACATGTCTATATTTCGTTGGATTGAATTAATATTTTATAAGAGGCTCAACATGATTCATTGACATAATATTTTGTTTTGTTATGATTACATGGATGAGAAAATAAGAGGAAGAAATATCACCAACAACAAGGAATCCAAAAGGTCTCATTTATTCACAATAAAAAAGAGAGGAATCTACAACATCTGGAGTCTCTCCCATAACTCTTCCAATATAGGGGGTAGGATAATGGTAGAATACTCAGGATAGTATGATCTAAGAATACCCTCTCGAGCTCTGATATCCAATTCTCTAGGGTAGCTATAGATTATCGAAAATGATCAACTGATTTAGTTTCCACATCTACACCCTAGTTTAGTACCTATTCCCTGCTAGCATCATCAAATCTGGAATTTTTGTGCAAGTTGATAAGATTATACTGCTCTATCACTATTTTTTCTATAACATTTAGCATTTATTATAAGTGATACAATTCATGTTAGAGGCTGTCTATATCATACCGCCCATCAATGACTAAATTTTATGATCATCTACTTCTATTGTATAGATGGATTCTTTATTCAAGTCCCCATTGTGATGTTGAATGTCTAAATTTTATGCCTCCACCATCGATACTCTTAGCTCGATGAACCTCTTTTTCTCCCTCATGGTGACCAACTCCTTTACACTGGCATGGAGTTATTGATAATATAAATCACTATAATTAGAGAAGATCCCCCACCAATTGGAACTTCATTCACGGGAACCCCATACATTGTTACCAAATCCATTGGCACCCTCCTTGTTGATGGTGTTGGATCTAAGTGCCTCATTTTATTCTAAGACATCTAGGGAGCTATGGGGATTCTAGAAGATGTTTTTTTTTCTGGAATCTACCTTTTATTTGATTCCAGAGCCCCTATGCCCCCCTCATCCACTATTATATGATCTATGTGATTTATCACCAATGGAGACAACTAACCATTAGGGTATGATCGGACCAAGGTATTTACATAAGCCTTGGAGAGTCCAAAACCCACACGATCTAGACAGAAGGTCACCTGAACCTATGTTTTCTATCAGGTGAACATTATCTAGAATTTGTGAGACACCATGGGATGCATTTTTGAATGGATGTTGGGAGGAGTGGGGAATTTCATCTGAATGCATTGAGCTTTCTCCCAATTTGGTAAGATGCATACCACTCGTAAAATATATTTCAGTTAATTCAAGTGAATAAAACACCCTCACATATGGATAAAAGATTGTCTTAGGCTACCAGATCATCCTTTACATTATTGGTAATTTCATAGGTTGTTGCTCCGTATGGTATAAAAAAACTGATCATATTGGTTCACTTTTCTCTTGATCTCCTATTTCTTTACTATGATTATCCAGACCCCACTGATACTTTATAGAAATTTCTTGAGCTAGTAACTTGGAATTTTTTGAGTATTAAGTAACACATATCCACCAATGTGGGTCCCTATCCAACCCCACCACTATTGAAAGGGGTTGAATATTCTAAATGGGGAATACCCTTGTAGATGTGGTGAAGATGGAAATAGAACATAGCCAATATGGGAACAAACAAGATGATAATTTTACCACCTGCAATCACATCTACTATCATTAAGGTGGAGTCCATAACTCCACCTTTTTCCGCATTGTGAATAGGTACCCGCTTAGGTAAATTGCTAAGAAGCTTACTAGATGAAGAAGTTGATGGTCTTGGGAGGTGACAGACCATCCCTAGTCATTGAATTGACACTCTTACACTATTTTAAAGGGATAACCATTTTCCCCATAGGATTATCATGATTTCCAAACCATGGGATTCTTATTTAGACACTCATGCTGAGTCTTCTTGATGAACAAGTCTGTCCACTTCTTGAAGGGAATGTCACCCCCGAGATATGGGTCCTTCCCAAGGGATGTTCTAGACAAATTTATGATATCCTTCATAATGAGAGGATTCTATTCCATGTCATCTTGAGTATATGGGGGATGAATTTACTCATCATACTTGTCTCCTAAAATTATCTCACCATAGATCATCTTAATATCCCATACACTATTGTCAAACTCACCATACATAAAATGAAATGTTTTCATGTATTGACTCTATAAACTAAAAAATTCTACCATAATAATTTTGTTACAATAATTGAGGGATCAGTAATCCTTAATAGATTCATAAAATCCTATATTTTTCATATCAACCACAAACTCTATGGAACTACACTGATCCAAGAAGGGACAACCCCGGTTCATCCCAAAGATTCCACCTGATCAAATAACCCACCCAAATAACCACCCAGACATCTAATTTGATATAGAATTACTCATTTTCGATATGTAAATATGGGGTCTAAGATCCAATTCATGTTAGAACCCTTTAAAATCAATCCACATAGGCTACAAAATTAACTGTTAGATATTTCTTCTTTGGAGATGAAATTACCCACATATGAGATTTTCTCCCTGAACATATTATTAGTCTTAAGGATGTAGGAGGGAGGCATGATCCCTTAATGTGATAGAGATATCATAGTACGATTTCAAATAACAAGCCCATATAAGGGAAACTAAATAGAAAATTGAAAATCCAAGATATTGGTTCCCATCAAGCTTTTAAGATGGTCATGAGTGGACTGAATGATTATGCACTGGTCGACTTCCACACCATCGACCATTGTAGTCTGATGAACTACATCCTCCTCAGCTTCAATTCATGAATTGATTTGTATCATAAGAAAGTGAAAATTTATATTAATTATGAAAATGGAGGATTTTGGGTTAAAAATTTTACTTGATTAAGAAAGGGGAACATTACATATTAGAAATATCATATTAATTGCATTACATGTTCAAAGTCATGTGATCACATCACCATAATATGATCACATGATCAAATAAACCTGGGAGATTTATACGATTACCTGACCCTTGAATATTTATATGATGATGTAAATAAGAAAAGAATACACAAATCATGGTTAAAGTGAATTACCATAATTGATTATGTGATTATTTATGTGGTTTGATCAAGTGATGAGATCACACGATCAGTTTGCATGAAGCATTCATACAAAGAAGATTATGGGACACGATCACATGAAGAGGCTTAAGTGATTTAGATCAAAAACCTAAGAGTTCTCACAAAGATATGAAATATTGAGTCATTAGTGAAATAGATTTCCTATTACTCTCTTATCTATAGGAAATTTCAAGGAATACCAAGAGTAACTTAGAATACTAAAAGAAAAATACAATCCTATTAAAATAAGTCAGGTATTTAATTTCTTATAAAAAAGTCCTTTTTTCTTCTTCTAGAATTTGTATTTGAGGTGTGTATGCATGCAAACTTTGATGTGATGCAGGTTCTATATGAGGTGTGTAGGCACCCAGATTTTCATGGGAATGCATATGTATCTATAATGCGAGTTTATTTGAGCAATTTTCAAGATTCAGGATCTATGGACATTGATTTTACTATATAAAAATCATGATTACCTCTATGATTGAGCAGACACATTGTCGTTTATCTTCCTACAAAGGCATGTCACATGGACAGAAATCTTCTAATATAAATGAACCCTGCAAGGAATAATGAAAATCAAATCAATGTTTCATTATATAATTTTTCATTATAATAGAAATATTATATAGTAACATTACCTTTACATATTTCTAAAGGGTTTATTTGATCCAAATAAAATATAATAACAAAACTAATGATTCTTTCTGCAATTTACTACTATTGGTAAACTACCACTTAGCATAGCATCTGATCTGAACGTCCGATCGTGTATCCCCATGATGTTCTCATCTGACACCATCTCTATAATATCATCATTCAGCATTCACTTTTCCTTCTCTTCTTGTACCCATTTACCTATTAAATTTTGGTAAGAAGAAAACGAAATGTGAACACTGAATGGTGATATCATAGAGATAGTTTCGGATGAGAGCATGATGGGGATGTCAGATCGGAAGTTCAAATCAGGTGATATGCTAAGTGGTAGTTAACCAATAGTAGTGAAGAATCCTTAGTTTTTTTATTTAATCTGTTGGTGTTGCAAAACCAATATTCTTCCAACACACTACAGCAGTAGAAACAACTACATAAATGAAAAAAATACAAAATATAACTGATCCATTCTATAATAGTTTAGGTCTAGTGATTTCGGAAAAATGGAAACATAAAGAAATAGTTCTTAAGAGTCTCTCATTAATTTATGCTTTGAAAGAAAGAAAAATCATTTCTAAAACCACTATTCATAACCTGAGGATATAAAACATAATAAAGGGTGATAATATATTCTCAAAAATTGTAAACAAGGGAGATATAAACAATCATATAAGGATAACATAAGTTGTAGAAATTAACCTTCATTCTATTTGTGCACAATCTTCCATCAGGTATGCTTCCCATTCATTTCTAAACACATCTATATCATATTTTGAATATTATTTTTTTCTACAGTCATGGTAGTCCTAAAAAAATATAAATACACAAAGGATTAATAATTTTTTGAAATGAACTCATAATTATTTTCAAAAATACCTCTTCAAGGATGGTAGTTTGTTGATGAAATACTATCCCTTTCATAAATTTACAAACATAATAACCATATTCCTCTCCATTTTTTTGTTTTGGAAATTTCAAAAACATTGATAAAAATAAGTAATTTGTTTTGATATGTGTTTGGATAGTGAAATCTTATTATATATACCTAAATACTTGTCCAATTTTAGATATTGTAGGCATTCTTGTCCTTAGGCCTTAGATTCATTCCATGAAGTATACGATATTGATTCACCTCCATATCATAATTTAATCCTCATTAAAATATAATAAAATTATATAACTTGATGTTTAGTTTTAAAATGATGGATCTAGTGTATTAAAAATTGAAAAATTCCATAATGTGTGGTCAGTTTGTTTCATATCCATGCATTGAATCCAGAAAATAAATATTTAGAGAATCCAAATTGACTGAAATCAACATCCAATGCTGCTTAAAATCATAAAAAGGAATAAGTAACAAAATAGATGAAAATATAGTTGATATGATTAAATTGTAGAGTTTTACCCCAACATCGTTGGTATAAAAAGAGTCTTTCATCTGTAATTTGTTTTAACAATTTGAGCAAGGGTGACATTATTCTAGCCTCTTTATCAGAATCTATTTCCTATTTTGAAGAGGTGATGTGAGGACTAATGAGTCCAAATTTTTGTTCATGGGGAAACCCCGTCAATATTTTTCCACTTATAGACCTGTTAATATTATGAAATGTATTTACTAATAATTATCATATTATAACAGATTTTGTAAAATAAAATCATGAAAACAGACCTCGTATAAACATTTAAAACTAAGTCGCCTATCAATTCATACTTGTGGATTTTATTTACATTTTCAACTGTAATGAAATCAGATTTTTCCTCTCTATACATATTTTTTTCAAAATCAACGATGTGTGCATTCCCTTCTATCAACTTTTTATCCATATGAGCCTGTAATGCTATAAAATGAGGATATAGAATGGGTGGGCTGAAGGTGCTCTCAGTAGATCGTTTCAATCGGTTGGTTGATAGTTGAGATATTTTTGAGCTGATCTTTTTTTTTCACCCCTTTTCTTTCTCATTTTGTAATAACATTCATCGATTTAGAAATTTTTTAATTAAATATTAAAGTTTCATCTTGAAAAATAAATTCGAAATGGATACCTCCTTGTCGACATGTTTTTTACAAGAATTGATGACTATACGATGAATGTTACAATATCTTGTTTGAAAGTATGAATTTTTTCATAGTTATTTGGAACAAGTATCTCAACAATTGGCTCATTAGCTACGTTAATCAAAACTCTGACATGATCTATTGGAAGTTGTATATTGGGTAGCATGTTGCTCTGCATGTTGAAAACCATAGCCCTCACTACAAGGCGATTGGTGGGAGTTGATAAATATAAATCATAGTCATTTTCACCCTGTAAAATATTAGTACAGGATAGTTATCAGTATCTATGTGATTAAAATTTCATATAAACAATTATTATAACATTTTTTACCTTGTCCAAGTTATATTTTTATGGGAATGGCTCACCTAAAAGTTGGTGGGGGTGGGGCAAGATCTTCACGCATTGGTTGTTTTTGAGTTGTTTCTTCTCTTTTCTCCCCCCCCATCAAAATTCCTATCATATCCCTCTAGTACTGTAATTATTCTTGAAACATATATATTGTTTATCTCATATTTTTGATTTCTCCGGTTTGATCCTCCACTTTTTTTTCTTTCTGAAAATATGTTCGGGGTGTCACCCCAAAACCCACACCTCTGACACGAACATAATTTTCTGACTAGTTCAAGGCCATTGAAAGTACATCTGCATCTGGTGCGGTTGTTTTTGATTCCTGTGACTATATCAGAAAGAAAATATTAGAAAATAAGTAGTCCTTGTTATTTAATAGTGATTTAAATCAAATCAAATCTATATTATGTCATACTTACACATGTTTCCCACATTTTTTCTGTGTTTTGATCTATCAACATCCCCTCTTTTTTTAAAAGATCCTCCTTCCATAGTACATGGTGTGGGATGGAAGTGGATTTTGATTTTGATTCATCAATATGCAAATAAATAGAGGAACATGGTTATAGTATTGTTCTATCTCACATAAAAGTATTATGCTTGATTTAAAATACGTACCAATTTTTTATCAAGTGAATCGTAGCCCATCCTTGCTTTACGGTAGGGGTATGCTGGTTTTGATGCCCATTCATTATTTTCAGCACTAAGTTGATGTTTCATAAATAAAAAACTATCAACCAAAGTAATGAATACAAGCAACATCAAACAATGTATTATAAGAAACAATGTGCCTGAAAAGTCTGCTCCCCACGATAGTTGCTGAATACATCCCATGATCCCTGGGATATCAATTGTGCATAAAGATGAGGTGGGTGAAACTTGATTTTCCTTTAGCATCTTTAAGATGATATTTCATTAAAATTATGTGGAAGAATCTATGAATACTTACTGCAAATCTTAATACATATTCCTCGTGTGAGGAATCTACTATAAATTCACTCTGCAATAGATGATAAAGAGTAAGTCAATGTTTTAGTATTTTATTGTTTTTTAATAAATTAATGAAATGATATCATAATGTTATCATAATATCATTCATCATTAGTGTCTTAATCCCAATGAAAACATGGTGCCATGACTATAAATCCATCATCACGCATTTCCATGTGATGATTCCAATGTAGCTACTAAAGATGGCTTTGTTGGGGTTAACATATTGGCCTTGCTTCTTTCATACCACCTTGAATTTGATTCCTTTTTCTTTGCCTTATGGATTTTGGATAACACTGAAAAACTATGGTCCTCTTGTTTTCTATTCACTGTTAGGGTTTCATTTCCTACCATTTCCTTAGAAGTATCAACATTATGTTCCTCCGGAGCACTTGCATCGGCACTGGGACCAACAGAAACAGGTTGAGAAACCTATTGTACATCAGCACTAGGACCAGTAGAAACAGTTTGAGAAACCTCCTGTTGCTCGGCACTAGGACCAGTAATAACAGGTTGAGAGACCTATTGTGCCTCGGGATTTGGCACATCAGTAGGTGTAGAATTCATAATCTACCAAAGTGGTTTAAAATTTAATTTAGATTATCCATATACTGTATCATTCGTTTAGCATCATATGTTCAGCTCGAGAGCTCATTCTCTTCTGGAATCATGTCATTCAGGAGAGCAAATAGTTCCGTAAAACTAGCGTCACTCCACCCATTTCCTGCTTTCAAATTATACAGCTTTAGTATGTCTGACAATGCTATATATTTAGTGCAACCAGTATACAATGGCATCTTTTCACAACTCTTTATCATATCAAACAATTTTGGGATATCATGAAGTTCATCTTCAGCTGTCTTTTTCATTTCCTCAATATTATCTTCATCATCATTCACATTTAAAATCACATCCTCCATAGGATTGAATTCATTATTCATGCTTTTAATCATATAAGATGATCCATAAAATGCGGTGATGTCCCATCCACTACCTGCAATCATTTTTTCACCATTTTTATTCCAACATTTATAACATCAATCTATTCTGTGATAGATCAGGTGGTCTTCCAACTCCTCTAGACTAATTTCTCTTGAATAACAGCAGCGTAAACACAAACAAAGTATTTGATAAGGGTCATATGTATGATATTTTGAAAAACTTGATAAACTCTTTCATGCCATATTCATACTCATTTGTCAACCGAATGGCATTCATCCATTATTTATTCATATTCATCCTATTTGATATAGTAATATTAATATTTTAAAAAATAATTACACATAGGATGTTCAACTAGGGTCATTATCCAACTATAATCAATGTAATTAGCTATGGTAAACAATAACCTTAACTCTCCATGAATTAATTAGGACCAAAGTAGATCACACCATTCTTCCCAACCACCTAATCTATGGAACTAGGTATAAGAAACACTTTCACTTGAATGTTTTAGTATCTCACATGTGATCTATATGCATCGTTTTAAAATTGTTTTTTTAGTGTTTCCCTAGAAACATAATGTCTCTAGTCAATAACTATGGTACTAAACTAATAGATGGTATGACTTTCAATAGAGTGCTTGTGGGTGGAAGGATTAATTACATGTTTTGTTATGGTTATTTGACTATGGTGTCCATAAAGTGTCTCATAGTGTCCTCTAGTGAAGTGGTTTTCTATGATTTAGTGTAATTGCACTAGTAAAAAAGTGGTGATGCCATTGAAATAAGTAATGTTTGGATTGAAATTCAATGACGTAAGAACTACAACATGGAAAACAAATGGCATACCAATCATAGAAAAAAACGCAACACCATACAAACACACAATCGTGCTAACAATCGCAACACTATACAAACCAAACAATCATAATTTTAGATTTTACAAAGCATACCTTATTCAATTCCGTTTGTTAATTCATGGGTTATAATAGATGTTTTATCATCCTAGGTAATTTATTCATTAGTCATGTATATGTAAATTACCAATTTTTACATTCAAATGATCAAGAGGAACCGACCAACATTCAATTCATTTAGTGAGCAAGCAAGGTCCACCAACAACCATGATTTTCAGCGGGGAATTTAGCCCATACACTTCACAACATAATCATCAATATCAAATAATAATAATAGGTGAACAAGAGGAAACCAATGAGTAAGTGGAGAAAAAACATCATGAAGGTTTCGTTCAGTGTGTGATAGAGGTATGTTGGTGACAGAGGAGAGGCCTGCAACAGATGATGTTTCCAACTAAAAAGAAAACATAAAATGAAAAATCACATGTCAAATAATTTTATTTGTCAATAATTATATTTTATTTTCCATCTATGATATTTTTTTCCTATTTATTTTTTTGTGTATTTACTATTTTCCTAGATATTCAACTTGTGAATGGGACATGTCTACTTTTCAAGAGGAATATCATTTTTAATTTACTCTAAATTAGGTGTAAAATATTCAACATTAATTGTATTTTTTCCCAATGGATCGTTGCTATCCCGTAGGGATCATGAACGCCTCTTAGGATAGTGTAAAGTCATGTTAATTATTGGTTATAATTCCATCCTAGATCGTATCATTACATTTCCAAATTTAATTGGCCCATGTCCATTTAAATATAGGATTGGAGAGGTCACGTACTAATATATATAAGGAAAAAGAGAGGTAAAAATTATCCTATGCTCTCAAATACAAGTGATGAAAGATGAATCATACACTAGGTGAGGGGGAACCACCCAAGAGGAGAGGAGGGGGAGGGTGGCATAGCGTAGAGGGGTTTTGGATGAGAAAAGGGAAAAAATCCAGCAAAACATAAAAGTTTAAAGGGTAAGGGGTGGGTTGTATGGGGGGTAGGGGGCTGCAGGGGCTTGGGGGAGGGGGTGTGGGTTTTCCATAGAGGGGTGGGGTTGGGTTGTCCAGGTGGGGGGGGGGGGCTGTAGGGGTGTGGGGGAGGGGATGTGGGTTGTCTAGAGAGGGGTATGGACAATCCACTATGAAACAACCATTAGGTATCCTAAAGAATGAATTGTGAGAGGGGAAAATTATGGGGAAGAGGGGTTTGGGTGATGGGTTCAGGTGGCTAATAAGAAATAGGGGAACCTCATTAAAAAGCCGAAAAAATCTTTTTTCATTTCATGAATAGGGTACATTATGGTGTAGCATAAGGGTCTATTGCATAGTAAACCCTAGGATGTCACATTGTTGAATTAATAAATGGTATACAATGAAACACTAATCCCTTACGTAGAACAATTTAATACTAATCTTGAATTGTGATGTGACTATATTCCTCATGGAATAACATCCACCCCCAAGAAAACAGTATGGAGGGCATAACCTAGCCAACCTCCAACATGATCCAAACCATTAACATAAGGTGTGTCCCATGGATAAACTCACATACATAAATGAGGACCTAAAGAGAAATAACTAATCTAACCTCTAACACAATCTAAATAACTAATACAAGTTATTATTCATGGCTAATATGATTTACTAGAAGTTGATCGTGAGAAGGTCATTAAAGAGCCAAATTACTACATAAGAAGGACTACCAATTTAAGAAATATCCCTCGGATAAATGAACATAGATAAAGCAGATCTTATGGAGGATATAACATCACTTACCTTCAACACAATCAAAACCACTAAAATAATTTATGTCTTGTGTAAAATCACATATACCCTATGATGTATAGCCAAACATAAATATTAAAAAATTTGAAAGACTGTTCACCTTGGTTAAGTATATCAACATTGCAACCCCAAGGTCCCTATACCTAATCCTCATCATAAATATATAATAACTATTAATATATAATGAACAATCGTGGAACATAAGCATCATCCTAGATCTTAGCTAGCTAATGATTGATACCTAGCATCAAGAAAGAGGCTATTACATATGAAGCTCCTATATGACCCATCCTAAGCAGCCTCACTAAACATATCCATAATTAGCATATCCTACAGTTAAGAAATATACCTTGATGATCCCTAAACCTATAGGTAACAATATATCAACAAGAAATCTCATTATACATATTTTGTTACCAACCTACACCACCCCATGTGTGTATTTCCCTACCATTAAGGTCATAAGTAAAACACATTATCATTTACACTAACATCATAATCAACCCATTTCCTTGTACCGTACCTATAAGGGTTCTAAGGGAGATGTCAAAATTTCATATTTTCATGATAAATATTTTCTGTGGGATAATCAATAAAAACTATGTACTCAACATGATATAAGATTTAAAATAATCCTTGATATATCTCACACAAAAACCAACCCACTGGTTATTCCATCACCAGTACCCACCATGGCATCCCCCTAATCAAACTATGTACTACTACCAAAAAGGCCCACAACCTAGGATTTTAAAATCTCTAGTAAAGGCATAACCTTTACCAATAAAGTTTACATCACTATCACTATACCCTAATTAACAATACATATAAAGACCCTTTCCACGTGATTATCACAATTCTTCCCTCACAGATACCTTCATCCATGACCCTTACAACATGATTGACCATAATCCCATTTATATAGTTTCAACCTAGGCTATTAATAATTAATAACATGAACCAATACCACTATAGAGTCCATTATACCAAACTCTACACACCAACTGTCTTTCTCATGAAGAAGAGTAAAATTTCATTACATAAGAGACCGACTAGGGGGAATCTGTGCATTGTAAAGGAGGCTATTGGGACGGTCGTTGGATGAGGAGGGAGTGATGAAGCAAGTCACATGGACAAGGGAATCGTGTAAAGAAGATGAGGCTAAGGAGGTGAAGGAGAAGGAGGAGGCATCCATGACGAAGGAGGATGAGTCAGCGGCTAGAGGAGGAGGAGGAGAAGGTGGAGGAGGAATTGGTGGCAGACGAGGAGGAGAAACAAGGTCGCAGTGGTAGAGGGATTGCGGCATAGTAGGAGGAGAAGGCATCAGTGATGGATGAGGAGGAGTATGGTCGTAGCAGAGGTGGAGGAAAAGGCAGCAGCGGTAGAGGAGGAGGAGGAGGGGTCATTGTAGAGGAGAGGTCAACAGTTCACGGATCTGCTTCCACGAAGGCTTGAACGGGTGTGAGGGAGGAAGGGCTTGTTAAGGTTATTTTATAAAAACTGTTGGAACCTTTATCAGTGCATTTTGAGTAGTGATAAAGATATTCCTTTATCAGCACTAAAATTTTAGTATTGATAAAAAGGTGTTTTATCTAGGCTTTTTTAGTGCTGATAAAGGCATATCTTTATGAGCGCTCAAAAAGCGCTGATAAAACAACAATTTATCAGCACTAAAGTTATAGCACTGGTAAATAGTTATTTTATCAGTTTTTAGGGATGATAAATATTTTACTTTATGAGCACTAAATAGTGCTGATAAATGTATAATTTTATTAATTAATTTATATTATGATATATTTATTTAAAATGAGATATAAGACAAATATATATTTATTTATTAATAATTATAACTATAAAAAGTATATATTTAAAAATATTGGTATATAATTGTTAATATATTTATATTAATATAATTATAATTACAAATGTATTTGAAAAGTATATATATATCATTAAAAAAATATAAAAAAATATATTTATTATTTAAATATATTTAATGAGATTTTATAAGTACATTTTCTAGAACATATATAGTTCATATGGGTAACATTATGAATTAATCAATATACCACATCATGTAATGTACAAATGAACATTCATGTATATGATACATAATATATACCCATATATTCGTTGACCAAATTCATTGGAAAACACACATATATTCCATAATTTTAGTTATAAATACACATATTAAAATATATTATATATTTATAAATAAAATAAATATATTAAATATATTAAATATAACAAATATAATAAATACAATGAATTAATCTAATAAATCTAATAAATCTCTAATAAATATAATAAATATGACAAATATATTTATTATTTAATGAAATTTTTTATAATCTTATAATTATATAATTATATATATATATATATATATAATTATAATATTTAAAATACATTTTTAATTAAAAAATTATATATATATATATATAATTGAATTATTAAAAAATATATATATTAATTATAAGCATTTGTTTTTATTTATTTTATTTAAATAAACATTATTTTTGAAGATAAATATAAAAATTTTATATAAATAATCATTTAAAAACTTTTTTAGCCCTAATAATAGCACTGATAAATGTTCCATTTATCATCATTAATAAAGGGTACACATTTTTTAGTACTTTCTGCTTAGCGCTGATAAAGGGCAGCACTTCCCTTGCCATTTTTTGTGGTAGTAAAGAGAAATGGGATTCATAACATTATGCCATAAAAACATAATCCATTTAGAGAAAGAATATGAATAGTTGAATTGATTAATTCCCCATCAAGTCATTATGAACACCAATGTATGTTATATTTGAAGGGAAATAATTTTTAAAGATATTTAACACATCTTAAGGAAAATATCATTTCTTCTTTAAAACATTCTTTTTAATACCTTAAACCATTTGAAAACCTTTTTATAGCTTTGAAAACTTATGAAGGAATCTTTAGAAATAATAAAAACATTTTTAAAATCCATTTTTCCTTTAGAATTATCTTCAGGTACCTTTTGAGAACATTTTTTAAAACATTTTTTAAAACATTTTGAAAAAAATTGTTTTTTAATACTATATATATGTAACTGAAGAGAGAGGTGGTCAGATTTTACTATAACATTATATTAAGAACCAAGGAGTAGTAAAATGGTACGAAAAATGTGTATTTCTTTAATAAACATTGGATAATGAAACTCATGAATATTCTTGAATGATGGATCATAATATTTCATTAAAGGAAGCATAAACATAAACAATCATGAAAAAACAAGGAGATTTTCTCAATAAACTCTTATAACATGGTGTCTTGGGATCATGATATCCATGTAAGAAAAGGAAATTAAATTAGCCTTATGATATCATTAAAATAAGTATATTCATGATATAACTTTTATAATTAAATTATATACACCTCAAAGAAGATTTTAGGTGAATAACAAAACATGATCCACAAAGAAGGAAAATTGAGACAAAATTGTTTTTACCAATTTGGTAACTTTTGAAAGATAAATACTAGTAAAGAAGGATCATAGAATAGATATTTTAATACACATAAATTTATGTATAATATACATGAAATACAATCATGATAAGTACATACACCACACAAATGGAAAGAGGGTTGAACACAGCTTGTATCTCACAGAAATTAAAAGTGAGATGAAATACCCTTATCTTTTGTCTTGACTCTCTCCGTACTTGTATAATATTCTTATATAATAAATATAAGTTTATTAAAATATTTTAATTAATAATATTCTTATACATAATACCTTATATGGTTTTATTATGACCTTATATTACCCTCTTTTTAACGAACCTATGTTAAAGTTTCACTTCGGGTAATATTTTCTTTTCTCTTCGTATGTGTCTTAATTTGTTATATCATCGGTCCTTATAATTATATAATGACAAAATAATTTATAAAATACATTATATTACTACTATAAATCATTATTTCAAAAATAATTATGAAATATAATACATTGTTCATGGATACAGTAAGCCGTATATACTTATGAATGTTGTTTCCATTTTTATTTTCGTATTGAATGAAATTATGTAAATGAAATGTGTATATATATGTATGTATTTATATATATATATTTATTATATTATCATGAGTATATAATATATATAATATAATTTCATTAAATCTATCCATAATACATTCTATGTGATGTGAGAATGAATCACATTGCTTTGAGGGGGTGGTAGTCCACACTTCCTCAAATGAGATTATCGTCTTAACACCAAATGGAAGGGAAAAAATATGTTTGTTGTAAACATAATACAAAATCTTAAATGCATAATCAATATAATATATTACAAATATAAATAGATTTTCCATCGTAATGTCCACCGTTATTTGTGGTAAAGGATAAATTAATAGTCACCATTTCGTGAGGTAGTAGTTCATCGTACACATAAACAGTATGTTCCACATCCATTAGATGGAGGTGTGTGTAAGTGTAGGTAATAAACATTGTATAAGAAACCATATTATATGGAGGATACTAGTGTTTTACAAAATAAAAAAATAATAAGAGTGGAGGGGTGGATAAGGAAAACAATGGAAAGGAGCTTGAGGGAAGATGTTACCTCTTCATTGGGTAACTCATTTTGGTTAATGCCAAAAGGATTCATTGAGAAAATTTCTTCACAAAGTAAGGCTTCAAGGTCTAATGTAGGCTTCTTTGTAGGCTACTTAGGTAGATAATTTATAATCTTAAATGGTTTTAGAGGTTTGTGAAATGGGTAAAGGTGGTGGCCTTTTATAGGGATGGAAAATGACTCATTTGGAATTTCTAGAAACTAGTTAGGTGTGCACATGTTCTTACCAAAACCAATTATAAAAAACCAACCAAAATAAATAATGGAAGGTTTTTGGCTGAAATATGGATATAAAATGGTTTTTGGAAAACTGTATAAGTTATTTGGGTTGTTAATTGTAATGTTTAGTCCCTAATTAAGCTTAATTTGGCTTTAATCACTGTGATTAATTTTAATCACTTTTTCTAATAATAATGGTGAAAAATTAACATGGATATATTAGAATCTAAATATTAGACTGAATAAAATGGTTTATGTCTGATTTTGGAAATATAATTCATATAAGTGGTAAAATTAATATTAGTGTTTTTTTCTGATGCTTTCAATGGGGTGTGTGGATCCATCTATGAAGATGCACAGTTGTAGCCCCGCATTCCCAATTTCTAAAGGCGGGCAGCATCCATTCCTTGTTTAGGGATGTTTTCTCCTTGATTGAAATGGGATGATGGGATGTTTGTTCTTCCTTCTATGGATTCCTCCTCGGAACTCACCACCTAGTCCTGGTCTCCCTTATAGATTAAGTCATGGCTCATAATTCTCGTTCCTAGTGCCATATATTTGTGGGCTCTGGTTAATTACACTACTTATATTAGGACATTCCATGGGGTCTTGGTTTGGTAGCATCCTTCGGTCAGAGTAGATAAGAACATCAGGCATGTCGGGTCATCTCTGGATGTGTGGACATTGGGGAACCTGTATTCTTACTTAATAGAGGGAATCTCAATATTTCATAACCCATGGCATCACACGTCGAATGTAGGGAATCATATGCCATAGTCATGTATCTAAGGTCTTCCTCAGCTTCCCATGTTTAACACAGGGTATGATGAAAGTTTAACATCTAGTAGAGACGATTATGCCAATGGCGTGCCATCAAAGGTTTTCCTCAGGCATCTCATGTTTATCACGAGGAAGTTCGGGAGTTTAACGTCTTTCGAAGATGAAATGAGAGTGATCAGAACATCCCATAGGGACGAATCAGAGGTGGTGTGTACTGTAGAGGGGATATGTCACACTGTGAATGCTGATCTGGACACCACTAAGGGTGGATCGAGGAGTGTGCACCCTAGAATTGGGGACACCAAGGTTCACCATTGGTTAGGAATAAACCTCGGAGAGGTTTCCTACATACCCTGTGCGGACGACAGAGATCAAAACACACGTAGTTCGAAGGGGTGATGAATTAGGGTGTACACAGAGGACAACAACCCGAATACATGTTGGGGATTACGCATGGATAGTGGCTGAAGTACTGCTATGAGCAGTGAGGAGGTGGAGGATATGATACCACTAGGATGTGGCATCCCGTGTGTGAATCAGGATGGATGAGAGAGGGTTGAATAGAGTGGAGGGGGATTGAGATGGGACTATCATGATGGTGACGGTAGTGTTGGTCTTGACAGTTGAGCAGACTTCCTACGTATCCCCGTGGAAGAAAATCAAAGTCCACGTATTCGGGTATGGGGCATGAGTCGGTGAACCGATGTGAATGCGGACCTGGGGTCCAAGTTGATGGTGGTCTTTAAATTCATGGAGGCTTCTTACATACCTTGCCTTGGTAAATATCAAAGACGACGTAGTTCAGGGGGAGTTGTATAACCGACGTGAAGATGGTCAGAACGCCCAAGTGTTGTTCTTGAACCTCATGGAGGCTTCCTATGTACCTTTTCTTGTCGAGGATCAAAGACCTCGTAGTTTAGGATGGGGCATTTTGGGCTTACGCTTGGAGGTAGCCCAAAATGTTGATGAACCGATGCGAAGATGGTCGGAACCAATGGCGGTTGGGCTTGAACCTTAGGGAGGCTTCCTACATACCATGACATGGCCATGATCAATTACCTCATAGTACAAGTTTGTTTGGGGATTACACTCTAGGCTACCCATGTGCCGCTATAAAGCTGCAATGGTTGATGGGGCGTACACTAGGGAGCTGCCCGGGTGCCGCAATGGAGTGGAAACAGTGTATGGGGATTACGCAAGGAAGCTGATCAGGTGCCGATATGGAGCGACAATGGTGGGTGGGGCTTACGCAAGGAAGCTACGCTGGTTCCGCTATGGAGCGGTAATGGTGGACGGGGCTTTCGCATGGAAGATTCCTGGGTGCCGCTATGGAGAAGCAATGGTGGATGGGGATTATGCAAGGAAGCTTCCCGGGTGCCGTTATGGAGCGACAATGGTGGAAGGGGATTATTCTTGGAAGCTGCACGGGTGCTGCTATAGAGTGGAAATGGTGGATGGGGCTTACACAAGGAAGCTGGCTGTGTGCCGCTATGGATCGGCAATGGTGGATGGGGCTTACGCATGGTAGCTTCCCAGGTTCCACTATGGAATGATAATGGTGGATGGGGCTTACGCAAGGTAGCTTCCTGGGTGTCGCTATGGAGAGACAATGGTATAAGGGGCTTACGTTAGGAAGTTGCCCGTGTGCCGCTATGGAGCGATAATAGTTTATGGGGCTTATGCAAGGTAGCCGCCCGGGTGCTGCTATGGAGAGGCAATGGTGGATGGGGATTACGCAAGTTAGTTGCTCGACTGCCGCTATGGAGCAGCAATGGTGTATGGGCCTTACACAAGGTAGCTCCCTGTGTGCCACAATGGAGTGGCAATGGTGGATGGGGCTTATGCAAGGTAGCTGCCCATGTGCCGTATGGAGTGGCTATGGTAGATGGGGCTTACGCGTGGTACCTTCTAGGGTGCCGCTATGGAGTGGTAATGTTGGATGGGGCTTACGCAAGGAAGATGTCCATAATATCTTCCTCGTGTCTGGCCATGATGGCATCCCAACTCACTAGTGGTTTGAGGTTTTCACCTATGCGCTAGTGCATAAGAGGGATAATGTCAAGGGCATTGGAATTTGTCCGAACAAAGGGAGATGAAAAGTGTGAATCACATGCCCGACATTTAGAATGCAATGAGGGTGGAATGGTGATAGAGGATAACTATTTACGGTGTTCGTAACACAGCATCTATATCGCATTATCCTCACATGAGGAAAAAAAATGAGGGTCGACTTCTGACTGTGTTCGAAACATAGGACCTGACTCAAAGTGTTGTCCAATGTCTTACGGGGCATTGGCCCAGGACGGTAGGTGAGATGATGCAGCATGGGACCAGGTAGTTAGGGGATCCCTTCAGACAAGGAATAGGATGAATATCCGAATGAAGGACACTAAAAGTGTGAGGTTGAGTGATGGAATGTTTGAAAAGATTCCAACATGCTTGAAATTACACCATTCTAATCCTGGTATTAGGCATCTTATTCTGGGAGCATAAGGAATCTCTTGTTTGGAAAAAGAGGCATCTTATTATTCAACGGTAGGAAATGTTGTAGTTTATAGTCATGTAGAGAGGACTATTGGAAACTTATTCTTGGAGCATAAGGAATCTCTCATATAGTGCAAGAGGAATCCTATATTTGTCACATTGAGAATACTATAATTTAAAGTCATGTAAATAGGACTTTTAGTGTCTTATGATTGGAGCACAAGGCATCTCTCGTATAGAGCAAGAGGCATCCTATGTTTGGAACAGAGTGTGTACAAAAGTTTATAGTCATGTACATAGGACTGTTAGCATCTCATGCTTGGAGAAAAACACTTCTCTCGTATAGAGCAAGAGACATCTTATGTTTCGAACATAGGGATTACTACTGTTTAAAGTCATGTAGATAGGAATATTGGTATATGGTTCCTAATAATGGATGGTGTTGGGCTTACACAAGGGCGGTCCTTTCAGGTTCAACCTGGTAGTGGAGCCATGTGATATGGTTTGGAGGAGTTGCCTGAGGTATGGTTCAACTCAAGATACTCAGGGAATTGATGTTGAGGATCTCAACTCACTACATGGGAAACGAACCAAGAGGAATATTTCGACTCAAGGTGTTTCATGGTGTGTGGAGGAGTATATAGAATCATTGCTATTCCTCAGGTGGATGGTGGGTGCACATGAGGGCACAATGGAAAATACCGACGTCCCGGCCTGAAAGGTTCATGGTGGGACCCTCTATTTTTCATGGGGTTTGATGACGGTAGCGAAGGGCCTGACCTGGAGGGCTGGGACCCCAGCCTGACACTGACCTTGGGCGGGGAGCGGGGGCACAACCCCTACGGTATGGACCAGTGGGTGAAGGCCTATATACTGTTGCACATAATAGGATCGACATGCAGGATGGGATACAAGCAATAACGAGTGGTTACGCACAATAAGGTAAGCATGCACGCAATAGGGTAGGCGTGTGCACAATTGAGGCAGAAGCGCGGAAAACATTGTGTCAGCGCGAAATCAGGGAGATTTGGAACGAAAAAGGGGCGGTGTGCGCGCAATAGGGGTGCGATGTGTGATAAATGGGAGATGGGCGTGCAATAGTCGGTTGTGTGTGCAATAGAGTGGCTGCGCACGCAATATGGAAGGAATTGCACGCGATGGGTGAGGATTGCACGCAATTGGATAGGGGAAACCTTTGGTGCACGAAAAAAAAACACATCGTGGAACTGTTGCATGAAAAAATAATGTTTTGCACACAAAATTGGGAGGGTTCCCCCTTTATGCGAAAAAGTGATATTTTGTGTTCACTACTACAAACACGGCCTTTATCAGTGCTAAAAATGGCTTTTATCAGTGCTAGAAAAGCACTGATAAAGCCAGCGTAGATAAAGGGGGGTCCCCTTTATCAGCGCTCTGAAAAGCGCTGATATAGGACCCCTTTATAAGGGCTAAAAAAAGCGCTGATAAATGGGTCTTTTATCAGCGCTTTTTTTAGCGCTGATAAAGGGGTCCTATATAACCGCTTCCTTTATCAGCACTCTCATTTTAGCGCTGATAAAGGACCCTTTTATCAGCACTTTTAAAAAAGCGCTGATAAAAGTTTAAAAAAATTAAAAAAATTTAAAAAAAATTTAAAAAATTTAAAAAATACTGCCAATCGGGGGGGCTTTTATAGCGCTTGAACCCCCCCCCCCCCTCATTTTACAGCGCTTTTCGTCCCCTATACAACACCCCACGAACCCCACGCACCCCCCTCCACCCTTTAACAGCGCTTGCTCCAATATTCCCCATGCACGCGCACCCCTACCTCCACCAGGATTTGAACTCGAGACCTCCCCCCTGCGCGCCTAAGCCCTTACAACTGCTCTATTTTGATTTGCTTTACAATTCATGATATCTTTATATATATATATTTATATATTTAGTTATATTTATTCGTATAGTATTATATATTTATATTAATATATATATAGTTATATTATAATATATATATAGTTATATTATAATATATATAGTAATATATATAGTAATATTAATATAGATATATAGTGGTATTAATATATATCTATATTTATATATATATATATAGTTATATTTATTTGTATAGTAATATATATTTATATTAATATATATTTATATTAACATATATATAGTTATATTAACATATATATAGTTATATTAACATATATATAGTTATATTAACATATATATAGTTATATGAATATATATTTATATAGTTATATTAATATATATATAGTGATATTAATATATATATTTATGGTGATATTAATATATATATTTATAGTAATACTAATATATATATGTAGTTATATTAATATATATATAGTTATTATATTAATATATATATAGTTAGATTAATATATATATATATATATATATATATAGTTAGATTAATATATAGGTATATAAATATTCATATATTGGTATTTTATATAAAATGGATGTTATTTATTATTTAGATAAAGCTAATATATTTTATTTGTAAATATATTTTATTATTTATATTTATAATTAAATTTTTAGGTGTGAATATTTAAAAAATATGAATATATTGTTATATATTTGATTATAAAAAGCAGTGCATTATAAAAAATGATGAAATTTCAAAGACATAATATTAATATGAATGTAATACCTTGGAATAAATTCAAACCCCACCAAAAAAATCCAATAATACCCCCTTAAACGAGGGTGAAAATCCACAAAATGTTAAAAAATCGGGGTACCCCGACAAAAAACTCAGTTTTGGAGGCCTTCTGGGCCTCTTTTGGCCTCGAAAATCGCTTAACTGGGGTTTTCCCCAGTCACCACGACGTAGAGCTCGTCGCAGGCTTCGATTTGATATGTGGTAGAGCTCAAACGGACAGCCAGATCAAAAGTTATGGCCGTTTGAAGTTTGAGTTGCGTTTTCAACATATTTTGGATCTTTTTTTAATTTTTTTTTAATTTGTTTAGTACTCAAATTGTTATTAAATGACTATTACTCCATAATGATTATCAAAATATTAATTAAAAATATTTTTTTAATTTTTTAAGAATTCATTTTCACTAAATATCTTAAATATTAAGTATAATAAGTGTAAATGTACATTTATACTTATCTAAAATATATTTAAAAATTATATATTATATTTATATAACAATATAACTATATTTATATATTAATATATATATATATATATATTTTGAAGCCAACCCTTTATCAGTGCTAAAAAAAGCGCTGATAAAGGCCCCCTTTATCAGTACTACTAAGCAAGCGCTGATAAAGGGGGGCCCTTTATCAGCGCTAACAAAAGCGCTGATAAAGGGGGGTCCCTTTATCAGCACTAAAAAAAAGCGCTGATAAAGGGGTGCCTTTATCAGCGCTTTTTTGTTAGCGCTGATAAAAGGGGGCGCTGCGAAAAACTGTTTTTGTGGTAGTGGATCCAAAGAGGGAATTTTCCGTGTGGGTGTGGAAAATTCGGACATACGTGCATCAGACTGGCAGTTGACCTCCTAGCTCTTCCAGAAGAAGGGGGTGCACTTGTATTTATAGGTGGAAACACGGGAGGAGGTCCTCGGAAGATTCCACATGCACATGTAGTTTTCCACGAGAGGCGGTGTGCGTAAAATTCTGCGTGTGCTAGGTGGGGCATGGAAAATTCCGCACGCACCAGCCGGGGCGCGGAAAATTCCACATCCGAAGATCGGTGCATGTAAAATTCCATGTACACAAGGCGGGGCGTGTAATATTCCATGAACACAAATATTTTTCTACGTGAGATTCCCTTTTTACGTGAAAGATTCACTTTTTACGTGGAAATCCATACTTTTCCCCTAAACCGTCCAGGATGGCCATTTCCAGGAGCCCGACTTCAAACAGCCATAACTGCAGATCTGTAACTCTGTTTGGGTTCCAAACTAGTCAAATAAAAGCTTGTGGAATGAGATACGCTATGGGATCATTTATGGGAGCATTTGGAAATTTTTTGGAAGTGTTTTTTTGGTGTCAACAGTGTTATTCTTGCAGACGGGGTGAAATAATAGGGTTTTAAAGTATGAAAAAGTTCAAAAGTTTGTTAAGATTTTATATTCAGTTACCAAGTGAAATTGATTCTAATGAATTAAATTGTATTAATATATTTAATATTTCACTAGTTTTACCATAAAACATATTTAAAATAACATTTAGCATTAATATTTAATTATAAAAAAATAAAATTTTGACTAAAAAATTGTATTTTTCACTATTCATCAAAAAAAGAAGTTTCTCAGAAAAATCATCAAAATTCACCCCTGTATAATTTTGATGTTCTAAATTAAAAAATATAGTTTATTTTATCAAATCAAATTTCTAGATATCTATAAAATTACTTTCATTATTATAATCTATTAATTCAAGAAAATAGTGTTTTTAACTATAGAAGGACTTTACCAAAAATCATATCTTTTATTATTAACATGTTTTATTTATATAAACAAATTATAAAAAATATTTGAAAAGTAGTTATTACTATTCAAATTACTATGTTTGACCACTATGTTATAATTATTGTATTTAAATAAATAAAATAATAAAAAGTGGTTTTTCGTAGAAACTTAGTGTTGCATATAGCATATGCCAACTCAGTGTTGCATGCATCGTACACTAAGTCAGTGTTGCATGTAATGTACAACAATCCTATGTTGTGTGTGAAAGGAATCTTCAACTTACTGAATTATGAGATATAAATGAAAATATAAATTTATTCAAAAAATAGGTCCATAAAAACATAGTTTGTTACAATCTACCATCCTTAAAAATGATTTTTTGCCTTCATATTTGTCACTCAGATATAAACAAATAAAGATACTTTGGTTTCATCATATATTCAAGTTCCCATGTAGCTTCCTCTAACTAGTGATTTCTCCAAAAATCTTGGACCAAGTGAGTGATGTTGTTTTATAGAACTTTCTCTCATCAGTCCTGAATTTCAATAGGTCACTCCTCATAAGAAAGATCATTCTCCAGCTATATATCCTCTGAGTTCAGTACATGTGAAGGGTTAGGTATGTACATCATCGGGAGTGATACATGGAACACATCATGGACTTGAGATAGATATGTAGAAAGTTCCAAGTGATAGGATACCATCCCAATACGATCAAGAATTCCAAAGGGGCAAATATACCGTGGGATTAATTTCACATTCTTCCTAAATATAAAAACTTTTTTCTAGGGTGAGATTCAGTGAAACCCCTTGTCACCAACATCAAACTCTAGATCATGTCAATAGTTATCAACATAATGTTTCTGCCGATTTTGAGCTTCCATGATATGTTGTTGAATGGTTCCAACCTTCTCGACCATTTCATCAGCAATCTCAATTCCCAAATTATTTCTTTCCTCCCACATCATCCCAATATTTTGAATCTCTAAATTTCATCCCATATAGGCCTTCATAGAGTTCCATTTTAATACTTCAGTGAAAGATTTTTTTGTAATAAAACTCAACCATAGGAAGGTGTTGATCCAAACCACCTTTGAAATTTAGAGAACAAGATATCGATATAACATCTAGGGTTTGAATTGTTCTTTCAGACTGAACATCTATTTGAGGATGATAAGTCATGCTGAAACTCAATTTTGTATCAACATATTTCTAAAGACATCGCTAGAAATTTGAGGTAATCCTCATATCCCAATCTTATACAATGGAATGTGGTACTACCTGAAACCTTACCACTTCCTTACTGTATATTCTAGAAAGGTTATCTAGAGTGAAATCTTCTCTGATATTAATATGCAAAATTACTTAGTAAGGTGATCAAATACCACCCATATAGAATTAAACCCTTCATAGGTTTTTTGTAGTCCAACAACAAAATCCATAGTGATGTTCTCCCATTTCCATTCTAGTATGGGTAAGGGATGCAACATCCCTTTCAACTTTTTTCATTCATCCTTAACTTGTTGTCATACCAAATACCAATATACAAACTCCATGATATCTCTATTCATGCCATCCCACCAAATGTATTCTTTCAAATCCCTATACATCTTTATACTTCTAGGATGAATAGAGAATGAAGAACTATGAGCTTCCTCAAACTACTTATTATTTAAATTTATCATAGAAGAAACACATACAATGTTCCTAAAACTTATCATTACATCCTAATCAAGATTAAAACTGAGAACATTTATGACCTTATTTTGAAGATCTTCATCTTCGTTCTATTCCTCCTTTATCTTCACTTGGATAGAGGGTTGAACATTCAGTTGAGAAAGATAAAATTTTCCCCCTTCCATTAGGATTTCTAGATCCATCCTTCTCAAATCCAGATATATTGGTCATTTTGTGATCCTCATCATCGATAAGCTATAATGATTTTTTTGACTCAAAGAACTGGTCACATTGTTCTCTTTCCCAGGGTGGTAATGTATTGAGTAGTCATAATCAATTATCAACTCTAACCTTCTTCTCTAGCGCATGTTCAACTCCTTCTATGGGAATATATATTTTAGACATTTATAATCAGTATATATATCACACTTTCACCCATAAAGATAATGACTTCATATCATTAATGAAGAAAATTACCGCTGCTAACTCCAAATCAGGAGTTGGGTAATTTTTATCATTTATCTTCAACTATTGTGAGGCATAGGATACAACCATGTTATATTTAATAAGAACACATCCCAATCCCAATCATGGATGAAATGATATAGATTAAAAACCCTTCTCCACTATAGGGTATTGTATGTGAAGGTGCACTAACAAACCTTATCCTCAATTCCTTGAAATTTTCCTCACATTCATGTATCCAGAGGAACTTAACACCCATCTGAGTTAACTTGGTCATAGGATTAGATAGTCATGAAAAATTCTCCTCAAAATATCGATAATATCCAGATAAAATGAGAAAGCTAAGAATCTCAGTCACTATGGTTAGTCTAGTTCACTTTCAATAGCCTCCATATTTTATGGATCTACAATTATACCATCTATTGGGTTTATGTGACCCAAAAATGAAACCTTTTCTAGCCAAAATTTAATCTTTGTAAATTTTACATACAACTTTTTCTTCCATAGGGTCTTCTGTACAATTCTAAATTGATATTCATACTATTCATTTCTCCTTTAATATATAATAATATCATCTATAAATACTACCACAAACTTGTTGTGGTAATCTCTAAAAACTCTATTCATTAAATCCATGAAGATAGTAGGGGAATTAGTAATACAAAAAGGCATCACTATATATTCGTAGTGACCATACCTTGTATAGAATGACGTCTTGGGTATATATTCATTTAGGAACCTCAATTAATGATATAATTAATGAAGGTAAGTCTTTGATAAGTATTGAGATCCACACAGTTGATCAAAGAAGTCATCGATACGTGGAATATGATACTCGTTATTTATTGTGATCTTGTTCAACTACTGATAATCAATGCAGAGTCACGTCGAACCATATTTATTTTTCATAAAAATAATCAATGAACCCTAAGGCGACACACTTGGATGAATGACTCCCTTATCAATGTTTTCTTGGAGTTTTTTCTTTGATTCCTGCAACTCAATCAGGTCCATTCTATAAGGTGTCTTTGAAATTGGTGTGAACAAGCTATAAGTTCTATCATGAACTCAACTTCAAATTTTGGTGGAAGACTAGGAAAATATTTTGGAAAGACACCCACAAAATCCTGAACAATATACATATCATTGATGTTGATCTTCTCCCCAACCATTTGATATAAACAACCCTTTTGAATTGGAATTAATACCCATACACTGGATGTAATCTCCATAGGAATTTCAGACTTATATTCACATTGATTGATGATCATAAGAGGACTTTAAAAATCAAATAAAACTTCCCTTTCTTGATAGTTTATGTCGGATTTATGAAGATAAATACAATCCATGACTAAGATAAAATCATATTCGAAAAAAGGAAGAATGATAAGATTTTCAAGAAGCACATTACCATAAACTTCTACCGAGGAGGAATCATAGATTTGAGGTGGAATCATTGTAATATTAGGGGTTTTTCACAAAAATTCCACCTTTATTTATTTTTTGAGGAATCACAACACCCTTAGAAAATTATGTAGATACGAAAGATTGGGAAGATCAATAGTCAAATATGACATTAGCATTTAAAGGGTAGATGGTAGGTGTACCTTTCATCACATCGTTATTGCGCCCCTCATCAGAAATATAATTTGCATGATATTTCTCCATATCCGTTTTCTTAAGGGGTTGATGATGTCGATAATCATCACCAACCCTTGGGTTTGGTCAGTGGTTGGAATAATACCTATTCTCTTTACACATGAAGCACTAAACCATTGGAGGTTCATTATATGAGGTTCTTTCTCCATTAGCATTTTGAGAAAAAATATTCCCATCACCTCAGTAATAAATTTCTGATGGCCTTCCCTTACACACTTAAAAAATCTATTATATCCCCTAGGGAAATTTCCTCCATGCTTCTTCCCACACTTAGAGCATAAAGGAATGTTCATCTTCTTTTTTCTATGGTTTTTAGTGTTTCCATTAAACTCCATCTTCGTCTTCTTATCAAATCCATGATATTGATATGTGACTCCAACCTCTATTTCAACCTTGATTCCACAACACACAATATCTTTGTAGATAATAAAGTCTCTTATAGCCAAAACCTGTATGACACTTGTCATTACTCCACCAAAGAACCTATCAATTTCATTTTCATGTTGGATGATAATCACTGAAGTATAACTCACTAGTATCATGAAATTAGCCTCATAGGTACCAACATACTCATCATCCATTTTCTTAAACTCAATGAACTTTTTCTACATGATTGAATGAAAAATTAGAAGAAATTACTTATTGAAAAATAAGTTATTGAACTCATCCCAAACCATGGATTCAATCTCATAATACTGCCTTGTATTCTTTATTAGTGTCCACCACTAATCTGATTCATCTTTTAATCGATAAATAGTCATAATAAATTTTTCATGCTCCATACATTGAATAATAAAGAATATATTTTAAGTGGTAATAATCCACTATTTAGAAAAAGGTGGATCAGGAGACCCTCTGAAAGAAGGTGGATGTTTCCTCATGAAAGACTCAAAAGACTTGTGTTCCAACTTTTTCTAATTTGGAAGCCACCATGATTCATAGCTTGAGAAATATGGGTGAGAATAGAAAAAATATTTTTCATTCCATCTCCCATATCATTTGGTTTCTTAGGAAGAAAATCATTTCATTTTCCATCACAATCTAAAATAACATGACTCATTCAGGTTCCATCCATTGACTAAAAAAGTATAGAGTAAGAAATATTTATCATAATGAGGAATCACATAATCCTGAAAAAATACTTGCAGAGTGTCTACCTTATGACACATTCATTAATCTATGAAAACTCTGGTTGATCCTAGGTTATTCATAGTCAATTTAGGTTTAAATTCTTCATAATGGTTCATGAAGAGGTTGTAAATTCCCAAATTATATACCCTTGGAGTGTCAAACCAGGTGTGAAGCATGAAACATTGTCGTGTACCAAATTAACCTGAGTCCATCCCAAAACATCTTGTTAGAGTTGTTACCCCTAGTTACATCTATTCCAGATCCACATACACTTTTAGTATCCAGACATGTATGTATTACTAGGAAACCACTCACTCTTCCCTTCATCAAAATTCCATAACATTTTCCTATACATTGAATCAACCCTATAACTATCCTTAGAAATGTCCTTATGGTTCTCAACAATGTTTTATCATCCTAGTTTCGAAAGGCTAACAGAAATTTTCCTTTGATACCATCTATAGATACCCACACATTATAAACATTAACTTTACGTAAATTTTTCAGAATACTTAAACATTTTACAAAAAAATGTCAGAAGATTGTACTAGTCTATTGCCTTTGGAAACATGGAATAAATAAAAACTAATACACAAGTAAGCTACAATATCTCCCACAAAGTTTTTCTTAACTAGAACCTTTCCTATACACCTCAATCCTAATACATATCTTCACAACCTGGGAAAGGAAACATAAAAAGGGGTCAACTCAAATGCTCAGTAAGGGTAAATAAGGGAGGCATGTAAGATTAATCATTAGAATAAGGGTATGAGAACATGATTATGAAGATAGATGATTATACCCTTCATTTCAAAGATTATAATAGATATCATGGTATAGAGATTGGCAGTTCACAGGACATGAATCATAATGGAATAAAGGGAATATTCCATGAAAGCATAACATAAGAATAAGACATGGAATTGTGGAAAAACATAATAATATAATAATTTCCATATTAGAAAAGGAATAGTTTCTAAGACCATCTTATTGGAAAAATTCCTTCACTAAACTGGGTGGACCTCCATTATGGCCATATATTACTGAATCGAGTAAACCCTCATTCCAGCACAATATTAATGATCCAATTAAAACCTCATTATAAACCTATATTATTGAACCATGTAAACCCTCATTACATCCTTGTCTATCTCATGATATATACATCTTTACCCTATTCATTAGAGGGAGATATGGGTCCCACCCATCACATAATAAAATCATACATACATTTGCAACAAGATCATAAATGAACATATCATAACCAATGAAATGAAATGGGTTTCATAAACATTTAAACACATCATAACCTTTGAAAAGAGACATCTTTCATATTCATTTCATCATAAATATAACCCATGAAAAAAAAGTGGGTTTCAAAATCATATAACCCATGAAAGAGAAACGAGTTTTATAACATCATGTCATAAAAACATAATCTATCAAGAGAAAGAATATGATTGGATACATTGAAAAATAACACATAATGGAATGATTGAAAACAATGTATGTTATCTTATAAGATAAATAATTTTTAAATATCCTTTAAAAATACTTCTTGAGGAAAATATAATTTATTCTTTATAAAATTATATTCATTACATTAATCCTTTTGAAAACATTTTTATTTGAATTTTTACTATAATACTTTAGAAGGATGATTTTAAAACAATAAAAAAAATTAAAATCCATTTTTACATGATAATTATCTTCATGTATCTTTTGAAAACATTTTTGAAAACATTTTGAAAACATGGTTTTTTTAATACAATAGATTTTCAACCGGGGAGTGAGGTGGTCAGATTTTACTAAAACATTATCTTAAGTACCAAAGAGTGGGAAATGATGGTACTAAAAAAATATGATATCTTGAATAAATATAGGATAAGTAATGTCCTGAATATTCATAAATGATGGATTTTGTTATTTCATCAAAGAAGCATAAATATAAACAATCTCAAAAAAACAAGGAGATTATCTCAATAAACTCTTACAACATGGTGACTTGGGATCATACTATCCATGTAAGAAAAGTAAATTAAATAAAGAATAATATATCATTAAAATAATTAAATTCTTGATATAACATTTAAAATTAAATTAAATACTCCTTGAAGAATATTTTAGGTGCATAATGAAACATGAGTCTCAAAGAAGGAAATTGAGACAAAACTGTTTTACCGATTTGGTCAGTTTTGAAAGTTAAACTTCATGAAATAAAAATCATAGAATGGATATGAAAAAAACCATAAATTTAAGTAAAATATACCTAGAATAAAATCATGATAAGTATATACACCACTCAAAAGGAAAGATTGTAAAATATAGCTTGTATCTCACAAAAATGAAAAGTGAGATGAAATCCCCTTACCTTGTTTCTTGACTCTCTCTGTACTCGTACAATATTCCTAAATAAAAAATATAAGTTTATTATAAATATTTTACAGAATAATATTCTTATACATAATAATATATATGGTTTTATTATGACCTTATATTACCTACTTGATAACGATCCTATGTTAAAGTTTCACATCTGGTAATATTCACTTTGTTCATTGCATGTGTCTTAATTTGTTATATTGTTGGTTCTTATAATTTGATCATGATTAAAGAATGTAGAAAATATATTATATTAATATTATAATAATTTATATTTTAAATAATAATGAAATGTAACACACCATTCATGGAGATAATATGCCATACGTACGCATGAACGATGTTTCCGTTTTTATTTTTGTATTGAAAAAAAGTATGTAAATAAAATATGTATATATATGAATTGATATATACATAATTATTAAAGTATCATTAATATTTAATATATATCACAAAATTTCATAAAACCCTTCCTTAATATAGTCAATGTTGTTTATAATTGAATAACATCGCTTTGAGGGGGTGGTAGTCCACACTTCCTCAAATGATATTATTGTCTTAACACCAAATTTAAAGTAAAAAGGTTGTGTGTTGGAAAAGGAATAAAAAATAATAAATTCATAAGATATATAATCTATTACATATATAAATAGATTTTGTATCATAATGGAAACCATGATTTGTGGTATAGGATAAATGAACAATCATCGTTTCGTTAGGCAATAGTTCTCCATACACAGAAACAGTATATTCAACTGCCATTACATTGAGGTGTGTTTAAGTGTAGGTAAGAAGCATTAAATAATAACATCCTAGTATATGTATTATACTGGTGCTTTCACATAGTAATTGAATAAGGATAGGGGATTTGGTGGATAAGGAAAATAAAGGAAAATAGCTTGAGAAAAGACGTTACCTCTTAATCGGGTAACTCCTTTAGGTATATGCCAAAAGGCTTCCTTTAGACATTTTTTCTCCCAAAGAGAGGATTCATGGTCGAAGGGAGTATTTTTGGGAGGATACATAGAAAGATATTGGATGAAATTATAAAGTTTTATAGGTGTGAGAAATGGGTAGAGTTGGTGGACATTTATTTGGAAGGAAAAGAACTCATTTGAAATTTGTTGAAACAAGTTAGTTATGAACATGTTCATACCTAAAAAAAATCATAAAAAAACTCTACAATGAAAGATTTGTTTTCCTAAATATGGATATAAAATGGGGGTTTGACATGTTTTATTTCATTTGGATCCTTAATTGTAAGGTTTAGTCCTTAATTAAGCTTAATTCGGCCTTAAACATTGTGATTAATTTTAATCACTTTTACTAATAATTTTGGCGAGACATTAATATTGCCTTATTAGAATATGAATTTTACAAAAAATACAACGGAATATTTATGATATGTTAAATTCAATTCCCAGAATCAGAAAAATTAAGATTATTGTTATTCTCACAGACAAGACTAAATAATAGGGCTTTATAGTATGCAAAATCTCAAATGTTTGTTACGGTTTTAAATTAAATTAAATAGTTAAATTGATTAAAAATAATTAAATTTTATTAATATATGTAATTTTAATCAAATTTTACCATAGAAAATATTTATAATATCATTTATCATTAATAATTAATTAGAAAAAAAGGCATTTTTTTACTAAAAAGCAGTATTTTCACTATTCATCAAAAAAGATGTTTCTATGTAAATTCTAAAAAATCCACCCTAGGATAATTTAGACATTATAATTACAAAAATATTAAGATTATTTTATAAAATTTAATTTCTAGATATCTATCAAATTAATTTCATTATTATAATCTATTTATTCAACAAAATGATGTTTTTAAACATAGAAGGACTTTATGAAAAATACTATCTTTTATTATCAACATATTTTATTTATATAAAACAATTACAAAAAATATTTTAAAAGTAGTTATTAATATTTATTTTACTATTTTTACCCACTAGGTTATAATTACCTTATTTAAATATATAAAACAATAAAATGAGATGTTTCGTAGAAACTCAGTGTTGCATATATCATACGCCAACTCAGTGTTGCATGCATCATACACCATGTTGGTGTTGTATGTAATGTATGCCAAGATGGTGTTTCATTTGAAAGGAATATTTAACTTAGTTTATTTTATGATAAAAATTAAAATTAAAATTTATTCAAAAAAAGGTTCATAAAAACTCAGTGTGTTACTGTATGGATCAACACCTTAGGATGTTTTGGGTCATCCCCAACATGTCTTCTACATTCCACTCGTGAGACCCAAAAACAACATGGTAGATAATAGAACCTTAGGTTGTTTTGGGTATTCCCTGGAATCTATACCTCATTCACTTATTCATCTGAAGTCCTAGAAGTAATACTTTAAACTGGACATCATTTTACATCCTTAACACATGTTGTTGAACTTCCCAGAAGACGTCTTTACCACATGATGTTGAACTGTAAGGAACATTTTACTTAGAAAATGGTTCAATGCATATGAAAATATGGTCTGATATAAAATACCCTAAACTATATCACAATAATGGCCTATTTTGAAATAACTTAAAAAAACAATTAAAAGAGACACAATTCTCTCTAGGTTAAAAACCTGAAAAGGGATCCCTGGAAAAGATTCATGTCTCTACTCGCTGGATATGTATTTTGTGTGATCCAAGAAAGTGGATAATTTATAATATGTAAAAAAAATAAAAATTTTCAGGTAAAGACCTCATAAATGGGACACTTGAGCCAAATCCAAGTACAATCCTACTAAGATTTAACCATATGAAACTTGGGAAAAAGTTAGGGATGAAACAGATAAGATAAAATTATTGTAAGGATTTTCTATCCTTAGAAAAATCAATTTAGGCCCTCTAGGTACATTGATCTTAGTAAAAATTTAGAGTACATCTCTATTTCTTGGGAACCGCCTATGGGAAACTAGTACTCTCATGCCTTAAAACTATATGAGACTTGGTCCATCCAGTAGGACCTTAAACTGTTCAAAGTTGCCTATTTTTTTAGGCCTAAAATGTTGAATGAGAGCCAGATCCATGTAATATCTCCACTAAAACATGGGTATCTATCCATGATTCCATCACAAAATAATGACATTACCCTTCCAGCATATGAGATAGATCAACATAATGGTATTTATTATAGAGTTATTCATTCATGAACCTATTTTCCCTATGTATGTGCTTGATCTGCATAGAAATATTTCATCCTAGAAATTAATAATTCTTAATTCTCATTCCCTTGAGAGACAAAGTGATTTGCATGCCTCTTATCTTGGATTAATCCAAAAATCCATTTTCATACCATTCCTGTCATTTGTACCTACTCTCCAATTTAGAGTATCCATGCCTCAAGATGAGTTTATTTATATGGGATACGCAATTCCTTAAACATATCACCCATATTAGAAATCCAATGTATATCCATTCCAGTAACATAGATGCCTTGAGATGATAATCTTCTCTTAGTGGTGATCATTGGCCCTTTAGATGTTCATGAACATGGAAAAGCGATCTCAATTTACCTTATAATCAGATTCTTTTCATTCCAATAAATCAAATACTAGGGGGGTGGTTTGTTGGTACCCATAATTGTGTATAAAAAACATTTCCATAAGTGAATGAATAAGTATAAAGACCATAAAAAATAATGATATATTTTACATTAAAGGCTTGGAATTGGAATGGGATTCATTTTATAAGGTTTTATAATTTGTCCCTTATTATACAAATTTTTATTATATAATTATTATAACTTTTTTGGTATTCATTTAGTTAAAAATATTGGTTTGAAAAGGATAGTTATCCAAGATAGATCGACCCAAGCTCATATGGGATTCACCTCAACCATGCCTTGGGAGCCAGTTTGGCTAGCTAACACATGGGGAAAATGGTGTGCAGAGAAGAACACATACAAAGGGGGTTGAGCCATGCCACGTGTTGGCAGCGTAGTGTAAGAGATTAACCACACAAGGTAGTTCCATAAAAATTTGAGAGAATAACCCAATACTCACTTATATATGGATAAATATGTTCTTTGGATTATCATGTAAAGTCTATACCTACTGCAACTCTAATGTGGGAAAAACACATCACAATCACTATTCGTTTGTAAAAATTATGGATTGAGGATCAACTATCTATTCAAACTGATCAGTGCCATATGATCATACCTCAACATCGTCTTCAACCTCCTACACACCCATTTCACTCCAAAAACCACTGGTTTGAGAACAAGACACTCGACATCAACTATAACACTTGATGACCTTCATGAAATCCACCCCCAAAGATCAATACAAGCAACCCAGGCACACTCGGCCATCCAAATCAAATCCTGAAAAATTTCATGTCAGGGTCTACTCAAAGAAAATTCTAATCCATGGCATTATTTTCATCAATCGCATGAGTTCTCAAGTATCGCGTGATCCTGAATCTATTGAGCCATTGTTCATTCAATCTATGTCTTACATGCATGAGTTTGTTTTGAAGTACGAAATCCACCAGCCAAAAAACCTTCATTTGGAGCTATCACATGAAGTATTATGGATCATACGAGTCATTTATCACTGATGATTCATGTGAATGAAAAATGGATCACACTATTGAAGTGATTATAATGGAAGACGTGATGAAATCATAGGGTTGACATGAAAAAGAGCGCATCTATTCACCATAAGATCCGCCCATCTTCTATAATATCATATATAGATGGCCAATCATGTGAACCCACCAAATCCATCATGACAAATTGATCATGTGCAGTCATCCAATATCTAATTCCTCAACACCATACAAACCATTAATGTTATTTCTTTGTAGAAAATAGCTAAACTGAAGTATCTATTTAAGTTAAGTCAATCATGGGATCATGAGTGATCATTTGCGTATGTATTAGTGTCATGATATTGAGGGATGTTTCTCATTTTAATACATTTATAATTAACTAAGTATTCACATAAAAAATAATTCCCAATTGTGAGTGCACTCTTGTTTTTCATATGAAGCTTCTCTACCACCCCAAGATAGTGCACAATGCACCCTTACCAAGTAAAGTTGTTGGAATATTTGTTAACCTCCACCTATATAAACCAATGATCCCTTTAAAAGAAGACACACAAATGAGAGGAAGGGGTTATTGAGAGAAGAAAATTCAAAGATGTAAAATAGAGAGGAAGGATTAGCTACTACCTTCAGCGGTATTCTTGAGTTAATCATGAGACCCATCATGGGATACCCTTAACATGATCCCATAATGTTTTGAACATCATGTGATGATATTATGAAGATCCATGATCCTATAAACCCACTTAAATTTTTATGAGAGTAATTCTTATGAAACCCCTATCATGGTGTATGCCACTCTTAGTTTGAGCATCTAGGACATATATCCATTTATGCATTCCCTCTCTGTGTGTGATGCCTCCATGTAGTTTCTACAAGGATATCACGTAAACCCTCAGAATCATGATGTTTTCATATAGCCTTATATGTTTTTTCATTGAAATGTAATCAGTTTTACATACTCCCCTTGGTCGCATGATAGCCTCATAGAGACTAAATAACCTCATCCATGAACCCTCTCCCATGTTGTAGATATAATATATATCCCATGAACATGTTTTTATAATGCCTCACAAGACACCCTTTACATCACATAATTCACATGAGCAATTAAGCATTATGAAACACTATCATGTGGGAACCTCTAGGAAAGTATGAGGCCTTGGAATACAAGTGGTCCCATGGATATGACCTCCTCCCATCATAAAATTCCTATGATGTGAACCCTCTATATGAACCTTCATGCATGCACTAATTATAACCTGAACACCATTGCCCATAAATCCATGGAATGATACCTTCTGACCTGAAACCTCAACACATGAACATGCGTGTGATCCTGGGCATGTTAACAAGACCCTACCACATTAATATCTCAATATCATGTGATCATATGACTCCTCACCAATCTCGCAATGCCCTCATGTGGCCTTGGATGTGTCAGTTTGATCATGTTATAGGCCTTAGACATGTCAGTCTGATCATATGATGGCATCTCAGACATGTCAAGATGATCATACTAAGACATCTCAGAAAAGTGAGTTGGTTTTAAAAATTTCCATAGATAGGCCCACTTGGATCTTGCGAAGACATCCTAGAAATGTCACTTTTATCTTGTGAAGACATCTTAGCTAAGCTAGTTGGTCATGTGAAAGGAACTCAAAATGTATACTTTGACCATGTAGATAAATCCAGGACAAGTCACTTTTATCATGTGAATACATCCCAACCAAGTCATTTGGTCATGTGAAAGGCCATAGACAATTTTTCTTTGTTGGAATTTTTTTGCCTCACTGTTACTCTATAAATCGTATTGATTTTGATGCTAAAAAATCATCTTGTTTGTTTTAATAATGAATCATATTTAATTATTTTTTAGGAATATATTTCTTGACAAATTTTATCTTGTTTATAGGTTATAATTATTTTTAACTTATTCTGAACTTGTTTAAGTATTATTGAAAAAATGTTCATACACTATGTTTTAAGTGTAATATATTGTTCAACAACCCTACATTTGAAATAGAAAGTATGTATCATTGTTTCTGATAGAAATAGGTTCTCATTGAGGAACATAATGGTCTGATGGGGACTAGTATGAGCATTCCTATTATCTTGTGAATGATATTAATATTTAAGTCATTCACATCAGGTTCAACATTTTTTCCCCTTGGAGAATTCGTTTGTATGATGGTTGATTGCATGGGGTGGAATTGTGTGTAGTCATTCACATTGGGTTCACTATTTCTGAACAGTTTCCAATGGGTCTATTCGTGGAACCAAAAACACCTAATGGTTTTATATCCAAATTTACTTTATTTACAAATCAAGGTGATTGATAGGGATTTTTTACCAACGATACTTAAGATCAAGCATTGGTCGAAAGGATGGGTGGTCGGGCTCATCACACCATTTTGGGGGGAATTATTGCCTACTCCAGGACTCTCTTGTAGATTTAAGAAATATTCACGAATCCTTTATTGATTCCAAAGTATTATGTGGGTATCCCTTGAATTAAAAATTAATTATTAGCATATGTAGAACTTATAATCATATGTACATATCTTAGGTTCTTCATCAAATGATATATGTGTATATATCAGAGGTTCTCCATCAATGGCCTCCTCTTACGTACTGCTTATAGATTATTTGGTCATTATTATGCTGATTTTTTATTTCTAGCCATACAGTGGGGTTCTATATATTGCATCATCATATAGGGAGAGGGATTTACTTTAGAGTATATTTTCATCTAGGCATACGTGATTTACTTGGGAGTATATCTTCATCCTAGGAGATTGAAGTTACTATGGAGTATATCGTCATCATGGAAGATGGGAGTTGTTTTGATGTTAGGATCAAACCCATAGATGGGATTCCTATGTATCCTTGGGAAAAGAATCAGAACCCATGTAGTTTAGTGCCACTCAATAAAAAAAATCCTACCTTTTAAGGTCGTATGGTAAGGACCTAACTGTAAAGTTTAACGTCATGTGGAAATTACGTCTATGTGGAAGGTTCTTAGTCAATATTTATGTGAGACTTAGGCCGAGGTAGACCAGGGAACTTGGAAGGAATATAAATTCCTAGGATTATTTTTAACGGAGGAGGAATATGTCCTATACAGAATAGATTTGATTTGGGGGTTGGTTTTGGACCCCATGGAGGCTTCCTACCTATCCCATATGGATGGGAATCAAAGCCCACATAGTTTGGTTATAAATATAAATGGATATGGAGATCTTGTGATGTTTTTTCTCATAGGATATTAGATCCATTAGAGAGGATGAATTTGGGGATTAATTTTGAAATTTATTCCCTCTAGAAGAGACCATCGGTGATGTATTGTCTCATAGTGATTTGGAGGCCTATTTGGGGCTTATACCTAAGTAGGAGTCTCAAAGGGGGAATTTTGGGGCTTACTCCTAAGGAATATTCCCTGGTATATTGGGTTTTATGATTGGGGATTAATCCTAAGAAGTATTTCCATTGATATTGGGAATTAGATTGCCATCTGATGTATACTGTTTATGATAGGAATCAAAGTTCTCATAGTTCAAAAAATGGCATGGATCATTATAATTTCAAGATCACTATTAACCTATAAGCCCACATGAATCATGATTAGTTTGAGAAACAAGAGGAACCATGAGATTCGGGATGCTACACACTATTCATTTCCATGTGATTCGATACATATATTTGAGGAGAAGAGCCTATGGGGGAAATCTAATGGAATGTGAGGGGAATAATAAAGGAAGGTTCTCTACCGAAACATGTATATGACAATGTGGATGCCACAATCATGGATACCCATAATCCCATAAGTCATGGATGAGTCATTCTTGAATTTTATGGACAAGATGAATTCAAATAACTTGAAAACCACACATTTTTCTATCTCTGCTGGTGGAATTGGAAGGGGTGATAGTTGAAGTGGTTGAGGGTATGACACTTTCCTCTTATAAATCTACCATGAAATGAGTCCTGGGTATGGAGAAGGAAGTAAGACCCTTAGCGGTGGATAGTATGTAGAGAGGAGAAATAATAAAACCTCCTAACAAAAAATTTTACTGGGCTACTCAAGGAGGAATTCCCAAAAATAGGTTTCATAGTGAGGGAGGAGGATCTCATTCCATGTTAAATTGAAAATAAAGCATGGTCCTTACCATCTCTATCATGAATTGGAGGCTCTGGGTCTCATATATGAGAAGGGGGGGCATGTTCCAAGCCCTGGAATCCAAGACCTGTAACTCACTAGAACTGTTCTTAGGGTAGGGTTCCTCCTAACCAAAGACATAAAAATCCACACACTCCATGAGCATCCTAATAGTTTGGTAGGACAAGTGTGGGAAACTTATGAACGTAGAAATAAAATCCAAATGGGATCCCCACTAGCATGCCTTCACCTATGTATTTTCATGTTCAGAGGCCTCATTTGATATTTCAACTTGTTCCATTTCAGATAATGGAATCAAGGGGAGAGGAGGCCTTCTATAGGTGGCTGGGAAAAAAGTATCCAAGTTTTGTCTCACGTAGGATGGTGGTTAGGGAGAAGCAATGAGGTTCGCACAGGGGTTTCATCATATAGGTAGACCAAGGAGGACTAATAAAACCTTGAACGATGGACTACCTGGGAAACTACACTTTGGATATACCTTTATCGAGCCTTCATAGGTATCCACTAGAGGTCCTGGAAGTAACTCTCATAGGTCCCTATTTGTGGAAGGGTACCTCATGCTAGTATTTATTTATAATAGGGTGAGAATGTGACCCACATAGGTGTTTTTTATTTTAAACCTTGGAAGGAATTTAATTTCTCTTTCCCCCTTTAATTCCCTTTTCTTTTGGTCTTATAAACCTTCATAGAAGGTTTCGAAGGGCTTGAGTGAGGCACTAGGGTGAATCAAGCATCACTCAGCCTTTGGGAATTTACTTCCATACAAATGAAGACCCCATGGTCCTATTTGTAGGGGAATATAGGAACCTAAGTGAAGGGTTCATATCACTCAGGGGTTCTGCACAGGTATCTAATGTAGGCCATCACTCAAGTTTGTAACACAGGATTCCGCGTAGGTACCCTACATGCTGACGGTGTTTTGGGGAACTTGGGAAAAATATTCTTCAGATGACTTTTTATACTTTTCCTTCTTAATTTATCTTCTTCTATTCTCTATAATTTATTTCTATTTGTACCCATTTCATCCACGTGATAATATAGAGTTTCAACACCCTCCCCCCTCATGATTAAATCTGATCGAAAGAAGAGAGTCTGATCCCGATGTAAATGGATGAAAATTGTGGATGGATTGTGAGGTTTATGAATTAGAAACCAATAATACATGATTTTTTTTGTGTGAAGGATGGTATATTTTTGTAAGATAAACAATTTCATGGGGAATACCCACTTCTAAAAAGGGTTAAAGTATCATGGAGATTAATGTTGTGAGACTAAGACATTGACTATGTAGTTTACATCTTATGGTCAGTAAATTATTCTAATTAGTTTATAGTCATAACTAAAGGAAATTAGGGGGGATATTATATTTGACCAAAATGTTTATTGTTCTCCCATTATTTGTAATTTTTCATGAAATAAGATACCATATTCAGGCGTGATATGAAGAAGTTGTAATCTATGATTGGGGACTTAAATATTTGAAGAGTGGTATGTAAAAGGGGCTTATGGTGTAATAGGAAGTCTCTATAAAGGAAGAAGTTACCACTGGTTTCCAAAATCATTTTATCATATGTTTTATGCAAGGATTATTATGGCCTAGAAAACATAGTCAATAGTGTAATCCTTTGGCTGAAAGTCCCATTATCAGGGCGACTTATGTAAACCCAACAGGGGCATGTTACAACATAGTTAGGAAAAGGAGTCATCAATAATTCTAGCATTTTATCCTTAAACCCATATTGGAGGTTTGTGTTGATTCATATTTCCACATACATAGAGTTTGGTTTATGGGGGGGAGGTACCTAAATTCAGAAGGGATGTCTCAAGAAAAAAATTCCAATGAATTAGAAGAATAGATCCTCTGCATAGGTCTAACCCAAGAATAGGAAGTATGGTATCTGTACTTTTAGGTCATACAACTAGTACCAAGGTACCATGGAAAAGACATGTGATATGTGGCCTTATAGGACCAAAGTCATTCCTGTATACTTCAGAACTGATAGAGGAAATTATAAACCAGGGTTTTGGAGGTTTTTAAATCAGGAGAAAGGAAACAGGACAAAAAAGAAGGGATGACTTCAGACTGGATTTGAATCATGGGTTTCTCTTATTATCATCAAAGATTATAAGAAAAAATAGGCTTCTCCCAAGGGATATATTACCAATTTTCAAAAAATATAGTAATATAGTGGAATCCTTTCACTAACAAACCCATTATGAGGGTTGTTTTATGAAAAGATAACTAGGTCATAATACATCATTTTCAGGAAAAAGAGCTCTCAGGTATCAGACATTTTTCCATAAAAAACTATGGAAATATTATGAAGATCTAAAAGTGTTCAAGATTATGAGTATGACATTTAGAAGGGATATATTCAAGAACAAATGAATCTGTTGGACTAATATTTTCCATGATTTGATGTCCATTTCATATATCTGACTCATATGTAGAAGGGGGAATTTATGTTTCCTTGGTGGACCCCCTAATGAGGGACCCAAAATAAAATCTCTTGCATGGGCCATTATTTATATGTGGCAGAGGGGGAAATTTTTTATTTACCCTAGGGATGGGACTAGTATTAAGGAATATGCATCACTATGTATCCCAACAGGATGAGAATCAAGACACACGCAGTTCTAATAATAAAGGCCCCCATAATGATTTAATTCATGCGTGGAGGACGTGGGGGGTTTGGATACGAGTTCACTCATAGGTAAAGAATTTTTTTTGGATCTCCTCATGTAGATAGACTCATAGATGGGTGAGGAGAGGTACTTCAAAAATTTTGTTGTGTCTAGGCCCATGATTGAAGATCTAGATGTCACTATGTGTCTCATAAGGATGAGAATCACTCCATACGTTGTTCTTGACGAACTGTATTTTATCATCCCATGGAAAGGATGAGGGTGATTCTAATGTGAAAAGGAATATTATGGCTAAACCGAGGTTGAGGACTTGGACATCACCACATATCATTATAGGGTGCGAATAAATCCATAGGTAGTTATTAGATAGATAATGTAGATCACTACCATGTGAGGAGGACATATGGTGTGGCTTCTAGGGTCATACAGATAGGACCAGGATAGCCCCAATTGGAATTGATATACATTATTTATGTGGATAACTCATTTAAAAAAATCATAATCCCAAATGATCTATTCTTAGTGTGAGAGACAAGGAGTGGTAAAGGTTTCTTGTACATCACAAGGATAACACAAGTTATGGATAATGGAATTTAAATTATGTGGTTGTTGGTCCAAGAGATAGGATCTAGGAATCTCTATGTATCCCATTTGGATGAGAATCAATCCATAACTAGTAGTTGAGATCCCATACAGTTTAACATCATGCGATATGGAAAAAGATGAACCAACGTGGAAGGAAAAAAATGACACGGTAGGGCCCAAGGATGGAAATATGGGTGTCAATATATGTCTTATTGGAATGAGAATCAACCGACCTGTAGTTCTTGTAAAAAGGACTCCCTATGAAAGTATGAACTCGTAAATGGGGGTAAATGAGCCTTCAATGTTTCATTATGGTTGTACATGAGATAGGAGACCCAAGCATCATAATGTATCCCATCAGAATGAAAATCAAGCCTCACGTAGTTCTTAAAACAAAAGAGTCTTCCCATATAAATTAGGATTCGATGTCAAGAAAGGGGATTTAGAATTTTTTGAGATAATGGTTGAGTCTGAAACATGAGATTTAGCCATAATCACATATCCCATTGTAATGGCGATCAAGCTATATATCCTGGAAAGATTCCATATGTAGATCTAATTCGTGTATAAAGAATATAAAGTGGGTTTCCTTTAGATAATTATGACTGGACCTGAGATTGGAGATCTAGGGGTCACTACATATCACATTTTATTTAGAATCAAGACGCACATAGTTTTGGAAAACATTCCTTGTACAGGTCTGATCTATACACACATAGAGTGAAGTGGCCTTTTGCTTAATTATGGATGGATAAGGGGATAGAAGATACACAGGTGTCACTACATATCTTGATGGAGAAAGAATCATGCCAGAACTAGTTCTAGAAATCTCTTTCAGTTTTACTTTATGTAGTGGGGATGCAATAACATTAGGGATTTACCTTTAAAGGGATCTCAAGTGACACAATGGAGTGGTTGTGGTGTAAGTGGGGTTTAAGCATGAGAGTTTACCATCCTTTATTCCTCATATTCAAGGGATAATGGGGAATATCAACTCATGGTATTTTAGGGAGTTTCTTAATGTCAAACAAGAGAGACATTAATCCTATAGTTTAATGTCATGTGGTAAGGATGAATGGAATCTTGTAGTAATGGGTTGAACAACTAGGAAAAACTACACAGTTTTAACTTCATGCAGCATGGACATATATGATTCTATATATTTTAATGACTTGTAGCTAGGACATTGTGTCATGTGACTGCATGAAATATTACTTCAGGAACCTTTCATTGGTTAGAGTCATAATTAATTCTCCCTCCATTGATATGAATGAATAAGCTCTGTTAAAGTGGGCCTTCTGTATGGAGTAAGGTCCCTCCTACTTTGGCTCAATATTTGGATGGTTCCTTCCTAGTATCATTAGAGTCCTAAGGAGAAATAACAATTCTACTTGGAAGAATGAATGGAGGTGGGAATTCTTTATAAATATTTACACTATCCGGTTCAGATAGACCTACTGGTGACGTAAGGTGTGTAATATATTTTTATCCAATCACTCCAATTCATACAGTCATTTCTAGTATTTTTTATCTATAGATAGTTTTTCATTGATGGAAATGTAGAGAGATGGTATTTTATCCTCAATGGAACAACTACTTATGTTCCATATACCAATTTGTACAGGGTTGCCTATGTGGTTGTATGGGTTGTATTTCGATAATACCACAATGCTTGGTAGAGCTTTATAGGTAAATACTTTCAATCATTATCCACTATCATCTGGAGTATGTTCAACAAAGTATTTTTGAAAGCCTCTATTTATAAGTTAGCCATTGTATGATAGTGGGATGAATGGTTGGATTTGATATTTCATTCTTGATATAACTTTTACACCTCATTGGATCATAAATTGTTGTCGGTGTCCATCAATATTGTATGTGGGATACTAAATTGGGTAATAATGTTATCTTTGACAACGCTAATAATTCCTTTGGCTCCAACTTCATTATGGGGTATTGCTTCAACCCATATGGATATTAATTTGTAGCAATAAGGGTGTACTTGAACTGTTTAGTTTTAGCTAGAGGATATAGTCTAAAAAAATTCATATCCTATATAGAAAATGGACATGAGTATTTGGATATGTGTAGAAACCCATGGGGATGATGGATGGAGATGGCATGCACATGACAGAAAAGGAATTTCTTGGTGAATACTGTGATATCCTATGTCATTAAAGGCTAGAAACAACAAGGCCATCGAATTTGATTGGAAATTGTGTACCCTAACTAGTGGTAACCACATGATCATTCACGTACCTCTTCCATAATACCCATGGTCTCTTCTCCATCAACACACCTGAGAAATAATCCATCAAAGACTCATTTTTATAGGACTTTCTGGTGATTTGGTTCATCATAAAGAGTTAAATTGACTACTCACCACCAGATCTACTCCCTTCCAGCTCAATATAGTGGGAGTACCTCATCCCGATGGTAGTCCATGATTAGAATCATCCATACAGTTTTAGGGACACATGGAATAGGGATGAGGGTAACGTCATTTATCTTTTCCACTATGATCTGAACAAAATGTTTGACCATTCGGAGATGGGAAATTTTGATTACTATTTTATCCCAGTTTGGATCTCCGAAATATATAGCTGCATTTTTTAACACATATGGATGAGTATTTTTTGATCGTGGGACATGATTCAATGTTGTTTCTAAGGGAAATTATTCTATTAACCATCAGACATAGTAAAATAGGGGGAATTATCTCTTCTATTATAATGGTGTAATTCTTATTGATCATCTTGATTACCAAATTTGATTCACCTTTTACCCTAGGTGGTTTACATGTATTTGAAACACCAATTCTAGGCCTACAATGAGGATTGATATTCCGCCTCCTTGCTGGTATAGCCTTCTGATAATAGGAAGGAATACGATAACATTTCCTTCTTTGGGGAGATCATAAAAATCTTTATCCCAACTTTTTGAGTATAGGGTCTTCCATTCTCTTCCTTGTCGGGCTTCTAGAAGCACTGTCAAAATAAAATTCCCACATTTGGGGTCACCTTGAATAGAGAATATCAGCCCATATAGAAGTTCAGTATTTAATGATGTTGCCTTTGTAGAGAGGTGTTTTGCAATGAAATATTCCATGGCCTTACCTTTCACTACTTTCTAAGGTATAAAATATATAACAAAATACTATAGAATAACCACCCACCAAGCCAAAAATCCTGTTATCATAGGACAAGTGAGGATAAATTTGTGGAGGTTATTGCAAAAGGCCAACTGGATCTCAGGGTTCTACATTTAGTGCCTAAATTTCTAGACCGCAATGATTAATATCAGGCAGCTCTTCTCAATATCTTAATAACAAGTCTCAACATCAATCATGGTTTGACTAAGATAACAATGGTTGTTTCATTTTATAGAATCATTCTTTTGTGCTATTAATATTCCCAGCAATCACTGTAGGGTCGTCACATATAGAATGATCAGAATTACATCAATATGTGGCATTAACATTGGTGGACTAAAGAGGTACTTTTTAAAGGTACCAAATGCTTCCTAACAGTTTCTAGTTAATTTATATGTAACTCCCTTATTCATAAATTTGGTGGAGGTTAATTACATTCCTATGATTTTGGATATAAAGAACTGAATTTATGCCAAATTTCATTGAAGTCACCTCAATTATTTTACGTTTCAGGGAGGATACATTCTAAGGATAAATTTAGTTTACTCATGGACAAATTTCATGTCATGATGTCATACAACGATGCTGAGAAATTTCACTAAGGATACCCAAAAAGAACATTTCAAGGGGTTCATCTTCAAGTTATGATGTTGAATCTCGTTAAAGATGTATTCCTAGTAAGCTATATAATTTTAATGTTTTCAGGTTTTAACCACTAAATCATCAATGTGGAATTCAACAAACATTCCCAAAAGGGTTTAAATATGTGATGCATAGCACATTGGTATGTGGTGTCTGAATTATTCTATCCAAATGGATTTACACTATAAAAAATACTCTCCTAGGGGATCTAAAGGTGGTTGATTCTTTATCTTCTAGGGCTATCTAGATTTTTTTTACCCAGAGTAGCCATCCATAAATAATAGGACTTGATAACATAACATCGCGTTGATCAGGAATTCTATAATTATAACTAGGATGTCTTCTTTGGGAAAATGACAGTAGATATCTCTGAAGTTGATTAAAACACTTATCTTCACATTTTTCTTCTTCACATAGACAATGTTGGATAGCCTTTTTGGGTATTTGAAAACGTGAAATATGTAATATTTGATAAGAATTTCCACTTTTGCCTCAATTTTAGAGGCATAAGTCAGTTGTATCCTTCTAGATTTTTTCTTGTATCCCCATTTATCATCTGGAAAACCCAAATGATATGTGGCTACCTCAAGGTTAAGGCTAAGAATTGATATGTAAATACAGGAAAACATATCCCAATTTTTCTTTAGGAAGGAAGTATATACCTATTGTTCTTAAGAGGTCTTGGATTCACTCATCAAAGTAGATTATGGATCCTTTTATATACCTAGATTTATTTCATTGTGTTCATCCACCCTGGTGGAGACTCTTTCCTCAAATGTTGTAGGTGCATCTGTAAGAACCCGGACCTTCTTTTCAGGTATGTTTCTCTTTTCTGTAAATTTTTGAGAAAAAGAGGAATTTTGGGAAGAAAACTTTTAAAGTTATAGAGGCTGTTCAGGGGAACATGGTTGGCGCATAGTTAGTTCAAATCTTGTGACCAAACCAGGAACTGTGCACCCTTGATAGTTGGCTCAGCACGGGAGGCGTACAGTTTTTCAAACCATGCGGGAAATCCATGAGAACTTCCTGGAGGAGATAGTGGGCTCCACACGGGTGGCACACGGTTTGTCAAACCTTGCGGGAAGGACGTGCGAAGTCCCTAGGAGGGACAGTGGCAACTGCCCGGTTGGCGCACGGTTTTCAAAACCGTGTGGGGAAACCGTGCGGCCACATAAAAATTAGGGTTTAAAGCACCAGGCTACCTGAGATTCCTCATTTCTTCTCCATACTCTCTCCCACTCGATCCTCACTCATGATTTTAGGTTCTCCAGGGTTGAAGGAGCTCTGTCACTAATTTTGGAGGCAAATCAAAGGGTTTTCTTGGTGGATCAAAGGTGATTCTTCTCGAGTAAGTCCCTCTTCTTGGTTTCTCCATAGTTTTCCCTAGATCTACTTTTCCCTCTCTCTAGGTTTTCTAGATCTACATCTGTTGCATGTAGATCTAGTGTTGGGGTTGCCTTGGGTGTTAATTTTAGGGAATTTGGGTGATAGGGAAAGAGTTATAGAGCAGGTTTCATGAAGCGTTGCCTATTTTTGGAGTGTGGTTTCTTGTGGATCATTTTCATCGAAACCCTAAAGGTAGGTGGTTTGTGCCTTTCTGTTTAATGTCTTTGAATATTTTGTGCAATTGTACCCAATACCCTTGAACATGGTATTGTGTGGTGACTATTTTACCCCTATTGCTTGAATCCCTTGCTTATATTCTAGAGTAGATGATATTGATTATGATTAGGGTGTTTTTGTTGTGCTTTGGATGTATTGCCCATGCATGTTTCCTGTTTTGACCTTTGGGCCTTGGTTTCCTGTTAGGTTTCTATTGACTTTCCATGCCTAGTATTGTAGGATGGTATGATTGTTGTTCTATGTACCGATATGCCATATAATGCTACCAAATTAGTTCTTGAGGTTTAATTTACCCGTTACTTATGCTATACGTGTTGACTTACATAGAGCCATGAGAAACTGGTGTAGTAGACCATAGGAAGAATGGACGTAAGGGCTTCTCCAGAGTGTCTTCATAAAACATTGTGAGACCATAGGGGGAATTGACATTGAGTGCTTCCCCATAGTGTCTATAGATCCTAGAGGTGGGCCATAGGGGGGATAGACGTTGAGTGCTTCACGAGAGAGCCCTTAGTACGACATGAGACTATAGGGGGAATTGATGGTGAGTGCTTCCCCAAAGAGTATATTCTTTAGCTGAACCAGAGGGGTGAGACTGTGTGTGCCTCCTAGAGGGTTACTAGTATTTTTAGGATGAACCACAAGGGTTAGGCTATCAGTACAACCCAGAGGGTTACCTGTTGTTCTACTTGTTGAGTGACTACTTATTTGTAATTTATATGCTTGAAACTGTGGATTGTTTGCTGATGAGTACTTTCCTATTTAATGCATCCTGTATTCTTACCTGCCATATATTCACTAATTGTTAGGCACAAATCATTATGTGGTTTCCAACTGGGATTTTGTCTCACACCCTATCTGGGCCATGCTTTTGGGCTCAGACTGATTATATTTTTGCAAGCATAAACAAAGGAAAGTGCCCTTCGACTTCAGGTACCTGACTTGCTGTGGAGCTGGAGAGCATGGGAACATGCTATGGATTGTGATGTTGAGGAGTTTACCTATTTTCTTTTTTCACTTTGGTTTAGTACTTTTGTATTTAGAATTGTGGATTTTTTGGCTATTTTTCCTAGACATATATGTATCATGCATCATTTATATATATATATATGTATGCTCCAGTTGTTTTTTTATCTCAGTCTTCTGATGTTTCATGTTGTTTGACATTTACTACATCCGCTATTGAATGTTTTTTTATCTTCCGCTGTGTTACTCTGACAATGAGGGCATAGTTTTCCAATTATTACACCCAAGACCCTCGCTACTAGTCGGAAGCCTCTGGAATTTGGGGAAATGCGCTTGAGGCCATGTGACCAACCGGGTACGGGGCACCTCTGGGTGGCTTCCAGGACCAGGATGTTACAAAGTGGTATCGGAGGATTCTATACTCCTGACATACTGTTTGGAGCCTTTAGCTAGGGATAGTATGGAACAGGTACTTGGTAATGAGCTGTTCTTGGGAGTAGCTAACCAGTGTATAGGGAAAAGCCATACTACCTCGTTTATTCCAATTTTATTCGGTTTTCAAATTTTAAAGTTGATTTGATTTCACCATTGAACGATTCACATGATTTCAGTTGTTACCATTGTTGTTATTGTGGTTCTATTTTCTTTCGCAGCCCGATGAGACGAGGGTATTCCATATCATGCATCATATAGGCACTTTTTAGAAATCACATGTCATGCCTTCTTGCCATGCCATCTAGGATGCATTAGTGATTGCATGTTGTTGTGATAGATGTTGTGTAGATTATGCATGTTGTTGTGATAGATGTCGTGACAGAATATTTTCTATAGTTAGAGCTTTTTTATAATGTTACGTGTGGATGAATGCCAAATTTTGGTACCTGAGGTGTTATGGGCCCTCATGGACCGTAATTTTGTGGATCTTTGCTTGTTGCCTTGTCTGATTTGCTATTACACGTTTAGGATGCCAATATTTGATTCATGGGGATTATGGGCCCTCACGGATTGGAATTTAACACTTTTAATGCTAGTTTCAGTGTTTCCCTAGATTCCAGAGTAGTTTCTGAGGCTTACAGTACAGAAAAAACCCAGAATGCACACCATGAAGTTTTGACTACATGACATTTGTTCTTCTGTTCAAGAAGAAACATTCTTTCTCTATACACGTTGTGTACACTTATGTTTCAGTACCTGTTAATCTTGATCTAAGGTGTGTGTTTGACCTAGTAGAGTCATTCCATCGAGACGCCCTCTGGTTTTCTGCCAGTTACTGGGAAACGATCAGACACCGGACATGGCTGATCAGGAACTTCCGGTAGTTCCTTCAGCTGTGCCAATCATGGGACCAACAGTTATACCAAATGTAGGTTCTGATGCACAGTTCAGGTAAGGCTTCATGAGGATGATGCAAACGTTCCATGGAGTACCTCCTCCATCCTCGTCAATGACAGTCTTGACGTAGTTCTTAAAACAAAAAAGACTTCCCATATAAATTAGGATTCGATGTCAGGAATGGGGATTTAGAATTTTTTGAGATAATGGTTGAGTCTGAAACATGAGATTTAGCCATAATCACATATCCCATTGTAATGGCGATCAAGCTATATATCCTGGAAAGATTCCATATGTAGATCTAATTCGTGTATAAAGAATATAAAGTTGGTTTCCTTTAGATAATTATGACTGGACCTGAGATTGGAGATCTAGGGGTCACTACATATCACATTTTATTTAGAATCAAGCCGCACATAGTTTTGGAAAACATTCCTTGTACAGGTCTGATCTATACACACATAAAGTGAAGTGGCCTTTTGCTTAATTATGGATGGATGAGGGGATAGAAGATACACAGGTGTCACTACATATCTTGATGGAGAAAGAATCATGCCAGAACTAGTTCTAGAAATCTCTTTCAGTTTTAATTTATGTAGTGGGGTGAAATAACATTAGGGATTTACCTTTAAAGGGATCTCAAGTGACACAATGGAGTGGTTGTGGTGTAAGTGGGGTTTTAGCATGAGAGTTTACCATCCTTTATTCCTCATATTCAAGGGATAATGGGGAATATCAACTCATGGTATTTCAGGGAGTTTCTTAATGTCAAACAAGAGAGACATTAATCCTATAATTTAATGTCATGTGGTAAGGATGAATGGAATCTTGTAGTAATGGGTTGAACAACTAGGGACAACTACACAGTTTCAACTTCATGCAGCATGGACATATATGATTCTATATATTTTAATGACTTGTAGCTAGGACATTGTGTCATGTGACTGCATGAAATATTTCTTCAGGAACCTTGCATTGGTTAGAGTCATAATTAATTCTCCCTCCATTGATATGAATGAATAAGCTCTGTTAAAGTGGGCCTTCTGTATGGAGTAAGGTCCCTCCTACTTTGGCTCAATATTTGGATGGTTCGTTCCTAGTATCATTAGAGTCCTAAGGAGAAATAACAATTCTACTTGGAAGAATGAATGGAGGTGGGAATTCTTTATAAATATTTACACTATCCAGTTCAGATAGAGCTACTGGTGACGTAAGGTGTGTAATATATTTTTATCCAATCACTCCAATTCATACAGTCATTTCTAGTATTTTTTATCTATAGATAGTTTTTCATTGATGGAAATGTAGAGAGATTGTATTTTATCCTCAATGGAACAACTACTTATGTTCCATATACCAATTTGTACAGGGTTGCCTATGTGGTTGTATGGGTTGTAGTTCGATAATACCACAATGCATGGTAGAGCTTTATAGGTAAATACCTTCAATCATTATCCACTATCATCTGGAGTATGTTCAACAAAGTATTTTTGAAAGCCTCTATTTATAAGTTAGCCATTGTATGATAGTGGGATGAATGGTTGGATTTGATATTTTATTCTTGATATAACTTTTACACCTCATTGGATCATAAATTGGTGTCGGTGTCCATCAATATTGTATGTGGGATACTAAATTGGGTAATAATGTTATCTTTGACAACGCTAATAATTCCTTTGGCTCCAACTTCATTATGGGGTATTGCTTCAACCCATATGGATATTAATTTGTAGCAATAAGGGTGTACTTGAACTGTTTAGTTTTAGCTAGAGGATATAGTCTAAAAAAATTCATATCCTATATAGAAAATGGACATGAGTATTTGGATATGTGTAAAAACCCATGGGGATGATGGATGGAGATGGCATGCACATGACAGGAAAGGAATTTCTTGGTGAATACTGTGATATCCAATGTCATTAAAGGCTAGAAACAACAAGGCCATCGAATTTGATTAGAAATTGTGTACCCTAACTAGTGGTAACCACATGATCATTCACGTACCTCTTCCATAATACCCATGGTCTCTTCTCCATCAACACACCTGAGAAATAATCCATCAAAGACTCATTTTTATAGGACTTTCTGGTGATTTGGTTCATCATAAAGAGTTAAATTGACTACTCACCACCAGATCTACTCCCTTCCAGCTCAATACAGTGGGAGTACCTCATCCCGATGGTAGTCCATGATTAGAATCATCCATACAGTTTTAGGGACACATGGAATAGGGATGAGGGTAACGTCATTTATCTTTTCCACTATGATCTGAACAAAATGTTTGACCATTCGGAGATGGGAAATTTTGATTACTATTTTATCCCAGTTTGGATCTCCGAAATATATAGCTGCATTTTTTAACACATATGGATGAGTATTTTTTGATCGTGGGACATGATTCAATGTTGTTTCTAAGGGAAATTCTTCTATTAACCATCAGACATAGTAAAATAGGGGGAATTATCTCTTCTATTATAATGGTGTAATTCTTATTGATCATCTTGATTACCAAATTTGATTCACCTTTTACCCTAGGTGGTTTACATGTATTTGAAACACCAATTCTAGGCCTACAATGAGGATTGATATTCCGCCTCCTTGCTGGTATAGCCTTCTGATAATAGGAAGGAATACGATAACATTTCCTTCTTTGGGGAGATCATAAAAATCCTTATCCCAACTTTTTGAGTATAGGGTCTTCCATTCTCTTCCTTGTCGGGCTTCTAGAAGCACTGTCAAAATAAAATTCCCACATTTGGGGTCACCTTGAATAGAGAATATCAGCCCATATAGAAGTTCAGTATTTAATGATGTTGCCTTTGTAGACAGGTGTTTTGAAATGAAATATTCCATGGCCTTACCTTTCACTACTTTCTAAGGTATAAAATATATAACAAAATACTATAGAATAACCACCCACCAAGCCAGAAATCCTGTTATCATAGGACAAGTGAGGATAAATTTGTGGAGGTTATTGCAAAAGGCCAACTGGATCTCAGGGTTCTACATTTAGTGCCTCAATTTCTAGACCGCAATGATTAATATCAGGCAGCTCTTCTCAATATCTTAATAACAAGTCTCAACATCAATCATGGTTTGACTAAGATAAGAATGGTTGTTTCATTTTATAGAATCATTCTTTTGTTCTATTAATATGCCCAGCAATCACTGTAGGGTCGTCACATATAGAATGATCAGAATTACATCAATATGTGGCATTAACATTGGTGGACTAAAGAGGTACTTTTTAAAGGTACCAAATGCTTCCTAACAGTTTCTAGTTAATTGATATGTAACTCCCTTATTCATAAATTTGGTGGAGGGTAATTACATTCCTATGATTTTGGATATAAAGAACTGAATTTATGCCAAATTTCATTGAAGTCACCTCAATTATTTTACGTTTCAGGGAGGATACATTCCAAGGATAAATTTAGTTTACTCATGGACAAATTTCATGTCATGATGTCATACAACGATGCTGAGAAATTTCACTAAGGATACCCCAAAAGAACATTTCAAGGGGTTCATCTTCAAGTTATGATGTTGAATCTCATTAAAGATGTATTCCTAGCAAGCTATATAATTTTAATGTTGTCAGGTTTTAACAACTAAATCATCAATGTGGAATTCAAAAAACATTCCCAAAAGGGTTTAAATATGTGATGCATAGCACATTGGTATGTGGTGTCTGAATTATTCTATCCAAATGGATTTACACTATAAAAAATACTCTCCTAGGGGATCTAAAGGTGGTTGATTCTTTATCTTCTAGGGCTATCTAGATTTTTTTTACCCAGAGTAGCCATCCATAAATAATAGGACTTGATAACATAACATCGCTTTGATCAGGAATTCTATAATTGTAACTAGGATGTCTTCTTTGGGAAAATGACGGTAGATATCTCTGAAGTTGATTAAAACACTTATCTTCACATTTTTCTTCTTCACATAGACAATGTTGGATAGCCTTTTTGGGTATTTGAAAACGTGAAATATGTAATATTTGATAAGAATTTCCACTTTTGCCTCAATTTTAGAGGCATAAGTCAGTTGTATCCTTCTGGATTTTTTCTTGTATCCCCATTTATCATCTGGAAAACCCAAATGATATGTGGCTACCTCAAGGTTAAGGCTAAGAATTGATATGTAAATACAGGAAAACATATCCCAATTTTTCTTTAGGAAGGAAGTATATACCTATTGTTCTTAAGAGGTCTTGGATTCACTCATCAAAGTAGATTATGGATCCTTTTATATACCTAGATTTATTTCATTGTGTTCATCCACCCTGGTGGAGACTCCTTCCTCAAATGTTGTAGGTGCATCTGTAAGAACCCGGACCTTCTTTTCAGGTATGTTTCTCTTTTCTGTAAATTTTTGAGAAAAAGAGGAATTTTGGGAAGAAAACTTTTAAAGTTATAGAGGCTGTTCAGGGGAACATGGTTGGCGCATAGTTAGTTCAAATCTTGCGACCAAACCAGGAACTGTGCACCCTTGATAGTTGGCTCAGCACGGGAGGCGTACAGTTTTTCAAACCATGCGGGAAATCCATGAGAACTTCCTGGAGGAGATAGTGGGCTCCACACGGGTGGCACATGGTTTGTCAAACCTTGCGGGAAGGACGTGCGAAGTCCCTAGGAGGGACAGTGGCAACTGCCCGGTTGGCGCACGGTTTTCAAAACCGTGTGGGGAAACCGTGCGGCCACATAAAAATTAGGGTTTAAAGCACCAGGCTACCTGAGATTCCTCATTTCTTCTCCATACTCTCTCCCACTCGAGCCTCACTCATGATTTTAGGTTCTCCAGGGTTGAAGGAGCTCTGTCACTAATTTTGGAGGCAAATCAAAGGGTTTTCTTGGTGGATCAAAGGTGATTCTTCTCGAGTAAGTCCCTCTTCTTGGTTTCTCCATAGTTTTCCCTAGATCTACTTTTCCCTCTCTCTAGGTTTTCTAGATCTACATCTGTTGCATGTAGATCTAGTGTTGGGGTTGCCTTGGGTGTTAATTTTAGGGAATTTGGGTGATAGGGAAAGAGTTATAGAGCAGGTTTCATGAAGCGTTGCCTATTTTTGGAGTGTGGTTTCTTGTGGATCATTTTCATCGAAACCCTAAAGGTAGGTGGTTTGTGCCTTTCTGTTTAATGTCTTTGAATATTTTGTGCAATTGTACCCAATACCCTTGAACATGGTATTGTGTGGTGACTATTTTACCCCTATTGCTTGAATCCCTTGCTTATATTCTAGAGTAGATGATATTGATTATGATTAGGGTGTTTTTGTTGTGCTTTGGATGTATTGCCCATGCATGTTGCCTGTTTTGACCTTTGGGCCTTGGTTTCCTGTTAGGTTTCTATTGACTTTCCATGCCTAGTATTGTAGGATGGTATGATTGTTGTTCTATGTACCGATATGCCATATAATGCTACCAAATTAGTTCTTGAGGTTTAATTTACCCGTTACTTATGCTATACGTGTTGACTTACATAGAGCCATGAGAAACTGGTGTAGTAGACCATAGGAAGAATGGACGTAAGGGCTTCTCCAGAGTGTCTTCATAAAACATTGTGAGACCATAGGGGGAATTGACATTGAGTGCTTCCCCATAGTGTCTATAGATCCTAGAGGTGGGCCATAGGGGGGATAGACGTTGAGTGCTTCACGAGAGAGCCCTTAGTACGACATGAGACTATAGGGGGAATTGATGGTGAGTGCTTCCCCAAAGAGTATATTCTTTAGCTGAACCAGAGGGGTGAGACTGTGTGTGCCTCCTAGAGGGTTACTAGTATTTTTAGGATGAACCACAAGGGTTAGGATATCAGAACAACCCAGAGGGTTACCTGTTGTTCTACTTGTTGAGTGACTACTTAGTTGTAATTTATATGCTTGAAACTGTGGATTGTTTGCTGATGAGTACTTTCCTATTTAATGCATCCTGTATTCTTACCTGCCATATATTCACTAATTGTTAGGCACAAATCATTATGTGGTTTCCAACTGGGATTTTGTCTCACACCCTATCTGGGCCATTCTTTTGGGCTCAGACTGATTATATTTTTGCAAGCATAAACAAAGGCAAGTGCCCTTCGACTTCAGGTACCTGACTTGCTGTGGAGCTGGAGAGCATGGGAACATGCTATGGATTGTGATGTTGAGGAGTTTACCTATTTTCTTTTTTCACTTTGGTTTAGTACTTTTGTATTTAGAATTGTGGATTTTTTGGCTATTTTTCCTAGACATATATGTATCATGCATCATTTATATATATATATATGTATGCTCCAGTTGTTTTTTTATCTCAGTCTTCTGATGTTTCATGTTGTTTGACATTTACTACATCCGCTATTGAATATTTTTTTATCTTTTGTTGTGTTACTCTGACAATGAGGGCATAGTTTTCCAATTTTTACACCCAAGACCCTCGCTACTAGTCGGAAGCCTCTGGAATTTGGGGAAATGCGCTTGAGGCCATGTGACCAACCGGGTACGGGGCACCTCTGGCTGGCTTCCAGGACCAGGATGTTACAAAGTGGTATCGGAGGATTCTATACTCCTGACATACTGTTTGGAGCCTTTAGCTAGGGATAGTATGGAACAGGTACTTGGTAATGAGCTGTTCTTGGGAGTAGCTAACCAGTGTATAGGGAAAAGCCATACTACCTCGTTTATTCCAATTTTATTCGGTTTTCAAATTTTAAAGTTGATTTGATTTCACCATTGAACGATTCACATGATTTCAGTTGTTACCATTGTTGTTATTGTGGTTCTATTTTCTTTCGCAGCCCGATGAGACGAGGGTATTCCATATCATGCATCATATAGGCACTTTTTAGAAATCACATGTCATGCCTTCTTGCCATGCCATCTAGGATGCATTAGCGATTGCATGTTGTTGTGATAGATGTTGTGTAGATTATGCATGTTGTTGTGATAGATGTCGTGACAGAATATTTTCTATAGTTAGAGCTTTTTTATAATGTTACGTGTGGATGAATGCCAAATTTTGGTACCTGAGGTGTTATGGGCCCTCATGGACCGTAATTTTGTGGATCTTTGCTTGTTGCCTTGTCTGATTTGCTATTACATGTTTAGGATGCCAATATTTGATTCATGGGGATTATGGGCCCTCACGGATTAGAATTTAACACTTTTAATGCTAGTTTCAGTGTTTCCCTAGATTCCAGAGTAGTTTCTGAGGCTTACAGTACAGAAAAAACCCAGAATGCACACCATGAAGTTTTGACTACATGACATTTGTTCTTCTGTTCAAGAAGAAACATTCTTTCTCTATACACGTTGTGTACACTTATGTTTCAGTCCCTGTTAATCTTGATCTAAGGTGTGTGTTTGACCTAGTAGAGTCATTCCATCGAGACGCCATCTGGTTTTCTGCCAGTTACTGGGCAACGATCAGACACCAGACATGGCTGATCAGGAACTTCCGGTAGTTCCTTCAGCTGTGCCAATCATGGGACCAACAGTTATACCAAATGTAGGTTCTGATGCACAGTTCAGGTAAGGCTTCATGAGGATGATGCAAACGTTCCATGGAGTACCTCCTCCATCCTCGTCAATGACAGTCTTGACGTAGTTCTTAAAACAAAAAAGAATTCCCATATAAATTAGGATTCGATGTCAGGAATGGGGATTTAGAATTTTTTGAGATAATGGTTGAGTCTGAAACATGAGATTTAGCCATAATCACATATCCCATTGTAATGGCGATCAAGCTATATATCCTGGAAAGATTCCATATGTAGATCTAATTCGTGTATAAAGAATATAAAGTTGGTTTCCTTTAGATAATTATGACTGGACCTGAGATTGTAGATCTAGGGGTCACTACATATCACATTTTATTTAGAATCAAGCCGCACATAGTTTTGGAAAACATTCCTTGTACAGGTCTGATCTATACACACATAGAGTGAAGTGGCCTTTTGCTTAATTATGGATGGATGAGGGGATAGAAGATACACAGGTGTCACTACATATCTTGATGGAGAAATAATCATGCCAGAACTAGTTCTAGAAATCTCTTTCAGTTTTACTTTATGTAGTGGGGTGCAATAACATTAGGGATTTACCTTTAAAGGGATCTCAAGTGACACAATGGAGTGGTTGTGGTGTAAGTGGGGTTTTAGCATGAGAGTTTACCATCCTTTATTCCTCATATTCAAGGGATAATGGGGAATATCAACTCATGGTATTTCAGGGAGTTTCTTAATGTCAAACAAGAGAGACATTAATCCTATAGTTTAATGTCATGTGGTAAGGATGAATGGAATCATGTAGTAATGGGTTGAACAACTAGGGACAACTACATAGTTTCAACTTCATGCAGCATGGACATATATGATTCTATATATTTTAATGACTTGTAGCTAGGACATTGTGTCATGTGACTGCATGAAATATTTCTTCAGGAACCTTGCATTGGTTAGAGTCATAATTAATTCTCCCTCCATTGATATGAATGAATAAGCTCTGTTAAAGTGGGCCTTCTGTATGGAGTAAGGTCCCTCCTACTTTGGCTCAATATTTGGATGGTTCCTTCCTAGTATCATTAGAGTCCTAAGGAGAAATAACAATTCTACTTGGAAGAATGAATGGAGGTGGGAATTCTTTATAAATATTTACACTATCCAGTTCAGATAGACCTACTGGTGACGTAAGGTGTGTAATATATTTTTATCCAATCACTCCAATTCATACAGTCATTTCTAGTATTTTTTATCTATAGATAGTTTTTCATTGATGGAAATGTAGAGAGATTGTATTTTATCCTCAATGGAACAACTACTTATGTTCCATATACCAATTTGTACAGGGTTGCCTATGTGGTTGTGTGGGTTGTAGTTCGATAATACCACAATGCATGGTAGAGCTTTATAGGTAAATACCTTCAATCATTATCCACTATCATCTGGAGTATGTTCAACAAAGTTTTTTTGAAAGCCTCTATTTATAAGTTAGCCATTGTATGATAGTGGGATGAATGGTTGGATTTGATATTTTATTCTTGATATAACTTTTACACCTCATTGGATCATAAATTGGTGTCGGTGTCCATCAATATTGTATGTGGGATACTAAATTGGGTAATAATGTTATCTTTGACAACGCTAATAATTCCTTTGGCTCCAACTTCATTATGGGGTATTGCTTCAACCCATATGGATATTAATTTGTAGCAATAAGGGTGTACTTGAACTGTTTAGTTTTAGCTAGAGGATATAGTCTAAAAAAATTCATATCCTATATAGAAAATGGACATGAGTATTTGGATATGTGTAAAAACCCATGGGGATGATGGATGGAGATGGCATGCACATGACATGAAAGGAATTTCTTGGTGAATACTGTGATATCCTATGTCATTAAAGGCTAGAAACAACAAGGCCATCGAATTTGATTAGAAATTGTGTACCCTAACTAGTGGTAACCACATGATCATTCATGTACCTCTTCCATAATACCCATGGTCTCTTCTCCATCAACACACCTGAGAAATAATCCATCAAAGACTCAATTTTATAGGACTTTCTGGTGATTTGGTTCATCATAAAGAGTTAAATTGACTACTCACCACCAGATCTACTCCCTTCCAGCTCAATACAGTGGGAGTACCTCATCCCGATGGTAGTCCATGATTAGAATCATCCATACAGTTTTAGGGACACATGGAATAGGGATGAGGGTAACGTCATTTATCTTTTCCACTATGATCTGAACAAAATGTTTGACCATTCGGAGATGGGAAATTTTGATTACTATTTTATCCCAGTTTGGATCTCCGAAATATATAGCTGCATTTTTTAACACATATGGATGAGTATTTTTTGATCGTGGGACATGATTCAATGTTGTTTCTAAGGGAAATCCTTCTATTAACCATCAGACATAGTAAAATAGGGGGAATTATCTCTTCTATTATAATGGTGTAATTCTTATTGATCATCTTGATTACCAAATTTGATTCACCTTTTACCCTAGGTGGTTTACATGTATTTGAAACACCAATTCTAGGCCTACAATGAGGATTGATATTCCGCCTCCTTGCTGGTATAGCCTTCTGATAATAGGAAGGAATACGATAACATTTCCTTCTTTGGGGAGATCATAAAAATCCTTATCCCAACTTTTTGAGTATAGGGTCTTCCATTCTCTTCCTTGTCGGGCTTCTAAAAGCACTGTCAAAATAAAATTCCCACATTTGGGGTCACCTTGAATAGAGAATATCAGCCCATATAGAAGTTCAGTATTTAATGATGTTGCCTTTGTAGACAGGTGTTTTGAAATGAAATATTCCATGGCCTTACCTTTCACTACTTTCTAAGGTATAAAATATATAACAAAATACGATAGAATAACCACCCACCAAGCCAGAAATCCTGTTATCATAGGACAAGTGAGGATAAATTTGTGGAGGTTATTGCAAAAGGCCAACTGGATCTCAGGGTTCTACATTTAGTGCCTCAATTTCTAGACCGCAATGATTAATATCAGGCAGCTCTTCTCAATATCTTAATAACAAGTCTCAACATCAATCATGGTTTGACTAAGATAATAATGGTTGTTTCATTTTATAGAATCATTCTTTTGTGCTATTAATATGCCCAGCAATCACTGTAGGGTCGTCACATATAGAATGATCAGAATTACATCAATATGTGGCATTAACATTGGTGGACTAAAGAGGTACTTTTTAAAGGTACCAAATGCTTCCTAACAGTTTCTAGTTAATTGATATGTAACTCCCTTATTCATAAATTTGGTGGAGGGTAATTACATTCCTATGATTTTGGATATAAAGAACTGAATTTATGCCAAATTTCATTGAAGTCACCTCAATTATTTTACGTTTCAGGGAGGATACATTCCAAGGATAAATTTAGTTTACTCATGGACAAATTTCATGTCATGATGTCATACAACGATGCTGAGAAATTTCACTAAGGATACCCCAAAAGAACATTTCAAGGGGTTCATCTTCAAGTTATGATGTTGAATCTCGTTAAAGATGTATTCCTAGTAAGCTATATAATTTTAATGTTGTCAGGTTTTAACAACTAAATCATCAATGAGGAATTCAACAAACATTCCCAAAAGGGTTTAAATATGTGATGCATAGCACATTGGTATGTGGTGTCTGAATTATTCTATCCAAATGGATTTACACTATAAAAAATACTCTCCTAGGGGATCTAAAGGTGGTTGATTCTTTATCTTCTAGGGCTATCTAGATTTTTTTTACCCAGAGTAGCCATCCATAAATAATAGGACTTGATAACATAACATCGCGTTGATAAGGAATTCTATAATTGTAACTAGGATGTCTTCTTTGGGAAAATGACGGTAGATATCTCTGAAGTTGATTAAAACACTTATCTTCACATTTTTCTTCTTCACATAGACAATGTTGGATAGCCTTTTTGGGTATTTGAAAACGTGAAATATGTAATATTTGATAATAATTTCCACTTTTGCCTCAATTTTAGAGGCATAAGTCAGTTGTATCCTTCTGGATTTTTTCTTCTATCGCCATTTATCATCTGGAAAACCCAAGTGATATGTGGCTACCTCAAGGTTAAGGCTAAGAATTGATATGTAAATACAGGAAAACATATCCCAATTTTTCTTTAGGAAGGAAGTATATACCTATTGTTCTTAAGAGGTCTTGGATTCACTCATCAAAGTAGATTATGGATCCTTTTATATACCTAGATTTATTTCATTGTGTTCATCCACCCTGGTGGAGACTCCTTCCTCAAATGTTGTAGGTGCATCTGTAAGAACCCGGACCTTCTTTTCAGGTATGTTTCTCTTTTATGTAAATTTTTGAAAAAAAGAGGAATTTTGGGAAGAAAACTTTTAAAGTTATAGAGGCTGTTCAGGGGAACATGGTTGGCGCATAGTTAGTTCAAATCTTGTGACCAAACCAGGAACTATGCACCCTTGATAGTTGGCTCAGCACGGGAGGCGTACAGTTTGTCAAACCATGCGGGAAATCCATGAGAACTTCCTGGAGGAGATAGTGGGCTCCACACGGGTGGCACACAGTTTGTCAAACCTTGCGGGAAGGACGTGCGAAGTCCCTAGGAGGGACAGTGGCAACTGCACGGTTGGCGCACGGTTTTCAAAACCGTGTGGGGAAACCGTGCGGCCACATAAAAATTAGGGTTTAAAGCACCAGGCTACCTGAGATTCCTCATTTCTTCTCCATACTCTCTCCCACTCGAGCCTCACTCATGATTTTAGGTTCTCAAGGGTTGAAGGAGCTCTGTCACTAATTTTGGAGGCAAATCAAAGGGTTTTCTTGGTGGATCAAAGGTGATTCTTCTCGAGTAAGTCCCTCCTCTTGGTTTCTCCATAGTTTTCCCTAGATCTACTTTTCCCTCTCTCTAGGTTTTCTAGATCTACATCTATTGCATGTAGATCGAGTGTTGGGGTTGCCTTGGGTGTTAATTTTAGGGAATTTGGGTGATAGGGAAAGAGTTATAGAGTAGGTTTCATGAAGCGTTGCCTATTTTTGGAGTGTGGTTTCTTGTGGATCATTTTCATCGAAACCCTAAAGGTAGGTGGTTTGTGCCTTTCTGTTTAATGTCTTTGAATATTTTGTGCAATTGTACCCAATACCCTTGAACATGGTATTGTGTGGTGACTATTTTACCCCTATTGGTTGAATCCCTTTCTTATATTCTAGAGTAGATGATATTGATTATGATTAGGGTGTTTTTGTTGTGCTTTGGATGTATTGCCCATGCATGTTTCCTGTTTTGACCTTTGGGCCTTGGTTTCCTGTTAGGTTTCTATTGACTTTCCATGCCTAGTATTGTAGGATGGTATGATTGTTGTTCTATGTACTGATATGCCATATAATGCTACCAAATTAGTTCTTGAGGTTTAATTTACCCGTTACTTATGCTATACGTGTTGACTTACATAGAGCCATGAGAAACTGGTGTAGTAGACCATAGGAAGAATGGACGTAAGGGCTTCTCCAGAGTGTCTTCATAAAACATTGTGAGACCATAGGGGGAATTGACATTGAGTGCTTCCCGATAGTGTCTATAGATCCTAGAGGTGGGCCATAGGGGGGATAGACGTTGAGTGCTTCCCGAGAGAGCCCTTAGTACGACAAGAGACTATAGGGGGAATTGATGGTGAGTGCTTCCCCAAAGAGTATATTCTTTAGCTGAACCAGAGGGGTGAGACTGTGTGTGCCTCCTAGAGGGTTACTAGTATTTTTAGGATGAACCACAAGGGTTAGGCTATCAGAACAACCCAGAGGGTTACCTGTTGTTCTACTTGTTGAGTGACTACTTAGTTGTAATTTATATGCTTGAAACTGTGGATTGTTTGCTGATGAGTACTTTCCTATTTAATGCATCCTGTATTCTTACCTGCCATATATTCACTAATTGTTAGGCACAAATCATTAGGTGGTTTCCAACTGGGATTTTGTCTCACACCCTATCTGGGCCATGCTTTTGGGCTCAGACTGATTATATTTTTTCAAGCATAAACAAAGGCAAGTGCCCTTCGACTTCAGGTACCTGACTTGCTGTGGAGCTGGAGAGCATGGGAACATGCTATGGATTGTGATGTTGAGGAGTTTACCTATTTTCTTTTTTCACTTTGGTTTAGTACATTTGTATTTAGAATTGTGGATTTTTTGGCTATTTTTCCTAGACATATATGTATCATGCATCATTTATATATATATATATATATATATGTATGCTCCAGTTGTTTTTTTATCTCAGTCTTCTGATGTTTCATGTTGTTTGACATTTACTACATCCGCTATTGAATATTTTTTTATCTTCCGCTGTGTTACTCTGACAATGAGGGCATAGTTTTCCAATTTTTACACCCAAGACCCTCGCTACTAGTCGGAAGCCTCTGGAATTTGGGGAAATGCGCTTGAGGCCATGTGACCAACCGGGTACGGGGCACCTCTGGGTGGCTTCCAGGACCAGGATGTTACAAAGTGGTATCGGAGGATTCTATACTCTTGACATACTGTTTGAAGCCTTTAGCTAGGGATAGTATGGAACAGGTACTTGGTAATGAGCTGTTCTTGGGAGTAGCTAACCAATGTATAGGGAAAAGACATACTACCTCATTTATTCCAATTTTATTCGGTTTTCAAATTTTAAAGTTGATTTGATTTCACCATTGAACGATTCACATGATTTCAGTTGTTACCATTGTTGTTATTGTGGTTCTATTTTCTTTCGCAGCCCGATGAGACGAGGGTATTCCATATCATGCATCATATAGGCACTTTTTAGAAATCACATGTCATGCCTTCTTGCCATGCCATCTAGGATGCATTAGCGATTGCATGTTGTTGTGATAGATGTTGTGTAGATTATGCATGTTGTTGTGATAGATGTCGTGAAAGAATATTTTATATAGTTAGAGCTTTTTTATAACGTTATGTGTGGATGAATGCCAAATTTTGGTACCTGAGGTGTTATGGGCCCTCATGGACCGTAATTTTGTGGATCATTGCTTGTTGCCTTGTCTGATTTGCTATTACACGTTTAGGATGCCAATATTTGATTCATGGGGATTATGGGCCCTCACGGATTGGAATTTAACACTTTTAATGCTAGTTTCAGTGTTTCCCTAGATTCCAGAGTAGTTTCTGAGGCTTACAGTACAGAAAAAACCGAGAATGCACACCATGTAGTTTTGACTACATGACATTTGATCTTCTGTTCAAGAAGAAACATTCTTTCTCTATACACGTTGTGTACACTTATGTTTCAGTCCCTGTTAATCTTGATCTAAGGTGTGTGTTTGACCTAGTAGAGTCATTCCATCGAGACGCCCTCTGGTTTTCTGCCAGTTACTGGGCAACGATCAGACACCGGACATGGCTGATCAGGAACTTCCGGTAGTTCCTTCAGCTGTGCCAATCATGGGACCAACAGTTATACCAAATGTAGGTTCTGATGCACAGTTCAGGTAAGGCTTCATGAGGATGATGCAAACGTTCCATGGAGTACCTCCTCCAGCCTCGTCAATGACAGTCTTGACACGGGTTTTCCAGCAGTAACATCATCCCACCTTCTCAGCGGAAGGAGGACCTCAAGCTTCAGAATCATGGCTAGAACACTTGATGATGATCTTCGAGCATCTGGAGACGCCTCCAGAGAGGTGGATCAGGCTCACTACCTACATGATATGTGAATCCACCAAGAGGTGGTAGGACGTGATCTTACAGGCGGGTCATCAGCATGTTATGGCATGGGAGGAGTTTTAGCGCGTCTTTTATGACTACTTCTATCTGGAGACACTGGGGGCTGACCTAGCCAATGAGTTCATGAGCCTGGAATAGGGTACTCTTTCTATCATGGAGAATTTCTCTCATTTCACTGAGTTTCAACATTTCCTACCCCTCCCGGACAGATATGGGTTGTTCTTGGCAAGGAAGTTTGAGGATGGTATCAGGCGGGAGATCTGCTCACAGGTGAATATCATCAGTCTGAATTCCATCGCTTCCATCATCAACCAGGAATTGATTGTGAAGCGAAATCTGAGACATTCTGGAGCAGAGTGCCGGGGTGGTTCTTCTTCCAGTGTTAGTGCTTCACCAGCTGACAGCAAGAAGCATCATAGGGAGTCTACACATGATGATCCGAGGCAGTGGGACACATCTTCAGGTAGCCAGGTGGTATGCTACCAGTGTAGAAGGGCTGGGCATACAAGGCCGTAGTGCCAGAGAGACCCAGTGGAGTGCCGAACATGCAGAAAGATGGGTCACCTTAAGCGCTTCTATTAGGTTTTCTCACCAGCAACTAGTGATAAGGGATCATCCATGACTCCTTGTTTAGGAGCAGCACCACCAGTCTCTCACTAGTCTGGGAACTGGAGTTCTTCCAGCCGTTCAGGCCGAGGTGGAGGTCGTGGCTGTGGAATCTAGTCACACGGTTTTTAGCAAAAGTAGGGTGGATCTGTTTAGAGCAGTCAGGTAGGGTCATAGGGCCATGGAGTAGGCTAAACATTTGCAGTAGAGCAGACCCAGTAAAAGCAGGATCAAGGACCCTCTACTGTTTGAGGTAAGATCTTAATAGCCCTTGTTTTATCATCTGTGCTTTTCGATATAGGGGATTCCCATAGATTTATCTCTGTTGTTTTTGTGGAGATACTTGGCCTCTGTATCTTTTCCTCTACCGATACTTTTACTCTAGACACACCGTTGGGAACTAGGATGGCTAGTATACTATAGTGCAAGGAGTTCCCTCTAAAGGTGGTTGTGTATCACTTTCTATGGGATCTCTATGTTCTAGAGATTATAGGCTATGATATCATTCTCATAATAGACTGGTTGGTTCCCTTTCAAGCAGTCGTCGATTGCTATCACCGTAGAGTGAATTTCTTATTACTAGAGGGAGGATCATTTCTTCATAGGGGTGAATGGGATGTCCATGCGAGTAGAGCCGGACCCGAGCATCATGGGCTAGGAGGGGTTACAGCACAGATTGCTAGACTTTATCTGGATGACCAGGGGACATCATAGTTAGACTTTCCTTCAGTGGAGGATCATTTTAGAGATGTCATTCCAGAGGACTTTTCAGGTTTTCCTCTAGAGCGTGAGGTGTACTTTTCTATTGATCTCATGCCAGGAGTGGCACTGGTGTCCATTCCTCCTTATAGGATGGCTATACCTGAGTTACAGGATCTCAAGAAGCAGTTAGAGGAGTTGCAGGAAAAGGGTTTTATCCGACCCAGTACTTCTCCTTGGGGTTCGCCTGTTCTGTTTTTGAATAAGGTAGATGGTACCCTAAGGCTTTGTGTGGAATATCAGAAGTTGAACCAATTGATGGTCAAGAACCGATATCCCTTTCCTAGGATTGATGATCTCTTTGATCAACTTCGATGAGCCCGAGTGTTCTAGAAGATTGATTTGAGGTTCGGTTACCATCAGTTGCACGTTAGACCATCAGATATACCTCTTACAGCCTTCAGAAGAATGTATGGTCTATACGAGTATATGGTTATGTCTTTCGGTCTCACAAACACACCAGAAGTTTTCATGGCACTGATGAACCGAGTGTTCCATCCATACATATACTCTTTTGTGGTGGTATTCGTGGATGATATCTTGGTGTACTCTCACACTCGACATGAACATGATACCCACCTTGAGATCATTTTGAGTACACTGATGGAGCATCAGTTATATTCTAAGCTCTAGAAATGCCACTTTTGGATGGATCAGATGCACTTCTTGGGTCATGTTATCTCAGAGAAAAAAGTATCAGTAGACCTAGAGAAAGTGAGAGCTGTAGTTTCCTTGGATCAACCAAAGAACGTCTTTAAGGAATGGAATTTCCTAGGGCTAGCTGGATACTACAGACGTTTCATTCAGTACTTTTCATGCCTTGCAGCACCATTGACTGGTCTGACTAAGAAGGGTGAGGAGTTCTTATGGTCATATTCTTGTGAGTCAACCTTTCATGATATTAAGGGGAGGTTGACAACAACACTGATATTGGTCTTTCCAGAGCCAGGAAAGAGCTATACAATTTACTGTGATGCGTCAGGTATCGTGCTGGATGTTGTGCTTATGTAGGGAGATGGATTCATTGCGTACGAGTCCCAGTAGTTGGGGCCCCCTGAGAGGAACTACCCGACACATGATCTGGATTTGGCAGCTGTTTTTTCATGCTTTGTGCTATTGGAGACATTATTTTTCGGGAGAGCATTTTTTGGTTTTCACCAACCACAAAAGTCTCTACTACATCTTCAGTCAGCGTGATATGAATCTGAGACAGTATAGGTGGGTCAAGTATCTTCAGCCCTTTGACTTTGAGCTTGCATATTGGCATGGGAAGGGCAATGCAGTGGCATATGCATTGTGCAAGAGCACCCAGATACAGGAAATTCAGGAGGCCAGCAGTGAGTGGTAGCTTATTACTCTGTTCACTAAGATGCATTTGGAAGTGCACGATAGACAAAGGAAGACTATTCTATCATTTGTACCTGTTACCTCTACACTTCTTGATCATGTACGAATGAGGCAACTATTATATTCTGAAGGCCTAGTCTTATAGGAAAATGTGTCAGGAGAGTACTCTATCCCGGGATGGAAAGTAGGCAAGGATGAGATCATGTGTTTCCAAGGATACGTATGGGTGCCAGAAGACATACATCAGGAGATGATGTGGTATTTTCATTCCTCGGTTTGGGAAGTTCATCCTGGAATCACCGAGATGTTTCATTATCTACACCGCTAGTATTGGTGGCTAGGTATGAATAGAGATGTTGCAGCTTTTGGCCTGAGGTGTTCCACTTGTCAGTTGGTGAAAGCGGAGCATCAGCGACCACTAGGACTTTTATAGAAGCTACCCATTTCGGAGTGGATGTAGAATGACATCGCAATGGACTTCGTAACCAGTTTTCCGACATCACCTTGATGGAATGACGTTGTTTGGGTTGTCATCGAAAGGCTCACAAAGGTTGCTCACTTCATGCCGATCAAGGAGACCTTCAGTGTTGACGAGGTGGGATGGTTGTAAATCCGTGATATTGTACAATTGTATAGAGTTCCACAATCCATTGTTTCAGACAGAGATGCGTGTTTTACTTATCAGTTCTGGATGGGGTTTCAGAATGTTTTGGGTACGCAGGTAATTTTGAGTACAACATACCATCCTCAGACAGATGACCAGTCCGAGCGTACAATTCAGGTTCTTGAGGATATGCCCCGAGAATGCATCCTAGATTTGGAAGGTTCTTGGTAGAAACATATACCTATTGTGGAGTTTTCTTACAATAATAGTTTTCACGAAACTATTCAGATGGAACCATATGAGGATTTGTACAATAGGCCATGCTGATCACCCTTACGTTGGCTGCAGGTAGGAGAGGCAGCCTTTTTGGACCTTGTCTTGTTCAGGAGACCACAGAGATGATAGAGTTGATTGGGAAGAGGATGGCTACTACACAGTCTCTTCAAAAGTCTTATGATGATCATAAGAGATGACCTCTGGAGTTCGAGGTTGGGAATCAGGTTTTTCTATGTGTCTCGTCGATGTCGGGACACAAGAAGATTAGGAGACAGGGTAAGATTTCACCAAGGTAGGTCAGGCCGTTTGAGGTGTTGGAGAGCTATGGGCCGGTTTCCTATTGGTTGAAGTTACCTAAGTGGTACCAGGCTATGCACGATGTCTTCCACGTCTCTCATATTCGACGTTACTTTTCCGACCCATATCATATCTTTCAACATAAGGAGGTTGCGCTTGAAGAGGATGCATCGTTCGAGGAGCACCCTATCCAAATTTTCAATTGCAATAAAAAGTTTCTCTATGGCCAGTCTATTCCTCTGGTACGAGGGACATGGCAGCATAGGCGAGTATAGAATGAGACTTGGGAGAGGGAGGCCGATGTATGAGCTCAGTGGCTGGAGCTGTTCAGGGTTTCTTCTTCTGCGCTTCACTAGGGAAATTTGGGGATAAATTTATTTAAGGGGGAAATATTGTAAGAACCCAAAATTTCTTTTCAGGTATGTTTCTCTTTTCTATTCATTCTTGAGAAAAAGTGGAATTTTGGGAAGAAATATTTTAAAGTTGTAGAGGATATGAAGGGGAACACAGTTTGTTCATACCATGCAGCTAGCCCATGAAACCGTGCACCCTTAACAGTGGGCTCCGTACGGGAGGCTCATGGTTTGTAAAACTGTGCGGGCAAACCATGCGAAGATCTTAGAGGAGGCAATGGGCTCTGAATGGGAAATGCACTGATTTTCAAACTGTGCGGGTAGGCTGTGCAATGTCCCTGGGAGAGACAGTGGCAACTGCACGGTTGGTGCACAGTTTTCCAAAGCATGTAGGGAAACCGTGAGGCCACATAAAAATTAGGGTTTAAAGCCCTTGGCCACTTAGGATTTCTCATTTCTTCTCCAAACACTCTCCCACTCGAACCTCACTCAGGATTTTGGGTTCACAAGGGTTGAAGGAGCTCTCCCACTCATTTTGGAGGAAAAACAAAGGGTTTTATTGGTGGATCAAAGGTGATTCTTCTCGGCTAATTCCCTCCTCATGGTTTCTCCTTGGTTTTCCATAGATCCCCTCATCCCTCTCTCTAGGTTTTCTTGATCTACATCTGTTTCATTTGGATCTAGTGTTTGGGTTGCCATGGGTGTTAATTTTAAGGCTTGTGGGTGATAGGGAAGGAGTTATAGAGCGGTTCTCATGAAGCATTGCTAGTTTTTGGATTGCGGTTGCTTGTGGATAGTTTTAATCATTACCCTAAAGGTATGTGGTTTTTGCCTTTCGGTTTATGGTTGTTGAATATTATGTGCAATTGTTCCCAATACCCTTGAACGGGGTATTGTGTGGTTACTATTTTACCCCTATTGCTTTCCTTCCTTTCTTATATGATATAGTAGAGGATATTGTTTATGATTAGGGTTTTTTTTTTCCTTTGGATGTAATTCCCATGCATGATTCATGTTTTGACCTTTGGTTCTTGGTTTCCTATTAGGTTTCTGTTTACATTCCATGCCTTGTATTGTAGGATGGTATGATTGTTGTTCTAAGTGCTGATATTCCCTAGAATGCTACCCAAGTAGTTCTTGACATTTACTTTGGTCGTTACATGCTCCATAATTGTTGACTTACACCGTGCCGTGAGAACCTGGTGTAGTAGACCATAGGGAGAATGGATTTAAGGTCTTATCCAGAGTGTCTTTATAATAAGATGCAAGACCACATGGGGATTTGACATTGAGTTCTTCCCCAGAGTGTCTACAGATACTTGACGTGGGCCACAGGGGGAATAGGCATTTAGTTCTTCCCTAGAGAGCCTTTAGTCTGTTATGAGACTATAGGAGGAATTGACGGCGAGTGTTTCCCCAGAGCGTGTATTCTTTAGCTGAACCAGAGGGTTGAGACTGTGTGTGCCTGCCAGAGGGTTTATAGTATTTGTAGGTTGAACCATAAGGGTTAGGCTATGAGAACTACCTAGAAGGTTACCTATTGTCCTACTTGTTGAGTAGATGCTTACTTGGTTGTAATTTATACGCTAGAAACTATGGATTGTTTGCTGCTGAGTACATTCATGTTTACTACTTCCTGTACTCTTACCATATATTCACTGACTGTTAGGTACAGATCTTTTGGTGGTGTCCTACTGGGATTTTGTCTCACACCCTGTTTGGGCCATGATTTTGGGCCCAAATAGATTATATTGTTGCAGGCATAGACAAGGGCAAGCTCCCTTCGACTTCAGGTACCTGACTTGTTGTGGAGCAGGATAGCATATGACCAAGCTATGGCTTGGAATGCTGATGAGTTTACCTGTTTTCTTTTCCACTTTGGTTTAGTACTGTTGTATTCAGTATTGGGACTTTTTTGGATGTTTATCCTAGACATATATGTATCATGCATCATTTATATATATATATATATATTCTCTAGTTGTTTCTTTATCTCAGTCTTCAACTGTTTCCTGTTGTAGGATGTTTACTGCTTCCACTATTGAATATTTGTTTATCATCGGCTGTGTTACTCTGCCAATGAGGGAATAGTTTCCCCATTATTACACCCAAGGCACACCCTTCTAGTCGGCAGCCTCTGGTGTTTTGGAAAATGCACTTCAGGCCATGTGACCAACCGGGTACGAGGTGCCTGTGGCTAGATTCTGGAACCAGGACGTTACAAAATCTTTGATGTCCTCCTCTTACCCATGCTTTAATTATTTCACCTCTACCTCAGTACTAGATGATGATGAATGTTCCCTATAAGGAAACTAGGAGTCCCCATTTGGACATCCAGAAGAAGAGGAAACCAAATCAGACTCGCTTGCTGGCATGAAGCTTTCTTGGAGTCTTGAATAAGAAATGAGGGACTCAAAATTATCCTCTTCGCTATCCCTCATTATCCTAACAACATAATCCAGTCCTATCAATGGGATCATCTTTTTTCGAGCTCAGGGGGTGAATGGAAGACATTTTCATTTAGTATTTCATTATTTATTATTGTGTTAACATTTTTTCCCGCAACATCTATCTCGGTTGTTGTAATTTATATCACTAAAGTTATCAAATGTGTGCTCGATTTTGAGCCCAATTCTTTGATTTGGTTGATGGGGAGGACATATTGTTAACATATTTGTTTTACAGGATTGGAAAAAAATCATCTCTAGGACATTTGTGGAATTAATTTAAGTAACATTAATAGTCTTGGATTGATTCCCTCTCTTGTGGTAGAATCCTAAATTGATGTATTGTGTCTCACTGGATTTTAATGCAGACTTATCACCATGTAATATCCAAATTTAATAATCAAAACAGTATTTGAGGAATTGGTGGTATGAAGGAATTACTACATACTGATGTATCCAAGGTCTTCCCAATAGATCATTGAAGTTTGTATCTTTCCGAACAACCATGAATTCTGAATCAGACATAATAAACCCCAAACTGAGTCTTGAGTTTAATTTTGTTGAGGGGATTTTGCACATTCTTATCATAACCCTATAAAATTAATGTGGAGGGGACAAATGAGATTCATTTAAACCCACCTAGAAAATCATTTGGATCAAAATGAGGTTTACTCTTGAGCCATTTCCAATGATGGATCATCAGATATCAATGTCATTTATCCTACCATAAATGTATAATGGAATGACATGTCCCTATATGATAGAATACTCCTCAACGTATATGAAATAGGTTACCGTATGGAATTCTATAGGATCATTCTCTACAGAATATACCTCAATAGTAGTAACCTCATCTTCAAACTCCTAAGGGACTGATAAGGCCTCAATAAGTTATTTTAGGAGATTTTTTCATAGACTCAAAGCATTCATGATTGTTAACTTGGATAGAACATGGTCTAGTTGATTCAAAACATCATACTAATGTTCCTAAGGAATATACTTCCCAGTATGAAGATTTTCTTTTTTAAATGATTTAGGTGCTAAAGTACTTGATGTGGATGGAATATCCATTGAGGTAGGAGATATAAATGCTTATAATCTTGGTGTATTAGGCCAACTATGCCTGCCTACCCACCGAGAAGGCAATGATGTATTCTCTAACTAGTCCTCCATGATGATCAGGTCATGTATGATCTCTTAATTTGTGGGTAAATAAATCCCATGTTCCTTCTAATTTCAATGGAGATATTTCCCATGATTTTCGACTACATAAATGGTCCGAGCAGGGGAATGGTTGAAGTAGTAACTTCTGGAACAACCACATCCTCCCCTATACCCTCGATTCTAATGAAACCTTTCCCAGTTCCCTAATAAATTGTATGTAAATTAGGTTCATAATCATGATCAACACTTGAGAATGGATCCTTTATGTTAATAAAATTAATAGAACCAATGATCAAATCCTCATATGATGATGATTTTGTCTGATAGGTCGAATCATATTGTACCATTTGGTGTGGTGGTGCCCATGCATTCAAGACTGTAGGAATGAATTCTACTAAATTTAAAAGACAAAATTGGATTTTATATAGGCTCATATTCATGTTTTTTCTTCTTAACCTTATATCCATGTCTCTTTTTAGAGGATTGGCCTTCACAGGGAAGAGTTTTTTATGACGTTGGTTGTGTTGTGGAAAAGGTGGTTGAGGGGACATTCGAATGATTCAGCTATTCTCAAATAATAACATGAGTCCATTTGATTTTCTTTTGAATATCTATTCACCTAAATTCATCATACTCTTTCTCTTACCTTATTTCCATTCACCTTCATCCTCTAGATTGACTGACTGAAAAATACTTTTTGTTTGATTTTCTAAGAATTTGCTTTAACGGAGAGCGGTAACCAACGGGATACAAAATCAAAGGATACAAAATCAAAACATGCCCCATTAAAAATATAAAAAGAACCCGTCAATAATCAAAACCCAATACGATCAGATCAGTACACCAGTTTCCAACCAAGCATACTGTAGAACATCATCACCATGCCATTAGTCTAAATCATATCGTCTTTAACAAACATCATCCCTAGCACCTTCGCCGTCACCATCCAATCACCACCGTTGACATCGACAACTAGCACCGGCGCCCATCAAGAACTATTGAACTTCCAGAAAACCAACATAGTCATTGTCATCACAGACCAAACATCAACAGTCGCTGGAGACTGATAGAGTTTGTCGTAGCCACCAGAAACAATAGCAACAGACACTGTCAACACCGACAAGCGAGGATCAAGCCTCATGGAACTACTAAATCACTTCGATCAGCACCTCCCAAAGCTCCTATAGAAACCATCTTGCCAGACTGACCCGGGGAGGAGAGACGGAACACGAATCCAGGGCAGAGTAAGAGGGGAAATGAGCCACAGGAAGTCAAGATCATCACCGAGAACCGCAACCTCACTGTCCTAACTTCACACCAGTCACCGGAGATCATCAGAGACTATTGTAGCTACCGTAAAACAACATACCCGTGTCAACGAAAACATTCACCACTTGAAAATGATAATTCCTTAACATTACTTTTCCAGATTCCACCATCTTTTGTAGGAGGTCTTTGAAAAAAATCATGGATGTGGTTTCCCAACATCTAATGGAAAGGTATATAGTTTGGGAGATCTTATTCAACTTCATTTCTAGGCTTCCTGGGCTTTGTCAACTTGACTAAGTTGTTTTCAAATGTCGAGATGAATATTTAGGGATGTGTTCATTTTGAAAAGAATAGAACCTGTATTTTATCTTCTAAAGTTGTTTTCACCTATGATCTCTTTGATCAACCTTGATAATTGGGAGTTATTGTTGATGCTCAGGAGGATGATCTATACAATACTGTGTATGATTTGAGGATGGAGTGGATATTAGGGCCTACTTAATTATAACTATTGTGGTAACTAATTTTCTTATTCTCCTTACTTGAGTTGATGGAATCACTCAATCCTTATCTTTGTTCTTTGTGATCTAGTTATCCACCTATAAGGAAATTGAAGTAAGGTCTCAAAACCCTCCCATGTATTTCACAATGATAAATGGTGTGAAAAAATCATTTTAATGATTCTCTATGTAACACCCCAAGCTTCCACGGTACGTTTCCCTTCGAATAATGCGATAGCGTGTGTTGTACACAACCTCGAGGTCTAACACACACCACAACTAATTAAACTAGCCGTTGTGAATAGTAATACCTAATTTTTGAAAGAATATATATTTTATATTTCAAAATGGACTTCATTTTTGGATTCGGAATATCGAAATTAGCCTAGGGTGAAATTTTGGTACTTTTCGGATAACGTTTATATTTTGATGAATAGTGAAAATTACTAAATTTTAATTAAAAACAACTTTTTTAATCAAAATAATTAATAGTGATAAATTGTGAATTTGAGTGGTTTTAAAGTATATTTAGAATATATTTTTACCACTTAATATAATGTTGGTCATTGGACATAATTTTACAATTAAACCGAACATAAACAAGTGTCAATCTTTTGATAGTTATTATCTCTTAAAAACACGCTTTTTGTTTTGACAGCGGGAATTAATTTTAAATTAATTTCTGCCACTTCTGTGTTTTGAATTTAGAAAAATGGATTCCATATTTGGAATCAGGATGTCCAAATTGTGTAAATAGGTAACTTTTATTTTTATACATTTTGAATAATTACTGCGGTAAATATTTTATTTACCATGGTTAAGGGTAAATCCGGTAAATAAGGGTTAAAAAATAATATTTTAATAATACAAAATTACCCTAAAACGTGTCCTAACCTTATTGGTGGACACATACCCGACCATGGGCATCCTTGGGTCGATTTGGGGACCCCATGGAGCCACTTGTATGTGGTAGGGACACATTATATTAATAAAGTTAAAATAAAAATAAAAATGGCATAAGCTTACATCTTTTATAAGAACAATTTTTACATAGGGTTATACATGTTGGATTTTCGATTATAAATATTCATTAGAAAGATAAAAAGATTTCCTACATAATTATATTTTATTTATAATTTTTAGATATCAAATAATTTAAATTATTAATGACACAATAATGATGCAATGTTTACCTCATTAATAAATCATTTAAATAAAAAAGATTATAATGATTAAAATATTATCTAAAACCTGTCCAATTCTTATTGGTTGATTTTATTTAGAATATTAGTCATCTTATCTTCGACCTCAATGATTTTTGGACCATTATAAACCGAATATAATTATATTATAAAGTAATACTTTCACTCTTTCCTAAAGAGCCACTCCTCTCCCTTATAAAAGGAGACCACTTCTACTCATTCCTCACACCTCTCAAGCCACTTGGCTCGTCCAAACCCTGCCCAAATAAGCTCCCCACATCCCTATCCTCATCCTTGAAGCTTCCCCTTAGGCAGAAAGCATTTCAAGAAGTCCTTTGGTTCCAACCAAAGTGAGTTACCTAAATTAAAGGTAACGTTTGCTCTTAAATTATTTTCATTTATTTTGCTTCTCCAACCCCCAAACTCTTTTTATTTCCTTTCTTTTGTAACAACACCAGTATCCACAATATACTAGGATGTTGTTATAAGAAGGATTCAAACTACACATACACACAACTCCATCTAATGGATGATGAACATAATGTTTCCGTGGATGGCAAACTAACGCCTCACGAAACGATGATTGTTCAAATACATCTTACCGCCTCTCATGGTGGCCATTATGATGGAACTGTAATTAAATATGATATTAATGATATATATTTTATATATAATCTTCTGTAATTCCATTTTATTTCATACCATTATTCGTTTCATGTTGTATATACATACGATAATTTCATTTGAGGAAGTGCGGACTACCGCCCCCTTAAAATGATATGACTCGTTCATACCACACATGGAACGAATAAAGGATGGTGTTAATGAAATTATGTAACATATATAAAATATTATATTATACTGGAATAGTAATATACCTATGTATCATTTGGATTCGATTCATTTAAAATAAAAATTAAATGGAAGTAGCGTTCGTGCGTACGTACGGACTACCGTCTCCACGAACGCGATGAGATTCATTATCCATCGTATCCATTCAAGTATAATAATCATTTGATGATTTAAAAATTATGTTTAAGGACTTGATACCATTCTGTATTTGAATAATACACATCCCATTAATAACGAATATGGCTCACATAACAAAGAATATAAAGTAAAATGAACCCGTTAACACCCGAAATGACGATAATTCTAAGATATTATTAACAAATCAATGTTAAAAGATCATATATGATATCACATTAAAGTAAATGATTCTTGTATTATTCAATAACAATTATTTCACCATTATACAGGTGGTAAACCTACCATCGACCAAGGAAAAAGTACAAAGTAAGGGATTCTCTTATCTCACTTTCAATTCCGTGAGATTTCCATTGTTCGCTACTAAATTATTGAAAGTGGCGTATTGTGTACTTCCATGATTCACTTTATATTCATGTTATTCTGTAAATAATTTGGTGGTTATTAACTTTTGGCCATGCGACTCAGTTGATTAACGTGGTAAGGGGTTTCTTGTCTCACTTTTAATTCCGTGAGAATTCCATTGATCACCACTTAATTATTGCATGTGGTGTATGTGTACTACCCATGATTGTATTCATTGTGTAATATACTTTATTTTATGGGTATTTACATCATCATGGTATGATCTTTCTTTCATGGGTGTTTGTTTCTTAAGTTACCTAATCAATAAGGGAATTTGAGATTTCAATTTCCACTCATTTGGCTTTACGCATATTTCATTGATTATATTACCCCAAGATTATGTGTGGAATCACTATTCATTTGATTATGTCATAATTTCCACTCCCCTTCCTGTGGATATACTTTTGATACACATAATCACTCCATTGAAAATTCTCAATTCATTGATGTGAATTTGATAAGAGTAATTTTAACTCTTTCACCATTTGTTGAGTTAAACATCCAATTCGTTGGTGTTGTTTTTACAGGAATATGTGTGAATATACATTGATTGTTTTACACTGAATATCCAATCATATTTAGTGTATTTATATTTTTCACACATAATTATGTTGTTGATTTATCCTTAACCTAAGGATATTGCCTTTATGAGAGATTTCATCTCAACTTACATTCCATTGAGACTTCTTTGTTGATATACACCAAATCACTATTATGTGGTGTATATAATGTACTTTGACATAGTATGTCATGAATTCCCTTTATTCTCATGATATTACAAAGTTTTGATTACCTCAATTATTTTCATTCAAGTGTCTCTCTTTTGGTTAGAATCTCTAACTAAAATACCATTTTTAAATGTTTTAAAGACTTATTCATCTAAATCTTTCTCATTAATGTCCATGTTTTAAAAATGGTTTTAAGGATTTATTTATATGGATATTAAAGTTTAGAAATTAAAAATCCTTTTAAAAAGTTTCAAAGTGGTATGGGAAACTTTGATTCAAAAATCTATTTTTAAATGGCTTCTTGACAAATAGTGTGACTTTTAAATGTTTTCAAGAAAAGGGGGATATTTCTCTCAAATAGTTTTGATGATTATTTTCATCTATGTCAACATCCTTAATTATTCTTGATTGAGGTTAATGTGATACAATAAAATCTTCCATATTGTATCGAATGAGTTATGTTTGACTGTGGATGTGCTATTTTTATACCATTCATGGTTTGTGGTAAAAGTATTGACATTTCGTATGCTAGTTTTAATACGAATGTTTATGTTATGTTTAAACCTGTTCATATGAGGAATGCATTGGACTTAATAAGTGACGGGTGGAGCCCGCTATAGCTCCTCGATGCATCGGTAGGTCTCATGAGGCAAACTAGTGTCTTGGCACAAGGCCTTGGCAAAATCTTATTTGTAGTCTTGGCACGAGGCCTTGGCTATGTGGTTATGATAGTCTGGCATTATGCATTCCATCATTATGAAAGTGGTTATTGATATTGCATGTGATCATTCGACTAGTAGAATATCCATGTGAGTAAGTAAATGGCATTATTTCATTTTACCTTTGCCATTTTATGCTGAAGTTCAAATTTAAAAGGCTTTTGTTTTAGTTATAAATTGCCTTAAGTGTTTATTCTTATTTATGAAAGCTTCTGCTATAATGTTATCCTTACTGAGCATCCGAGCTCACCCCTTTCAATGTTTTATTTTTCCCAGGATTATGAAGAAGTAATTTATGAATGACCTGCAGGGGTAGTATGAGGGGATATGAGGACAAGATGTTTTTTTTATGATGTAATGTAAAAATTTATGGATGTATCTAGTTATTCCAAGGCTACTAAACTAATCGGTCTTTCGAGACTTGATCTTTCTCGTGATCATGCCAATGTTATATAATAATGCACTGACTCTGGGTAACTAGGGTCGGGGCGTTACAGTTGGTATCAGAGGAAGTTTAGTACAAACCTTGGAAGCTAGATTTAGATAAACTCTGATTAGAGCACGTAAACCTAAGATGAACTTTGAGGATTAGTATAGAAGAACTTCCTAGAATTTTGGTATTGTAGAGATTTTGTGAGTTTTCCGAGCAATACATCCTTGTCTGGATACGAGCAGGTAGAGGCGGCTCTGGCACAGATGTACCTAGGGGTAAAACCCGAAAACACCGCTTTGAGCTAGACTCAAACGGGAACTGGTGCACGACAACGGGCCTTGCTGCACTCTTGGTTACGACACTCCCGGGGGATATGCTTTGGTAAATTCACAAGATTAGTATAAACCATTATTAAGGGAATACAAAAAAAATGCCCCTATGAATATATGTCGGCAAATAGATAGTGGATAACCTAGATTTTAACATAGGGTACCCCAAGTTAGGATATATTGTTCAATTACAAGATTATCCTATTATGTCTATTTTTTTACATTCTTATTAGATAAGTATTCAAAAACCCTAATTGTATTTTCTTTTGTTAGTTGAAACATGGAGGGAGCAAGATCACGAACAACTCTTCTCTCTCTTCCTGAAGAACTAATTACAATTATTATCCAGAAGTCATGCGCAGACGATGTTGAAACTTTTTCAAATGTCCATGTTACATGCAAACAACTTTATGAGACATCCAATACCTCTAGCATTGCACGATTATTTCAAGGATCAAGTACCGACTATGGGATAATTTTGCGCTCTCAACTTTCTTACCACGCTAAGCGTGGGAAGTACCATCAGGGGATTTTCAAATTATTCACTTTATCTCAAAATTACGATGCACTAAATGATTTTCTAGATGCTGCAGAAGAGGGAGACCTTCGAGCAGCCTATATGTATCAAATTATATATTTATGTCTTTTGGGATATACGAATACTGATTTACCAAAATCTTATTTTGAAATATTTGAAGATGAATCAGTGAGAATTTTTCTAAAAAAACATGTTAATGACGATGTCTCAAAATTATATATAAGAAATACCTATTTTTTTATGATGCATCGATGCTTCCATCGATATAATCCAAAATGGATGAGGAGTTTTTGGGTAAAGGAAGTAGATGATTTTGAAAAATTCCTGAGGTACCATTGTGACACATGAACGCATTCTACCAAAAGGAAAATCCGCCTAGTCTCTCCAGAGTTCATGTTGTGATCCACATACCTCTAGTGACAAAATACATGCCTGACCCAATGCATGTACTCACCTATGAAGAATTATAACTGGAACTCGATCTATCTTATTGTGGAGAGCCTATCAGAATTCTTCATACCAAAGATCAAGTGTTGAGAAACCGGATGATTTGTCTGGTAAAAGATCTATGGAGAAATCATAAGATGGAAGAGGCAATATGGGAACCCGAGGAACATATGATGAAGAACCTATGTGGAAATAAATGGATGGTGAAATGTTTAAAAGTGTTAGTGCTCTTTATTGATGGGTTTACTTTGGAATAATTTTCTCTTGTATTTGTAACCCCATAGTTTTCCATGTGAGAATGATATTTGAGGAAGAATTGTCTCTTCTATTGTGGATATAGGTATAAATAACCATTTGGTTTTATATGATCATTGAGGTTTGAAAAAATGATAAGTTATTATAATTTGGGATGAAAATGCAAAGTATGATATATCATATGTGGTTAAATTATGTTATTTTGAGGAATTTATCTCATTTTGGTAATATTATAAAATATAGTTTTTGAAAAAGGACAACACGTAGACCGTATGACAACCCGTCGCGTCGGACAAAGCTATGGGAATCGAACCCACATCCAAAGTGCGATTGGGATTTATCGCCTACCACTGGACTACGTGAAGTCCCTGGTTAGTGTGACTTTTTTTTTGTTAAATGATTTTATTGATCAATAATAAGATGATTTGGGTTCTTATTTCTTATCAAATGAATACCCTTGGTATAGGAAAATGATTTGGTGATTAAGTGATAAATGTTATTTTGGAAGATGTTCACTTTGTTGGGAACACTATATGCCCAAGGAAAATCGAATACAATGGGGTTTCATTTGTAGAGTAATGGTGGATTTTTATCTACGTTTTTATTGTTGATTTATAGTGATTTGGGTTATTTATGGAAATGATTAAACTATAACAGAGAATATGTGATAATGTTAATTACTTTTAAGTATGTGACTTTAAGAGTATTTGATGTCATTTGGAGATACAATGTAACATGGGAGACTACATAATCAAATTCTTCTATGTTTTGGGTTTCAATATTAGTTTGGATTATATTAAAGGATTTTAAGGACAATTGGTTATTGAATGGTATCTATTTAACTTTGGGGTATTGTTGGTTTAATTTTAGAAAATTAAGATTAGTGAATATTTATCTCAATGAATATCCTTTTAGGGGATCATTAGATCATTCACTAACCATTTTGGTTTTGATTAATCTTCAAAGACAATGTAAATATATGGTTTATCCTGCATGGATCATGTGATTCTATAGAAGTTATTCTAGCTCTTCCAGTGTGACCAAGTCTTCTTGAATACTCATCGTTTAAAAAAAAAATTGAGTTAGTGGTGGAAATTTATTAAAGAATGAAAATCTACTTAAAATGTAAGTATATCTCATGATTTTCTTAGTCAATATCATAAATGAATTCCTCTTCCTTATGTAATGTAACTTAAAAAAAATGTTGTCCGTTTACTTTCCTACTAGGAGACTAATGGTCGTTTGTCCCAACACAAGTTTGTGGTTTTTTCATTGTTAACTTTCTCCTGATCATGATTTCTATCCCTCTCCATCAGAACTTGACACTTAGTTTATCATCCATATCCATGTTTTCTTACATGGAATCCCAGTATGGGTTAACTTGGATGACCCTTATACCTCTCTTTCATTCTTTTAAAGTGATAGTTTTATTGACTCTTTTTCCGATGTGGGACTTTCCATTGTATTACCAAGCAAAATTTTAAAAAAATTGCGAGGATGCAATTTATTGAAGGAGGGGAGAATGTAACACCCCAAGCTTCCACGGTACGTTTCCCTTCGAATAATGCGATAGCGTGTGTTGTACACAACCTCGAGTTCTAACACACACCACAACTAATTAAACTAGCCGTTGTGAATAGTAATACCTAATTTTTGAAAGAATATATATTTTATATTTCAAAATGGACTTCATTTTTGGATTCGGAATATCGAAATTAGCCTAGGGTGAAATTTTGGTACTTTTCGGATAACGTTTATATTTTGATGAATAGTGAAAATTACTAAATTTTAATTAAAAACAACTTTTTTAATCAAAATAATTAATAATGATAAATTGTGAATTTGAGTGGTTTTAAAGTATATTTAGAATATATTTTTACCACTTAATATAATGTTGGTCATTGTACATAATTTTACAATTAAACCGAACATAAACAAGTGTCAATCTTTTGATAGTTATTATCTCTTAAAAACACGCTTTTTGTTTTGACAGCGGGAATTAATTTTAAATTAATTTCTGCCACTTCTGTGTTTTGAATTTAGAAAAATGGATTCCATATTTGGAATCAGGATGTCCAAATTGTGTAAATAGGTAACTTTTATTTTTAGACATTTTGAATAATTACTGCGGTAAATATTTTATTTACCATGGTTAAGGGTAAATCCGGTAAATAAGGGTTAAAAAATAATATTATAATAATACAAAATTACCCTAAAACGTGTCCTAACCTTATTGGTGGACACATACCCGACCATGGGCATCCTTGGGTCGATTTGGGGACCCCATGGAGCCACTTGTATGTGGTAGGGACACATTATATTAATAAAGTTAAAATAAAAATAAAAATGGCATAAGCTTACATCTTTTATAAGAACAATTTTTACATAGGGTTATACATGTTGGATTTTCGATTATAAATATTCATTAGAAAGATAAAAAGATTTCCTACATAATGATATTTTATTTGTAATTTTTAGATATCAAATAATTTAAATTATTAATGACACAATAATGATGCAATGTTTACCTCATTAATAAATCATTTAAATAAAAAAGATTATAATGATTAAAATATTATCTAAAACCTGTCCAATTCTTATTGGTTGATTTTATTTAGAATATTAGTCATCTTATCTTCGACCTCAATGATTTTTGGACCATTATAAACCGAATATAATTATATTATAAAGTAATACTTTCACTCTTTCCTAAAGAGCCACTCCTCTCCCTTATAAAAGGAGACCACTTCTACTCATTCCTCACACCTCTCAAGCCACTTGGCTCGTCCAAACCCTGCCCAAATAAGCTCCCCACATCCCTCTCCTCATACTTGAATCTTCCCCTTAGGCAGAAAGCATTTCAAGAAGTCCTTTGGTTCCAACCAAAGTGAGTTACCTAAATTAAAGGTAACGTTTGCTCTTAAATTATTTTCATTTATTTTGCTTCTCCAACCCCCAAACTCTTTTTATTTCCTTTCTTTTGTAACAACACCAGTATCCACAATATACTAGGATGTTTTTATAAGAAGGATTCAAACTACACATACACACAACTCCATCTAATGGATGATGAACATAATGTTTCCGTGGATGGCAAACTAACGCCTCACGAAACGATGATTGTTCATATACATCTTACCGCCTCTCATGGTGGCCATTATGATTGAACTGTAATTAAATATGATATTAATGATATATATTTTATATATAATCTTCTGTAATTCCATTTTATTTCATACCATTATTCGTTTCATGTTGTATATACATACGATAATTTCATTTGAGGAAGTGCGGACTACCGCCCCCTTAAAATGATATGACTCGTTCATACCACACATGGAACGAATAAAGGATGGTGTTAATGAACTTATGAGACATATATAAAATATTATATTATACTGGAATAGTAATATACCTATGTATCATTTGGATTCGATTCTTTTAAAATAAAAATTAAATGGAAGTAGCGTTCGTGCGTACGTACGGACTACCATCTCCACGAACGCGATGAGATTCATTATCCATCGTATCCATTCAAGTATAATAATCATTTGATGATTTAAAAATTATGTTTAAGGACTTGATACCATTCTGTATTTGAATAATACACATCCCATTAATAACGAATATGGCTCACATAACAAAGAATATAAAGTAAAATGAACCCGTTAACACCCGAAATGACGATAATTCTAAGATATTATTAACAAATCAATGTTAAAAGATCATATATGATATCACATTAAAGTAAATGATTCTTTTATTATTCAATAACAATTATTTCACCATTATACAGGTGGTAAACCTACCATCGACCAAGGAAAAAGTACAAAGTAAGGGATTCTCTTATCTCACTTTCAATTCCGTGAGATTTCCATTCTTCGCTACTAAATTATTGAAAGTGGCGTATTGTGTACTTCCATGATTCACTTTATATTCATGTTATTCTGTAAATAATTTGGTGGTTATTAACTTTTGGCCATGCGACTCAGTTGATTAACGTGGTAAGGGGTTTCTTGTCTCACTTTTAATTCCGTGAGAATTCCATTGATCACCACTTAATTATTGCATGTGGTGTATGTGTACTACCCATGATTGTATTCATTGTGTAATATACTTTATTTTATGGGTATTTACATCATCATGGTATGATCTTTCTTTCATGGGTGTTTGTTTCTTAAGTTACCTAATCAATAAGGGAATTTGAGATTTCAATTTCCACTCATTTGGCTTTACGCATATTTCATTGATTATATTACCCCAAGATTATGTGTGGAATCACTATTCATTTGATTATGTCATAATTTCCACTCCCCTTCCTGTGGATATACTTTTGATACACATAATCACTCCATTGAAAATTCTCAATTCATTGATATGAATTTGATAAGAGTAATTTTAACTCTTTCACCATTTGTTGAGTTAAACATCCAATTCGTTGGTGTTGTTTTTACAGGAATATGTGTGAATATACATTGATTGTTTTACACTGAATATCCAATCATATTTAGTGTATTTATATTTTTCACACATAATTATGTTGTTGATTTATCCTTAACCTAAGGATATGGCCTTTATGAGAGATTTCATCTCAACTTACATTCCATTGAGACTTCTTTGTTGATATACACCAAATCACTATTATGTGGTGTATATAATGTACTTTGACATAGTATGTAATGAATTCCCTTTATTCTCATGATATTACAAAGTTTTGATTACCTCAATTATTTTCATTCAAGTGTCTCTCTTTTGGTTAGAATCTCTAACTAAAATACCATTTTTAAATGTTTTAAAGACTTATTCATCTAAATCTTTCTCATTAATGTCCATGTTTTAAAAATGGTTTTAAGGATTTATTTATATGGATATTAAAGTTTAGAAATTAAAAATCCTTTTAAAAAGTTTCAAAGTGGTATGGGAAACTTTGATTCAAAAATCTATTTTTAAATGGCTTCTTGACAAATAGTGTGACTTTTAAATGTTTTCAAGAAAAGGGGGATATTTCTCTCAAATAGTTTTGATGATTATTTTCATCTATGTCAACATCCTTAATTATTCTTGATTGAGGTTAATGTGATACAATACAATCTTCCATATTGTATCGAATGAGTTATGTTTGACTGTGGATGTGCTATTTTTATACCATTCATGGTTTGTGGTAAAAGTATTGACATTTCGTATGCTAGTTTTAATACGAATGTTTATGTTATGTTTAAACCTGTTCATATGAGGAATGCATTGGACTTAATAAGTGACGGGTGGAGCCCGCTATAGCTCCTCGATGCATCGGTAGGTCTCATGAGGCAAACTAGTGTCTTGGCACAAGGCCTTGGCAAAATCTTATTTGTAGTCTTGGCACGAGGCCTTGGCTATGTGGTTATGATAGTCTGGCATTATGCATTCCATCATTATGAAAGTGGTTATTGATATTGCATGTGATCATTCGACTAGTAGAATATCCATGTGAGTAAGTAAATGGCATTATTTCATTTTACCTTTGCCATTTTATGCTGAAGTTCAAATTTAAAAGGCTTTTGTTTTAGTTATAAATTGCCTTAAGTGTTTATTCTTATTTATGAAAGCTTCTGCTATAATGTTATCCTTACTGAGCATCCGAGCTCACCCCTTTCAATGTTTTATTTTTCCCAGGATTATGAAGAAGTAATTTATGAATGACCTGCAGGGGTAGTATGAGGGGATATGAGGACAAGATGTTTTTTTTATGATGTAATGTAAAAATTTATGGATGTATCTAGTTATTCCAAGGCTACTAAACTAATCGGTCTTTCGAGACTTGATCTTTCTCGTGATCATGCCAATGTTATATAATAATGCACTGACTCTGGGTAACTAGGGTCGGGGCGTTACACTCTACACATATGGGAAATAACTCTTCTTGAGGGAGTGTTAGGTTTAAAGAGTATTTCCGTCCTTTCCACCAATCAATGAAATATAAAAACCTCTAACTATCCAATTGTTTGTAGTTTGTGAGATTAAATAATGTTGTATTCTATAGTGTTGATCTAAAATAGAAGATAAAATTATTATGGAAGTATTCACATCCATTGATTGACCGAGACTGAAAACTTATGTACCATTGAAAGGCTGGCCCTGGTAGATATTGAACAAAGAACCTTAGTTTCACCCCCTCATGTTGTTTATAGGTACCCATCATGGGATCACACTGAGAAACCAAATGAATCAAGAGTTTATCTAGTTCTCCTGATCCATTGAAAATTGGGAATGAGGGTCCCAAAGTTTAGTAATGGAAGTGTCGGATCTACTAATTTAGGGTAAGGCTTATTCTCTAAATCTATTGGTACACACCATTCCTCCACATCTTCCAATAAAGTCCTTATTGGCTCACTAGTGTTCATTAGAATTCAAGGAATGTATAGTTTAGAAATCGAATGAAACAATATGAGTACCTAAATCTGAATAGGGGTAGGGGATGGCAGGACCATTTGTGGGGGAAAAACTAGATTCTGTTGTGGGTATCTAATTGGGGAAGTCTTGTAATGATGTTCCCGGACCTACCCTAGTTTCACACATAATGGAGGGAATTCATGATCTACTACTGTGGGATCCAAATATATTGGTGGTTGGTATCCTACATTATGAGGATGTTCCAAATCTACTTCGGGTGATGTGGAAAACCCACTTTATTGAGGTTCTCCAGCTAGTGGATTGAGTTGAGGATCTTCTTGTAGAGAATATCTTGTAGGAAGACTGCCTCAGAGTAACTATGCATTGATTCTTCTCAATTATTTCATATTTTCCTTTTTATCATCAATTATTTCCTCCAATATAATAGCTTTATCCTATCTGGGAGGATGGTGAGTTTCTATTTGATCCTTACGTTTTTCCATGTTGGGTTCATTTCAGGGAGGTAAAAATGGATTGTTCGATGGAGTGCCCAAATTTATGGAAATCCTCTATTTTTAGGAATGCACACATATATCATTTTTTTTGGTGTGGACCACATTATGAACTAGAAAATTATCCACTAACTCCTCTTAATTGGCCACATGTTCTAAAGGATCTTCAATGGAATATTTGATAACATTCACAGAAGCATAATGCATTGCAGGAATTATGTCGGTATTTCAATGAGATATTCTTCTTATTCATCCTCCATGAGATATTTTCCTCTCATTTTCTATTTCCATGGGAGATGTTCAGTGGATTGTAACTTGAAGCGAATCTTTAGATAGTTTAGTCGTTCTTGTTCCAAGTGAATGTACCAGATTATAGGATGAGACGAACTGACAAGATTCATTCTACAACATCTTCCCTAATAAAGAGAAAATTGGTTCCTATTGAGTAGGTGATTATTGAGGTTGAAAATCCCCCATTACTAAGGGTTGGGGCCATTCCTATTTCACTTTCACAACCCTTCAGGCCTGATTTTCTGGCCTCAAGGGTTGAACAAAAAAATACCCCAACCTTATACACTAGGGTAGCTCTTGAACTTCCATGGATGGTACTACCATAGTTATTCTTAGGATTATATGGAGTTTTGCTGGAATAAGGGTTCGGTGAATCATTTTTCATTCACTTGAATCAGCTGTTTATAAATACCATTATTCTATTTATGACATTTATGTCATCTCATGAGGATTTTTCCACAAATGGGAGGCCTACTCAATATTTTTATACGCCTGAAACAACAATATTTCAATAGTTTAATCTCTTCTGGCATGCCAGTGGTGTGATTCTTCCATGACCTATTTTTCTGAGTGTTTATTTTCCTATTAATAGAGTAGGTTTGTTGGAGTGGGCCTAGGGATATGAAATTTCATGAAACAACCTTCTATTGGATTTGATGGTTGGGAAGCACTGTAAAATGTAACGATCCATGTGCACCCCATCCTCTAATATGAACATCTGATGGGGTATCTGGGATTAGTTTTCACAAAATCCATAATGTTCCAAGGATTTCATGTTAAAGTGATCCTAAATTTTTCTCGATCTTTTTATTTCATGAATCCAGGAGAGATTCCATGTCAATTTGGAACTACAACCCTTCTATTACCTTAACATTACTTTGATACTCATTTAGGGTAATACATTTTTTTAAGTAATAAAGATTTTACCAAATGTTTAGGTGGCTATTACACACTGAATATTCTAAAAACACTTCTGTAATGCTACATTACGGGGTGGAAAAAGGCCAGAACCTAACTGGTATGTCATCTTTAGCCAGATGATTCCTCATATTTAGAATTTCTTTTTCATATTTTTCAAGAGGATCCTATAACTAGTATAACCAAATTGGATTATTTCCAATCATTTTATGATAGGTGATATGATTGGTAGTGATTTACTCTTTTGCACTAGAAGGTAAGTGGCTAATGTGTGGTTCGGAGAATGACTGTCAGCTTGGGTTATCTCCCAGTTGATAGATGATTTTACCTATTAATGAAAATGTATCAGACATGAATAGACATTTTTCACATGTGTTTCATGATAGGAGGGCTTTCTCATCACTACATTTTCAATTAGAGAATTATACTGAAAACATGAAGCACTAATGTAGAGAGAAATTTCACGGTGAACCCCATCATGGGGAGAAATAACATGGTGGGTTACAATAATGGGAATATCCTCTTACTCCTTATTCCTCTGGCCACACATAGGGTTATCGTGGCTCTCATCCAAAGTTAGGCTCTTGAGATTTATCAGATTATTTTCATGAAGTAATCCTTTATGGATAAGTGTCTGAGGAGGACCTTCAAAATTACTGTATATGTTCCATTATTTGGTAATGGGGGAGTTAAATCTGGAGTTTCCATAGATAAGAATATGAGGGATTCAAGAAATATAGAATTAAGTAGATCCATATCATAGATAGGCTCTATATTTCCTGACTGTGTTTTATGAGGCTTCTTCTGGTATTCCTTCTTATGAGCGACCGAGGTAACTTGAAAGGAGAATTGGTTTTTATGGGAAGGTGTTTATGAAAAACGTAGAGTTTCCATTAGTATATATTGATTTCCTTTAGTTGGATAAGGAGTATGTTACTGATCCAGCTATCCATATAATATTGGGGAGTTTTCCCCATGACACTCTAGTACAGGAGTAGAGATGTGTATCTTCCTTGGGGTGATATGCTGGAGAGGTACCCCACTTATGGGGATAAAGTTGTGTGTTCGTCCCTTGGGTTCTACTATCATCACCGTGATGATGTCATAGATAGTTGGTAGGATATGGTCATGGAGTTTTGTCTTCTCTTTCAAAATTTAAAGGATATTCTTGGTGACTTGAACTACCATAATGAGGATGCATTTAAAATTAGTATTTGGAGTTTTTTTATTTTCCTACTCCTATCCTACATTTTCTTGTATGTGGATAATAACAGTGTCATGTGTGGGGGAATAGAGTGGGGTCTTCCCTGTAACGCCCCGACCCCAGAAGCCCAGAGTTGGTGCATGATTACATATCATTGGCATGATCACAAAAGATCAAGTCTCGAAATATCGATTAGTTTAGTAGCCTTGGAAATACTAGATACATTCATAAGGTTTAGATTACATCATAAATTGGAAAACTACAACAACATTGTTTCTATAGACAACACTGAGTTCCCATAAACTATACCTGCAGGTCAGTTATAATATACTTCTTCGCATCCTAGTCAAAATGAAACACAGAAAGGGGTGAGCTCAGATGCTCACTAAGGATAAAAATATAGCAGAAACTTTCATAAATAATCATAAAAATTTAAGGAAATGCATTAGACTACAACAAAAGTCGTTTAAACATGAACAACAGCTTAATATGGAAAAGATAAAATCAAATAATTGAATTTACTTATTCACATTGATATTATACTAGTCGAATAATCACATGAAATATCAATTTCCACTTTCATAATGATGGAATGCATAATTCCAGACTTTCATAACCCCATATTCAAGGCCTTGTGCCAATACTACAAATAATATTTTGTCAAAGCCTTGTGCCAAGACACTAGTTTTTCTCATGAGACCAACCAATGCATCAAGGAGCTATTTCGGGCTCCACCCATCACTTACTATGTCCAATGCATTCCTCATATGAAAATTTTTAAACATAACAAAAACATTCGTATTAAAACTAGCATACAAAATGTCAATACTTTATCCACAGACCATGAATGGTATAAAAATATCACATCCATAGTCAAACATAACTTATTAAATACAATATGGAAGGTTTTATTGTAACATATTAACCTCACTCAAGAATAATTAAGGATATTGACATAGATGAAAATAATCATCAAAACTATTTGAGAGAAATATCCACCTTTTTCTTGAAAACATTTCAAAGTAAAACTATTTTTCAAGAAGTCGTTTAAAAATAGATTTTTGAATCAAAGTGTCCCGTACCACTTTGATACTTTTAAAAGGAATTTTATTTTTAAAACATTAATGTCTATATAAATAAAACCTTAAATCAAAATTTTAAAACATGGACATTGATGAGAATGATTTAGAATAACAAATCTTTAAAACATTTAAAATGATATTTTAGTTAGAGTTCCTAACCAAAAGAGAGACACTTGAATACAAATAATTTAATTAATCACAACTTTATAATATCATGAGAATAAATGGATTCATGATATACTATGTCAATGTATAGTATATACACCAAACAAAAGTGAGATGGTGCATAACAACGAATAAGACTCAATAGAATGTAAGTTGAGATAAAATCCCTTATAAAGACCATATCCTTAGGTTAATGATAAATCAATGAAATAATTATGTGTGTAAATATAAATACACTCAATATGATTTCATATTCAGAGTAAATCAATCAGAGGACATTCACACATATTCTTGTAAAAACAACACCAATGAATTGGATCTTTAACTCAATGAATGGATATTGAGTTAGAATTCCTCTTATCAAGTTCATATTGATGACTTGAGGATTTATTAATGGAGTGATTATGTGTCTCAAAAGTATATCCATAGAAAGGGGAGTGTAAATCACTACATAAGTATATAAATAGTGATTTCACACATATTCTTCGAGTAAAGTAATCAATGAAGTTTGCATAAAACCAAATGAGTGGAAATAGAAATTTGAAATTCCATTACTGATTTGGTAACATACAAAAAAACACCCCATGAAAGTTGTGTCATTAAATGAATATGTAAATACTCGTACATTAAATTATATTACATGATGAATACAATCAGGGGAAGTACATACTCTACACAAAAAGAAATAGTGGCCAATATAGCATGAATCTCAAGGGAATAAAAGTGAGATGAAAAACCCTTACTGCATTGTAATAAATAGAGTCATAGGAACAAAAGTTAATAACCACCAAATGAATATCAGAATAACATGAATATAAATATAATCATGATAATATATATCAATTGTAAGTACACAATACACCACATGAAATAAATAAGTGGCGAACAATGGAAATCTCCCGGGATTAAAAATGAGATAGGAAATCCCTTACTTTGTACTTTTCCTTGGTTGAGGGTAGGTTGAAATCTTTTATAATGGTGAAATAATTGTTATTAAATTATAAAAGAATATATACATTAATATTATATCATATATGATCTTTTAACATTGCTTTGTTAATAATATCTTAGAATTATTGTTGTTTCAGGTGTTAACAGATTCGTTTTCCTTTATATTCTTTGTTATGTGAGTCATATTTTTTATGGATGAGATATATCTTATTAATATGAATAATTATATAAAGTATCCAAACATTATTTTTTATCATCAAATGAAAATTATTCTGGAATGGATATGATGGGGAATGAATCTCATCGCATTCGTGGAGATGGTAATCCGTACGTATAAACGAGTGACAATATCATTCTTTTGATATTAAAATAATATATCATTGGATGGTATATAATATATACAGAATCATTATCATGTTATATTTATTATTTACATCAATTACACATCATTATTATACCAATCAAAATAATAACATATTGAATAACAATTACACCACGACGTGGAGACGGTAAGCCGTACGTACACACATAATGTGACATGTCATTCAAAGGATGGATAAAATATTGAATTTGGTTGTACAATATTTATAACAACATAACAGTATATAGAAGATACTGGAGTTATTATTTTATAATGGAAACAAAAAAGAAAAAAGAATTGGAGGAAGAATGGAACTTGAAAGGGTGATGAAATACTTACCTCTTCTTTGGGTTCTTCTTTTTTATTTGATCAAAAGGTCTCCTTAGGGTGGCTTTCTGGATAAAGGAATTCCTCTAGGGTGTATGTAGGATAGTTGTGAGGGTATTTGGGCAGAGTTTGGCTGATAAAAATGGATTTTAAGGTATTCATTATAGAGAAGGGGGAGTGCCCTTTTATAAGAGGGGTGAGGGGCACCTTAAGAAAAGCTATGAATATTATTTTATAATAAAACCATTTTCGGTTTCTAAGGGCTAAAAAATTAATTATTTAAATTATAAGGTGGGGATGGGTCTAAAACCACTCAACCAATAGGTTTTAGATAGGTTTGGATCACTATATTAACTTTATCTTTTAGATTTAACCCTTAGTTAAATAGTTTGACATTTACCATGTCTCTTTGTATTTTTATATTATATGGTTACTAAACATACTATATACATCCAAGAAAACCCCAATTGGCTCATTAATGATACAAATACCATTACATAAGTCCTTTGGATTAACCTTAGATTTTTAGGAACATAATACCAATTAATAATATAATATTTGTTTTAAAAACTCGTTTATGTCAATTTGGACACTGTTTGGTATTTTGTTTTTTCTAAATTTATAATATCATTATTACTTTGAAAAAATTTCATCTAACTAACCCTAACATGTCATATTAACCTATAAAATTAGTTGAATTCATAAAAAGTCTCAAATTACATTTATTTGGATATTTATAATATCAATTATTTTAATATTTCATTAATTAAGTAATTACTACATCATCATTGGGTCATAAATAAATTAACATATTTAATGTCTAAAAATATAAAAAATACCTTTATGTAGGAAATATATATATATTTATAATTGATATTTATAGTCTAATTTTTCATATGGATAACCCTATATTAAAAATGTTATAGTTATTAAATGGTGGTTTTAAATCTTTTAACTCTTCTTTAAATAAAATAATAATAAGTGTCCTAATCTAATCCAAGTGGCCCAAAAAGATTAATATTTTATTCCTAAAGTTTTTTGGGTCTAATTATACTTATCCAATATAATTAGGACATGTGTTATGGTAATAATAATATCATTCTTACCCTTAATTACCCTATTAACTTTTAACCGTGGTAAACAAAAGCAAAAGGTTACTATTCACCAAAAATTATTTTCATCTTATTGAACCAAATTTTACTTACTGATATCAAGAGTGTCTCTCAGATTTTTGAAATTCCACTCACAGAAGAAGTAAAATTATGTTTTATGTGAATTTTCAAGTTCTCCTAGGAGGTGGGTAAAAGATGGTGAAAAGTTCAATAAAATTTTTATATATCTAAAATTATTATAAACTGACTCCAATGAATTAAATTGAACTTATATAGGTATTATGTATATATTATGACCTAAAATGAATTTAAATAAAATAAATAATTATTTAAATAAAAATTCAGTTTTAAACTATAACTCTGTGTTTTTCACTATTTATCAAAAATTGAAAGATTTCAGAAAAATACCAAAAATTCACCCTAACCTTATTTTGATATTACAAATTCAAAAATGAATTCTATTTTACCAATTTCAAAACATAGAAGTTGCATTAATTTATTAAAAATTAATTCCCATTGTCAAAACATAAAACCCATATTTTCTGAAATAATAACTATTAATAGATTAACACTTGTTTATGTCCAATTTCAAAGTAAAATTACTTAAAATGACCAGAATTATATTAAATGGTAAAAATATAGTCTAATTGTACTTCCAGACCACTAAAATGTATAATTTAACCCTATAAATTATTATGATTAAAAAAGTTGTTTTCAGTAATAATAAATTATTTTTCACTATTCACCCAAATATCAAAGTTATCATAACAACCCCAAAAATTTATTGAAACTGTATTCTTTTGTACCGATTCTTAAGAATAAGTTAATTTAGTCAAATTGAATATATATAAGTTTCAAATATTGGATTTAAAAAGGGTTCTCCATTAAAAGGCGGTAAAAGTTCATTTTTGGAAAAGTACTTCTTTTATCAGAAAAAATGAATTTGTTCTTATATTATGTCTAAGAAACTCATAATATGGATTCTAAAATTATAAGGATTATATAAAGTTCAAAATTCAGTTAATATTATTCATAACCGCTTTTGAACGGCTAGTTTGGTAAGTCGCGGTGTGCTTGAACATGGTGTTGCGTGTAGTTTAAGTTAATGAATTATTTTGGAGAAATAAAGTACAATAAAATATTGTGGTGTTAAATTCATCCCTCCTTCAATAAATTGTGTCCTCTATATTTTAAATTGTTCTTTGAAAATAAAAGGTTGAAAATAGAAAATACCTTTGTGAGAAAACCCACATCGGAAATTGGGATAATAAAATTTAGTCTTAATAAGAGGAAAAGGGAAATGAAAAAGCCACCATAAAATTATGATCTTGATTAGGAGAACATTAGTGGAAATTAGAGACACATAATTGGAGTAAAAACGTAAAAATTTATAGGGAGTGATTGAGGTCATCAGTCACAAGCAATTGTAGAATTGAGGGCCTCAAATCCATCAATCTATGATGATTTAAAATATCATTGTTTAAAAAAAACATAAGGTATTAGGATAACACATTTTTAGTTTCAAGATCCCTTACCAAAATTTTAAGAATTAATTTATTCATAGAATAAGAGAAGAAAAAATATATACTTGATGTGTAGATTTCCATCATTTAACTAATTTCTACCACAAACTCATCTTTTAATCTAAAAGATAATATAACTAAAAAAATATTCTATTTATCCTAATTCTGTAGGGTTTCAAAAATAATAAATTTATAATTCACCTATCAGACCACTTAAAAAAATAAACTACATTATATAATCCAGGGACTTCACATAGTCTAGTGGTAGTCGATAAATCCCAATCGTACTATGGTTGTGGGTTCAATTCCCACAGCTTTGTCCAATGTGATGGGTTATCACATGATCTGCGTGTTTTCCTTTTTATAAAAAATCCAAAAATAACATGAAAAATAATATCAAATTTCATACTTAATCCATTCCAACCTTTAGACTTATCCAAAATACTTCTATCCAAACTCAAAGTCCATAATTTATTACGAAGTCAAAGAAAATTAATATCCTTTTTCCACATAATAACATGTGAACACCTTCATCATGTATTATTTTAAAACATGGTAACACCCGGAATTACCATAAAACCTTGTTGATTACATTAAAGCTCCAATATCCTTTATATAATACTAGATATATTCCGTATATCAAAAAATATTGAATATTCCATAAATGATGAAATAAACAAACTATTAATCAGTTCTAAGGAAGTCAAGAATATCCAATATAATTTATCCAAATCAGCCATATCTTATTCCAAAATCACTACCTCTTTATCCAGACCATATTAAGGATTACATTTCCTTCAACCATGTATTTTTTCAAAAAGCGTATCTTACTACTAAGTCACTTTTCATAGAACCATATAATCTCAAATACTCAATAAAATAGTAGTGAAGTAAAATCCTTATTTATCTCCATAATTCATATAACCAATATATTGTTTATACAAAACTCAAATGAAATAATTCTATAATAACAACATAAGAACACTAGTCATTCTTCTTCATCTGAGGTAGTATTGTAACTTGATTATTATCTAATAGCATCATTTTCAGTATACTCTGATGACTGGGACAATGATTCACATAGTGTCCCAATGCCTTGTCGATGAAGACTTTTACATTTGAAACCTTTTTCTTAGCCTTGAAATCACGTACTGGGTTTCCTTTTTCTCCACACATATAATAAACTCTCATCCACTTCAAGCATTACCAAGGTGATTCTTTCCACAGTTACCACATATGGTAAAATCTTTCTTTTCCTTTTTCCCTTTATCCATGTTTCTGTCTTCCATCCTTTTCTTCTCTTGCTTCCCTCTAAGGCCATAGGATTCAGAAAACTCTTTACTTATCTTATTAAAACCTGATGTTATTTCTTCATATGTCTAGAATACTTGGGAGACTATTTCCCTTCTAAAAGTTGGCTTAATACCTTAAAAGGTATGATCCTTCTTACTCTTTGAATCATACGTATTGTTGGAGTTCACATTCCTTCTACTAGGTTCCATTTCTATACAATGGAATACACAATGTCAGTTTATGAATTTAAATGAATAATTCAAAACATGTAAAATAACTAACATAAATTTCACTTTTTATAGATATAATCTAAAATCATAAAAATATTTTCATTGAGGAGGTATATACTCATAAATACTTCATAATGATTTGTAATGAAAATGAGAATTTTCCTAATCATATCTCTTGGGAGTGTCGTAACCAAGAGTGCATCAAGGCCCGTTGTCATGCACCAGTTCCCGTTCAAGTCTAGCTCAATGCGGTGTTTTCGGGTTTTACACCTACGTACATATGTTCTAGACCCACCTCTACCTGGTTGTAAGTAGACATGGATTTATTTCTTGGAAAACTCACAAAATATCTACAATACCAAAATTCTACGAAGTTCTTTTATACTAATCCTCAAATTCTATCTTATGGAAATTAGCTCTAATCAGAGTTTATCTAAATCTAGTTTCCAAGGTTTGTAATAAACTTCCTCTGATACCAATTGTAACACCCCAACCCTAGAATCCCAGAGTCGGTACATTATTATGTATCATTGGCATGATCACAAAAGATCAAGTGTCAAAAGATTGATTAGTTTAGTTGCCTTGGAAATACTAGATACATTTATAATGTTTACGTTACATCTTAAAATGGAAAACTACAACAACATTGTTTCCATAGAAAAAAATGAGATCCTATAAACTATCCCTATAGGTCAGTCATAATATACTTATTCGCATCCTGGTAAAAATAAAACACATAAAGGGGTGAGCTTAGATGCTCAGCAAGGATAACAATATAGCATAAACATTAAAAAATAAGAATAAATATCTAAGGTAATGTATAATACTAAAACAAAATCCTTTTAAACGTGAACTTCAGCTTAATATGACAAAGATAAAATCATATAATTCCATTTAATTATTCACATGGATATTCTATTAGTCGAATAATCACATGCAATATCAATATCCACTTTCATAATGATGGAATGCATAATGCCAGACTTTCATAACCCCATAGTCAAGGCCTTGTGCCAAGACTACAAATAATGTTTTTTCAAGGCCTTGTGCCAACACACTAGTTTGCCTCATGAGACCTAACGATGAATCTAGGAGCTATAGAGGGACCCACTTGTCACTTTCTATGTCTAATTTATTCCTCGTATAAAAATATTGAAATATAACATAAACATTCATATTAAAAATAGCATATGAAATGTCAATACTTTATCCACAAACAATGAACGGTATCAAGATAGCACATCCACAGTCAAACAAAACTCATTCAATACAACATGGAAGATTGTATTAGAGTAGATTAACCTCAATATAGAATAATAAAGGATATTGACATAGATGAAAATAATCATCACAACTATTTTAGAGAAATATCCCCCTTTTTCTTGAAAACATTTAAAAGTCACACTATTTGTCAAGAAGTTATTTAAAAATAGATTTTTAAATCAGTGTATCCCATACCCTTTTTAAAATTTTAAAAGAAATTTTAATTTTAAAACATTAATGTTCATATAAATAAAATCATAAAACCATTTTTAAAACATGGACATTTGTGAGAATGATTTAGAATAATAAATCATTAAAACATTTAAAATGATATTTTAGTTAGATTTTCTATCCAAAATAGAGACACTTGAATACAAATAATTGAGGTAATCAAAGAATAATTATATCATTAGAACAAAGGGATTCATGATATACTATGTCAAAGTACAATATATGCATCAAACAAAAGTGAGTTGGCGCATAATAACAAAGAAGACTCAATGGAATGTAATTTTAGATGAAATACCTTATAAATACTATATCCTTAGGTAGAGGATAAATCAATGACATAATTATGTGTGAAAAATATAAATACACTCAATATAATTTGACATTTAGTGTAAATGAATCATATTACATTCACACGTATTTTGGTAAAAACATCACCAATGAATTGGATATTTAACTCTATAAATGGAGAGTGAGTTAAAATTACTCTTATAAAGTTCATATCGATGACCTGAGGATTTATCAATTGAGTGATTATGCGTCTCAAAAGTATATCCACAGAAAGGGGAGTGGAAATCACTACATAAGTAAATAAATAGTGATTTCACACATAATCTTGGAGTAAATTAATTAATTAAGTTTGCGTAAAACCGAATGAGTGTAAATTGAATTTTGAAATTCCCTTACCGATTTGGTAACATATGAAACATACACCCTGTGAAAGGAGTATCATACAATAAAGATGTAAATACTCATACATTAAAGTATATTACAAAAGAAATACAATCAGGGGCAGTACATACTCCACACAAAAGGAAATAGTGGCCAATATAGCATGAATCTCACAGGAATAAATGTGAGATGAAAAACCCTCAATTCATTGTAATTAATCGAGTCATATGAACAATAGTTAATAACCACCAATTGAATCTCGGAATACCATGAATATAATGAGAATCATGATAATATATATCAATTGAAAGTACACAATACACCACATGCAATAAATAAGTGGCGAACAATGCAAATCTCACGGAATTAAAAGTGAGATAAGAAACTCCTTAATTTGTACTTTTCCTTGGTAGAGGGTAGGTTAACCTCCAATATAATGGTTTAATAATTGTTTTTAAATTATAAAAGAATCATATACATTAATATGATATCATATATGATCTTTTAACATTGCTTTGTTAATAATAGCTTAGTATTATCGTCGTTTTGGGTGTTAAAGGATTCATTTTCCTTTATATTATTTGTTATGTGAGTCGTATTTGTTATGAATGAGATGTATCTTATTCATATACATAATTAAATCAAGTCTCTAAAAAATATTTTTAATCATCAGATGAAAATTATTCTAGAATGGATACGATGGGGAATGAATCTCATCATGTTTGTGGAGACGGTAATCCATACGTACGTACAAGCGAAAATATCATTCTTTGGATATTAAAATAATATATAATTGGATGGTATATAATATATATAGAATCATTATAATGTTATATTTATTATTTACATCAATTACACATCATTATTATACCCATCCAAATAATAATGTATTGAATAACAATTACTCCACGACGTGGAGACGGTAAGCCGTACGTACGCACGTATGGTGACATGTCATTAAAAGGATGGATAGAATAATGAATTTGGTTTTAACATATTTATAATAACATCGCAGTATATTTAATAGAAATAACATAGAAAAAGGAAGTGGAAGAAGAAAGGAACTTGAAAGAGGTGATGAAATATTAACTTCTTCATTGGGTTCTTCCTTTTGAGTTGATCAAAAGGGCTGCTTAGGTTGCCTTTATGACTAAAGGAACGCCGCTAATATGAAGGTAGGATAGTATAAAGAGTATATGGGAAGCGTTTTGAAGATCCAAATGGCTTTGAAGGTGTGAATTAGAGAGAATGTGGAGCACCCTTTTATAAGAGGGGTGAGGGGCACCTTAGGAAAAGCTATGAATATTATTTTATAATAAAATATTTTTTGGTTTCTAATGTCTCTGAAATTAATTATTTAAAGTCTAAGGTGAGGATTTCTCGAAAACCACTGAACCAGTAGGTTTTAGATAGGTTTGGGTCACTATATTAACTTTATCTATTAGATTTAACTCTGTTAAATAGTTTGACATTTACCAGGTCTCTTTGTATTTTTGTATTATATGGTTAATAAACATACTATATACTTCCAAGTGAACCCCAAGTGGTTAATTAATAATAAAAATATTATTATATAAGTCCTTTGGCTGAACCTTAGATTTTTAGGAATAGAATAACAATTAATAATATAATATTTGTTTTAAAAACTCTTTTATGTCAATTTTGAAACTATTTGGTATTTTTTTTCTAAATTCATAACAGCCTTATTACTTATAAAACAATTCATATAACCAACCCTAACATGTCATATTAACCTATAAAATTAGTGTAATTCATAAAAAGTCTCAAATTACATTTATTTGGATAATTATAATATCAATTAATTTAATATTTCGTTAATTAGGTAATTACTACCTCATCATTGTGTCATAAATAAATTACATTTTTTAGTGTCTAAAAATATAAATAAAATATGATTATGTAGGAAATATTTTTAGATTTTAATTAATATTTATATTCGAATTTATCATATGTATAACCCTATATTAAAAATGATTTTGTTATTAAACATTGATTTTAAATCTTTTAAGTCTTCTTTAAATAAAATAATAATAAGTGTCCTAATATAATCCAAGTGCACCAAAGAGGTTCATATTTTGTTCCTAATGTTGTTTTTGGTCGAATTATACTTATCCAATAGAATTAGGACATCTGTTAGGGTAATAATAATAATATCATTTTACCCTTAATTACCCTATTTACTTTTAACCGTGGTAAATAAAAGTAAAAAGTTTCTATTCACTAAAAATTATTTTCATCTTATTGAACAAAATTTTACTTACTAATATCAACTGTTTCTCTCGGATTTTTTAAATTCCACTCACAGAAGCGGTAAAATTATGTTTTATGTGAATTTGGAAATTCTCCTAGGAGGTGGGTAAAAGACGGTGAAAAGTTCAATAAAATTTTTATATATCTAAAATTATTATATAATTCCTCCAATTAATTAAATTGAAATTATATTGTAAGTATGTATCTATTTTGACCTAAAATAAATAATTATTTAAATAAAAATTCAGTTTTAAACTATAACTCAGTGTTTTCCACTATTCATCAAAAGTTGAATGTTTTCAGAAAAATACAAAAAAATTACCCTAAGATAATATTGATATTAAAAATTCAAAAATGAATTCTATTTTACAAATTTCAAAACATAGAAGTTTCATTAATTAATTTAAAATTAATTACCATTGTCGAAACAAAAAAAACGTATTTTAAGAAATAATAACTATCAAAAGATTGACACTTGTTTATGCCCAATTTCAAAGTGAAATTACTTACAATGACTAGAATTGGATTAAATGTTAAAAATATAATCTAATTATACTTCCAAAAATTAAAATTTATAATTTAACACAATAAATTATTTTGATTAAAAAAGTTGTTTTCAGTTATAATATAGTATTTTTCACTATTCTCCCAAATATGAAAGTTGTCAAAACAACCCCAAAATTTTATTAAAACTAAATTCTTATGTCCCGATTCTAAAAAACAAGTTTATTTGTTCAGATTGAATGTATATAAGTTTCAAGAATTGTATTTAAAAAGGGTTCTCCATTAAAAGGGATTAAAATTTCATTTTTTGAAACAACTTCTTTTATTTGAAAAAAATGAATTTGTTCTTATTTTATGTATAAGAAACTCATAATATGGATTCTAAAATTATAAGGATTATATAATGTTCAATACTCAGTTAATATTATTCATAACCGCTTTTGAACAGCTATATTGGTAAGTCGTGGTGTGCTTGAATTCGGTGTTGTGTGTAGTGGAAGTTATTGAATTACACTGAAGAAATATCGTACTATGAAATCTTGGGGTGTTACATTATACCTCCTTCAATAAATTGAGTCCTCATGATTTTAAATTGTTCTTTGAAAATAAAATGTTGAAAATATAAAATACCTTTGTGGGAAAACCCACATTGAAAATTGGGTTAATAAAATTTAGTCTTAATAAGACGAAAAGGGAAATGAAAAAGTCACCATCAAATTATGATCTCAATTAGGAGAACATTTGTGGAAATTAGAGACACATAATTGGAGGAAAAAAATAAATATTTATAGGGAGTGATTGAGGTCATCAGTCACAAACAATTGTAGAATTGAGTGCCTCAAATACATCAATCTATGATGATTTAAAATATCATCGGTTCAACAAAACATAAGGTATTAGGATAACACATTTTTAGTTTTAAGATCCATTACCTAATGTTTAAGAATTAATTTATTTATATATTAAATCAGAGAAAAAAACTTGATAAGTATAGTTCCATCCTGTAACTAATTTCTACCACAAAATCATCTTTAACTCTAAAAGATAATAAAACTTAAAAAATATTCTATTTATCCTATTCGTATAGGGTTACAAAAATAATGAATTTATAATTTAAATATTAGAACTGAAAAAAAACTACATTATACAATCCAGGGACTTCCCATAGTCCAGTGGTAGTCGATAAATCCTAATCGCACTATGGTTGTGAGTTCGATTCCCACAGCTTTGTCCGACGTGACGGGTTGTCACACAGTCTGTGTGTTGTCCTTTTTATAAAAATACAAAAATAATATTTATAATAATATCGAATTTCAAACTTAATCCATTCCAACCATTAGATTTATCCAAAATACATATATCCAAACTCAAGGACCAAAATTTATAAGGAATTTAAACCCAATGAAGATCCTTTTTTCCACGTAATAACATGTGAACACCTTCATCTTGTGTTATTTTAAAACATGGTAACACCCCACATTACCATAAAACCTTATTGATTACATTCATGCTCCCTTATCATTTATATAATACTGGATATATTCCTTATATCAAAAAATATTGAATATTGGAACAATGATGAAATTAGCAAACAATTAATCAGTTCCATGGAAGTCAAGAATATCCAATATAATTTATCCAAATCAACCATATTTTATTCCAAAATAACAACCTCATTATCAAGATCATTTTAAGGATTACATTTCCTTCAACCATGTATCTTTCCAAAAAGTGTATCTTACTATTAAGTCACTTTTCTTAGAACCATATAATCTCAAATACTCAATATAATAGTACTAAAATGAAATTCTTATTTATCTCCATAATTCATATAACCGATATATTGCTAATACAACACTCAAATGAAATAATTATATAATAAAAACATAAGAACACTGGTCATTCCTCCTTATCTGATGTAGTATCATAACTTGATTATTACCCAATCGCATCATTTGTGGTATACTCTGATGACTAGGACATTGGTTCGCATAGTGTCCCAACACCTTGAAGATGAAGCATTTTATGTATGAAACCTTTTTCTTACCCTTGCAATCACATACTTAGTGTCCTTTTTCTCCAAAGATATAACAAACTCTCATTCCCTTAAAACATTTACCTAGGTGATTCTTTCCACAGTTATCACATATGGGAAAATACTTCTTTTCCCTCTTCCCTTTATCCACCTTTCTCTCTTCTATCCTTTTCTTCTCTTGCTTCCCTTCAAATCTATAGGATTCATAAAATCAGTTACTTATCTTATTAACAACTAATACTATTTCTTCATATGTTTAGAATACATGGGAGACTATTTCCCTTCATAATGTTTGCTTAATACCATAAAATATATGATCCTTCTTACTCTTTGGATCATACGTATTGTTGGAGTTCACATTCTTTCTATCAGGCGCCATTTCTATACAATGGAACACACTAGGTCAGTTTATGAATTTCAATGAATAATTCCAAACTTGAAAATACCGAACGTAGATTGTACAGTTTATGGATATAATCCAAAATCATAAAAATATTTTCTTTGAGGAGGTATATACTCATAAATCCTTCATAATGATTTGTAAAGAAAATTATAATTATCTTAAGCATATCCCTCGGGAGTGTCGTAACAAAGAGTTCAACAATGCCCATTTTCGTGCACCAATTTTCGTTTGAGTCTAGCTCAAAGCTGTGTTTTTGTGTTTTACCCCTAGGTACTTCTGTGCCAGAGCAGCCTCTAGCTACTCGTATCCAGATCGGGATGTATTTCATGGAAGACTCACCAAATCTCTACAATACCAAAATTCTAGGAAGTTCTTCTATACTAATCCTCAGAGTCTATCTTAGGGCTATGAGCTCTAATGAGAGTTTATCTAAATCTAGTTTCCAAGGTTTGTACTAAAATTCCTCTGATACCAACTGTAACTCCCTGACCCCAGAACCACAATGTCTGTCCATTATTATGTATCAATGGCATGATAAAAAAGATCAATTCTTGAAAAATCGATTAGTTTTATAGCTTTAGAAATACTATATACATTCATAATTTTTACATTACATCATAAAATGGAAAACAACAACAACATTGTTTCCATAGACAACACTGAGATCCCATAAACTATCCCTGCAGGTGAGACATAATATACATCTTTACATCCTCAGAAAAATTAAACATAGAAACGGGTGTGCTCAGATGCTCAGTAAGGATAACAATATAGCAGAAACTTTCATAAATAAGCATAAATATTTAAGTCAATGTATAAGACTATAACAAAATCCTTTTAAACTTGAACTTCAGCTGAATATGGAAAATATAAAATCAAATAATGTCATTTACTTATTCAGATGGATATTCTACTAGTAGAATAACCGTAGGCAATATCAATAGCCACTTTCATAACGATGGAATGCATAATACTATACTTTCATAACCCCATAGTCAAGGCCTTGTGACAAGACTACAAATAAGATTTTGTCAAAGCCTTGTTCCAAGACACTAGTTTGTCAAATGAGACCTACCAATGCATCGAGGAGCTTTAACGGGCTCCGCCCGTCACTTACTAAGCCCAATGCATTCCTCATATGAAATTTTTTGAAACATAAGATAAACATTTGTATTAAAACTAGCATACTAAATGTCAATAATTTATCTACAAACAATGAATGGTATAAAAATTTCACATCCACAGTCAAACATAACTCATTAAATACAATATGTAAGATTGTATTGTAACAGATTAACCTAAATCAAAAATATTTATGTATATTGACATAGATGAAAATAATCATCAAAAACTATTTGAGGGAAATATCCCCATCTTTCTTGAAAACATTTAAAAGTCACACTATTATTCAAGAAGTTGTTCAAAAATGGATTTTTGAATCAAAGTGTCATATAACACTTTGAAACTTTTAAAAGGAATTTTAATTTTAAAACATTAATGTCTATTTAAATAGAACCTTAAAATCATTTTTAAAACATGGAAATTAGTGAGAAAGATTTAGAATAATAAATCTTTAAAACATTTAAAACGATATTTTAGTTAGAGTTCCTAACCAAAAGAGAGACACATGAATAAAAATAATTGATGTAATAAAAAATGTATAATTTCATGAGAATAAATGGATTCATGATATACTATGTCAAAGTACAGTATATACACCAAACAAAAGTGAGTTGGCACATAACAAAAAAGAAGACTAAATAGAATGTAAGTTGAGATAAAATCTATTATAAAGATTGTATCATTAGGTTATGGATAAATCAACAACATAATTATGTGTGTCAAATATAAATACAATCAATATGATTGGATATTAAATGCAAATCAATCAGAGTACATTCACACATATTCTTGTAAAAACAATATCAATGAATTCGATGTTTAACTCAATGAATGGAGATTTAGTTAAAATTACTCATATCAAGTTCATATCGATGACTTGAGGATTTATAAATGAATTTATTATGTGTATAAAATGTATATCCACATAAAGGGGAGTGAAAATCACTACATAAGTAAATAAATAGTGATTTCACACATAAGCTTGGAGTAAATTAATCAATGAAGTTTTGCGTAAAACTGAATGAGTGGAAATTGAAATTTGAAATTCCCTTACTAATTTGGTAACATAAGAAACATACACCCCATTAAAGGAGTATCATACAATGAAGATGTAAATAATAATACATCAAATTATATTACAAATTTAATACAATCAGGGTCAGTACATACTCCACACAAAAGGAAATAATGGCCAATATAGCATGAATCTCACGGGAATAAAAGTGAGTTAAAAAACCCTTACTTCGTTTTAATCAATCAAGTCATATGAAAAAAAGTTAATAACCACCAAATGAATTTCATAGTACCATGAATATAAAGATAATCATTATAATATATATCAATTTTAATTATACAATACACCACATGCAATAAATAAGTGGCGAACAATGGAAATATCACGGAAATAAAAGTGAGATAAGAATCCCATTACTTTGTACTTTTCCTTGGTCGATGGTAGGTTAACCTCTGGTATAATGGTTAAATAATTGTTATTAAATTATTTAAGAATAATATACATTAATATGATGTCCAATATGATCATTTAACATTTCATTGTTATTAATATCTTAGTATTTTCGTCGTTTCGGGTGTTAATGGATTCGTTTTCCATTATATTATCTATTATGTGAGTAATATTTTTTATGGATGAGATGTATATTATTAATATATAGAATTATATAAAGTCTCTAAACATTATTTTTAATCATCAAATGATAATTATTCTTGAATGGATACGATGGGGAATGAATCTCATCGCGTTCATGGAGACGGTAATCCGTACGTATGCACGTGCTACAATATCATTCATTTGAAATTATAATAATATATAATTGGATGGTATAAAATATATACAGAATAATTATCATGTTATATTTATTATTTACATCAATTAAAAATAATTATTATACCCATCCAAATAATAATGTATTGAATAAAAATTAGACCATGATGTGGAGACTGTAAACTGTACGTACGCACGTATGGTGACGTGTCACTAAAAGGATGGATAGAATAATGAATTTGGTTGTACCATATTTATAATAACATCAAAATATTTATAATATACTTGATTTAATATTTTATAATGGAAAAAACAGAGAAAAAGGAAGTGGAAGAAGAAAAGAACTTGAAAGAGGTGATGAAATATTAACCTTTTCTTTGGGTTTTCCTTTTGATTTTATCAAAAGCGCTCTTTAGGCTGGCTTTATGACTAAAAGAAGGACTCTAGGATGAAGGTAGGATAGTTTAGAGGGAATCGGGGAAGATTTAGGCTAATCCAAATGGCTTTGAAGGTGTGAATTAGAGAGAAGGGGGAGTTCCCTTTTATAAGAGGGTGAAGGGCACCTTAGGAAAAGATAGGAATATTATATTATAATAAAATAATTTTAAATTTCTAATGGCTCATAAATGAATTAATAAAATTATATAGTGGGTATGGGTTGAAAAAAACTCAACCAATAGGTTTTATAGAGGTTTGGATCACTATATTAACTTTATCTTTTAGATTTAACTTGTAGTTAAAATAGATTGACATTTACCAAGTCTCTTTGTATTTTTATATTATATGGTTGATAAACATACTATATACTTCTGAAAGAACCCCATGTGGTTCAGTATTGATAAAAATATCATTACATAAGTCCTTTTTCCGAACCTTAGATTATTTAGGAACAGAATATCAATTAATAATATAATATTTGTTTTAAAAACTATTTTATGTCAATTTTGACAGTATTTGGTATTTTGTTTTTGCTAAATTCATAACCACGTTTTTAATTTGAAAAAAAATTCATCTAACCAACCCTAACATATCATATTAAGATATAAAATTAGTGGAATTCATAAAAAGTCTCAAATTACTTTTATTTGGATATTTATAATGCCAATTATTTTAATATTTCATTAATTAGGTAATTACAACATCATCATTGTGTCATAAATAAATTAAATTATTTAATGTATAAAAATATAAATAAAATACCATAATGTAGTTTTATATTTCTATGGAATATTTATAGTCTAATTTATCTTATGTATAACCCAATATTAAAATGTTTTTATTATTAAACTTTGGTTTTAACTCTTTTAACTCTTTTTTTAAAAAAATAATCATTGTCCAAATATAATCCACGTGGACCAAAGAGGTTCATATTTTATTCCTATGGTTTTTCTTGGTCAAATAATACTTATTCAATAGAATTATTACATGTTCTTGGGTAATAATAATATCATTTCTACCCTTAATTACCCTATTTACTTTTAATGGTGGTAAATAAAAGTAAAAAGATACTATTCACCAAAAAATATTTTCATCTTATTGAACAAAAATTTACTTACTGATGTCAACTATGTCTCTCATATTTTTGAAATTCTACTCACTGAAGCGGTAAAATTATGTTTTATGTGAATTTGCAAATTCTCCTAGGAGGTGGGTAAAAGACAGTGAAAAGTTCAATAACATTTTTATATATCTAAAATTATTATAAACTGACTCTAATGAATTTAATTGAACTTATATAGGTATTATGTGTCTATTCTGAACTAAAATAAATTTAAATAATATAACTAATTATTTAAATAAGAATTCGATTTTAAACTCAAACTTAGTGTTTTTCACTATTCATAAAAAATTGAACGTTTTCAGAAAAATACCAAAAAATAACCCTAAGATAATATTGATACCACAAATTTTAAAATTAAATCTATTTTACAAATTCCAAAACCTAAAAGTTTCATTAATTAATTTAAAATTAATTCCTGTTGTCAAAACGAAAAAAGCATATTTTAAAAAAATAATAACTATCAAAAGATTAACACTTGTTTATGTCCGATTTCAAAGTGAAATTACTTACAATGACCATAATTGGATTAAAAGGTAAAAATATAATCTAATTATACTTACAAACCATCAAAATATATAATTTATCACTATAAATTATTTGGACTAAAAAAGTTGATTTTAGTTATAATATAGTATTTCTCACTATTCACCCAAATATGGAAGTTATCAGAACAACACCAAAAATTTATTGAAACTAAATTATTATGTCCCGATTATAAAGAATATGTTTATTTAGTAAAATTGAATATATATATATATATATGTTTCAAATATTGTATTTAAAAAGGTTTCTCTATTAAAAAGCGTTAAAATTTCATTTTCTGAAAAATACTTATTTTATCAGAAAAAATGAATTTGTTATTACATTATATCTATGAATATCATAATATGGATTGTAAAATTATAAGGATTATATAAGTTCAAAATTTAGTTAATATTATTCATAACCGCTTTTGAATGGCTAGTTTGGTATGGCGTGGTGTGCTTGATCTCGGCGTTGCGTGTAGTGCAAGTTATTTAATTACATTGAATAACTAATGTACTATGAAATCATGGGGTGTTACATTCCCCCTGCTCATCATCGGGACTATCTAACTTACTTCTCTGAATGCTACAAGATGAGTCTGATCATAGTCTTGGTGGGTAGAAGTAGGTGTGTGTTCCTTATCACAATATGCCATGAGATTTGGTCAATGGGTTTTCTTTAATTCCACTAGATGATCATGTTGGATAGAAGAATTATGGAGGATGGGTGTATGTGCCCACTCACCATTTTCCTCCAAATAGGGTTGGAGGCCTTCTTTAGAGGGAGTGGCGGTGTGGCCCTACTCCCCATTGGACAGTTTTTTACTGTGGAGATTGTATTGTGTTCCTGAGTTTGAAGGTACGTGGCCAGACAACCGAGGAAAGCACCCTAATCATGTTGAGGGGTCACTACCATGTGCCATTGATAGTGGAAATTATTGGTAGTATCCCTTGAGAAGAACCTCTTTGTCTCCTGGATGTGGCAATATACGGCCTATTGATCCACATATCTGAGATACAGGAGGGTTTGGTTGTCACAATTCTGATGATAGGCTCCAAAAACGGTTGAATATAGTGGTAAATTCCATCTCCATCAAGAACACCATTTATCATTGACTAGAATATTAGTGTGACTTTGCGAATTATGGGTCTTATCGAGCAGCCTCTTAGGTCAAGATTGTACCATTTTTTGGGTATTATCGGAAAAACTAGTTGGATACATAATGTTTAGGACACCAAGTTGGAGATGGAATCCTCTGGGTAGACAAGGATTCATCTTAAGGAGTGACTGGGGAATTCAATGGAGAGAGATGAAATGACACCATTGGATTGAAGGAATATCTAATATTTTGTTCCTATAAGATGAAAAATACAAACAAAAAAACCTTATTGACATAGTATCTTATCAGAATGAACAAATTCATGAATGATTGTCTTGTATGACACTCTTTTATCAAGTGAAAGGGAGCTATCATATAGGTGAAACTATCATCTTAGTTAAGGATTCATGTTAGTTTCACCATATTTTGTTTCTAATAGAAATAGGTTCTTGTTGAGGAAAATAATGGTATAATGAGGACTGGCTGGTATATCCCTTTTTTCTTGTGAATTATATTCCATAGTTAAGTAATTCATGTTGGCTTCACCAGTTTTTGTTCCCCTAAAAGAATTTGTTTTCCCGATGGTCAATTGGAGTGGGTTGAGTTGTGTGAAATCATTCTTGTTGGGTTCACTACTTCTAAATAGTTTCCAATGGGTTTGATCATGGAACTAGAAACATCCAATGTATCCATATCCAAAGGGACAAAAATTAAAAAAGGTAGGATATCATTAGGGATTTTGGACCAATTATACTTAAGAACATGCATTGGTCGAGAGGATGGGAGGTTGGGATCATCACACCATTTTGGGGTGATTATTGCCTACTCTGGGATCCTCTTTTAGATTTAAGAAATGTTCAGAAATCATTTATTGATTCCCATATGATGTAGGTCTCCCTTTAATTAACAATCAATTATTAGTATGTGTAGAACTTATAATCATCAATATGCATTTGAGCATCTTCATCAATGGAGATATCTGTATGTATCTGAGTTTCTCTATCGATGGTATCCTCTTATGTACTACTTAGGTATTTTTTGGTCGATATAACAACAATGCTGGTTTTCAAACCCTATAGTGGGGAGATCAGGATTGTATCATCATCTAGGGATATAAGAGTTACATTGGAGTATATCACCATCTAGGGATATGGGATTTACTCTCGATTATATCATCATCTACGAAGATGTGAGTTACTCTGGAGTATATCATCATCTTGGGATATGTAAGTTGTTTTGATACTAGTATCAAACTCATAGATGGGTTTCCTATGTATCCTTATGAAAGGAATCATAACCCATGTAGTTTGGTGTAGCTTAATATTGAACATAATACCTTTATATTTCATGTGGTAGGGAATTAACAATATATATTAACATCACATGGAAATTTATTCTTGGAATAAGGTTCCTAGTAAAAGTTGATGTGGGACTTACACTAAGGCAGACCGAGGAACCTTGATGGAATATATATTCCTAAGTTGAATTGGACCCTAATGATAATATTTCCCAGTGAGAATAGATTTTATTTGGGGTGTTCGGTTTGGACCTCATTGAGGATTCATGCATATCCCATATGGATTAGAATCAAAGCCCACATAGTTTGGTTATGAGGATAAATGACTATAGAGGTCCTATAAAGGTTTGTCTAGCTAGGAATTAGGGCCATTTGAAAGGATTAAATTGGGGATACTCTTGAAAAGGATTCCTTGTAGAAGAGGCCATGAGTGATGTATTTTTTTCATGGTGATTTAGAGAGATGTTGGGGTATTATACCTATGGGGGAGGCCAGAAGAGTGAATTTCAGGGCTTTCCTCTATAGAGAATGCCCTGGAATATTTTAGCTTATGATTGGGGATTACTATTTAGGAATATTCCCATGGATCATGGGCCTTATATTGGAATCCTATGCATCTTATTTATGACTAGAATCAAAGTTTTCATATTTTAGAAAATGGAATGGATCGTGTGGATGTTATGATCACCATTAACCTCTAAATTCACATGGGTCATGATCGGTGTGAGAAATAAGTGGAAGCGTATGATACCAGATACTAAGAAATCTACATTTTCCTAGTATTGGATACATGTAATTGAGGACCCATGCCTATGAAGACCCACTGATGGAAGGTGAGAGGAAGGTTCTATTCCCAAACATGAATCTGATGGTGTGGATGATGTGATCACAGATACCCTCAAGACCAAAAGTCAAGGATGAGCCATTATTGAATGTGACGGACAATAGGAGTCAATGATCTATAAAACCAAACAATTTTCCTTCTTCAATGGTGTAAGAGGACAGGGCGATGGTGGAAGAGGCCAAGGGTATGACACTTCCCTATCTTCAATTTACCTTGAAATGATTTCTTGGTATAGAGAAGAAAGTAGGACCCTTGGTGGTGGCTAGGGGCAGAGAGGAGAAAAGTTGAAACCCCCTACAAGAAAGTCTAGGGGATTAATCCATGAGGGACACCCAAAATTGGTTCCACTATAAGGTAGGAGGATATCATTCCATGTTGAATGGAAAATAAATCATATTCTTTACCCTCCCTACTAAGATATGGAGGCTCTAGGTCTCAAATATGAGAAGGGGTTACATCGTGTGAGCCTTAGCATCTGTGACTGGGAACTCCCTAACACTTTCCATAGGGTGGGGGTCCTCATGACCATGGAGATACAAATCCACAAGCGACCCAAGGATCCTAACAATCTGGAAAGAAACATGTAGGAATCCTATGACAATATAAATATAAATACAATTGGTAAAAACATTGGTGTAACCATTCCCATTGATTTTCATGTCTAGAGGCCTCCACAAGGTTTTCAAATCAGTCCCTTTCAAACAAGAGAGCCAAGGATAGTGGAGGCCTGCCATAGGTGGCTTGGAAAAAGTATCAAAGGGTTTTCTCACGTAGGCTAAAGATTAAGGAGAAAAAAAGAGGTTTATATAGGTTCTTCTTCATGTAGGTAGGCATGGTAAAAATTATGAAACCATGGGAGATATACTCCATTAGAGGATACACTTAGATGGGACTTTGTTGGAGCCTTCAAGGGTCTTCGCAGGTGTTCCTGGAAGAAACTCACATAGGCCTCTATTTGGCCAAGGGTGCCTCACAATAATATTCATTAATCATGGGGTGAGAAAGTGAATCACATAGATGTTATTTATTTTTAACCCTTTTAAGACTTTAATTTCACTATCCCCCTTTAATTCCATCCTTTTCAGGTTGTAGAAAGCAACCTATAAGGTCTTGAAGTACTTGAGCAGAGCACCGGGGTGAATAGAGAAACAATTGACCTTCAGGATTTCCCATTTGTAAAAATGAAGATCCCATTGTCCTATTTATTAGAAAATATAGGATCCTAGGTGATGGGTTCATCTTGGTCAGGGGTGTCATATAGATATCTTGTGCAGTGCATCACTCTGTTCGGTCGTGGAGGATTTTTTGTAGGTACCCTACGCACTGATTGTGTTTTGGGGTACTTCAAAATGTCCTTTGGATGATTTTTTATCCTTAGGATTCTTAATTTCTCTTCTTCTATTCTCTATAAATTATTTATCTTTATCATATTCTCATCCATGTGATAAAATAGAGTGTCAACAATCATGTACCCTACACTTTTGGAACATTTTTTTATCAACCTTATATTTTTATGGAACCCTACATTTGAGAATGGGGAAAGTATGGATAAGAAATCCTACATTGGTATGAAACCCTACATTTTAGGATAGGAATATGGTAAATAAACCCTAATTTTTTTATTAACCATACATTTTCAACCCTATGTTGATGTTTTTTTTCATCATATGAAGGAACCCAATGTTTGACTGTTCAATGACAGATTTTAAATTAATGATATTTTCCCTGACTACTACAATAGTGTATATAGAAGTCAATATTGACATAAATATGTCTTAAGAATGATTAAAATTATGAAATTCAATAGAGTAAATTTTTACTATTTCTAATGGAAGTTACAACTCTCTTGAATGATTTAAATTCGAATGATTTTAATTTATCAGGTGACGTTTTGGGATCTACCAACCAAAAGAATGCTGAGTTATATATATATATAGGGACAAAGTATTTTCACTTTAAAAATATATGATTATTGTGTGTATGTGAAATATATTTTTAAATAAAAAACTTCTAAAAACAGACAACAAATTAAATAACTCTATTATTTATAAGAGTCTACACTTTAAAGATATACATATTTCAACCTCTTACTATTGTGTAACTGCTTAGGTTTTTTGTTGATGCTTTTGTTGAAGATCATTCATAATCAAGATATCTTTGAAGCTATTATTTCTACAATAAATTAATATTTGAAGAAGAAGATCTTTCATTTATAATTTGATTCTACATTAGTATACAAGAACCTATTCATTCAATCAAATCAGAATGGTTTGATTTAACAGAGTCTTAGATGCTTGAACTCAGTTATAGAAGAGTATCATCTTCTCAAACTAAGTTTTATAGAAATTGGTTCCTTATAAAAGAAACAATAGATTCCATAAATACATTTTTTAAATTTTTCAACTGCATGCACTGAGTTATGAAGGTCTTGTGATAAGATGAACTTTCTAGTAAAAATCAAAAAGCATGCAAAGATAGAATTGGTTGAACAGACTAGGGGATATTTGTGGCCCGAACCACTATAAAAATTGTTTTGTTAATCTTTACAATTTATCGACTTCTTAAACTAACTATAAAAGAGAATTTTATATATCTACATAAGTTGAAAATAAATCTAAAATCCATTATCTAGAAAGATTATCAAAAAGACAAAATCCTCTCCCCTCTTAGGTAACATTTTATTATTCTAACCAAACAATTGGTATCAAAGGAGTTCTTTTTTAGTAATGAAAATAAACTCTAGAAAGATAAATGTATAATTTCTATAGAAAGGATGTTATTAATGGCTGATCCTAGAGATGTTATGTCAATGTTACATGTTTCATACTTTAATGGTGATAACTATGGATTTTGGAAATATCGTATGATCATCTATTTGAAAACTATTCTATTTAAAGTGTATTTTAAGATTATCAATCCATATACAATTCCGGAGCAATTAAAAACACAGGAAACTTCAAAATAATATAAGTATGAAATCAATTTGAATGAAATAAATTTATTCATTTTTGGAATTGGTTCAGACGAGTTCAATCAATGATCTCAATGTCTCACTACTTATGAAGTCTGGTAGACAGTCATTATCACAAATGAAGTAATAAACAATTTTCGACAACTAAGGTACACTAATGAAAAAGTGATGTTTGATACCTTAAGAATTTATGATGAAGAATGAATCTATAAAATTAATGAAACAACTATAGAAATATACAATGATATTCCTGATTTGGGAAGTTCAATTTCCGAATCAGATCAAGCACTGAATGTACTCATAGTACTACCCTCAAAATGGAATGCAATATCTGCAGTTATAAGATAATCCTCACCGGTAATAAATTTTACAATGAAAGAGTTAATAATAACTATGATTATGTAAGAAGCAGAGATGTAAGATGATGTCAAAGATAATTAGTTACAAAAAATTAAAAATACTTTAGTTAATGTTACATATCAAAATAATGAAAATAAATCGAAAGAAGATATCAAAATCTCAAAGGATTAGGATTTCTCGTATTCATAAATGGAATAGGATTAACTAATCAAAATGTTTAGAAAAATTTATAGAAAAAAGAGAGGCTTAAAAAAATACTTTACGAAATATGAAAATATATCAAAAGAATTAAGATGCTATGAATGCAAGAATATATGTAATATCATAGATGATGGCCCCCAAGTTAAAAGAATAAATAAGAAAAACAGAAAATTAAAATCAAAAGAAAACTGATTGTGAGTATAAAAGGAAAAGAGATATAAAGGATACATGGAGTGTATATGAGGTCTCCAATTGATGTTCTAAATCAGACATAGAGATGGATCCAAAAAAACTAAAATTAAATATGTTATTTGTGGTTAATGAAGAATATGTGATACAATCCAATTATTCTTCTGATTCTAATTTTAATAGCTACTCAGAAAGAAAATTAGATGCTCATTGTTTGTTGCTTATAAAAATTATGAATCTCTAGTAAAAAATATTAAGTCACTAATCAATATTAATAAATTTGTTTTATGTGAAAAGGATGCAATTCTAAAACAACATCAAGAATTAAAATAAAAATTCAATAAATCTACACTATATTTCATTATTCTTAAAAATAAAAATAATAATTAGAAAATGAATTATAATCATTAAAAAGTGTTGAAAGAATAATAACTAAATGATTCAAATAACTAAATTATATTCTAGGAAAAAAATTAGTAAAAGGAAAAATATGGAATAGGATGTAAAGGATAAAAATCAATGTTATATTAAAACAGCTTCTTACCAAGTTTAAAAAATGATACCTATTTATATTGTGTAATTAAAGGGAATTATTATATAAATTTTTGGTTAAGAAATAAACAGATAATTGGGATTAAAAAGGCATTTATTTCCAAAAATATTTCTTATGTAAGTAATGTAAATTATTGTAAAATTAGGAAAATCGGGATTCTGAGATCTTTACTTACTGACATAGTTGGACCCAAGAAAATAAGGGTACACAAAAAATATTATTTAAATAATTTTTAAGCAAAAAGCCATAGGAACAACAATACTTCATGGTATATAGATAGTGGCTTCTCAAGGAATATCATTGAGGACTCTTCCAATTTTCATACACCGGAAAACCTGGATGGAAAACTAGTCACTTTTGGAGACAATACTAAAGGAAATATTGATGGAGTTGGAACATTTAGAGATCCAAATACAATCTGAATAAAAAATGTTCTATATGTTCAAGGACAAAATAAAAACCTATTAAGTATTTATAAACTTTATTATGGTAGTTTTTTTATTTATTTCTGTAAAAATTCTTTCTCTATTTTTTTAATATAAACTAATTAAATTTACAGAACTGAGAATTGAAATTTTTTATAACTTGGATCATAATTCCCTGTGAGAAAAAATAGAATTGTTTAACAACTGAGACAAATTATTCTTGGTTCTGGTATAGATTACATGACACTATAATGTATTTAATTTATATAAATTTTCCAAGAAACACTTCGATTATGATTTTCCTAGTCTTAAATATGATAGTGATAGATTCTGTGTCACATGTAAAATTGGAAAACAACAAAAATCATCCTTAAACTCAATTAAAAATGTTTCTAAATATAAACTACTAGAACTTATCTACATGGATTTATTTGGACCGTTAAGAGTAGAAAGATTGGTTGGAAGTTATTTTTTTATGTATTAGTTGATGATTTTTAATATTTTTATGGGTTTATTTTCTAAAACTTAAAGGTTTAGTGTTCACTATTTTTTAAAGCTTTTATAAGACTATTCAAAATGAGAAATAGTTTGAAATAATTTCATTAAGAAGTGATCCTGGTAGATAATTTATAAATCAATAATTTAATTCTTTTTTCTCAAAAATGTGTATAAATACTCAATCTTTGTACCATGAAAACCTCAACACAAAAAATTAGTTTAAATAACAAATAAAACTATTCGTTAAATAGAAAAAAAACTATTTTAAATGTATATATCCTTCCTACCATTTTCTAGAAAGAAGTAGTAATCACATCGTTTAATATCATGAAAAGAGTTTTAATAAGTCCTATTATTAAAAATACAAGTTATAAACTATGGAATAATAGAAAAACAATGTAAAATACGTTAAATTATTTGGATGCAAGCTGTATATCTTGAATACTAAGTAAAACCTTAGTAAATTTGATCGGAAGGATGATGAAGGTATCTTTTGACGATATTATGCTAATTATAAAGCCTATAGAGTTTATAATAAAAGGTCAAGGATTTTTTAGGAATCATTTCTTATGAATATTAATGAATATGATCCTTTTGTTAAAAAGAAAGATCCAACATATGAAATTGTTGACACTTTTGACAACATGAGCCTTGAATCACCTAAGGCCGATTTTAAAGATAAAATAAATAAAATTTGGCCTAGTCCAAAACAAAATGACGTCGATGAACCTGAAAGTGTCTTACCTGGTAAATCTCGAACTTTAAAGGATCATCCTTTAGAAACTACAATTGGAAATCTAGATAAAAGAGTATGAACTAGAAAAAATGTAAGAAATTTAGATAGATTTTCTTCTTTACTATCACAATTAGAACTTAATACTATAGAGGATGCTTTATATAATGAGAGTTAGTTAATGTCTATACAGGAAGAACATAATCAATTCAGTATAAATAATTATTTGTAATTAGATAACATACCAACCAATTATCCAGTAATATGGGAAAAATGGTTTTTAAAAATGAAGAAGATTATCTAGGGACCATTATTAGTAATAAATCTAGATTAGTATAAAAATGATACAACCATAAAAAAATAAATAGACTATGATGAAACCTTTTCACTTGTTTCTATATTATATGAAATTATGATCCTTCTATCTAACACATCTCACATTAATTTTAAATTATTTCATATGGATGTAAAATCATCTTGTTAAATGTATATTTAATTGTTGAAGTTTATATTGAAAAACCAGTATGTTTTGAAAATCCTCATCTACAAAATAAATTTTAAAACTTAATTATGATCTATGTGGACTTAAACAAGCACCTAGGACTTGGAATGAATGATTAATCTCATTTCTATTGGAAAATGGATTCTATGTTGGGTTATAATATCCTACTATTTTTAAGAAAATAATTTTTTCTAATATATTATTAGTAAAAATTTATATAGATGATGTTATTTTCGGTTTAATAAGTAAACAATGTTGTAATTATTTTTCAAACCATATGTAAAAATAATTTGAAATGAGTAAGATGAGAGAATTAAATTTTGTTCTAGGATTTAAAATTTATTAAAAAGATTATAGAAATGTTTTAAATCAAAACAAATACATTATTGATTTATTGAAAAATTATAGACAAAAAAATACTAAGAACTATACAACACCCATGAGTACTAATGTAAATCTTGATTTGGATAAAGGTGGAAAAGTAGTTAAAAATAAGCTAAACAAAGGCATGACTATAAGTTTGTTGTATATTACTTCTAGAAGGCCATATATAATTTTTTCTATATATTAATAAACTATATTTTAGTCAACCCTCATAGAATCCCATCTTACTGCTATTAAAATATTTTTAGATATTTTAAAAGAAACTATTTACTATCTCAAAATTTCCCAAATACTACTGATTTTATTTTAATTTCATATTCAGATACTGATTTTGGAGGATGTAGATTATATAGAAAACCGTATCAGGAAACTATCACCTTTTAGGAAAATATTTAGTTTAATGGTTTTGTAAGAAATACCATTTATTTTCTCTATCAATAGTTGAAGCATAAACATATCTGCTAGATGTTTCTATGCACAACTATTGTAGATAAAACACACCTTAATGGATTTTTTGATTAATTTTAATAATATACCTATTTTATATGATAACACAAGTTCAATTACTTTTTCGAAAATCATGTATGTCACTCTAGAACCAAGAATATTAATGTAGGACATAATTTTATGAGAGATTATGTTCTTAAAAAGGATATATATTTAGAATATGTAAATGATGAATATCAACTTGCTAATTTTTTAGAAAACTACTTCTCATTTCATGTTTTTATTTTATTAATGGGGAGTTCGGAATATGTAATTTTAAATAAATATTTTTTAAAATTGTTTCATTAAATTCTTCATTATTAGTCTTTACTTAATTCGATTATTATTATTTTTATTATTTAAAAAGAACCAGAATTTATTTTGTTTTTGAAAAAGTGTGTATTTTCAAATTAAATAATGATTGCAGTAAGTAATTGGCTCGAAAAAACCATATCAGTGTCATTAAAACCATACAAATACCCTCTCCCTCTTTCAAATTCACTCTCACTCTTAGTATTCGAACCCTTTTTAACTTCCAGATATCTTGTTTTTCTTCAAAAACCCTAGAATTTGAAACCTTTATCCTTCACCATAAAAAAATATTGATGATCATGAGAACATATGGAGGTGAAAAAAGAAGAATGAAGCCACCTTGATTCATCTAAAATATAAATCTTTAAAAAAATGTAAACTATTTTTTATGTATTCATCAGAAAAATATTCTTTTGATACAAGCACTATATTTTCAAGGTCTAGAATTTATTTTTACTAAAGGAAACGCTGTGTTTATTTTTAATATAGAGGTAAAAGAAGTTTTTAGAAATGTTTAGTTCTGTTTTGATGATATATATGATTCAATCATATCTCAAAAAAATGATAGGAATTTTTCTATCTCTTCTATTGAAATATACAATGTTATTAATTATCTCCATGAAGGGATTTTTCATTTTAATCATTATTCAATAGGAAATAAAGAACATAAGTATGAATATATTATGTCATTTATATTTTACTCCACTTAAATAAGAAAGATGACAGTAAATGATACTTAGGATCACCCAAAGGTGCTGGTCAAGTTTATTTAGTCAACAATTATTCCAAGAACTTTTGGGATTGAAAATATTCTTTTTCTCGACATTTATATAATTTTTTTAGTGATGAGTGAAATTAAGTTTAATATACAAAGATAAATGTTAAGATAGAAGTATCACTATTTATAGGAGGAGACAAGAATGTATTTTTATCCTTATGGAAGGATAATATCTTTTTTATTGTATAAAAGAGGAACCATTTGAGATATACAAATGCACACTATGTTTCATCACAATAACATTTTAAATACTCAAAATCTTAGAATGATAGGTTTTCTCAAGATTATAGTACAAGGAAAAATGTTACCTAATAGTGTAGATGATCAATAATGATGTGGTATTATTGCTCGTGGAGAGAAAATACTTTTTGGATCTACTGCTGCAGTAAAAATTCAAGAAGAATATTTTTTGGAATATAGAATAAATAATACTATTAAAACAAATAGAATAATAATCAGATATTATTTCTCTAATCTAGAATCTATTAGAGATATCCCTCAATATCTTGAAGAACATTTGGGAGATGAAAATGAATAGGCACTTGTCATTTGACCTAGACAAAGAAATAGAATTTGCAGATCACGCTATTTTAATTCAGGGACTGGTGACAACAGTTTCTCATGAGGAAAAATAACTTGAAAATAAACTGGACACCAGGCAAGATAAATAATCCCTCAATAAAAATCAAGAGAGGGAGTCTGTTGATTAAAATTATAATCTAAGAAGGTGTTATAAAGAACAAGTTTATTAGGATGCTCAGGGAAACAAGAAAGTGCAACAATAAATAGCTAACAATACAAGGTTAGCTTAGAATCAACCGTTTTCTAGTGTTATTGATTCTGCTGATAAGGATTTTTCTAAACTTCGTAAGAATAAATAGGTTCATGAAATTTAATTTTCTATATCTAGTGGAAAAGAAAAAGAAATAGTTTTAAATAAGGTTGTTAGAGATCAACCATCCCAATCTCAAGAAGTGAAATCTTTTGATAATTTTAACCATCAAATTGAATAATATCTTGTTAATTCCAACAAACCGCATGAAGAAAATTCATGTATACAATGTTAAATGAAGTATAAAAGAAAATATTTGTAATATTTGAGAAGTAAAAGAATTACTAGAGATTAATTAGAATTTTTTTCAATCTCAATGACACAATCTCAAAGAAAAGTCAATTTGAAGAAGATATTTTTATCCTTTTCATAAAGAAATGGCAGATCAACTTGATAATATCCAAACAGAAACCATTTCAAAACTAGATTTTAGAAATTTCAAAAAATATTTGGGGATTCAATTTAAATTTTCATAAGTAGTACCAATTAGTATAGAGAATCTATATATGCACCTTAAACTTCTCAATATTTAGTCAAATGTTTTGAAGAAACCATAGTTGTAATGTCAACTTTCAATAAATAAAACCATTCCTTATAGTGTGATAGTGCACTATTAAATGCTTTGTTAGACAATGAGAGAGATCTCTTTGAGAATATAACTTTAGGAGGGCCCAAAATAAGAACTCTTCTTAATTAGTTAGGTGAAATTCTCACTCAGTTTGTTCAGTCAGAAGAAACAGTTCAAGAATTTTTGAATGTAAATTTCACTGAATTATTTATAATTGGCCAACATTAAAAAAATTAGATGTGATAGTTGGATGAAAATATCCATATAAATGTAATAGGATAGATTTAAGAATTAATGTTATCCAGGATGTTTGAGTTTCAGCAGAACACGATACCTCTTTTGAACTAGCCCTTTCACAATCATCTAGTGATAGTTTTTAAAACCCTTCTATACCAAAATTATCCTTGCAATAATAAACATATTTTATAAAATTCTATTTTTCTGTTCATTATTATCTCTGTCCATTTACACTTCTAAAAAAATATCATTTTTTTCTTAATCATATTGTAAAATTCATTTATAGTTATGTTCTACACTGAATTTGTTTTAATCCATTTTCAATTTCTTTATTTTTCATACCATAAAACGGGAGAAAATAGAGAAAATGTATATTAGTGATATTATTACAAATTTCAAATGTAAATATAAATGAATGGTTTTGTTGTCTATAAATTATTTTTAAAATAACTACAACATCTGTATATTTTTTAATATATTATTTAATTTGTGTTTACAATTTCTATATTTTCAAAAAGTTATGTTACAGGTTTTTGATAATCCAAAAGGTATAAATTTTTGGGAATGTATTATCTCAATAATAATATATAAATATTTTTTTTACAAGTAATGATGTTATTAATATTTTCATGACTTATTATAAACTCCCTTTACTGATTTTATATGAAATTTTCATAATTTGTGTGAAATATTAATGTTTTAATGCTAAGTATAATTTTTGGGCATTTTTAGAAGTAGTCCAATAGAGTCAGTTTTCTATTTTATTTATAATTATCCCCATACTAATCTAAATTGATTAATTATTATTCTTTATAATTTATAATTCAAAATAAAACATTTCATTAGGTGGGGTCATTGGTCAATTCTTCCATTTGAAGGCCCATATGGATCACAAAAGAAGGCCTACAGAATCTGTGATGAAACTGGACCAGCAATGAGGATTTAGTTTCTGGGCTCAATAAGTAATTAAAAATTCCTTTATTCTCCTCCAACGTTATGGGAACAATGTATGGAGTCGTGGATAAAACTTTCAAGGCCCAACTCCTAAGACAAGGGGACCAAATGAAGATTTGAAGTCCATCCCACCATTCTAGCTGGGAATTAAAATCAAAAACTATTAATGACATATATCATGATGTAATCATGAAATAAAAATTATATTTTTTTGGTGTGAAATAGGATATATATAACACCGAATTTTTTGAAGAAAGAATTTGGATATGAAGGAACCTTCCTATTCAAAAACCCATTCACATTTTGGCCTTCAAAATGATTGTATTGAAATGGAAAGATTAAAATTGTTTAATACAACCACCATAAATTTGTCTCCTCAAGTCCAATGGCTGCCAAATGTGCAGAGTAGATAGTGGAAATATTTATATACAACTTGTAATAATATCATATCTTGAGACTCAGCTATCTAATGTATCAAAGGGGCGATTGAAGTTGATGGACAGATTGGGAATGCAAACAGTCCACTTCCTTGGGCTATAAATACATCCCCCTACTCTCCTTCAAAGTATTTGGAATTTCAGATAAGAGAAGAACATATTGACACAAACAAAGCCTTTCCAAGGGCTTATGAGGACCTTTCATACTCAATTTTTTACTTGAGAGATCTTTCCTCATATCTTTGTCTCCTTCTACATTGGTGTTGTTCTCCAATTATAATTTCATATGTTTTTGTATTTGTAATTATGTTTTAAATAATGTTTCCTCTTCAATATCTCTTATTATCATCCACCTTATGTAGTTTAATATTAATTTTCTTAAAATAGTGTAAATACAGTTTAATCCCCTTCCCTATTTTTTCATTCTCATTCAATCTAAAGTTCATTTTTAATTATCATCATTGTTTGTGTGTGTGATCGCTGCACCAATCTTTTATTATCCATTTCATTTTATTATCTTATTAATTTATCACCACAATAATTATAACCATATTTATAATCATTTCAATTGCTGAGTAAATCTCCTATTGGGGTGAGTCATTATTTAGAGATGCTGAGCGAATGAGAGCTTTTGCTCGATGAGTATTCTTTAATTTAACATTGTGTCTGTTGGACTTAACATGTCATGGATTAATGAATTATTTTGTTTATCATGTGGTTTCCATGGATTATTGGAACCATAAATTCACTTCCATCAAAATTATCTAATTTATATTAGAACCCTAAGTTATGTTAAGGCTTTGATTAAATACTTAACTCTTGGGAATTCCAATCAATGTCAACATGTGACATGGGAGTTAATTTAATGCAATATAAAGAAAAGCTCAAGGATATCACAAGATTAACTACCTAATGATGAACTCACCCCAATCTCTATTAAATTTTTAAATTGATTAATCATTTCAATTATGATTTTTAAACAAACCCCCCAAATAAAAATACAATCAACTAAAAACAAAAGACTCTTAAAAAGTATCATCACTGAGGATTCGACCCAAGTGATGCTATACACATTAGCAGAGCATCGTAACATTGATCAGTTGATAGGAGATAATCGGTTGTTCTTTCAAATGGCGTTATTTCTGGGGATGGTGCTTTAATTAGTCGTTAGTTTCTAGTTATTGTAAAAAAACAAATTTTAAAAAAAAACAAATTGAAAAAAAACACAAAGAAAAATTTGTCTTCTTATTTCTTCTAAAATCTTTTTGAATGCCCCGTAGCCTCCCAAACAATCCCTTGGATTTTTTTGACCCTGAAATTGAGTGAACACTTCACCAACTTAGGAGGAATATAAGAGATAATCAAATAATTCAAGAACCAGTCCTTGTCCAACTAGTTGAATTAGAAATGGCCAATCCCAAGGAACAAACTCTTAAAGAATTTTCACCCCCTGATATAAAGTAACAACCTCTTGGTATTCAATATCCAAACATATAGGCTTAAGTAAAACTCAAATCAGGTTTGATTCATCTTCTTCCTCGTTTCCATGGGATAGCCGGTGAGGATCTGCATATCCACCATAAATAGTTCAAAGTGGTGTTCTATACCATGAAGCCTCAAGGGGTTTCTGAGGAACAAATAAAACTTTGGGAATTCCCTTTATCCCTATAAGACTTCCCCAAGTCATGGCTCTACTACCTTACACCTGGTTCTATAGCCACATGGAATGACATGAAGTGACTCTTCTTAGAGAAATTCTTTCCTGCTTCTCGTACTGCTTCTATCTAAAAGGAAATAAGTGGTATTCGTTAGTTCCCAATTGAATCACTCCATGAATATTGGGATAGGTTAAAATATCTTGTTCCAACCTACCCACCCCACCAAATCACTGACCAACTCTTGATCCAATACATCTATGAGGGGTTATTGGCTATGGATAAAACTCCCATTGATGCCATAAGTGGCAGTACTCTTGTTGATAAAACTCCTACAGCTGTAAGAGATCTCATAAGTAACATGGATGCGAACAAACAACAATTTCATGCTCGAGCACATTCTCATGTAAAAAAAGTCCATGAAAATCAATCTATAGAGCCAAATAAGATGAAAAAGTGGATGAGTGAACTTACATGTATTGTGCAACAACTAGTTGTGGCTATCAAATCCCCAACATCATCTTCTACACAATCAATGTTTCCTAGACCTATCAAAAACTATGGAATCTGAAACTAATCAGATCATCCAATAGACACCTGTCTAAAACTTCAAGATGATCCATATTATTCATCCAGACCAATTGAGCTCAATGAATCATATGCTCAGCAGAACCCAAACCCTCAACAATCAGGTCAGTTTGTTAGAAACATCAACCAACCCCATTCTGAGCCCTTTTCCTCTACATATAACACTAACTTGAGATATGAGAATCCCATTTCTCATCCCCCTCAATACCCCCATCAAATACCAAACTAGTTCCAATATGGTCAAGGTGTTGGTAACTTCCAACAACTATACCCTTTTGTTCCTCAACCACAAAGGATCAATCCTCCTCTTCCTCCTCCAGGATTCCAATATCTTAGTGAGCCTTCATAATTCCCAAACCAATACAATTGCTTTCCCATGAACCAAAATCAAGGCAATCCCAATCCGGGATAAGCCGCTTCTTCCAACAAACCATGAGAAAGTGTATTTGAAGACATTTCTTCATTCACCCGTTCCATCCTTAAAAACATTGAAACCCAAATTGGTCAACTTGCATCCCACCTGAGCCAAAAACAACAATCAAATTCTCCCCAACTCCTAGCTCAACCATTACCCAACCCCAAGGGTAATGTACGTGCAATTTTACTTAGATCGGGAAAGAAAATTGCTATGCCTCAAGATAAGTTATCCAACCCTCCTTTGAATGTTGAACTAGAAAATGAAAAGAAAAAGAAATATATAAAGAAACCTGAAGCCATTACCTCACCCCCTTCCATTCCACTTAGGAACGTAATTCCTTTTCCTCAAGACATTTCTTATCCAAAGAAGTCCTTTGAACCCAATCCAGAAATGCTTGACATGTTTAGACATATTGAAGTGAACATTCCCCTCTTAGATTCCATTATACAAATTCCTAATTACGACACGTTTCTCAAGGGGTTGTGTACCCATAAAAGGAATCATAGGACCTTATAAAATGTTTTAACCCAAGAGTCCATACCCATTACATGAAAATATCATGGACCCTTTACGTTTCCATGAAAAATTGGAAGTTCCAACTTCGATGATTCACTCATAGACCTAGGAGCCTCAATTAATGTCATGGCCAATCCATATTCTCCAATGTTGGACTAGTTCCCTTACATCCAACGAGTTTTGTCATTTAATTGGACAATCGAAGCACTGCTAGTCCTCAGGGTATAATTGAGGATGTCCTTGTCAAAGTCAATGATCTTATCTTCCCAGCTGACTTATATATCCTTGACATGGAAGGTGAGACAACCTCTTGCCAATATTCTTGGATTTTAGGAAGACCTTTCCTCATGACATCTAAAACCAAAATTGATGTCAATGCTGGAATCTTATCAATGTAATTTGGTGACCAACTGGTCATGTTCTATATTTTTCTATCCCTACGATACCCATTAGAGAGTTAATCTGTATTCTCTATCCATGCTTCAAAAAGTCTCTCTGAGAGTTTCTTGAATCCCAATCTATCATGTTCTTCCTATTCTACTAATATAGGAGTTTGCTAATATTTCATCTTCATTATCAAAGTCATAAATGGAGAAATGTTTGTTAACATTACAAATGAAAACTCTATTGATCTAAAGGATCTTGAAACTCCTTGTAATCTCATATAACCTATGGCCTCCACTACTCCAACATGGATGGTAATGGGGAAAACTAACATGCATGTTCATTTTTTTATTCAAATCTAATTATCCGACATTCATCATTTCCTATCCATGATTCTGAAAATTATGTTATATGTGAGGTGAACCCTAGACCATTGTTTTTATATTGTCATGATGGTAGTGAATGTTGTGATATTTTTTCCATAATTAATAAAGTGACAACTGGTGATATTGAAATTGACCATTCTTTTGAGAACCACATTGATATAAAGGATATTGAAAATTTTATTCAGTCTTATGACTCTATTGATCCTCATTACTCTACATCGGTAAATGATTAGATAAATGAGTCGAAAACAATTGGGATCTCAGACTCTAGTTTTGTGTTATCTAAACCATACATAAATGAACCATCAGAATTGAGACATCTTCCTGAATTTCCAAGCATCGAAAACTATCACTTGGTAGATAAAATCATTCCTCATGTTGAAGTCCAAAGGGAGGATAGTCATATGCTCTTTCCACCCCCATTTAATTGCAAGAAAAACAACAAGGAAGGGATTAATTTATCCAATTAATCATAAGGACTCCCAAAGAAAATGTTTTTCTAGAAGCATACTGGAGTTGAGAAAATATAGTGGCCACCATCAGACTATGGGTAGTCTGCTGAAACTGTCCAGCTGTTGACATATAAATGCAGCACTTCTTGGGAGGAAACCCATGTTTTATTTTACTTTTATGAAATTTTAATTTCTTTTTTGTTTTTCATTAGATGAATAATGATTTTTCTTTTATAGGTAACATCCCGCAATCCTAAAACCACATTGACTTCCATAGGATCCACAGTTGAACCACCACCAGATGGAGATGGTGACCCACTAAATCCAATCCAGGGGAACCTCTTTCCCTTTCTCTCTCTCTCTCTCTATCTCACTCTCTTTCTTCGTATTCCTCCCTCATTCTCATTTTTTTAACATTCCTCATCACATTTTTTTATTTACTAGTCATTTTTTGTGTGGGTGTTTCTTTATTAAAAACATAAAAACTAAAAACCTAAAAAACTAAAAAATATATATAATAATTTAAAAACAGTATAAAAAATCAAGAGTAATGATTACTCATCTTCCAATTTTCAAATATTGTCCAACAATTCGGGGGAGTCAAAAGACATGGTTTCATCTCAAAAATATTGTTATTTCTTTATAAATTTGGCCAAAGAATATTGTCTCAAAACAACCAATTTTGAATACTCAATTTTTGATTTGTAAGACGATTTTTTTAAACCGCAAGGAAAAAAATTAGCTTTCATTCCAAGGCCACCTATGGGAATCTTTTCAAAATGAGTGTTTTTTTCACTCCCATTTGTGAATCTTCAGTTTATGGACCTTCAAGAAGAATTTATTACATTAGTGTGCATTAATATGATAGAGGCATTTTCCGAACCACATGATAATTATAATCTCCAAATAGCCACTTTTTAACTATACATTAATCATAATTTTGAAATCCCCTTAGAGACTATGAAAACCTTTTCATTAATAGCCACATTACAATCCCAATACCTTATCCCACCCAATATCAACATGGATATACATTGTATAATTTTATTAAGATTTAAATGTGGGGGGAATGGATTTCATTTTTTGAGTGCCCTTTTATTGATTTTCAAAGATTTATCATATGCTTGAGGGAATGCATCCATTTTAGTGTGGGGGAGAGGTTGTCCTTCAGTGGGGTTTGGGAATGTATATATGCCTATGAAATATTGTTCAGATTTTAATGACATGTGTTCAAAAAAAAGAGTTAATTAAAAAAATGAAAAAAAATCAAAAAAGGGTTGTGTCTTGGGTAGGTCTAAAGTCACTATTTATCATCCTTTGATCTTGTTATAACTATTAGAATTAGTGTCATGAGGAGATCAATCATGGTTTGGAATATGTTTTTGAGATTTTTTTCAAGATCAACTTTTAAAAAAAAGAGAAAAAAAGAAAAAAAGAACACTTGCATTATATTTTAATGTCATTGGGGGTTGTTTTGTGTTTTGTAAACATTATATTTTCTCATTCCCTTCATATTTTCATCTAATTTTTTTTTCTTATTTCACATTTTCATTCCCTTGTAAATATGTGTTTCCCTTTCATTTCATGTCTCATTTCAAAAAAAATGTGCATTTATTTTTCCATGTTTGTGTTTTACCCCTCTTCTTCTCTCTCTTTGACATTATATTCCTACCGTCCCAGAGCCATAGAAAACCTCTCAAAAGAAATCTTGATTCTTGTGCACTATTGATAGAGAGTGGAAGCTGAGATATCTTTCAAACTCTAAGATTTTCAGTTTTTTGGTGAATGAGTGAAGCTCCATAAATTAATCATCTTGAGATGAGTATGTTTTGTGCGCCACCATTTTCCATTTCTAAAATTGAGCATGAAAAAAATTAATTGTTTTAGGAAGATTGTTTCAATAACAACTTGATGTGGAATTCAATAAGTATGATTTATATTGTTTAAACCTCCCTTGATTGGGGAAAACAAAATTTTAATATTTGTTGGTGGGTGAAAATGATTTTGTTATGTTTTTATATTTGTTGCACATGAGGACATGAACATGACTAAGTGTGGGGGATTTAATGTTATTAATATTTTAACGACTTATTATGTACTCCCTTTACTTATTTTATATTAAATTCGTCTAATTTGTGTGAAATATTAATGATTTAATACTAAGTATAATTTTTGAGCATTTTTAGAAGTATTCTAATTGAGTCAATTTATTATTTTCTTTATAACTATAATACTAATAATTAAAATTGTGTGGTTCTTGTTTTTTAGTATTCCTAATTCAATATGAAAAATGTCAATAGAATGTATTATGATCCAATTCTTCCATTTGAATGCCCATATGGACCACACACGAAGGCCTGCATAATCTGTGAAGAAACTAGACCAGCCATGAAGATTTAATTTCTAGGCTCAATCAAGAATCCCAAATTCCTTTATTCTCTACCAACATTCTGACGATAATGTAAGGAGTCTTGTATTAAAATTACAAGGCCCAACCCCAAAGACAAGGGGCCCGAATGAATCTTTGAAGTCCCACCCACCATTCTGTCTAGGAATTAAAATCCAGACACTATTCATGACATATCTCATGATTTATTCCTCAAATCAAGCTGATATATTTTAGTGTGAAATAGGAGATATAAATTCCCGACTTCATTGAATAATGAATTCAGATATTAAGGCATCTTATTATTCAACAACCCATTCAATTGTTTCCTGTAAAAAGTATGTATTGAAATGTATAGATTAAAATTGTTTAATACAACTGCCATAACTTTTTCTCCTTACGTCCAATGGCCTCCATATTTTCAGAGTAGATAAAGTAGGTATGTATCTAAAACTTGTAAGAAGCTCATATCTTGATATTCGTCTGTCTAATGAATCAAAGTGGAGATTCAAGTGAAGGGACATATTGGAACGAAAAAATCATTGCCAAGGGATTGGTAGGACCTTCCATACTCATGTTTTAACTTTAGATATCTTTCCTCCTCTCTTTGTTTCCTTTTACTTTTGTATTGTTCTTCAATTGTAATTTTGTAAGTGTTTGTATTTGTAATTCTATTTTAATGTAGGTTTCTTCTTCAATATCTATTATTCTCATACACCTTCTGTTGTTTAATATTAATGTTCTTAAAATTTTATATATACAGTTTAATCGCCTTCCCTTCTTATTCATTCTCATTCAATCTAATATTCATTTTTAATTATTATCATCATTTTTGTGTGTGTTCGTCGCACCAATATTTTCATATCCCTATATTTTTCATATCTTTGTAATTTATCATCACAATAATTATAACTAGATTACCAATAATTTCAATGGATGAGTGAATCTACCATTGGGGTGAGTCATTTTTTATAGATTCTAACCGATTTAGAGATTTTTCTCGATGAGTATTCTTTAATTTAACATTGTGTATGTTGGAATTAACATGTCATTGATTAATGGCTTGTTTTGTTTAACATGTGGATTGCATGGATTATTAGAACCATAAATAAACTACCATCGACAAGCTCTGATTGAGATTAGAACCCTAAGTTAAGTTAAGGCTGGGATTAAAGCCTTAACACTAGGGAATTCCAATCAACGTCAACATGGGTGTTAATTTAATTCAATATAAAGTAAACCTCAATGATATCACAATCTTAACTAACTAATGTTGAACTCATCCCAATATTTATTAAATTTTTAAATCGATCAATCATTTCAATTATGCTCTGCAATCAATCCCACCTAATCAAAATAAAATCGACTAAAAACAACAGACTATTAAAAAGTATCATCACTGGGTGTTCGACCCGAGTGCTGCTATACACATTAGCAGAGCATCAGAACTTTGACCGTTCGATAGGTGACAATCGGCCGCACTTTCAAATACCATTTTGAAATTTACTAATAAGTTACATTAATTATATTTTAGCAATATTTTTCTTGAGAAATTTTATCTTGTTTATGGGTTATAATATTTTCTAAAGTATTCCAAATGTGTTTAGATTTTATCCAAACATTGTTCATACACTACATTTATAATCATAACATACAGTTTAAAAACCCTACATTTGAAATAAAACCTAGAAATCATTTAACCAATTTTGTTGGAAATGTATTTTTTATCAACCCTCTGTTTGGATGGAACCGTTTGTTTGAGAAAAAAGAAAGTATAGATAAAGAATCTGACATTAGTATGGAACCCTACGTCTGAAAAAAAAAGATGTATGGCACATAAACTCTAATTTTATGACCAGACATACATTTTCACCCATAAGTTGATGTTTTTGTCATCTCATGAGGGAACCCTACGCTTGAATATTCTATGATAGAGTTTAAATGAAAGATATTTTTCATAATTGTTGAAATGGTATCAATGGAAAAAAATATCATTTAGAGGCATTCTATGACCGATTTAAAAGATCGTATTGAACCAAGTAAATTAATCCCATTTTGCAGTGAAGTTATCACTCTTTTGAATTATTTTAATTTGAATGATGGAAATTTATGAAGCAACATTCTGGGATATACTCTCTTGAAAGAAAGCCGAGTGTTCTATATATAAGACCATAGTATTTTAACTTTAAAAATATATGATTATATTGTGTATCTGAAATATATTTTTGAATACAGAACTACTAAAATGAAACAACATATCAATTTAATTTTTCATTCAGAAGAATATATACTTTGTAGATATACATATTTCAACCTATTACTATTATGTAATTGTTTCTATTTGTTTTTTTCCACTTGTGTTTAAGAACATTTGCAGCTAGGATCTATTCGAAGCTATTATTTCTTGAATACATTCATCTTTGAAGAAAATATTTTTATTCTATCAATTTCTATTGAAGCTGTGTACAATAACATGTTCATTCAATCAAAAAAATCTCTATTTATTTATTTATGTTTCAGGTGCTTGATCTCAGTTGTTGAATAGTATCATGTTCTCAGAATAAGCTATGGAGAAATTGGTTCCATATAAAATAACCAAAAGGTCATATAAATCCTTGTTGTAAAGGTTTCAACTCTATACACTCAGTTGTGAAGCTCTTGTCACAAGAGGACCTTCTAGTGAAAATCACCATGCTCATATAGAGAGTGTTGGTGGAGTGGACTATGATATATTTATTCCCCGAACAACTATAAAAAGTGATTTATTCTTCTTTACAGTGTATCCACTAGTTAAACTACCTATAGAAGAGAATGTTTCATATCTTCTTAAATCATGAAGAATGATAAAATCCATAATCTGCCCTAATTATTGAAAAGATACAATTAACCCCCCCTATTATGTATCCTAGTATTATTCTGACCTAACAAGATTTGATCATGTGAATATATCCTTCACAAGTCAGAATGATCATGTGAAGACATCCTAGAAAAGTTAACTACTCAAGTGAATGGTGTTGGACATGTCCGTTTTGATCACATGAAAGGACCTGGATATGTTCACTTCAATCAAGAAAATCACCTCAGACATGTCAGGTTGATATGCTACGATATTTCAACCTTGTACAACATACACACATGGACATATACCTTGAAAAATCTCATCCAAGAACCATCATCCATGAACCCCCTTTATAAGGGGAGTGTCATTAATGAGTTAGGGTTACTCACTCCAGTGTCCCTATTTGTCTCATGATTTTGGATAGGGCCACTGGGTGGTACCAAAAAATATTTGATAGACCCTTCATAGTCCGCATCTCTCTTTATAAATCAGAGGATATGTAATGAATGTGTAACCTGGGCATCCATCATGGTATAATCCCCTTTTTTTCTAAAATATAGGTATAATAATATTTTCATTGAGTGTAATCACCCATCCCAACCCATTTGCGTGTATAAAATAATTGAAATATGGGAACTCTAATCCGGGATAGAAAAGAACTCTTAAAGGACCCCTTTATCATTAATTTTAATAGTGCTAATAAAGGGTCACTATATAGTGCTATTACTTCCATTAACAAATGGAATAACTATTACAGTGTGTTGTTAAAATTATTGAACACAACATAATTAGAAAACCTGAAAAATTGGATGAAAATATAGTATTTAAATGAAATATAATTTACATAAAAATACATGAAAATTGCTATATTATATCCATTTCAAACATTGGTTTGTAAAATTACATGAGTAATTAAAAATTATAATAGAATTTAAAAAAACTTTAATGTTCCTTTGTATTTGGTCCCTGACCCCTGATTGTTCTATTGTCGAACAAACGACCCTAACTCGAGCAAAATAATTCACTTTCATATGAAAAAAATTCTTATGTTAGTTAAAAAATTGAAAGAAATTAAACATAGTGTCATTTTTAAACTAAAAATATATACTTTGAGTCATACCAAGAGTACCATGTATTGGATTGATTTGTGGTTTATTTTTACACATAACATCAATTATTATTGTTCATAAAACAAGTTATATATAATTAGAAACCATCTGTGGTGTTAAAAAATTCACTACAAATGAGAATCAATTCAATAGGAATTTTTTTGAGAACAAACCTTCGACTGTCATTCCATATCTTATTTTTCATCAAGAAATATCACTATAAAAATTAACTAAATAGGTATAAAATAAAAATGATAAGGAAATTAATTATGTAATAGAAGAGAAAGTGATGACAAAAAAAATTGAGATTTTTTTTCTCTGTTTTGGTGTTGTGATGTGTGTTTTAAACTAAAATTACACATATATATTGAAAAAATGCACTTCGAGTCATACTGACCACATTGTATATCAGATTTATGTGCCATAAATTACTGTATTTCTCAAATTAATTACATATCGTAGAAAATTATCAAGACAATCTGAGTGAAGTTTATTAATTTTTAGTGAGTGGAACATGTTTTTAACTAAATTGTCAATTATAAACTGATAACAGTCGATTTGAGTCGTAATGGGAACACCATGTATCAGATTGTGGTTTAGATAAATCCCACATGTAAAAAATGACTTATGCATCATTTTCCAAAATTATCAAAATAATCCAAATATGTTTTCTTAGTTTTGAGTATGTCACTTGTCTTTTTTACTAAAATTACTTTCAATTTTAAATAAAAAGACACACTTGGAATTATACTGGTCACACCGTGTGTCAAATTGAGGTGAATATGATTCCTACACATTAAAAAGACTTATGGATCATTGTACTAAATTATCACAACAATATGAATGTATTTTCTTAGTTTTGAAAATGCCACTTTTATTTTTTACTAAAATTTCATTTTAAACTAGAAACACTTACTTTGATTCATACCAGTCACATCGTGTGTTGGTTTTTGTGATAATGATCTTTTCACATCACAAATGACTTATGAATATGTTTATTAAATTTTCAAGAAAATATGAAGACTTTTTCATGGATTTCAGTGTGTGCCACACATTTTTAATTACAATTTCAATTCTAAACTGACAACAGACACTTTCAGTCATATCAGGAACACTATGTATTGGATTAAGGTGTGGATGATTAATATATATCCAAAATGACTTATGGATCATTTTTATTATGTATAAAAAATATGATTTTTTCTGGCTTTTGAGTATGACACATATCTTTTTTACTAAAATTAATGTCAATTTTAAAGAAAAAGACACACATTGAGTCATATCAGTCACACTATGAATTAGATTAAGGTACAACTGATTCCTACACATCAAAAAGGGCTTATTCATCATTTTTAAAACGTATAAAAAAAATATAAATGGATTTTCTTAGTTTTCTATATTTCACTTGTTTTTTTACTAAAAATGTCATTTCAAATTGGAAACACACACTTTGATTCTTACTAGTCACATCATGTGTTAGTTTGACAGGAGACTAATTTCTATATATCAGAAAGGACTTACAAATCATTTTACTAATTTTTCAATACAATATAATCATTTTTTGTTGGTTTTAAGTGAGTGAAACACCTTTTGAACTAAAATTTCAGCTTTAAACTAATAAAAGACACTTTGAGTCATACTGAGAATAGCATGTATTAGATTGAGGTGAGGCTAATTTCAATACTTCACAAAGGAATTATGGATCATTTTCCTTTAGTATCAAAACAATATGAATGTGTCTTCTTAGTTTTGAGTATGCCACAAGTCCTTTTTACAAAAATCAATGTCAATTTTAAATAAAAAGACACACTTCAAGTCATACTGGTCACTCAATACATCAGATTGAGGTCAGAATGATTCGTACACATCAACAAGAAATCTGAATGAGTTTGATTGGTTATGATTATGTCACATTCCATTTTTACTGAAATTTCATTTTAAACTGGAAACACACACATTAATTCATTCGAGTCACATAATGTGTTGGTTTGATGTGAGGCTGATTTACACATATCACAGATGACTTATGAATCATTCTCCTAAATCATAAAGACAATTTGAGTTCATTTTTCTTGATTTTCAGTGAGTGACATACTTTTATATCTAAAATGTCAATTTTAAACTGTTAATGGACACTTTAAGTCATAACAAGGAAAACATGTATTAGATTGAGGTGTGGGTAATTACTACATGTCAAAAATTACTTACAAATCATTTTCCTATAGTGTAAAAACAACCCTAATTAATTTTCTCAGTTTTGAGTATGTCAATTATCTTTTTTACTAAAACTAATGTGAATTTAAAACAAAAAGACATCATTGGAGTCATACCGATCACAACATGCATCATATTGAGGTGCGACTAATTATTACATGTCACAAAAGAATTATTGATCCTATTTATAAAGTATAAAAACAATATGAATTCATTTTTTTAGTTTTGATTATGTTATTTATCTTTTTTACTAAAATTTCAGTTTAAACTGGAAACATAACCTTTAAGCCATTCTGGTCACATTGTGAGTTGGTTTAATGTTTGAATGACTCATACACATCAAAAATGACTTATGAATAATTTTAATAAATTGTCAAGATAATATAAGTGTGGGTTTTCTATTTTTAGTGAGTGACACACGTTTTTGAACTAAAATATTGATTTCAAACTAATAATGAACACTTTGAGTCATATCGGTCACACCATTCATATAATTGAGGTGAAGCTGATTCCTAAAAATAAAAATAACTTATGGATCATTTCCCTAGATTATCTAAATAATATGATTGTGTTTATTATGTTTTCAGTATTTCAATTTTCAAATTAATTTCAATTTTAAATAAAAAGACACACTTGGAATCATATCGGTCTCACTGTGCGTCGTATTAAGGTTCAACTAAATGATACACGTCATAAATGAAATATGGATTGTTTTCTTAATGTATAAAAATAATACAAATATGTTTTCTCTATTTTTAGTATGTCACTTGTATTGTTTACTAAAATTTTATTTTAAACTGGAAACACACACTTTGATACATACCAGTCACATATTATAACAGTTTGAAAAGAGGCTAGTTTATACATTTCACAATTGACTTATAAGTATTTTTCCTAAATTATAAAGACAATTTCAGTTTGTTTTATTGGTTTATAATGAGTGACATAGTTTTTGAATAAAAATTTAAATTTTAAACTGATAATGGATAATTTGAGTTATTCCAGAAACACCATGAATTTGATTCAGGTTTGACTAATTCCTACGCATCAATAATGACTGATGGATAATTTTTATAAAGGATAAAAAATGAATTAATTTTATTTGTATTGATCATGTCACATTTTTCTAAAGTTAATGTCAATTATAAATAAAAAGACACACTTTATGTTATATTGGTCACACCATGAATCATAATGAGGTGCGACTGATTCCTATACATAAAAAATGACTTATTGATCACTATACTAAAGCTTTAAAATAATACCCATCATGTTCATCAAAAAGAAAATCACTTGAGCATTTATTAAAAAAATAAAAATTAGACAATATAAAGATTTGGTCAAACTAAGGGGGTTTCCCTCATACAAGAAACAACAGAATTAAATATCATTGTATGAAAAATCACATTCAAAATCATAATCATCAGTAGTTTCCCATACCAATAGTGAATTACCTTGATTGAAAGTCTTAAGGATCTCTACATAATTCCTTCATAAAGCCATAGAGGATGATCTGTTTGTCATAGTTTTTGGTTGGACAAAATACTCCTCCCCCATATTTCACTTAGTAGGAGCATGATTGAAACCATCATTATCTATCGCCTTTTTATTACCATGAATAATATCATATTTTAAATTTGGTATGAATATTTTACATAAACTTAAGGGAATTGATATCACTCACCCTTTCATCATTGGAGACGTTCCCCTATTTATCATATATTCTTGAATAAATGAATGTGTTTGAGATTTCCTTTTGAAACTGACCAGCAGATTGATTGAGAGAAAGATCTTTTGCGTGACCTGATTGATTACCATCACTTTGTGTCTAAGAGTAAAGGGACATATGTAGTAAAACCTGAATTTTTGGGACTAGTCCATCTCCATATTGAATCCCAGTTTCAACATCACTTTGGTGAGATCTAAGAGTCCCCTAATCTGTTGATTGATCAAATATATGAAGAGATTGAAACTTTTGTGGAATGAGTATGGCCCCTAAATAGGGGGACTACACTTTTAGATAATTCTCAGAACTAGTACACCCATACTTAATTATATAATCATCAGCCAAAGTGTCATCATTAACATGAAACCTATCATATGTATTCTCATTCTAATCACTGTCGGGGGGTCTCCCGAAGGAAAACTAACATTACCTTGACTGGGATATGTCTTTCAAAGAGAGACATCATGCTCACTATTGAAGAAATTTTTATAAATTATGGACTTACTGCCATAATTATTGGAATAAACAACCTATTTACAAGAAACTAAAAAATAGGGATATTTTCATAAACAAAATTAATGTTCAAGTCTTCCTCTTGTGTGGATAAAACCACTTTTGTAGTCCTGATTTTACTAAAATCAATTTCCACTAATACTATGGAAAAATAACCAAAAATAGAATTCTCCATAATTCTATCCATTCTAATTATAACTCCAATTGATGAACCTAAATAAAAAAAAATTGGGATGCCAGTAGATCCAATTAATATCATAAAATCTAACCCGAACTTGAGTGATAGAGTTCTTGACCTCAAATGGGTTGAAGCTAGTGCTCCATTCCGGAATTCATAGAACTCTTGGGTTTAAGGAAATAAAACCAAAACCACATGACCTATTCATTACCTCTGATTTGGGAAATAAAATGTGAAATAATACATTCCCCACTAGAATGAACTTATAGTTTGAAAATCCCAAAATCGAGGATAGTCTTCTCATCAAATCACTTGATTTCCATGGTTTCTATCCTTTGGAAAGCACCATGCGTCCAATAATGGAGTCCTGGAAAAGAAAAAATCTTTACGATACTATAACCATTTGTGAAATAACATGATTTATGTTTTTTATTTTAAAGATTTGACTAGTATCATCCTAATTCATGGGAGGAAAAAACCTATTAATCAACTCTAAGGCTTATCTTGAGGTGTATCCTTGGAGCAAGAAGTAGTAGGGTACTGAGGCCACAAGAAATTACAACCATCATCTTTACCTGATATTACTATAGGCATCGTGCTTACCGCCTTTCCTCTAATAGAGGCATCTAAGACTCGATTCTCTAGTATGGGCTATGATCCATAGATCAAGTCGAAGCTGACCAGTTGACCACATGCATTGTGTATAGCACGTTTCAACCCACAGAGGCATCCATGTGAGTCACTGATAGGGGATGCATATCAAAGATCAAGTCAAATCAAAGAAAGTGTGGTAACATCCTGGTGGAAGGAAACCCTAAAATCAATTTCTCTGGGGGATCTCCTGAGACCATGTTCTACTATCCATTTTCCACCTCTCAAGTATCAAAATAATCTGAATGTGTTTTCTCAATTTTGAGTATGTGATTTGTTTTTTAAAATAAAATGTAAATTATGAACTAAAAATATACCATTTGAGTCATACCATGAAAATCACCTTATTTAAATTTTCAGTATTGTAGCCTCAAAGTCAAATCCCTCATGAGCACAAGAAGATTTGGGAAAAACACCCTGAACCTAGAAAAGAACTCACCTGTATAAAAAAATTCATTTGTTAGGAATACTATAAATAAATAAATTAAACATAAATATAAAACAATACAATAATAAAATATCAATTTTAAAATGAAACCATTGAGTTTTTGTTATATCTAGAACACTATGTATCATATTGAAGTACAATTGATTCCACCATGTAATTTTATCCTACAATACATTCAAAATTCTAGGTTATCTGACAATAAAGTTATTTGATAACCTAGAATATTGAATGCATCGAAAAATAAAAGGAAAATAATATCATCATGAGTGCATCATCCTTATTGAGTTTGTGATCATAGTACACAATTTAATCATCGTTGTTGAAATCATTTAATCATTATCTCCATGAAAATTGAAAAAATAAGTATCAAAATAAAATAATAAGGATATTAACTAAACAAATAAGATTAAATGAGGATAAAATTAACTAAATAAGTAGTAAAAAGTCACATATTCATGATATGTGTTCATAATCTGAGCTTGTGTTCTAAATTTTGAATATTTATTGTATGTTTTTAACTAAAATGACACTTTTAGATTGAAAACACATACCTCAATTCATACAGACCACGTCGGGTGTTAGATTTATGTGCGGTCAATTCTTATATGTGAAAACCAAATTGTGGATATTTTTCCTAAATATTGAAAAAAATACCTAAATTGACATCTTGGTTTGACTATTATATGTTTTTTTAATATAAATGAGACATTTTTCATTGAAAATGCATACATTTAGTAATAATGACCACATCAGGTGTCAGATTGAAATGAATTTAATTCATACATGTCACAGATGAATTATGGATCATTTCCCTAATGATGGAAAATAATCTGAGCTCATTTTATTAGTTTACATCATGTGATGTGTTTTTTATCTAATGTGATAATTTAAAATAATAAGTATCATATATAATTGATGAGGAAATTGAATAAAAATGTAGATATATTTACAAGAAAATTCACTAAATAAGTAGTATGATGTCCCCTCTTCATGATGTATTAATACATTCTAAAACCATGTTTTCTTCTTATTCATTTATAAAAAAAGTATTTTCTCCATTATACTTTTCCTTGATAAATAGATCTAAAATAATTTAAAAGCTTTTTGATAATAATTATTCACACCCCAAATATTTTTTTAAGGTCATAGAACATACTAGATTATAGACATGGCAGGTAATCACCTAAAGTTGTTGTCAACAAACATTATAACACCATGTACGTTTCCATCTCATCTCTAAGAAAATTTACTTCTTCTTTTGAGTACAAAGGTTGTAAAAAATCTTGGTAGTTCTTAGAAACTATATACGAACAAATGATTGAAAATTATTTTTATTGAAATTGCAATTCCCTTTGAAAATTTCGTGTTTGGGGATGCTAGTATTTTTATGTTTTATGATATCTTTCATAAATTTTCAAACATTATATCAATAATAATTACAAATATCATTCTTCAAACACTATAAAAACAATGAAAAAAATAAGAAAATTAATTTAAAATATGTTTTGATAGTCTAATATTTCTATATATACTCTTATCTATTTCTATTTGAAGTAATCCAAAATATTCTTATATTAAGTCACCGACTTCGTACAATGATTTAGCTTATATTTAGATAATTTTCTATTATAAAAATATTATTGGTAAAATACATAATTAAGCATATAATTTTATGTTCATCTATAAAATGTTCACTACAATGCATTAAAAATTCAAAAAACACATCATGTGTGGTCATTTGTTTTGAATATTCCTTAATTGGATACAAAAAATAAATATTTAGGGTATCCTGATTTATCTGGATCAGCATCCATTGGTTCCAAAAAAATAAAAACAAATTAGTACCAAAAAATAATAATATATTTTGTATTATTAGATTGTAGAGTTTTACCCCTACATTTTAGGTACTAAAAATAGTTTGTTGTCTATTAATTTCCTCTCAAATGCATCGTTTACCACATCTTTTTTCTTATCAATTTATTTCAGTTCCATATTATATTCTTTCATATAAATGATACTGGGATTAATGAGTCCATATCATGAATCGCATGATTTTCCATTTATATATTAGTAATATAAAAACCTATAAAAATATGAATAGTTATTATTTTTTATGAACATATTAGATCATTGTTTTTGGAAATATGTATTATGAAAATGTACCTTAATTATTTATTTATAATTTAAAATCCCATCCATTAAAAATTTAAAGTCTCATTTATATTCTCTAGACCAACCACTGTAATGAAATTTCTAAAAATTTCTTCTTCATATGGAATGTAAGAATATTTCAATATTTGTATGTGGTTTCTACATGATGTTGTAAGGCTAATACATGATGTAGTGGAACTGCTGGGGAGAATCTATTCATGAAAGCAATTTTTGTTTTCATGGTTGACTCATTAGATTTTATTGATCAGACCTTTCGTTTCCCCATTAGTTTATCTATATATAATACCACCCCTCGCTTATAACCTACATTCCTTATGTATTATATGTTTTTCATTTGAAAAAATTTGTTAAGGACATACCTCATGTGTATTTATAGGATTATATGGCCATGCTATGAATGTTCCAATAGAATCATTGACCGTTGTAAAATTTGGATCAGCAAGTGGAGCATGCAACACAATGATCGACACATGAGCTACCTCAATCCCCATTATCATGTGATATTTTAGGAGTTATTTGTTGTGTATAATGCCTCCAAAGATATTATACACCATACCCCTCGAAACAAGGTGGTGCATGGGTGTTGAAAATTAAAAATCACATACAACTTGTCCCTGTATAATTTTTGTAATATAATGTTATTGGATGTTTTTTTATTCACGTTAATGAGAAAGAGTAATTAAAACATTCATTACCTTAGTTAAGGTAATTAGTTTAGGGGAACGACTATCCTCAAATCTAGAAGGTTCATTGTGTCATGTGGTATTCTTTTTTCCAACACTAGTTCTCTTTGATCCTTTTGCATATATTGGTCTTCCAAACTAGACCTGAAAGTAATATCTTGAAAAGAATCTATTTTTTCCTATAATCATTTCATCATATTATGTATATATTCTTTTGGTTTTGTCTTCTTGAAATATATTCTAGGCGACACTTGAAAACCTACATATATAATATGACCTTGTTGTTTTGGCCGCTTAAAACTGCTAAAAGTAGCTTTTATTCCTATATGGTTACAAATGATATTTGTTTCTAAAATTTATAAAAAACAAATAAATATATATAGATATTGTTATTTAATACTATTTTAAAGTGCAATGAATTACTATTATGTTAGAATTAATCATGTTTCCCACAATTCTTTTGTGTTTTCATCAACTATTTTACCCTCCTTATTTACATGAGCCTCCTTGTATAAAACAGTATGTGGGAGAGAATTTACTGAAGATTTTCATTCATAAATATAAATATTGGAAAAGAAACATTTGGTGTTTCAAATCATATAAAAATTTTATTTTTGATTTAAAATACATACCAATTTCTGTTACAGTGAACTGTACCCCATCCTTGCTTTGAGATAGGGGTACATTGGTTTTGATGCAAGTTCTATATTTTCTTAACTACTTTGTTGTTTCAAAAAATATAAAAATGGATTCAAATTAGATAAAATAAATAATTTAAAATAATATATTATCAACTAAAAAACACCTTAAGGGATTTCTCATTACGATGATTGACGAATTAATTCCATGTTCCCAAATTTATAATGTTTTCATAAGTAACTGGTGGTTAGAGATTTACTTTCCCCTTAGAATCCCTATTATACAACATGGTAAGAAGAGTATGAAAGCTTATTTGGAATTTTCTAGTGTCAATTAAGACTTATTTATTATGAAAAAATATGTAAAATAAATGAACACTATAAGGAATAATGACAATTAAATCAACATTTCAATATTTAATTTTTCGGTAAAATATATAAGATTATCAAAACAATACCTTTATATCTCCCCAATGGGTTTTCTTTATTAGGGGATGGACATGGTTACACAAACCTATGTCATTCAAAACATTCACCTTCATTCTCACCCCAACATAACTACTAAACATTGACTTATTTGTTTCAATAGGATAGTAATGTTGATTCGATCCATCCTAAAATTCTATACCCTTACTTATTAAATTTATAATTTTGTATTTTCATCAACATGTTGTTGATCCCCTATTAATTCTACAGTTCCACCACCAAATTTCTATTCTTCCTCGATATTGGTAACATCATCATTTGAAGAAGACATTGTCTGTATGAGTAATAAAACATTTAATTTTGATTATATTAATATATTAAAGAACACAATTTTTTGAGGAAAATAATAGTATATTAAAAAGAATTAATATTCTCATTGAACTCCTATTTTTAAAGGATGATGTTATTTGGATCCTGTATCATGAATCCAAATCCATACTTTGTAGTCCCCTCTAATGTAAAATATATTATCTATATTGGGACCACCATGAGATGACTATGATATTCCAATGAAAGGGTTGTCGTCGATTAAATTTTCATCAGACCCTACAGTTTTTAGTCACCAATAGGATAATTGACCAATTCTTTTTAATTGGATCTGGGACATAAAATACTTTATCTATTGTGATGCCATTATAAACTACTCATCCATTTTCCTTCCATATTGAAATTCACCTTCACAAATCCCATTTCATCATCTTTCACTACACTCCTACTATCAACCCATTTACATTAGAAAATTATCACTTGAAATGTTTTATATTAAAACACATATATCTATTCAATAATGGTGAAATATGACATATTTTTATAAATTTTATTTCTATCGCTGGACCAGATTTGTGAATTAATTCCTCCACAAGTGCAAATCCACTATTTGTCATGGTACTAAAATCGTAGTGTTTGTTTGTAGAGAATGTATTCCCATTGATTACAAAACATGTGTAAGATATAAAATTTTCATTTGGTCCCCCAGATAGCCATTAATGTCATTCAAAAAATAAATTTGGAGTTTTAGATAACTCCTTATAAATATGATCTTGGAAACATCCTACAAACTATTGATTATATGTATTTGATATCCATATTTCTCCCTTTGATGGATTCAAATGTCTATGAATTGTTTTCTGGGATTCAATGTATTGATCAATATCTTCAGTATTATGTAAAATGTAAAGGTGAACCTACTCCCACTTTGTGATGGTAATTATAACAACATGTCTTATAGAAATACCTACACCTATAAGACATCTAATGTGTTGGGACTTTGGGAGACTGATGTTATCAACATTTCATTGGTAATTGGTACATAATTCAAAAACAACTTCAACAATATATCATTATAAAATATAACATTCTAGATAACTTTGATTCCTAACATACCCTTTGGAAATATCCAAATACCATTTGATGGGGTACATCCCTATGTAATGGAAACGACCACATAGTTGTACCACTTTAACAAATTGGACCATCTGGTGGACCATTATATCAAACATTTGTGGTGGGAAGAACATATCCAATTCACATAAAATGACTTCAACATACTTATTCATAATTGGAAACTTCTATGTTCTATAACATTAATGTATATGGATTTGAAAAATAATCTGAGTGTGGTTAATGTATGTTATTCATTTTTAGGGAAAATGTAATGGAAATATATGGGGATCAAATAATTCATCAAAGAATTATAATCATGTGATTTTAGTCCCTATAACTTCAAATTAGTCATTGTCATGAAAATCTTAATATTTTATTAATACCCCTCTAGAAGTTTTTCCCAATTAAAGAAAATTTAATATTGATATTTTTCATATCTGGATAAATTGTATGGTATCGGAGGAAGAAGATTATTCCCTTTATCCTTCATCGGTGCCAACACATCCCTTATACCCATGTAAATCATGTCCAACCCATCCTTGATATCATATTTTGTATTTCATGGAACATTTAGTAATGATCCAATAACAATATCAAATATATTTTCTCTACATGCATGACATTAAGAAGTATTTTTACATACAAAAAATTAAAATATGGTAATTAAAATAAAATTTATCTCTTTTTTCAACCTAATTTTTTATGTTTTTCAAATATGATTTATCCAAAATAGTTCCAATATAATTTACTTTATCGAACAGTTGATCACCCGTTAGTGGAGATGGTGTTATACCTTTTTCGATATTCCCATAGAGTGATGTCATTAAGGATTAGTATTTGTGCCTCAAGGTCAAAATTTCTTATTTTATAAAAACATAGTCTTTATGCATTTTTTAAATTACTTGAGTGTGGTTATTCTTTAAAAATGGGACGCCCAAAAATTCCTTTAAGTTTATAGCTTGAAAAATCTCTATAAGCAAGAAATTCAATTATCATCCCATACAACATGGCCCTTAATGTTAATTATTCACTTCTATGACAATCATATATTGTAACACCTGTATCCCACATCAATTTCATTTTATCAATAAATATTTCCAAATAGACATCAACATCATTACTGGGGTTTTTCCAGATATAAGAAGTAACACTATAATCTATTTGTGCTTCATGTATAACCATGATGGAAGGTTATAATTTACCAACATGATTTTCTATATTGGTTGAGTACTAATTTGTACACAAATAAGATTTTTTTCCATCTTTAAATAATACAAGATGAAATTTTCTCTGGTCATTTACAAACTCAAGATACTCATAATCAATTTTCATCCACAAAGGAGAGTCTTTTGGATGACATAGTTTTGAGTATTTAATTCCTGTATCTGTATTCTATGTCAATTATCCCACATTATCCTAACATCCATGTAGTATTTTAAACCATGAAATGATATAAAATTACCACATATATTTTAAATGACTTGATTCATCTTTATTATTTCGATTCAATCCATACATAGGGCATTTTAAGATTGATTCATGGTCCTTATAAAATAATATGAAATAATTTAGAGAGTCATTTAATTTTTTATAAATCAATAGCATTGAACGTAGAATTTATTTAGTGTCATATTTTGACAAGGAAGTTCATTTTTTTCATCGTATAATTTAGAAGACCAACTAGTTTTGTTTTGGTGTTTCTCTATCTGCTTACAGATTTCAAATTATATATCTTCAAAATAAGTAACAATGTTGTGTATTTAGTACAACTGGTATATAATGATCTCTTATAAGAGCTATTTAACTTATCAAACAAATTAGGATAATCATGAATCCCATCTTAAATTTACCTTATCATTTATTCTATTTTATCTCCATCACTATTTACTCTGGTATTCATATCAAATGATCCATAAACAGAAGTATCATCCCAATTAATGTGCATGTTCAGTTTTTTCCCATGTTTAATCTGAAATTTATAGCTCTAATGTGCATTTTCATATATCAAATGTTCTTCCCACTCTTCAAAACTAATTTATCTGGAATAATAACATTGTAAACACATAAAATGGAGGTGATAAAGGACATATGAATGATCTATTACAAACTTGATGAACTCATTAACTTCATCTTCATGCTCTTTTGTCATTCTATCAGCATGAATCCATTTTATATTTATATATATCTTATTAGATTCATAAAATATTCATTTAAAAAATATACATTTAATATATTTATAAAAAAGTGAAAGATACAAATAATTATAAGAAGGGGAACCCAAAATTTAATTATTTCAAATAATTTCATTATGATTTGAAGTAAATGGGTAATTGAATTTAAGAAAATAATTACTCCGCTATTAGTAGGTGTTATCCTATGAATTCATTGAAAATTATCATCGATACCTAGTTTGGGGAGAATATTTCTCAGAGTAGTTAAATAAACATAGGTGCTTGTCCAGAAGAAAAGGGGGATGAGTTTTATGAAACAAAATGAAATAATAACTATTCATGAAATATAGTTGATGAGGATGGAAATTGTCTCCACAAAACTAAATGTTACTATACTGGGTATTGGTGAAGCACTAGACAAAATTTCTTTTTTTCCAAAATCTAAAAAAAGCAGTGGCATCAGTTTGATCCCAACAAGGGGATACTTTATTGCTGTGACTATGGGAAGGCTCTGTTGGATGATATTAAACACACTCATGTTGAGATAGTCATTACAGTTTCAACATTCAAATAAATCCTTCAATTTCTCTATGTAAAGTTAAAGTACTTTTCTCAGAAGAATGAGTTTCATAAGTTCTTATAATCACATGAAAAAAGGAGGTAATTATAGGATGGGTTCTCTTAGCTTTATAGGTGGGAGCCTAAAAAGTGGTAGGAGTTGATGTTTATTTATTTATTCACTATGTATGTGGTGGGTTAGGTAGTGTTTCATTGATAGACAAAGTGGAGACATAAATGAGTGGGAATGTTTAGGTGATGGTATCCTATCAGTTGAAAAATATAATGTATGATTAATTATAATGGCAAAAAAAGAATTGACAAATTAAAATCATATGGGACATTTGACCATTGATAAGTATTAGTTAATTCATGATACTTCATTCCTTTAACTATGATATCTTACCAATGATAGGTAGACACATAATCATACACGATTCTCCTCTGATTTATTCCCATTTACCATGTTTTTATTCACTTTAAATCATAAATAAAGGGATTTAAAATAATTATTTCTTGTATACCTATAAAATATCATATTAACAATGTTAATAAAATGGATTTCTCAATCAGCTGAATCCTTATAGACATATATTATTCTAATCATCACTAATAAATATGTTGGGAAAAAATTATTAAATAGTTTGAGGATGAATAATAAAACTTTATCGGAGGTGGTTAAAATTAATTAATATTTAAAATATATTAATTTTTTAAAGAAAATTTTTTCTTAAGTATTAGGAATTTTAAACATAATAAATTAAATTTTCTAGTAAAATGCCAATGGGTTGAAGTTACAGTTCATTGAATTGGTTATCAAAGTAATGAAATGTCAGTGTGTTTTGAAAAATGAATTTGAAGTTGGAAATCATTGGACATGAAATGGATTAGTTGTCATATATTAGAAACAGAATGTGGAAGTGTTAGTTTCTTTGTGAGAATCCCTTCACATAAGATGACTGATGAGATAGTTTTTATGCTAAAGAAAATTTATGAAGGGTGTATAACTATATAAAATTTCAAAAAAGTAGTTTGAAGATGAGATAGTTGTGGATATACTCTAGAGAGATTTTATAAGATCTATTTGAAAAGGATTAAAAATATTTAATGATTGCGAGAATATAGCTCATGTTTTAAGGAAACGTTTCTAGAGTTACTTGAAATATTAGATACTAAAATTAGAGATCAATATCTCATAGACTAAGGTTTATTAGTGATGTAATTAGTGGAGTTAGTGAAGGATATCAAAATATGCTACCTTGAGTATTTTATTTTCTGTAAAGGGAAATGAAATGAGCTAAAATGTGTTTGGAATTTTTTAATAATTCCCACAATTATTTAAAGATAAATTAATTTGAATTAAAGAGATTGAGATGGTCCAGAAATGAGTTGTTGTGTTTATGAATTATTATAATGAATTATGGACTTGATGAGCTAGAAGTGTGAAAAATACAAAAGTCCTGAGTTGTGTACATATGAATCCAAAGTGATATCAACAAAAACTATGATATGTGTAAGGATGAATTAATTTGCATAATCAAAGATTAACACTATATAAACAACATTCGTTATATATATAAATATGACATTCACCCATGTATGGTTGATTTTTGTTCTAGATAAAGATTACTGATTACGTGTAAGTATCATTTGTGTGCACATCAACCTATTCAAGGATCATCCCTCATTTGTGCAATCATTTGTTACTATGTAGAATAAATTATTAACTACATAATCATGAATCCTAATTATATAAGTATAATTCCTTATGCTATGAAATCATCATAACATAGAAAAAATTGGAGAATTCTTCCAAATATAAAGAGATTATACACTTTTAAAAACTAATGAAATGAATTAATTATGATAATTCTAAATCAATTATTTCTTATAAATAAACATGAATCTTTTCTAATACTTACTACAAGAATGATTTTATGAAGATAAAATGATATGGAAGATGGGGATATCAATATTCATTATATTTTTAATTTCAAATAATGATATTTGAAATTCAATATTAGTGATCAAAAATAAGATTAAATAGAATTGATTTCCGAGCTGAGATTCAGTGTTTTAAACATAAAAAAATCATTGTTTTTATAGCTAAATGAATATAAAAAGTGGATTGAGTTGCTGCCACTGTACAAATTCAAGATGAATCCATACAAGTTTCATGGGAATCTCTTATTCCAAAAATAAGGAATCTCAATGATGTGACATGTCAAAGATATACATTTTATATGACCATAAAGAATAAATTATTTTTGGATATTAGTAGAATATTTTGAGAAAATGGAAACTAGAGCCTGTTGTATATAATCTGGAAGAACCATTCAGTTAAGACAAGAAGAGGATGATAAGATTCTAGGACTATGATTTATATGGACTAAACCCAAACAAGTTACAGGGGGCTCGTTGAAAGCAAATGGAGAGGATTTGATCATCTGAGGATGTGAATTCAATAAGACTCGAATGAGATGGAGTAGATACCCTAATCATATAACCCACGAGCACACCGAGCAAATAAATTGTCGTACTAATACACACCACAGAACCTGAACTAGAAAGCAATGAGAAAGGAGGAGAAAAAAATTGCATACCTTATATTCGAGGCTATATTCTTATAAGAGAATGATGAGGGGGATAGATGGTCATAGTTGACTTCTTCAAGATCTTGATATGTGTGACTGAACTTTATTGAGTTTGGATTCATTAAAAAATATTTGGGAGTGTTTAATCAGCTCTTCTAAAAAAACATTGAAAAGGATTCCTTTTATTAGTGCTAAAATAATAAGTATTGATAAAATATATCTTTATTAGTGCTACTTAAGTGTTGATAAAAGCAATCATTATCAGAACTAATGTTTTAGAACTGATAAGGATACCATTTATCAGCACTAAAACATTAGCTTCGATAAAGGATTTATAATTATAATTATAAATATATATTTGAAAATATTTTTATAAATATTTTTATATGATTATAAATGTATTTATATCCTAATATATATTTATATAATTGTATATCTATTTAATATATATATATATATATTAAATATATACATTAGTTGAATTTATTAATTATAATTTTATTATTATTTAAATATGTAATAACTAATTTATAATTATATAAATATTATTTTTAAAAAAATATATTTAATTATTTAAAATTACAAATATATAATTTTATAAATACAATAAATATGAATTTATAAATAAATATTTTTGTAAATATTTTTATAATTAATTATTTATATATATATATATTAATTTAATATATTTAAATATATATAAATATAAATATACTAAATATTTTCATTATTTAAATATATTTTTTATAATTATATAATTATAAATATATTTTTATCATTATACATACTTATATAAATATTTCTATATATAATTAATAAATATATATAAATATAAATATAGTAAATATATTAATTATTTAATTAAAATTATTATAATTTTATAATTATATAAATATATTATTAATAATTTATAATTATATAAATAATGTTTAAAAAATATTTATTTATAATTATAAATATATTTTTTTCTAAATATAGGAGATATAAATTAATAACAATATTTATTTATAAATATTTACTTAAAAATATATTTTTAGCATTATTAATGAATGTATAATCTTAAATGCATGCATGTTAAAATTGAGTGAAATTTAATAGTTAAAAATGAGCAAAATTTAAAAATATTAAAACGTATAAGTTTTATTAATTAAATATAAATTAATAAGAAATATGGATATATTTTGAAATGAAGATGAATACATATTAAAAATATTAAAACAAAAGAAATAAAAATATAAAAATATATAATAGAAAATGATTAAATTCTTAACAAAATTAAAAAATATTAAAAATGATGAAATAATACATAATTGTGACAATATTATAAAAAAAATACAAATTAAATACATAATATATTAAATATATCATATTACTAAATAAAATTCAAAAATTAATATTAAAATTTGATTAAATTACATAATGATTTGGTGTATGTGTTTCTATATAATATTTCCTTAATTACATAAATATATTTGTGCGTGCATTGTATATAAAAATTTATTAATTACATAAATGTATTTGTGAAATAAATGTAACAGATGTATGATATATGTTGAATTAAAAACTAAAACGACAATCAATTAATTTCCACTACTCGATAAAATTATTCAATTTTTTTAATTATTATTAATTTTTTATTATAAACCACTTTCCACTAAACATATGACTTATTTAGTGTAAGCATAAATATATTATATTATATAAATCATATTTTATGAAATTTCATATATATATATATAAAAGAATAAATATATATGAATATATTTCTATATTAAATTTATTAATGAATAATTCTCTATAAAAACCATTAAAAATGAGTAAAAAATTTATATGTTTTTAGTTATTAAATCTTATTCATTTTTCATATTTATATTTAATATATATTATTTATGAAAATTTATAATTCATGGGACTGTATATATATATATATATATTAAATTTATACATTTTTATTAATAATTTTTTAATTAATAAAATTTTGATTTTTTTGTGACTTATTCATTTTTAATTTTATTGTTTAATTATTACAATTTATTCATTTTTTAATTATTATAATTTATTCTTTTTATATATCTATATTTAAAATATAATATTTATTCATATTTAATATATATATATATATATGTATGTTAAATTTATTCATTTTTTTAAATAATTATTTAAAAGATAATGTTTTTAATATTTTTTAAAATTTACCCAATTTTAATATTTATTCATTTAATTGTTTTAATTTTATCATTTTATAAATCTATATTTAATGTATAGTATTTATTAAGTTTTATAATTTATATAGATAAAAATTAAATTTATTAATAATTATTTAATTAAAAATATTTTTTAAAATTTATACAATTTTTAATTTTCATTTGTTTAATTATTTTAATTTTTTAATATTTTGGATATATATATTTTTTTACTGGTTTCTATAAAAAAAATTGGGGCATGGACCGAGCCAGGGCATGAAATAGCTCTGATTGGTGGGCCCAGTCGTGTCAGACACGATTGGGTGTATGACAGTGGGCCATGAATTGTTGGAAGAATAGGGTAGGGCAAGGCATGAGTGGGTCCATGAAGGGGTCCATATATGTATGAGAAGTGTATACAGGAGTCCATTCCCATAGTGGCCTTCCAAGCATGGCGTGTGACAGAATGATATATAAAGATTCAGCCTCGCGTGTGCTACTTTGATGTGGGACTCACATGTGTGATTGATACGATTATCAGTGCTAAAAAAAGCACTAACAAAGGGTAACCTTTATAAGATCTAACAATAAGTCGCTGATAAAGGTATGCATAATCAGTGCTAAAAAAGCACTGATAAAGGACACCTTTTATCATCACTTTTTCTTAGCACTGATATACAATACCCTTTATCAACACTTTTTTTAGCGATGATAAAGGATACATTTACTAGCTCTTTTCTCTAGAATTGATAAATGATATCACTTTATATTGGGAATTTTATAGTAGTACTATGGTCTAATCATTAATGGAAATCCATCATGTTATAAGGCCTGAATCTTCATGGGCTTTAGGGATAATAATAATAACCCCTTAAGTGTAATCACTTATACAAACCCATCAGCTGATTAGGGGTAAATAGATTTTGTGAACTCTGATCCTTGTCCAAATAGGATACATAGTATTTCATATTAAAGCCTCTCGAAATTGGAATCCACCTTAATTTATGTCCCTCCATATTCCGAATATTCCAACCCAAGGGACCCAGTCTCTCATGGGATTATCATTCTTCCTCATTCATCAACGGTCTGGGAAGTGAATTAAACTATGATGACTATGATTCTTGTTATAAAAATGATACATAGGATGTATTACTAAGTCTCTATCTCTATATTATATCCTCCATGACACTGGTAATCATTCCTCTCTAAGGGAAACATTAATGTGTAATCCCCGTACAAGTTGGCTCTCATGTGACGTGCCCAATCTTCCACTATCTCTTGTTTATCACACCGAGTATGAATTTTGTGGGATTTGAGATTGGATATAATTGTACTAATATTATGATGATGATGCCCTCAATGGGGATTATTTATTGGGATGTATGTCTGATTACATCTCAATTTCACTCAAAGTTTCATACTCCCGATGAAGCAATTCTGGGAAGACTTATAACAACCCTGGTGTTTATTTCAAACTTAAACATGATTTATTACATAAACATGAAATTAATACAACCTATAAGATTAATAGGTATAATTTATTTTGTTCTTAGGAACATTATGTTACAACTTAAGACATAAAATTCAACTTCTTTATTGAAAACTCTTTTTTACATGACCACAACATTCCTTCATACTTATAATTTCATGGGATACCTAAGAACATACATAATAAAAGAGTAAGCTATAAATATCATTAAGGGAGTAAAAAATACATAACCTAAATAATAAAAAACATGTAAGGAAATATACATATTAATGGATCACAATAGAAACATGAACATAAATAAATGATATAGCACAGTTATCAAAACATGGAAATGTGGAAACAACATACAACATGATATTAGCATGAGCCAAGGATCATCGCACATGGATTATCATGATTAAACCCTTATTTCACATTAATTATCATGAGAAAACCCTCATTGAAAATTAATTATCATTTTTAAACTCTAATTTCACATGGCGTATTAGGATACTAAACATTACCCAATGCAATGGAGCGCTATCAAAGCACATCCTTTTTAAACATTTCATTTCATGCATAAATGTGCCACATAGATCATATAATATAGAATAGTTCAACATCATAAGTTATTACACAACTAAGGAATGTGGAATACATCCATGTATGTACCCTGAAATATTTATATGTTCATAAAGGTGAATACCCTTGATAGAGAAATGGGTATGGTATTCACTACATGATGATTTTGGCTTGGAAAATCGTGGTGCAATTTTGGCAGCATAATGTCGTCATATGGAAATTCGTAAGTTGGATTGATGAGAGAAAAAGATGTCTCTCATAATTTATACATGAAATAGAAATTAATGGGATCATTTAACATAATATCCCAATATATGAAATTCAATTTTGATGCATAATATGGGAGAAATACTTGAATGGAAATAAGAAGATAGAAACCCCTTACGGAATTTCAGCGTTGTAACGTGTGTACACTGAAGGCATTAGTTTGTGAGAAAGTGGTATATCATCATTAATAAATAAGAAGGTATGTATGGTAGAGGTGAAAAATCATACCACAAAATTTATAATTGAATGTAAAATGGTATTAAAATATAAAAAAAACATGGATAAAAATGACAAAAAAAAAAGGAATCCCTTACTTGGGTGCTTCACTTCAAGAGCTTGAGGAGGGGATTATTGAGAGCTTGAGGTTACCTGGGAGGATTATAGAGAGAGTGGGGAAGTTTAGGGATGTGATAAAAGTATTTTTATTGAAGCTAAGTTGGAGATTGGGTGGGTTTATATACAAAATGGGAGGGGAATTCATTGATAGTACACAAACTTAGGTTTTGAAATCCATATAATTAAATATTCAAAACCACAAACATTACAATGGTTTTTCTAAATGGTTTTTGAAAAAGTGGAGCTAATAAAATTATTTTATATCTCTAATATCCTAACATATTAAAATAATATCCTTGCTTATGTGGAGGTGTGTCACATTATTAAAGAAATGAATTTAAAATCATAAAGTATATTATATATTTTGGAGGATTCACTAAGTAATTATAAAATAAGTAAAACAAATATAAAATCACATTATTTTAATGGGAAAACATATATTGGGTCTATAATACCCATTGTAGTATTTATTATATCATTTTTGGGTCATTATGATGTCATAGAACACATATTTTATTTATACAGTATTTAATTTTTAACTAAAAATTCAGCCGTCTCAGAAAATTATGAAATATTAACCGTTGGATAATTTATATTTCATAATTAAAAAATTAATATTCATTTTATCTAAATAATTTCCTAAATATTTTAATTTTCACTTTTAAAATAGAAACTTACATTTATTGAACATTCATGGGTTTTTAAAAAGAACAGTTCTTAAACCTTAATAAAAATTACATTTGACATCATAAAAATTATATACTCATTTATTATTAATAAAATTAGTTCATAAATAATATTTTATTAAAATATTAATTATTTCAAGAAATCATTAATTAATTAAAATAAAATCTTTAAAAATTCAATTTATGTTTTATTGTATAACAAATATTACTCTTATCAAACTGATTAACTAATCATTTACAGATAAAGAAATCATATAATCATCAATTATAAGAATTTTTTTATAATATTATTAATAAAATCCCTTAGTTTAATTTAATCATGTATATATTTATCAAAATCATCACTTTTACAAGAAAACTCAATTTATCAATTGTATCATTCATTTAAGAAATACTATTCTCATAAAGGAATTGATGGAATAAGACTTTTTTTTATAAGAAGGGATTAATAATATGTAATTAATACCTTATTACATAATCCCTTATAACACCCACATAATTCATTTGGCTAAGGCGTGTGATGGTGAAAGACTCTTGGGGTGGCTCAGATAACATCGCTCGGGTGGTAATTTTTATTAACTTGAACTTCTCCCATAGGCGATTACGTTCAAGATTAACATGTTGAAGATCATCTTGGGCTTGGTCAAGATCAAATCCTAGTGATGATACCACCATTCTGAGATCTGACTAATGAGCTTCATACTGCCCGAGTCTACTGGATGAGGCCATCACCTCCTTTTTCTGTGTTGAAAGGATTTTTTAAAACTTTATATTTATACATTTCATCCGATCACTATTCAATGGCTATATTATAGCGGTAATAATACTTAACGGTCATATAAATTCAATTGGATAAAATAAAAAAAGTGCATATATTTTCAATATCCAAAATACATTTAATTAAATAAAAGAAACATAATTTTATTCATGAATGTTTAGGTCGTTTCAAGACTGATACGCATAAATCATACTGAAGGCCTATATTGTCCCATCTTTTATGATGGAGATTAGTATAACATGAACTATAAAGACTCTAATTTTTATCTTAATATGATACATAGGATTCGTCTTCCAGACTAGAGTCCTATATTTTCAACCTCGCCTAATGGAATTAAACTGCATGGTATAGTCATACCATATGAAATTAAACTATGCCAAACAAACATTGTGGATTTTGATTCCTATTCTTACAAGATACATAGGATTCTTAATAGAGGTTATGTCACATATCCATGACACCAACCACCTCCCTGTATGGAAATAAACTATAAAGAGCTCGAACCTGGCTATGAACTAAAGCATCATAAATAAACAAGAGAATGATAGATAACCTAAGACGCACATAATTCCTCCAATCAATGCATGGTTTTAATCAATTAATTATAATAGGGGAAAACAAACTCATATTAGGTATTGGGAATTATTTCATGACCATATATTGATTCTATAAGAGCATCCTTGAATAATAAGTAGTTCTCTTAAAAGGGTGCAATGAGGCCGACCTCCCATCCTCTTAAACAATGTGATTTCCAATTCATCATTGTTTTTGAAACAAAAATTGACTACAAGCCTTTGGAAAATAGGTATGTGACTTTTCATGGATGTGGGAAGCATTGGTAGTTTCCATTTGAGATAGATATAGTAAACCTAACACAAACGGTAGTCTAACCACACTCAATCACCCACAATCGAACATTGGGAAAAACCAATCCAAATTTATCATGAAACAAAATATCATGAATTTTATTTTTTATATATAAAATTGTAGGGATGTGTTAAAATTATATATTCAAATTTCATTTTTATCATTATGACTTTAATGTCATATTAAATAAATAGTTCAAAAATGACATTAATCATATTTTATAATGAACAATTGTTTATTAAATGATAGAAAATAAAAAAATATCTTTAACCAAGAGAATTGTATATGGTTTAAAATACCAACCATTGTCCATTTATTGGTCAATTTTTCTTTTATATTAATTTTCTTGACCCCTAAAGAGTAAAAAACGTTTATTTTACTACAGTCATCAAAAGGGTTACCGGGGGTTAAAACAAATCCATAAGTGTGATAAAATCATCTAAATTATCCAAATTTTATTTTTTGAGAGTATTCAGACATTTAATCATCCTATATTTAAAATATATTAATTTGGACTCAATTTACCATGGAAATTAATTTATATTAAGTTAATACTTTAAGTAATCCCAAGAGTGCCCCTCTCCTAACTTATAAATGGGAAATTCTTCTACTCTATTCCTCACACATTTTGATCACTCTATCTTGGCCATTCACTACCCAATTATCTCCCTAAAATTACTCCCTCAGTCATAGAGTCCCTAGTTTGATCCGAAAACCAACTTTGTATGAATTTTGGTGTAAACCTAAAGAGGTTGTCTGAAGAAGAGTTATAGTTCTTAACTGATTGTTTTTATTTTATTTGTTCTTTTACCTATAATAAATATTATTTAACCAAAATGAACTAATAAAATTAGTATCTTCGATATTAATATATTTTAAAATGATAATGTAATAGCCTACATCCTTCACTTTCTCCCATCAAATGGGAAATTAATCCATCATCTGTGTGTACGACAGACTACCACCTTGCGAACCGATGTAATTTGTTTTCCATCACCGCCTCTCACAGTAGGTTATAATGACAGATTAAATATAAAAATATGAAATTTAATAAATAATTATAATTGTTTCAATATAATCTATAATCTATTTTCTTACCTTTCTATCTATTAAAAAAATGATAACATCATCTGTGCATACATGTGGATTACAACCCCCATGAAGAGATGTGATTCATTTTTCATCACTGTATCACATTAATGGTATATATAAGTGTATTTAAATATATAATATGATATTTATGATATAATAATAATTTTATAAAGATAATATGGCACTTAAATTCTTTCATTAATTCTCTTTTAAAAAATTAAAATGTTACTCATGCGTACGTACGACTTATCTTCTCCATGATAGTAACGTAATTGATTTTTTCATAACCATATTTCATAGTTGATTATAAATGTATAATTAATGTATAAAAAATATAATTATGTCCTTATTAGTATTCTTTATATTATGTAATAATGAACTATTTGACCATATTCAACTTACCAAATTCATTTTGGACATATGAGTCGAATATCATCAATATATCTTACGTAAACTCAATTGATTAAGTGATTGTATATAACCTGGTAAAATATAAAATAAATGGAATAATAAACTTAGAAAATATTATTAATCGTTTAAATAATTTATATATGTTTATTATTTAGGAATATAATGAATGTATGTGATGATTCATACTCGAGGTGTGTGATACTTTACTTAAAAAACCTCATTTTAAATGTCTTAGAGATTTATTTTATAAATATTTTTATTCTATTTGCATATTCATAAAATTATTTTATTGATGTATTTATATGGTCGTTAATGAATTATAAATACACTCTTTTATTTCATTAATATGTTTTAAAAATGAATCTTGTAACAAAACATTTGTATAAAAAGTGAAATATGAATTTTCTATTTTAATTTACATGGAGTCGCATGTTTTTCATACTGTTGTAACTATTACTTTATTTTTGGATTAAATTATAATATTTCATTTTTTAAAAAGAAAAAACATTCTCCCCTTTTATTCTGGGTATTTTCAAAAAAAATTAAATATAGTGGATATTTTGATATAAAAAATGTCTTTTTTTATGGGAGTAAATAATATATTTATGAGTATGATGATTGAAATGAAATATTTCATGTGTTATGATTATGTTATGGTTCATGGGAATTTCTTATGATGATGAGTGAGCCTGATATCTCTCATTATTATGTATTATCATGATATAAATCATGATGATGGTTGATTCAAATTTCTCTCTCTAATGCACTGGGTAAAGGGATGGAGTTAATTGGTTAGGATTTACCTAAGAGATTATTGGAATTTTTCAGGTAGGTTATTCCAATTTTAAAAGTTATTATAAGAGTAATAAAAAAATTATTACCCATGTTATATATATGATTTATCTATGATTTATATGGGTTTTTATAGAAATATTATGATTTCATAACATAATATAATGAGTTTAATTTTTAAGTTAAGATACTGTTACTTTTTAAGGGTGAACTATATAACTTGCTTTTGAAAATGTTTTCATGGGTTTTTCATGATTGAAAAGTAACCTTTATGAGTTAACATTTTTCCATTAAGGTTTCTTAAGAATTTATTTATGAAAATATATGGCTAATGAAGTTGATTTTTTGGATATTAAATCTTTATTCTGATTTAAATGTTTATTTTTAGACTGGAATGTTTTTATGAGTATTCATAGAATAAAGAGGTAATATATTTATTTTTAGATATCCCTTAATTAGATTTTGTGATCATGCCCCATTTTAAAAAAATTCTCCGGTTTTTTAGGATATGTAGGGACATGGATAATGTCATGATAAATTTTTTGAAGATTTGTCTTGAAAATAAAACTTTTAATATCATTAATGTTTTTTATTGTGGAAAAAACAAATACTAATTAGAAGTGTCTACATTGTGACATAATATTGCTTTATATAAGGGTGAGGGACTAATTATCTAAAGATATAACCCTAAAATATCTTATATAATTTATGAAATTTAATTCTTTTTTAATGAGAAAATTTACACATTATTTAAGGTAGTGTCCTTATAATAAATATGGAGTTATAATTAATGAAAAGAAATTACTTTATTAAACTTTTCACTTGTTTTAAAGAAAAAACCACATTTGAGAAACATTAAAAGGATTTAATTTTATAAAACTAGTAATAGAAAATATAAAGATTACAAATGACAAAACATTTTTATATTTATTTAATGAAAACAATTTTGATAAAAAACATAGACATATAAGAGAAGATACATAAGTAGTAATGGCTGTTATTATTACCAACTTTATACTTTTATTTTGGGAAAAACTATAAAATATGTGATTATTGATGATGGGGAGTAATTTTCCTAGAGAAATTGTGGAAACAAAATATAAAATAGTTGAATGGTAAGGTCAAATTAATATTGAATATTATATTCTACTAAGACTGACTATGACCCAAGGAATCATAAATTGAGTCGATGAAACACTTACAGTATTGGTAATATAACAATCAAAGGGCCTTGAGAGGATGATCATGAAATGGAAATTAAAAAATAATAAAATAAAATATATTCTCATAAGTGAAATAAATAGGGAAATCAGTTCACCATTAAAATAAATGATGGAGCATAATATCAAACATCGCCATGGAGTTGAAAATATTACAAAGAAACTCTTACCTTGAATTCTCAATTATATGATAAAAATCAAACCTATTTTATAAAAAAATAACTACATTAATGTTCTATTTAATATAATTATTCATATATAAAACATTTTATAAATTTTATTTGTAATTATACAATATATATATATATATATATTAGTTTTATAATATCAATTTTCAATATCAGGTGTGAGTAATCGTGATTTTTTTAACAAGTTTCATAATAACAATGTTGTTCTTCATTCTTATCCAAAATTTCATCATTCATCGGTAAAATAATGTAATTTAATTTATATTTTATTATAATTTATAATATGATAATTTCATTCAATCATATTTTTAGTTTTGATTCTTGTAGATGAAATTGGCAACAATCAAGTTTCAGTTATTTTTAAGTAACAAATGACAGTATATTAATTAATGAGTTTAATATTAATTCTTAAATTACAGAACAAAAAAAATTGATTATTTAATTTTTTATAACATATATCATTTTTAATTAATTTAACATATTCATCCACGATATTAGTTTATATAATTATTCAATTAGGTGGTAATACTAACTCAAACATTTTCATGACATAACTAATGGATGATTATGATTATGAAAGTAGTTTATTTGGGAATAAGATAATTATTAGAAAAGAATAATGATAATAATTATATAATTTTAAGGTGTTGAATAAAATTTTAATAGATTTTTATAAATAATAAATAAACTATATTACAAATTAGATACATTTCTTCATAGAGGTGGTAGTCCACACAGTGCATGATTAACATTTTCATTTATTGGTGAATGGGAGGGAAAGAGGGTGTATTGTAATTTTTACCTTAATGATAAAAATTAAATTACATATTTCATATTTATTATTCAATTTCACTATTATAATTATTTAATAGATGTGGTGGTTAAAAATGGTAGTCGTTGCTTTATGGAGGAGGTAGTCAGCACAATGGAAAAATGAGGGATTCATTTTCCATAATAGATAAGGGGAAAGGCGTTCAATAATTATTCAATTAGAATAATGGAATTTAGTGTAAAAAATTAATTATTTCATTTTATCAGAATTAAAAATATATATTTTTAAGTTAAGATTAAAAAAGAAATGATGTTTAGTAAAAGAAAGCACACGTGTTGAGAAATTAGGTTTCCCCTTGGAATACTCCTCGAGAATAGTGGTCTTAAACAAATATATTTTTAACATGCACTCAAGTAAAATTAATTGGGTTATAAAGAAAGTATAATGAGAATATTTTAGATAGTAATATAATTCCATTAGTGGACTTGAATGGGTGGTGATAGGACCCTTTTAAAAGTGTAGAGAATTGTATTTTTTATAAATATTTCAACTTATTATAAAGAGATCACATGTTTCACATGTAAAGTGGATCAAAATATGAAAAATAATGGTTTTTTATGATATAAGGTACATAATATCTCAAACACTAAATTATATACATTTTTTAACATGTTTCAATCTCTTTACCCCTTGATTTATTACTATTGACATTTTAGATTTTACCCTTTTAACTAGTTTTAACCTAAGTAATTTACTTTTTATGCATAAAAATAAAATGAACCACATTAAATAATTTAAACCAACTAAATCCAAAAATGAAATCAATTATATCATATAAATTTTATTTGTTTAATAAAAAAATTAACATTATCACATGTAACATGCAATAACCCGTAATTAAAAAAAATATTTTTAAGCTATTTTTTATGGGTATAATTACCCATGTATTTAATTTTAATGATATAAATTCTTTATTATATAATAAATAAATTTTATTTTTCCTTAAAAAAATAAAAAAACATAAATTTTCATAATGAATATTTATTTAAAAGGAAATAACATAAAACAACTTCTTTTATTATAAAATATTACTTATGTTTATAAAATGTTAAATATTGGTTTTAAAAATTCTGAATAATATTTTAAAAATTTATAGTTATAATCCTTAAATAAATATTTTATAAATTGAAATGTTTTATAAATTTATATGTATTTATTATACAATTATATGGTTATAAAATGCACAGTTTTGATAAAAACTATGTTTTCACTACTTACCAAAATATCAATTATTTCAAAAAAAAATAAAAACATTAACACTAGCATAATTGAAAAATTATAAATTCAAAAATTATAAAAATTTTATATAGTTAAAATTATATAATTTATAGATTTTATTTAATAATATATAAAGAACACATATTTTATTGAAAAATAATGAACTATTTAGGCTTCAAGTATATACATTTCTAATTTATTACTATATTTTATCTATTATAGGTTTTATTATTAATATATTTGTCTCATATAATATGAAATGGATAATTTTAGTTAGTTTTACTTGTATGAAAAGACAATCATCGGTTATTTGGTTATGGAAAAGTATTTACTAAAATCATGGGTCGTTATATTCTGAACCCCCATAAAAATAATTGTATCCTCAAAATTTTACTACATGGAGGAATAAAGCGACAATATTTTTCTAAAATCACATCCTAAGGCTCCCATGTAGCCTCCTAAAACTTATGATTTCACTCAAGAATATTTAATTTGTGTGTGGACTTGTTTCCCGTACGATTTTTTATTCAATCCCAAATTTCAAAAGATTTTCCTCATATGTTATGTCACCTTCTACTTGTACAAATTTTGGGATTAGTAAATGTGCTAAATATCATATAAAATTCATAAAAATGATATGTGTAACACATTATAAACATTATATATGTGTGTATGAAGCTATATGAAATAGTCTATAACCTTTAAACTATCAGGGATCGAGAAGGGATCGATGTATTTAGGGATCATCTTCCCTTTCTTCCTTAATATCATAACCCGCTTCCAAGGAGATATTCTAAGGAACACCATATCACAGACATCAAACAATAGATATCATTAATTATTATTTGAATATATATTATTATTACTTTATTCCACTTTAATATACTGATGAATGTTTTGAACCTTCATCTTCATTTAATTTAAAATTCTGGACTAATCATCTTCCTCTCTTGAACATCATCCATGCATATTTAAGTCATATTCTCTTACAAAAAAGGGCCTCATATTGTTTCATATAAATTATAGAACATAAAATGTTGTTATATGAGAACTATACCAAGGGGTGGTTGTAGTACTAATATACTTGGAAATCCATCGAACAATTTCTCAGTATATCCTTTAGAAGTTTGAAAGGTCCTTTGAGACTAAACATCTGTCTGAGGATGATAAGTAGTGTCGAAACTGAGATCGGTCTCCAATTATTTCTAAATAATTCTCCATAACCTCTAGGTAAACCTATAATCCTGTTTATTTATAATATATAATATTACTCCAGGCATCCTTACCACTTCCCTTATGTATAACTTATTAAGTTGTTCAAGAGATAAATATTCTATGACCACAATAAAATATGGTGACTTTGTGATGTGAATGACTACAATCCAAATAAAATTATAGAATTTGTTTGTTTTGGGGAGTCCTATAGTGAATTACATGTTGATTTGTTCCCATTTCCATACTGGCATGAGTAATGGTTGTGAATTACCCTTATAATTTTTTTTTTGTTTTAGCATTAATTTTTCGATCTTCCAAGCATCAAGATACACAGTCTGTAATTTTTCTCTTCATTTTATCCCACAAAAATATTTTTTTATCTCAATAAATCTTTGTCCTTCCTGGATTAATAAATATGGATAATAAATGTCCATTATACAAAATATACCTTTTAAATTATCGTCTTTATGGGACACATATCTAGGTTCCAAACCATATAACTCCTTCTTTATCAAAGTTGAAATTTGGAATATTTGCTACCTTTTTCTATATCTCTATATCATATTTCTAGGTTTATTTGATCTTTATGTGGATAGAAGTTTGAGAATTAAATTGGAAAATATAGGATTTTATTCCTCCAATAAATAATTCAATATTAATCCTCTACAAATCCCCGATTATTTAGTCATTTTTAATCATCATCATGGACAGAATAGCATGTTCTTTCCTGTGGATGGAATTAGTCACCTTATTTTACTTCCCTAAGTGGTAATGTATTGAGAAGTCATAATATTTTATCATTTACAAATATATCTTTTAGGGAATCTTCAAATCCTTCTATATGAATATATATTTCATGATCTTGTCATTAGTATATATATAAAACTTTTCTACATAGAGATAATGTCACCAAATTTTTAATGAAAATATTATTGTTTATAACTCCAAATCATGGGTTAGGTAATTTTTCGTCAGAGACATTAATTGGTGTGAGGAATAAGGAATTAAATTTTCATTCCACATGAGTACATAATCAAGTCCCATTTCTAAATAATTTATATATATATTAAAAACACTTCTCTAACGTAAGGAAATGTAAGTATAGGAGTAGTGACCAACCTTATTTTTTATTCCTTAATACTTTCTTTACATTTGTCTATAAAAATAAACTTTACTCCCTTCCATGTTGTCTTTGTTAGTGGATTTTAAATCCATGAAAAATTTCCCAAAAAGAATCAATAATATCTTGGTAACCTAAGAAAGCTATATATCTTAGTTACAATGGTTAGTCTGGGACAATTCTCAATAACTTTCGTCTTTGATGGATCTAATGATAAACCCTCTCTTGTGATTACATAACCCATGAATTATACTTTATGTATCTATAATTCACACATTATAAATTTAGCATATGATTTATCCTTTTTAAAAGTTTGAAACACAATCCAAAAATTATCTTTATGTTCTTCCTTACTCTTTAAAAATATAATAATATAATCTACAAAGAGAAAAAAAAATTGATTAAGGTAGTCTCTAAATATTCTATTCAATATATCCATGACGATAATGGGAGTATTCATGATTTCAAAGGGAATAACTATAAATTCATAGTTTTCATACCTTGTATGGAAAGTCATCTTTGAAATATCTACCTTTTAACCCTTAACTAATGATATTCAAATTGAAGTTAAATATTTGGTATGTATTGAGAGCCTCTGATTTGGTTATATATATCGGTGATATGGGGTATATGATACTTGTTCTTTCTCATGATTTTATTATGTTTGTGATAATAAATTAAAAGATTCATTTATCCATACTTACTTTTTTTTTGAAGAGGATTGATTCACCCCATAACCCCTATCTTGATTCTATTATAGATTCTTTCTTAATTCCTATAATTAAATGGGATCAATCCTATATAAAATTTTGAGATGGATATGGACTATGGTATGAGTTTGATTAAGAAATGAACCACACAGACTAGGGGAAGACCAGAAATTTCATATATAAATAAATCATTATATGCTCATACAATAGGCATTTCATTAATGTTGACTTCCACCCTAATAATTTGGTTCAATTTTCATTTGGTGTTGGGTATCATGACCCATATTATAGAATTTACTTTCACATGGAGTTTATAATCATTATTACATTGATACTTAATAATAGGATGATTACGGTTATAAAATGCGATTTCCTTGTCCTGACAGTTGATTTGTGATATATGATAGAAAACCCAATCCATACACAATATTATAAGAAATTAAACCAAAGGATAAATAATTAGATCAAAAAGATGTATCCTCCAGTAAATCTCAACCAATACATATTTTTATATATTAGAGGAAATAATTATATGACCAGGGGTATCGAAAAATAGTTCAATAACCATTGCTTGAGGTGGTGATTCAACATTATTAGAAAACATGAGTGTTATAAAAAATACCATAAACCAGAATCAAATAAGGTATTAAAATATCATGAAAATATATTAAGTGTGCCTCACATTACTTCATTATCTTGATCTACCATAGTTTTTTTATAAAAAAAATCCCTTTATTTTTTCCTTAGTTTTAGATGTTATTTGGTCCTATATTCTTAATCGGTATAAGGGTTGGGGAATTTATCTTCTTAATTTTCAAACTCCTTACACATGAATGATTCTAATGTGGATGAATCATTAGTTGGTACATGGTTTACTTAAGTCTCATTAATCAAAATCTTAAACTTACTTTGACAGTTGTTGGATTAGTGTCCTACTTTACCACTATTAAAAAACATACTTTATCCTCTAAGAAAATTACCTATGCTTTCATCCCACATTTAACGCATGTAGAAATTTAAACTTCTTTCCCACCATTCTTCTAATAATTATATCTTCCATGATAATCCATGTTCATTTTATTTTTCCCAGTATAATGAGTGGTTCTAGTTTCTATTTATACTTTAAGAGAACAATGAACCATCTATTCCTAAAAACTAGAGTCCCCCACATATAATTGCATTAAAATATTCGTCTTTAAGACAATAAAGAAGAAATTTATTTTACTTCCAATATTAGAGATGCAACTAGAGGCATACCTCAAGAGTCTTGTGAAATTTTATTTATAAGATCCAAAAGATTCTTCTTATTTATTCTTTAATTCCAAGAGTCCATGATCTATTTTTATGTGAAGAGACCAGTATATTTTTATTAAACTCTTCCAATTAGATATAGTCTAATTTATCTCTTCCCATAATATTCCTAATGACATTCCACCACTACTCAAAATTACCTTATCAACAATATATAACCAAAATTACCATTTCAAGACCCAGTACTCAAGAATGAAAACTATCCTTTTCATCACATCGACACACTCCTTCACAACTAGTTGATTATAATTCCTACAAAAATAGGGTTGATATTTATTTACAAATGAATCAATATTGATTTGATCCTTCCTTGGTGTATTCAAGATCTCAACATGATTTCTATTGTCCCATACAGCTTTAGATAGCTTTGTGAGAATTTTAATGTGGTTTTTCATCCCAAACTTAATATTATTAGGTTTCATATTGGGACAATCTCTACATTTTCCATTAAACCCATTGTTAACAAGGTTCTTTCCGGTTCCCCACATTAAATTTAAAAAATTATAATTAGGAATTAGTATACATAAATTAATAAACATATATATAAGGAAACTGTAAACATTTTAGGATTTAATAAATGGGATGCATAAGCTAACCTATGAATCTCTATGTTTCAATCTATGTTTTAAATGGTTATTTTTCTAAATAAATTGGTTATATATTAAAATACTTCATAATGATTCATAAATATAATTTTAATTAACCAAATAATTTCTCTCAGGATTATCAAAAAATTTATGCAGTTAGGCTTCTCTGTCATGCACCATGTGACAATTGAGTTCATACCAAATACACCCATTTTATGGATACTACCCCTAGGTACATATGTGAAATATATTGAATCCACTTTTAGTATCCATATGTATATTTAATTTCTATTAAAACCATACATTCTCTATTTTATCCAAATTATAGGATGTTATCATATACTTAGACATATCCCTTAGGCCTATCACAAGTTTTTTTTTCTAATGATCATTAAAATAATACCTAAAATAACTAAAATAATTATAAAAATAACTAAACTCTACTCTGATACCATATGAAAAAACCCAATATAAAAATAACATAAATATTAAATTAATTTAATTATTTAGATAATAAATCTCACAAAGAGTTTCACAACCCAAGGAGAAAAAGTTTTAGTCTCTCAAAGATTAGGTATATACAACTCTTATTTTACAAAAATTAAAATAATTACATTATAATTGTACTCATGTATTCTCTTATATATATCAAATTATATAATAATCTTTATAACCTAGTGAAATGGAAACAAAATAAGTGGGTGAGATTAAATGCTTAGTAATGGAAAAATTATCATAATGCATTAGATCATATACATGATGGAGAATATGAGGAAGAGAAAACAAATTTCCAATTAAAATACTATAAACCCATATAGGATAATCATAAAACATGATAAATCAACATAAAATCATAAAAAATTATTAATGAAACATAAAAGTTATGTCAAGTCTCAAATTACATCTCAATAATCACAAAATATGAGATCATGACATAAAAGTGAGGAATATTTTAAAAATAAGGTATAACATGAAAACATGGAAAATAATGAAAATGAATAGAATATTGTAAATATAAAATAACTCTATAGACAACTTGAAAGTGTGGAAAAACATTAATAATTGGATAACATTTATGTGAAAACTAGTTATGTCCATACCTATGTGAACAAGATCATTATATCCATGTCTGAAAACATGTGAAAACTCATTATGTTTACAACTATGTGAAAAATACATTATTTCCATTCCGAAAAATCACATGAGATATATAATTAAATAAATTTATTGCAATGTGATATAAAAATCAACCCCACATCATCCATATATAATTGTGCCACTTAAAACCAATCGTCATTATATCTTAAATAATCCATGGAAAAAAGAATGGGTTTCTAAAACTTATCACATGATACGAACTTATGGAACCATAGGATATCAAAAATATCATTTTTCTAAAACAAATAATATCATAAAAATTATATATATTTTGACCAAAACATCGCTTTAGGAGAGATAACCCTTTGATGAAAAATATATGTGGAAATACAATTTTTTTCACATAAATATTAAACATTATTATAAAAGATGAATTGAAAATTACTTTCATAAAAAAATTTAAAAGTGAGTATTTTTATAAGAAAAATTATTATAAATAATTCTAATTTTTGAATCCTTAAAAAGAAACAAAACTAAATATTATAAATCCATAGTAGTAAATAATCAAAATAAATGTCTTTATTAAACCTTTTAGGTAGTTTTAAATATAAATCCACATCAAGATCCATCGATATACTTTAATTTTATAAAAATGGTTTATGGAAAATATGGATAATATAAAAGAAAAAATATATTTTTATTTCATTATAGAAAAAAAAATTTATTGAAAAAACATAGACATGGAAGAGAAAATTCATTGGTAAGAATGAAAAATATTCTTAACAATATTATACTTGTATTTTGGAAACAAATTAATGAAAAACTTTGCAATTGGGGATGAGAAGTAATTTCCATATGAAAAAATAGGAAATAACATATAAAATATGGTAGTGGTGGGATAAAAAAATATTGAAAAATATATTCATGTAAGAAAGACAATGACCTAATGAATCTAAATTTGAGTTGATGATACCCTTCCGGTATTAGTAATGTAAGTATCAAGGGATCTTGATCGCAATATCATGAAATAAACTTTATTAAATGGAAGATATTTTTATTCATGAAATCAATTGGGAATTTAATATTCCATATAAAATAAATGATGGTGTGAAATATCAATCATGTACCATAGAGTTGAAAATGAGACAAAGAAACTCTTACCTTGAATTCCTTCTTTGTTAATCATTCTTGTAATGACCTGAGATTTTATAAATAAAACTCCCTTTTTGATTGAATTAAATTATGTATTATGGTTATAGAAAACACATGCACTTACTTAGTGTTATTATATCCTATAATATTTAAAAGAGTGTTAAGAATCATAATCATTTATAATATATCTTTTAAACAATGATTATATGATTAGTATAAATATAGGGTCATGATAATTCTAATTGAAATAGACAAAATAATCAACAACATCAACCAGAAAAATCATACCATATGAAGCCCACTTATTGGAACTTCTGAGGGAGATAAAATCACTGGGCTCTTCCCTTGACCAAGAAAAATATGATATCCAACAACCAAAGCATGAGCGAATCCATTTATGGGAGAAGTTCAAGCTCATAGAGATCACAGTCCAAACTATATACGCCAAACCACCACATGAAAATGTCACCATCCTGTACCTTACCCTTAGGGTATTTTATATTTTAATAAAAGGAAATGTATCAAGAACCAAATAATATAAATATATGTTTTATTGTTAGTAGAATAATAGTTATATTTACTTCTCATTTTTGTAACTTTATAAATGATTTTGATTTTGATACAATAAAAAGATTTATTTTTGGGTAATATGAAAATTCAATTAAGACAAGAATTAAAGTATTTTTCAAATAAATTAAATTTTAAGAAAATATCACAATTGAATAATTTTTATTTAATATAAATTATAATATAATTTTTATGAAGTCAAATATAATTTTTATTAGGGTTCTGAAAATGTTATTGTCAAAAAATAAAACATTTGTTAATTAATGTCGATTATTATTTTAAAAGTAAAAAATAATATATTTTGAAAATTATTTTCATAAAATAAATATTATTTTTAAAATTATAATGTTTAAATTATCCAAGAGAGAATTTTTCATAATTTTTTGATATATTCAAATTTTCAGGTAACAATTAAATATGGTATAAATATACATTGTGTAATATGAAATCATAATGACCCAAAGTGATTTAATAAAAGATACAAAATAATAAATTACCAAATATATGTTTCTCATTTAAAAAAAATTTATTTTGAGGTTATTTGAGTAATTTTATAAAGCCTAAATGAATCATCCAAAACATATATCATATTTTATGGTTTTAAAATCAATTCATTGTAAAACATACCCACTTACACTTAATTGAGAGTATCCTTTTATTAAGTTCATCCCTTGGAGTTATAAAATAATTAAAAACAATCTGCTTTTTATAAGATAGTGGTGAAAACAATGGTAAGGTTTGTGATTTTGATTACTTTATTATATAGAGTCTAAAACCTAAGTTTGAGAAATAATAAAGAACCCCTCTATATTTTCCAATATGAACCCACCCTATATCCAATTACATGTGATGACCTAGACCCAATTCACTCAACAGTAACCAACCCTGATTATCCACATGGCCTCATATCCCCCCCAATAGGCCAAAGGCAGCTTACTAGCAATGAAGGTCCATGGTATAACAGTGGGGAGACTATTCCCTCATGATCTGAGTTTATCAGAATGGTATTGTTATAAAATACTACAAAGCTCATTTTATCCATTGTTAAGGCTTTAATAGAGAAAGCTAAAAGCACTATTAAAGATACCCTTTACCAATGAAAAAAATTCGATGTTCAAGGTGGTCTTTAACGACATTGTTTTAGCATTGAAAAATGGGATCTTTAAAAGTTCTAAAAAAATCACTTTTAAATTTGGACCTTTATCAGTGATTTCAAAAAAGTACTGAAAAATGGAATTTTTATCAATTCATTTAAAAAACACTAATGGGGGGTTTATCCGTAGTTTTTTCGAAGCACTAATAAAGATACTCTTTTATGAGTGTTTTTTAGTAGTGCTTATAAAGGATAAATTTTAAAAAATAATTGAAAATGACATATTAATATATAAATATATTTATATTGATATAAATATAATAAATATTTTTTAAATATGTTTTAGATAAGGTAAATAGGAATTTACACTTAATATAAACGATATTTAGGGAAAATGGGTTATAAAATTAATATAAAATTGTTTTCAATCAATAATTTTCTAATTATTATAATTTAATATTCATTTAATATAAATTGAAGGGTAAAAAATCTAAAAAAACTACTAAAATATCAAAAATATGTTCAAAACATAACTCCAACTTCAAATGGCCATATCTTTTGATTTGGGTGTCTGTTTGGGCTCTACCACATATAAAATCGAATCATGAAATTAGGTATACAACCCTATTGACATAGGTAATCCTTTGTAACATTTTCAAGGCCCAAATATTCTGATAAGCCCACCAAAACTGAGTTTTTAGTAAATATACCTAATTTTTTTAACATTTGATGGATTTTAAGCCTCGTTTATGTGGGTCCTTTTGCCCTTTTTTAGTGGGTCCTAAATTTATTCACTCATATTACATTAATATTGATGTTATGGACTTGAACTTTTATCATTTTTTATAATTTATTATTATTTATAATAAAATATATAACACTATATTCATATTTTTTATGTATTCACATGGAAAATTTTAATTTTAAAAATAAATAATTTAACATATTTATATATAGAATATATTTATTAATATATAAACATATATATATATATGGATAAAAAATGAAATGAAATGTATATAAATAGATAAATATATAATAAAATGTAAAATAAAATAGTATAGGGGAGTGTAAAAGGTATTGGTGTATAGGTTGGAGGTCATTTGTTGGAAACTCACTGGAGGCAGGGGCGTGCATAGGAGGGTGTAATTATATAAATTATTGATAAAGTGGTAGGGGAAGAACTGGTAAAGGGGTGGGGTGGTAAGTGATGATAAGGGGGTGGGACATGGGAAAAAATTATACACCCTTTAATATTGATGCCTTTAACGGGGATTTTTTTGTGCTGTTAATGGACCCCTTTAACAATGCTAAAAACAGTCTCTATTATAAGGTCCCTTTAATAGTTCTAAAAGAGGCATTATTAAAACGAGTATTTAATAATGATGAAAAAGAACTTTTAAATGACCTATTTAATAGCACTTTCTTTAGTGCTTCTAAAGGGGGGATTTAACAATTATTTTTTAGATCTATTAAAAAATCAATGCTTTTACCCATGATTTGATTTTTTGTGCTTTTTTACCACTGCTAAAGGAAAGTTCTAGCACTTTTAAAGGACGATTTTTTAGTAGTGATATCAATCAATAGAGGAGACAAATAAAATAACTAAATAGATAAATAAAAAACAACTATAAAATAAATAACTAAGTCATCTCATCCAACAATATCATTTACAATGATTATCATGGAATGCTATACAAAAGACTGGTAATACATGGGAATACACATTTTGTACAATACATGTATCAAAAGTACAAATAGATCAAAAAGGAACTATCCCCAGATAGCATTATGATTCATTTCTAGGTCATGTGCCCCATTATTCATATAAAACAATCAATTAAGCATCATCAAGTGGGAATTTTCCCCTTTCCCTACCTACATCCATAGTGTCTATCTAGGTACACAATAAAGACATTAATATGGTTGTGATAAAACTCAGTAGGACACCAGCAATAGTTTTTATAACAAATCCAGACTATTCATATAAGATAAAGTAGTGTTTAGATATAATATATAAAAATTAGATATAAAAGGTAATATTTTATATCCTATCAAGGATCACTCAAGTCAAGAATCTATAACACCAAGGCTAACTATAAAGCATGAATAACAACATCAATGTCCTACAATGAGAAATCCTATTCCTGTCCTAAATGGTTCAGGTTTCAGGTAGTATAAATGTATATGTAAACCCATTAATTAGGATCCATTGAGTAATAATATCCATGGAATCCAAGTTTGCTTTGTAAAATGGGTAAACCAGATCTAAAGAGGAAACAATTACAAGGAATCCTAAATGGATAAGTAAAAAAATTAAATAGGATCCAAGGAGTAGGAATGTCCAAGGCATCCTAATATGATCATTGTATCCAAGGAGTACAAATGTACAAGGTATCCTAGCATGTCAAGTAAACTAGTTGAACTGGATCCTTGGAGTAGAAATTTCCAAGGAATTCAAGTAATCTAGATCCTTGGAGTATAAATGTCCAAGGCATCCTAATATGTCAAGTCAGTATGATCCAAGGAGTATAAACTTTCAAGGAATTCTTATATGGTCATTGGATCCCGGCAGTTGAAATGTCAAAGGCATCTTAATCTATTCATTTACCATTTTATTAACCATTCATTTAATAATTTCACTAATCCCTTTATAGTCATATATAAGAAAATGGATTATCCATTTCATGCCTTCCATTTCTAAATGTTAAGGTGATAAAAGGTTCCAATGACCATTAACAATTCTCTTAATTTCCATAATAAATACTAAATTATACAATGTGAGCTCAATGAACCCCAAGGGTGGAATAATCATTGTGAAAAGGTATAACCCACCCCATGGGTGGTTCAGGTTGAGATTTAAATCCTAAAATCTTCACAAATGTTTCATGGCATGTCTCAAACATGTTTTTAACATTCAATTTAAGCAATAATTATTTTAGGATGAAACACCAAGAAATTACAGTGTGAGGTGCAATGGAAAGAAATTATAAACCTAAAATTTTTTAGGAAAAGGGTATCAAACACCTACCACATCTTGGAAGAAGACTCATCCAGTCTCAGCCTCTGATTTAATCTAGATCAAAAGAAAATGGATGAACATATGAATGTAGTGAAAATATTTCATAAGACCCTACACTAAAATATCACCGTTGACAACAATAAAAATAACTAATGGTGTAATAGGAACAAATAACCCCCTGGTGACTATCCAACAAGATGAATTAATGTTGAATTATATGTTGGATGGAGAAATTACCTCAAATCATAAGTTAGGATTTCACGGGAGCTTCCAAAAAAGGGATAGGGGTATTCGTGGCTGGGACAAATATGAATGTTATAGGAGGGTTATTTTTTTAATGAACTAGGGAAAAATGGTAATTTTACCCCCACTTTTAATGGTTTCATGGTTTGGCTGCACAGTTGGAAAATTCATGTGCCTACCATGTGCCTACCATTGTCCCAGAGTAGTGGTCTACATGGTCTGGGGAGCATAGTTTTACAAACCATTCTCTACCCATGTGACTCCCTCTTCTTAGGGTTCACACCCTATATTAGCTCTAGAACATAGTTATAAAAACCATTCACATCCAATATTCTCCTCCTATGGAGCCCTGCAAGACCCCACATGGTTTGTATAAACCTTGTGGATTCTTGTGCATGGTTTTTTTTAATCTATGTGCATGACACTTTCTTCTAAAAATTTAATATCAGAGATCTGAACATGCCTCAAACAATCCTAATTATTTCATGACCCCACTAGGAACACCCATAAGGATAATAATGAAGAAAATAAAGGAAATAAAAAGATTCCATACCTCATATAAAATTTGGGTTCTTATAATCTTACCCTATTAAATCAATTCATCCCTGAATTTTCCAATCATGGGTGGCCAAGAATTTATTAATAATAACTCCATACACTCGGTACATACGTCGGTCTCCCCCTCCGAAGCCTCATCTTTTTCACAGCCATGTTTCCATATCACCCATATAATAATAACTAACTCTTCAGGGTGAACATTCATTCCATGTTAAATATTATAGATAGGATTCTCCTTAAAGGACATAACTACCTCCAACTCAACCTCATCAGGATGAAGATTGTGTTATAGATTAGAATGATATCTGGGAAGATGAGATATATGGAAGACATCATGCATGTCCCAGTACTTATAAGGTAACTAAAAACGATAGGCTACCTGCCCATCTCTCTTTATAATATCAAAGGGACCAACATAATTAGGTGATATATTCCCCTGTCTCAGAATCCATCTATGAACTATTATAGGTAAAAATCATTTGAAAACCTAATTCCCCAGCTCAAACTCTAGTGATCAATGACGATGATCAGTATATAACTTTTGTCTATACTGAGTTGTATAAATCTTCTTTGTAATAAGGTAAACCTACTATGAAGTCTCTTGAATGATATGAGGACCATGTAGTGTTACCTCTCCATCCTCTATCCATCATAGGGGTGAATGTAAATGCCTACCGTAAAGGGACTCATAAGGATCCATTTGTATGTTCTCTTGGAAAATGTTATTCTAGGAAAACATTGTGAGTGGTAAGTGTTTCTCCCAAGGACCTAAAAAATATAGGATGCATGATCAGATAATATCCTCCAAAACCTATATATTATACTCATTCTAACCATTGAATTTTTTGTGATAGATTTTACATAGAAATACCAGTGAACTTATTTACCTTTACAACCCCTCCTAGAATTGCGACATGAATTAGGTTTCTCTATCTGATATATAGAATTTGGTACCCCAATGAGGCATATGATCTCATAAATGTAAAGGATCTTGAGATCATCCACTGATAGAGTCTCCTAAGTAGGAAAATAATTGGTAACCTTCATCAAGCTATCCATGATCACCTATATGACATCATTTCCCTGAGGTGATATAGAAATATTGTCATGAAATACATGGTGACATTTTTCCATTTCCACTCAGGAATATGTTATGGTTGTAAAAGCCCTGATATTCATTAGTGCTCTATCCTCACCTACTGATAGGTGGAACACCAAGTAACAAACTAATATATATCCTACTTCATCCCTAACCACCAGTATTGATAGTGTAATTCATAATACATTTGGTAAGAATGGGATGTAGATCCCATATAAAGGCATGTTACGCTCACATAAACCCATCTCAAATTTTAGTAGAAACCAAAACACATCCATATATTTTCAAGATCTCACCCTCATCAATGATCAACTAGGAGGTGGATCATCACCTACAACAATCCCCTGTATGACCAAGACCTCAAAATCTAATACCTTCCTCATCCTTACTCTATATAAGAAATGAAGTGTTCATTGATAATAATGAAGATATAGACTTTCCTTCATGGTCCTAAACCTCTGTATGCATCTCTGAAAATAGTTTCATAAGCTTCCACAGGCTACTGTCCTCCTGAAATTCCATTTTCTAAGTCCTTATAATCAGTGCATCAAAAACTACATTGACCTTTCCTGGAATATAGGCAAGCTCTATGTCAAAATATTGTAGGTATTAATCCCACCTTCATTTCCAATGATTCGTGTCACGCTATGAAAATATGTACCTGAGAATATTTTAGTTCGTGCATACCAAAAAATTCTCTCCTAGAAAATAATGCCTCCTATAGTGAAAGGCATGAATGAAAGTGACTAACTCTAGATCGTGCATCTGGTAGTTCCACTTAGTACTCCCAATTAAGGACACCCATATTCCACAATTGTCTCTTCCTACATTGTAACTTCTCCTAAATTGATACCTGATGCATCCTAATATATTTTATAGTTACTTCTCAACACTATAATAATTAGAATCGATGCTGAAGTCAGTCTCCCTCTCAACTCAAGGTAGTCTATCTTGCATGCTTCTGACCATGAGAACTTCATAACCTTCTCTGTAAAGCCAATAATAGGTGATACTAATCACGATAATTCCTATATGAAGTGCCTGTAATATCCATATATCCCTATGAAACTCCATATATCAAAGACGTTCTAGGGATGTTCCAAGGAAACTATAGCTATCACCTTCTCTAGGTTACCTTATACACTTCTCTCTAAGATAATATGACCCATGAAGTGAATCTTATCCATCCCAAAGTGGAAATTTGTGATCTTATAATATAACTGGTTCTCTCTCAGTGTATCGAATACGATTTCAATATATTTTTCATGGTCATTTTGAGTGTGTGAATAAAAATGATATGATCCATTAATACCACCAAAAATGAATCTAGATAATGATTAAAAACCTAGTTCATTGATACCATGAAAACTATTGGTGTGTTCATGTGATCGAACAGTGTGACCTAATTCTCATACAAGTTATATCTACTGTGGAATAATTTAGGTGGCATATCTGATGTTCTAACACACACCTAACAATAACCTGGTCTCTTATCAATCTTTAAGAACACCCTATCTCCTCAAAACTAGTAGAATATATCATTTATATGTGGAAATAGATCATGGTTCTTAACCATAAGTAGGTTGAACCAATGGTAATCCACATAAAAAATTAGTGTACCATCTTCCTTCTTGATGAAAAGGACTGGTGAACCATATGTAGAAGTATTGGGTCATATAAACCCCTTGGTTTCCAAGTCTTATAGCTACCTCGTGGAATCTTGCAACTCAGTAGTATCAAACCTATAAGAAGAAATGGATATTTGTGAATTTCGTAAAACTAGCTCAATGAAAAATCTGCATATCTCTAGAGTGTTAGTTCTAAAATATCTTCCATAAAAATGTCACTAAAATTATCAACCATTGTTGGGAAGTCCACATGATCCATTCCTTGATAATCCATATATAATATATCTCTGTAGGATATCATCCTACCCTCCCCATGATGATCGGGTCTAGATCAGCTCTCCTAGAATTCCTACTCACCCTTATGAATAAAATTCATACCCTTCGGTGATGTGAAGTTCAATGTTCTGTGATAAAAATAAATGTAAGAATGAAAGGAAACCAACTAGACCATCCCAATAGTGATTTCAAACATTTTCAAATCAAGGAAAAAGAGGTCCCATATGAAGTGACCCCATACTATCTCAAGGGATAACTTCCTGCACTAGCGTACACTCTTCGATCATATCACTAACAGAGTATCAAATGTCATTATTCCATAAAAGAACTGAACATCAATCCCAAGGATCTCCACAACATGAAAAATATGAAATAATTAGATAAACCTATATCGAAAATAGAAGATAATAATGTATAGGATACTATATTATTACCTCTCACCATAGATAGTTTGACACTATTCTCCATAGGTATCAAGTGAATTATATACATATGTCCAAAACTGTGACCCTAGGATATAACCTAGCTTCCTTAAACAGGTTTTCTCTACTAATGTTTTAAGTTTGGTGTTTGGATGCATCATCCATGACCACCACCTTTGCATGATCATCAAGCTACACTCCATCTCCCTTCCCGATAAGAAGATACTGACCCCACTCATGAACATGCATTCAGTAAAAATCCTCTCTCACTTGATACTGGAGGAATGGTCCAAAAACCCTCTATATATGGACCATCTTGACGCAAGTTCATAACCCGATTAGGCTTCTATCATAGTGGATCCTCATGTGTCCCTTCCTCTGACACTAATGAATGAAGATATAACTACCATAAATCACATCATAGATGTCATTCCATTCATGAGAAACCTCAATGCATATCTTCTTTCCACCTAACACTGTACCACTGGGTTGAGATGTTTAACAACCCTCCTCTATGACCCCATATACCCTTGGGTGTTACTCAGTAATCAGCAAATGATTAACTATTTTAGATATAGTATCATGTCAAAATACATTCAAAGGCGATCAAATATCATACCTAAGACCATCCTTGATTGTCCTACCTTTATATAACTCATCACCAACTAAAATAGGGGGAAATTATAGAGATCCATGAAACAGGTAGAGTAGTCCATCTAGGATAATGTTCCCTAATCTCTTTGCATGAACTCTATAACTATATTGGCATTTAATATCTTATGGAAAAAATCATAATATAAGGATGTATAGAAATCCCTCTAAGACATATCTCTATCAGGATCCATCTGAGTAATCACATCCCACCATATATTGGTATAATTATAGAGTATATACATACTTATCATCACTCTCTTCTTGGGAGGTCTTGAGATGCTCTAAAATTGATAGCATGGAATACATCCATGACTATGCACCCTATGTTCTTCCATTTCTTGAAAACAGGGGAGGACGCTGCTACTAAACCTAATATGTAAACTCTTCCATAGTTTGGGATGGTGATGGGGATCCCTGAATAGTTTGTATAAATCATAGGAACCCATATAGGAATCGGTCATCAACAACTATATCACGTATGAATGGAGTTTCCACAAGTAGAACTATTGGAGGTTCCATTGGTGGCCTAAGTCCCACCACATCTAGGGAGAAGTATACAGGGGTGATCAAAATTTCAAGAAAACTTGTAAACGACATCAATGGAAGGGTAGTTGGATTTAATTTCATCCTTCAAGTGGATATGAATATTGCTTATGATGAGGTGGAATGGAGATTTATCATCCATGTGATGTGTAGGTTTGGGTTCCATGAAAGGGTTTGTGATCTTTTTTTCTGATGTTACGCATTCCCATCGCTATCAATATCCCTAAAGGGGAAATGTTTTGGCTTATTCAAATCAGTGAGGGGCGTTCACCAAGGTGATCCTTTTTCTCCTTATACCTTTATTTTGGCACAAGATTCCCTATCTCTAAGTCTTCTCAGGGGCATGGGGAATGGGAAACTTGAACCATTATTTGGAAGGAAAGGATGAGAGGACATTTCCCACTTGATGTTTGCGGACAACATTATGGTCTTCATGAATGGAGGATGTAGATCCTTGACCGGGCTCAAGGGTATCTTCACGGTGTGTTGTTCCTTCAGTGGGAAGGATATAAATTCATGGAAGATCCATGTCTTCATTTCCAATAGGTTCCTAGAGAGATGATTTAGAGCTATTCAAGAGATCATGGGCTGCAAACGAAGTCCACTTCCTTTGATGTATCATGCGGTTATGCTCTCTCCATGACATGTTAAGAAAAGTTACTTTTAGGACATCAAGAACCATATTCTAGGAAGAATCCTAAACTGGGAGAGCATATTTCTTTTCATACGGGGTCGTGTCACACTTATCAATAGCATTATCACCTCCATCCCTTTCCATGTTCTGTTGATTATCCAGCCATCAAAGGGGGCTATTGCAAGGATGCAGAATGTTCTATCTGCTTTCCTGTGGGACACCAACCAGACCAGACACTGTCATTGGGAATCATGGGAGCTTATGAAATGACCAGTAGAGGAGGGTGGTGTGGGGTTATGTGATATTTCTGAAATCATGTAGGGAATGAAAGCACAACTTTCATGGGATATAATCACAGGAAAATCGATGTGGGCCTCTTTATTCAAAGGTAGATATGGTGATCCTTGGAGTTTTGGAAAAGGTAGAAGATCAGGACATACTGGGTTGGAATGGTGCATATTTGATCATATTGACAAGCTTTGCATCTTATGGATCATTGTATGAGGAGACATTGGTTTTTTGAAGTATAACTGGGCGGGGAAAATTCTCTTTTTCCCGGGATGTCCTTACTCTGATATCTCTTTCAAAGAATCATGTATGTACCCTACGTTCCTAGAGGAATTCCTTAATGAGGAGATGAAGGTGGTGTTTGATAGTATTATCTTGTTTGACAAGGATGATAGATGCTGCTTCATGGGTTCAAATCTATGAAACTTATCCACACAGGATTTTAGGCGGAGTAGGCATGCGGGGATCGCTTCATAGGAGTGGGATGAGAAACAAGGGTTCAAATAAATCCCCAGCAACATGATCTTCCATGTTTGGTTTATTAAGAGAAAGTATTTACCAATAAATGAGTGCATTTAAGGGAGGGGCATAAAATTATCCTCATGATTATTTTGTTGTGAGAACTCAAGGAGGGAATATAATGACCATCTTTTTGCACAGAGTGACTGGGTGGTTGAAATATAGTCGCTCTGCTCCCCAAATATAAGGATCAGTATTCATTATCCATACTTTCATGATCTCGTGTACTCATGGTATCAAGTTGCGGAGAAAACAATATGGAATGTAATGTTCAGTCCATCATCCTTACTTCCATCTGCTGGATAGACTGGGAGGCAAGGAATTGTACACATATGGGTTCCCATGTTTCTATTTCATTCCTTCATATTAGGGATAAGTCTTTAATCTATGAACTTCTATCACTGCTAAAAGGGAATCAACAATCATCCCGGGTGTGCAATATTCTCAACTGGCCTATTTCGCATGGGAGTTCCAAATGTAGATGGTTCAGATGGAACCCCCTTCCAGCGGGATGAAACTCAACGTAGATGGATCTCTTAGAGATAGACTCATGAGATATGGAGGAGTCCTTTGCGATGCATTTGGTTCTGTTATTGTGGTTTTCAACACTTTATATGGTTCAGGTAACTCCCTGGGGGTGGAGTAATGGGAGGATATCATAGGGTAATATCTCTACAAATACCAAGAACACACCTCAGATTAGATTTGGTAACAATAGGATCATAGATATTAATGAAGGACATGTACAAGCCTTCCTATTCTCAAGTCAAACCCCTCTTCCTACTCCTATTTCCATGTTTTAGAAACATACAGATCACAGAGATAATCCAAATTCACTACCTACTTCCCACTACTAAGGTCAGGTCCGGGCCAAGTTATCTGATATAACTTTGAGGTTATAGTATATAGAGTGTCAATTGTGATTTATAGAGGAATGAACCCTCTAAATAGAAATTGGGATCCATATTTAATGGTGAAAATTACATTTTAGAATTCATTATTATTTAATTCCATGCCCGTTTATTTAAAAATTATATTTCTGTTTTGAATTATATCGAACACGACTTCTTATTTACAAACCCTCATACACCATATAAATAGAAGTTTGGTATCCATTAAATCCTTATCAGTTATTCATTATGTCTCTACATGAAATGTTATAAAAGTTTCATAGAGATAACAATAGAGTCACTAAAAAATGTTCTAAGAAATGCATGATACAAGTAAACATGGAATGTAATAATTTATGAAATATAAACCTCGAAGTGCCTATAATGACGCATGATGTAATACATCCATTCCATATCATCCAAGGTTACAAATCCAAAGTCATAAGGAACATCAAACATCAAGTGTAACAACCAATGGTGAAATCATTACAATTTTAATAAGCATAATCCAAAACAAAATTTCATATCCCATGTAATTTGGACTTTCCCTATACGTAGGATAGCTACTACAAGGCACACAATCATAACCAAATCATGACACATCCAGTTTCTCCTTATTACTACCCCAAAACTATAAGGAAAAGAAATTAAACCTCTGATACCACTTTCTGACATACTATACCTGGTTCAATGAATAATAACCAAACCCAGTTGGACACATGTCCTCAAGAGTGCCTTCTCATACACTAGAGGATTCCAACCAACAGTGAATGTCCATGGTGGAATAGTGGGGATACTATACCCTCATGATCAATGTGTTACACAATGGTGTAATAATATCAATCAATAGAGAAAGCATATAAAATAACAGAACAGAAGAAGAAAAAATTTCCATAATATAAATAACTAAGTTATATAATCCAATAATGTCATATAAAATGATGGTCATGATATTCTATTCAAAAGAGTGTCAATACATATAAATAGTCATCGAATGTAATAAATATATCAAAAGTAACAAAAAATGAACTATCCCTAGATAGAATCATATGCCATTGCCCAGTCCAGTTCTCCCATAATCCTATACAACAATCAATCAAGCATCATAAAGAGGGTTATTTCCCATTTCCCTACAAAAATCCATGATGTCTATCCAAGTACCCATAAATAGCTTCAAAAGGGTGTGATATTACACTTAGTAGGCCACTACGAATGATGTCTATAACAAATCATGTCTATGCATATAATTTGAATCAGTGTGTAGATATAATAGATATAAATATGATAAAGTAGAATAAATGTTATCCTACCTATCAAGGATCACTATGATCAAGAATCCATATCACCCAGACTAACTACAAATCATGAATAACATCATCAATGACATACTCTAATAACATCATGTTTCTCACCTAAATGGGCTAGGTTACAAGGAGTAGAAATTTCCATGGAAATCCAATATGAAGGATCCATGGAGTAGAAGTTTCCATTGAATCCAAGTATGCTAAGTTAAATAGGTAAATAACATCCAAGGAGTATAAATATCCATGGCATCCTTATAAGTCATGTAAAGCATGTAAATAAGACCCAAGGAGTAGAAATGACCAAGGCGTCTGATTATGATCATCAGATCAAATAGTCGAAATCTTCAAGGAATCATAGCATGTCAAGTAAACTAGTTGAACTAGATCCTTATATTAGTACTTTAAAAGGAATATAAGTAAGATATATCATTGGAGTATAAATTTCCAAGTCTTACTAATAATTCAAATCAATAGGATCCAAGAAGTAGAAATGTACATTGCATCCTAATATGGTCATTGGATTTAAGGAGTAATAAATTCAAAGGAATACTAACTAATTAATTTACCATTTCATTAACCATTCTTTTAATAATTTCACTAATACCTTTAAAATCATATACAATACAAGAGATTAACCATTTCATACCTTCCATCGACAAATAGAAAGGTTTTAAAAGGTGCCAATAAGATTTAACAATTCTCTTAATTACCATAATCAATTATCAATTATACAAGGCAACAAGAACATAACCAAAGTGTGTCATAATCATGATGAAAATGTATAGCCCACACCATGCATGTTTTGGGTTGATTTCAACAACCTTTAACATTGAAAAGGTGTAATTTCATGTTTCGAACATGTTTTCAATATTCAATTTAAGGATTTACCATTTTAGGATGCAATTCCCAAAAAGTCTGGTGTGTGGTACAAAAAAATGATATAATCATTAATACTTTTAGGTAAAAGGTATATACCACCAGAGTTATGTTGGTAGAAGAGAACCCATACAGTCTTGAACTATGATTTGATCTAGATCAGAAGAAATAAAAAGAATAAATGAATGACCTTAAAATAGGGCATAAGTTTCTTAACCAATATAGATTCAATGAAAACATGGAAAATAGAAAAATGTGCAAGAGGAAAAATGAACCCTTTGGCAGATATCCAAAGAGATTAACGGAAGTCAAATCAAACATCAGATGAAGGAATTACCTCAAATCCAAGGTTAGACATTCATGGGAGCTTCAATGAGAGGGAGAGGGGCATCCCTGTAAAGAGTAAATAATAACATCAGAGGAGTCTTATGTTTTTAAAATAACTAGGGGTAAAATAGTAATTTTGATATACATTTGAAGGGAATATGGTACGGTTGCATAGTAGTCCAAACTATGCATAAACCATTCTCCTTCCACCGTCCAAGAGTAGTGACCCTCATGGCTGAGGGAGTACAATTTTTCAAACTCTGCACAACCTATGTCCCCCCCCCCCGCTCTACCAATGGTGCACACCCTACATAGGTTACAACACACATTTAGAAAAAATGTGTGTATCCAGTGCTCTCACCCCATTAGTGCTCTACAATACCTCGCATTGTTTATCCAAATCATACATCCTCCTATTCATGGTTTGGTCAAATCATGCACCTACACCTTTCTTCTTGAAATCATAGATCTGGGCTTCAAACAATCCCCAGCCACTCTGAATTCTTTAATAGACTTATTAGGAACTCCCATAAATATAAAACTAAAGAAAATAATTGAAATAAAATAGTTATGTGTCTCATATAAAATTAGGGTTCTTACATTACTCTTCACTAAAAAAATCAATGTACATCCTTACCCCTCCCTCTCTACTCTAGAGTCCTCTAAATGTGACTCCAACCACTCAAGAATCTCCTCCCAAAAATTTGGAATGTCCCTCTCAATGTGAGGGATCATTTCCTTATCCTCTTTAATCATGAAGTTTCTTCATTTTATTCCTTTTATTTCAAATTCCTAATGTTAGGATTTGATTTTACACCTCCCTATTACAAATCCATTTTATTTACAAATGATGATAGACCACTTTCTCTATCATTAAACTATTTTATGATTATTTAAGTATTGTTGTTATGCTGCCAAAATTTCACTGTGATTTATTCATTCCAAACCTTTTTATTGTCAATAAAATCTCTATTTACACTCAAGGGTATTCACCAATATATACATATCCATCAATGAACCATTATTAATGGAATAAAAATGCTATAAAAGTTTATGTTAGGAAATATATCATGGATAACATAGATTTAATCCAAAACATTCATAAATTAAGTAATAATTGTAAATCATAAGTTATCTCTTTAATGTTATCGGATTATCATTTATGTGTTAAATATTATAAAATTATTCATCCCTAATTTAGATTATATTCAATCCAATTTTCAGAAGTAAGAGGAACTGAGTAAACATCCAATGTGAAGGTTAATGTGTTGACTGGCCAAATGAGATTCCCAACCCTATGGGATCTGGAATCGTAAACATTGTGATGATTATCTCTCAGTTAACTAATTTTTTGAATATAAACCTAAATAAGTAGGAATTCCCAAATCCCCCTAAAAAATAAGAAGCTGAAATGGTGACAATTATGTCACAAAGGCCTCCAACATTCAATGGATCATATGATCCCTTAAACAAGGAACAATGAATCAAATCCATTGATAATATCTTATCCATGGTTCAATGTTCCATATAGGAAAAGTTCATACTATCTGTTTATTGTATGTAGGGAGAAGCTGGTCAGTGGTGGACATTGATCAAGAATATGAATCCTGGGGAAGAGATCATATCGATGGGGTATAAGGAATTACTGAAAATACTTTCGACAAGTATTTTCCTCAAACTCTACGACATAAAATTGAAAGGGATTTACTTTCCCTCAAAAAAAGAAGACGATTCCATTGGGTTGTATGAGTGAAACTTCACATGAATTTCTTAATACACCATTGTCTTTACCATTACCCTCAAATGAAAATTTGACCACAAATTTTGTGGGTTAAAACTGAGTCTATAAAAAGGCTTTGTGGTTTGAAGTTTTGTTAGAGGTGAGTAAATTGTCCAACATACCCTCAAATTCTAAATAGAGATTATTAAATCTCTATGTTCTCATGGGGATAAGAAGTGGACAGTGGAGTTTAATTGTGGTGGTTTGATGGATAAATATAATGGTGGTAAGAAATTTCAATATCCCACTTATCAATATTATTGAAAGAAGCATACCAAAATTTTTCTAAGGGGGATAGGAAAAGATTTAGGTGTGGAAAGGAAGGGCACATCACTAGTGGTTGATGATCAGATAAATCCACCAATATAATGGAATAGAGGAATGCTCCATTCAACCCTTATCCTATTATCTAATTTTTCAACTATAAGGAATAAGGAAACTATGAAAACTACTTCCCCGAGATAGGGGATTTTAGATAAAATCAACACTAAAGATCTCCAGGGAATAAAGGGTGAGAATATTCTATCACAATCACTAAGGTGAATCCTGACAATGAAGTAGTGATAGGTACACAAGTTCATCATTCAAGAAAAAAAATGTAATTTCTGATTCTGTTTATATTCATTATTTCATATCAAATAAGATTAGTAGAACTTTTCAAGCACCAACACTTACCATGGAAGTAGTAATGTCAGTGACAACACAAAATGGAGAAATTATTGCATCCCATGTATATAACTCCTTCCCTGTCAAAATTTGTGGGCTGAACTTCCAAGAAAACATTATGATACTCCCTTTAGTGTAATTTGATAAAATATAGGTACATATTTTATTTCCCTACATAGAGCCATTATAAATTATCATGAGAAGTAAATCACTCTCCATATCACCAATCATCATCTGATTTTGAAGAAGTGCAAGGTGAAGGATGGATATTCTTTTGAACCAACATGTAAATCATCGATATTGTTTCCCATTGTGAAAGAATATCTATCTCATATAATTATGTCTAAGGAAAGGATAAATCTTGAATACATACCCATTATGATGGAATATGTTAATGTTTTTCCTGGATAATTTCATGGACTTCCCCCTCATTGAGAGGTTGAATTTTCACTCAAGCTTATATTGGAGATCTTGAAATATCCCAGACTCCATATAGAATTTCTATTGTGAATCATTAGGAGTTGAAGAAATAACTATAAGAGAATCTAGATAAAGGTTTCATACACCCACGTACATCACTGTGGGGTGCACTATCCCTCTTCATCAAGAAAATGGATGGGTCAATGAACCATTGTATTTATTATAATGAGTTGAAAAAGATCACAATAAAGAAAAAGTATTCTATACCATGGATTGATGACTTTTTCGATTTGCTATGTGGATCCCAATACTTCTCCAAGATGGATCTTTGATCGGTGTATTATCAAGTAGTGGTGGAGAAGGAAAAAATCCCAAATAATTATTTTGATACAAGGTATGGGGAAAATGAGTTTATTGTAATTCCATTCGAAATTACTAATGCTCTAAAAATATTCATGTACTTGATGAGTAGTTTCATTATAGATTACATAAACAAATGTTTGGTTGTATTTATAGATGATATTCTAGTGTACTCTAAAAGAAATGAGGATCATGAGGAGTGTCTAATAATTATGCTAAATACCATAAGAAAGGATAATCTTTATGAAAAGTATAGAAAATGTGAGTTCTAGTTGAATAAAGTATCATTACTGGGGTATTTTATATTACGTAATGGGATATCTATTACCATTCAAAGAAAAAAGAAATTAAAGGATGGCTGAGGCCAATATCTATGAACTAAATACATAGTTTAATTGTGTTATATGGGCATTTTTGGTGATCTGTGAAAAATTTATCTTGTTTTTCAGTTAATATAACCAATAAAACTTGGAAGGGAGTCATTTTTATTTGTAATGATAAATGTGAAGAGAGATTCAATTAGTTTAAAAATAGGCTTATCACTGCACTTGTACTAATGCTACCCCAATGTGGGGAAAGTTTCATGGTATAAAAAGATGTTTTTAAGAAGGGATTGGGCTATGTTATAATATAGAATTAAAACATGATAGCCTATTCCTAAAGGAAATTGAAGTTTCATGGAAAAAAACTATCCAACTCATGATCTAGATTTTACGGTAGTGATCTTTGTTTTGAAAATTTGAATGAATTATCTATTTGGGGAGAAGTTAAAAAATATATAAGGATCATAAGATCCTAGAGTATACATTAACAAATAAATGGTTTAATATGAAAAAGTGAAGATGGTTAGAGCTGATTAAGGACTATGATATATCAATCCACTACTATCCTAGGAAAGAAAATAAAGTGCAAGATTCTCTAAGTAGAAAGGATCCAAAATTTTTATCATTGATGATAATTGAGAAGAATATGATCTTATTAGACTAGAAAATGATGGACAAGGGAATCATAAAGGAATGAACATTATCAATCCTTTCATAAATGATTTCTCATCCATCACTACGAGAGAAGATAAATAATGCTCAAAGATATGATGTGTAAATTTATAAGAAGGTGGAATCTATAAAAAAAAGGGAAATCCTTAGAGTTAAAAATGAATGAATATGGAGTATTAAGATTTGGGTCACAACTATGTATACCATCAAATCATGAGTTAAAGAAGGGGTTATGTGATGAATCATATACCTTGACTTTTACATCCATCTAGGGAGCACAAAGATGTATCTTTATCTCCAAGAGAACTAATGTTGGGACAATATGAAGAAGGAGATCTCAAAATTTCCATCAAGGTGTCCTGTATGTCATCAAGTGAAAGATGAAAGGAAAATATCCAAGGGGATAATGAAACCATTTCCCATACATTCATGGAAATTGTAAAACATAACCATGGACTTCTTCCCCGATCTTCTGAATACATCTAGAGGAAATAATTATATATGGGTTGTGGTGGATTGTATCACATAGACTGATCACTTCATTGAAATTCTATAATACTTCTCACTGAATCAACTTACAACGAAATACATCTGAGAAGTGGTGAGGTCACATGGAACACCACTATTGATTATATCTGATTGAAGCCTAATATTTATGTCCATGTTCTGGAAGAGTCTCCATCATGATCAAAATACTATGCTAAACTTCAGCACAACTTATCACCCTCAAACTGATGTTCATTATGATCATTCTATATAGACACCTGAGGACACATTGAGAGCATTCTCAATGGTCTTCAAAGGAGGATGGTATCAAAGTAATCCTCAAGATGAGTTCTCATACAATAACAGTTTCAACTTAAACATCCAAATCCCCATATGAATCCTTTTATGGGAAGAGGTGTATAATGCCTACATTCTAGGATAAATTTCATGAATGTAAATTTTTGGGTGTTGAAATGATTAAGGAATTGGTTGCAAATTTCAAGACCATTCATTAGAACATTAGGGATACTCAAATTAAAAATAGAATTTATGTTGACAATAATCTAAGAGACCTAGATTTTCAGGTTAGAGATATGGTATTCCTCTGTGTATCTCCATGGAAGAAATTCATGATATTTGGGAATAAGGGAAAGCATATTCTAAGACACATAATTCCATTTGAGATCCTTAATCACGTCATAGTAGTGGCCTATTGACTAGAACTTCCACCTAACATATCTCAATTACATGATTTTTTTCACGTATCCCTCTTAAGAATGTACAAACTATAACCCTCACATGTTATAAATCTAGTGGTGGTACCTTTAGATAATTATCTTTCATATAAAGGGATACCAGTGAAGATCTTAGATCATAGAGACAAAGTTATATGAAATAAAAGAATGTTCCAAGTCAAAGATCTATAGTGAAATAAAAAGTTTGATGAAGGGATTTGTGAACTATAGGAGGTGATGATATAGAAATATTCTCATCTATTTTTTAGTATGAAATGAAAATTTCAGGGGAGAAATTTCAAAAGGTGGGAATGTTGTAATGAAACCAACTTCTATAACTAAAATTCTCATTATGTGTGAATTAAATGAATCTTTATGGTTATAGAAAATACATTCACTTCCTGGGTTTATTAATATCATATTGAATTTAAAATATCATTGATAATCATAATTATTGCTAATATATCCATTGAAATCCGATCACATGTTTCGTATAAATATAGGGTTATGATAAATCCAATTGATATAGGAAAAAGAATTAATGGCCTTAAATAGCAAGATCTTACCAAATGAAACCTATTTATCATCGCTTTAAATGGATATAAGATCACTATGTTCTATCCTTGACCAATACCAATACAATATCCAATAACCAAATCACAAGAAAACGTACTTACCAGATAAGTTAAATCTCATTGAGATGATGAACCAAAGTATGTGCGCCAAATCACCTGATGAAAATATCACCAGTTCACACCTTACTCAAAAGGAAATTTCTAGTGTAATAAATGGATATTTATCAAGACCCTAATAATATAATTATTTACATTTTATTTTTAATATAATAACAGTTATATTTACTTCTTATTTTTGTTACATTATAATTGATTTTTATTTTGATACGATAAAAAAAATTGTATTTTTGGGTAATATGCAATTTAAATTATGAAAATAATTTTATTGAATTAGTTGTTTTCATTAAATAAACTATATTTTAATAAAACAACACAATTAAATAATATTTAATCAATATAAATTAAAATTTAATTTTTATGAAGTCAGATGTAATTCTTATAAGGGTTCAAAAACTGTTATTATCAAAAAACCGAACATTTAATAATAAATGTCGATTATTAGAAAATAAAAAATTCACATATTTAGAAAATAATTTTGAGAAAATAATTTTTATTTTTGGAATCATCAATTCAAAATTTTCAAAAAGGTATTTTTTCACAATTTTCTAAGATGAATGAATTTTGACATAAAAATTTAATATGGTGTGTATTATGAAATCATAATGTCCCAAAGGTTATGTAATAAATTCTACATATGTTATAAAAAACCAAATATATGTTTCCCATTTAATATAGTTTGATTTTTAGTTTATTGTTTTAAATTTTATAAAGCCTTTATGAATCCTCTAAAACATATATTATATTTTATGGGTTTAAAATTAATTCTTTGTTAACATGACTCACTTCCACATAAAAAATGTAATATTTTTTTAAGTTATACCTTTTAATTATATAATAATGAATACCAATTATTTTTGGAAGAAACCATAGTAAATATTCATGGTATGGGTCATGGTTTTGATTACATTATTATAGAGAGTCCAAAACCAATATTTGACAAATAATAAATATCTTCCCTATCTTTTCCTATATAAATCCAAAAAATATCCCATTAATCTTCATTAAAAAACATTATAACACATTATTAATATTACCTCTATACTCTAGAGTCCTCCCAAGTTTCACCCAATATCTCAATAATCTCCTCCCAAGATTTTGGAATCACCCACTCAATGTAAGGGATCCTTTCCTTCACCTCCTTAACTAATCATCTTCATAATTTTATACCCTTTATTTAAAATACCTAATTTTTGGATATATTTTTTTCACATTCCTATTAAATTACATTAGATTTAAAAATTATGATATATCCCTTTATCTCTCATTAAAACATTTTATGAATCTTTATGTATTGTCTTTATGCTACTAAAATTTCACTATTATTTTTCCATGCCAAATATTCTTATTCTGAATACCATAAATATTTACATTCAAGGGTATTCAAATAGATATACATATACATAATTTATTATGTAATTCCATGTATTTAACCAACAATCATTAATAATGGGATTAAATTTGTTGAAATATATTCTTATGTTATATGATCTATGTGGCACAATTATGAATGTACATGATACAATTATGATGGGTTTTCCTATATAGCACTCTAATACATTGGGTAATGTTTTAGTCTCATTATATTCCATGTATGTTGAATGGGAGGTTATCCTTAGAACATTATGTAATGATGTCTTGATAATTAACCTTGACTTTTACTTATGATGTCTTGTTTAAAGTTGTTTCCACATTTCCATGTTACCTTTATGTTATTATGATAAATCATGCCTCATTGTTTATGTTTATGATTATCACCCCTTTTATGTCCCATTGAAATTCTTATTATTTAAAATGTAATAATTTCCTTATGTTATTCCTTGTTTATTCCCTTATTGGGGTTTATATCTCACCTCTTTCTTATATATGTCCCCAGGTTATCCTATGTAGTTTTATGAATGATGGAAATTAAGGGCATGTTAAAGAAGTTTTAAATAATGTTTATGTACCGATTTGTGTTATGTTATTGTGTAATGTACCAAATTACCCAAATAGAGTATACCTCTCAATATTTTGGGTTGTAATATGTGTGTTCTTATGTAATAAATCATGAATTAATGTGTAATAAAGGAAAGGGTTTTCAAGTTCTATTACCTCCTATATATGAAACATAACTATATCAATAACTTATTTTATAACCTTATTCATATACATAATATTTTATAAATTCCATTTATAATTATTCTTCACAGGTATATTTGTAATTTATTATTATTTTCAATATCAGGTGTGAGTAATCATGATTGTGTTAAACTGGTTTCGGAATAGAGATATTATTCTACATTTTTCTAAAAAATTTCTTCATTCCTATATAATATAAGGTAATATAAATGATATTTTATAACATTTTCATAAACTTATAATTTTATTCTATGAGAGTTTTAATTATAGTTCTTATAAATGAAATTGGAAATTTTTAATAAATGAATGGTGCTATCTTAATTAAGGTGTTTAATATTAATGTTACCATTACAGAAAAAAAAGAAAATCATTATTTACTTATTTATAACATATATCATTCTTAATTATGTTCTCATATTCATCCTAGTCATTATTTTAATACATAGTTCAGGTAGTTTGTGACAATGACTTAAACATGATGATCCAATAATTAATAGATGATTATGATTTCGAAAGTGGTTTATTTTGGAATAATTTTATTATTTGATAATAATTATGATATTATTTAGATAAATAAGAAATAAATTATATGGAAACAAGATATTTTACTTTTTGGGGCTGTTATGTAGTGTCCTCATCCTAGTTGTCCCTCATGTGATCGATATGAGTAGTTACATGATCTCAAGTGTGCCTCACTATACACCAGAGGCTACCTACTAATAATGGGGGTGTATGGGATATAGTGGAGAGAAAATAAAATCTAAAATTGTGTTTCAATATCAATATAAATATTAAAAACAATAATAATATATAACATCAAAAATAGATAATAGAAAAAAATAAATCAATCTAAAAAATTAAACCATGTCATATCATACTGAATGTGAACTAAATTTCATGCTAAAGTCATAGAAGAAATAAATAAAAATAAAATCCAAAATAATTACTCCAAAATAATCCTAGTCTTGAACCCCATGCTCAATACCATATTCAAGCCCCAATCTAAGACTAACTGAGTAAATAATCAAGAATAGGTCCCATTACCCTTGTCTAGTCCTGCATCAATGAAATCTTCCTGGTACCAATGACGCCTAAATAGGTTGTGACTTCAAATTAGTAGGTAGAAACCCATGATGTCAAAATTATACATTCTAAATATATATTGCATGTAAAATTATGATTAACATGGGAATTAATTCATAAATTAATGAAAAAATCATATAAATGGTTGAACCTCAAGCTCTAGGTTGACACTTGGGATCAGCCAAACCTACTTCCGCATGATGCTAGATATATATATCAATTGGTAGATTATCCTACCTAGGATATATCACCCATGTTTGTTGTAGATTCTCATATTAATGATGAATCACCTAAACTATGAATCAAGAACCATTGTTTCTTTCAATTTCTAAATCAATTAACCATGGATCTCGCACTTGGAAATCAAATATAGATATGCATATTTACATCAGGAATCATGTAACCATGCATGTTTCCCTTAGGTGTTGTATACCCATGCATACATCCCTCTGGTAGTATGTTATATACATCTAGACATCAAGTGGTGTATACCCATGTATATATCCCTCAATCTATATTTATCATTAATCTATCCCTCATGGGGTATATAACCAGGCATCCATCCCTCTGGTGGTATGAAACCATGCATCTATCCCCCAAGTGGTATGTAACCATGCACCCTTAGGCTTTAAATTTCCCTGAATTTATTTTTCAGGAAGTACCTTATCATATATCTAGACCTCAGGTAGTACATAAACATGAACCTAGCCCTTAGGCATCAAACTAAATCAACATTCATGACATGAAAATATACAAATAAATACATGTATAATACCAAACACCAAATAGACCAAACATGTTTTCAGAATCCATATTGGTCAATTTATTAAATAACCAATTATCATGCTATTTTTTCTACTTACCATTTTATGCCAAAAACCAAAAACCACCCACATACTATTTCATACCAAGTTACCAATTGTCACCATAATTTAAATTATTCCATTCCAATTATCAATTAATATTAATTACCATCACACAAGTCATAGTATCCATATTTAATTATGGATTTTAACCCATTCTAATTACAATCCAATTTACCACTTTTAATCCATGTAATTCATTCTCAATCCAATTATCATAATTACCATGTTATGCCAATTACATGTCAAGACAATTCGCATTGTTAAGTCATGTGATTATTTATCTATCCAAATACATAAATTCACATATTAATACAAATCACAATTTAAGTCACTCCAGAAATAATTCCCAACGTAACTAAGGGATTTCGGTTCACACATTCCATCTTCCAACCCTAAGGATTGAACAAATATCTGCTGGTTGTAAGTACCATTCTCAATGCTAACGAACCCAATGGGTTCCGAAGGAGGTCTAAGTATTTGGTTTCATTAATTTTCTAGGGTACCAATTAGGTTAATTTGCAGGCATAGTGTTCCAGTGTGATCACACCCATTCACATACTAAAGAAAAAAAATAGACTTTAGGGATTTATATTAGATCACCAACCTCAAAAATTCCCAACCCAAAGAAAATCATCAATAACCAAGGTAGAATTAGGTTCCTCCCCCCCCCCAATGAAAACCACAAAAAATCTATTAGCATAAGTCATCAATCCTTAATCTAGGTATGTAAGTCCAATCCAATGTTTTTCACAAGGGAAAATTAGAAAACAAGAAGGAGAAGAATAATCAAGAGGTTTACTTCAATTTATAGGTCTAATACATGAATATACAATGAAATATACCTTAGTTTAGAACATAACATAAAAAATCTTCTAAGGTAGGGATGGAGTTTGAGAGAGACATGAGTGTGGATAGGAAGAATCACATGGATCAAGTATCAAATAAAATTTTCTGAAACAACCTCATTCATGATGTGAATCAGGGTTTCATATATTGATTATTATATTTTTCATATACACCAAAAAATAAGCCACCTCAGTTTAAAATCCCAAAAACCAATTCAATTCATGAATGGAATCACATGTTGTGAACCGATTCTACCCAAAAAACTTTTCATCCCTTAATGAAATTCATGGAATCTTCCCAGAACCAATCACATCATAAATATAAATTCATGGAGAGAATTATTTATTTTATCCAAATTTCATTTTCCCCATATCTCTTACCATTTTAACACCTCTAATAATTCATCTTAGTTGGGAATATGGTCTCATTTACAAAATTAAATTTGTTAAACCAAATCATAAAGGGAACACAAAAGGGTAGAAGACGAGATCTTTCAACCTTCCTACAATATAACAGCTCATCCCAAAGCTTCTCTAATACATCACTATGGGGTATTAGTGAAAAAATCATTCCATTTCACCCATATATTCGACTCCCTCTATCAGGTCTCTAATTTAACTCAATAATTCTACCACTGTACTCAAACTAGAGACATAGTATTACCTCAAAGATTATTCTCAATATAGATAAGATTCCTTTAAATGGATTCTTTGTAATCAATATCAACATCATAAACATCTATCACGTGAGAAGGGTGGGGTGAATCTTTGATGATATGACACATAAAACATGTCATGCATGACACTGATGTGTTATGGAAGAGCTAATCAGTACACCATTGGACTGATTCTCACCGTTATCTCGAACATCCTGAAAAACCTAGGAACCAAATTTCTCTACTTATTTATATGGTGTTTCCCAACCTAGGTGAAACCCATAGAAAAAACCCAACAACCAAACTCACACTTCAGAGTTCATCTATGATGGTTTTTGTTTTATTTCTTCCATATCTACACAATCACCTACCAAATATCTAATTATCTGAACATACATAGACATCTCCATCCTATTACTAGGTCAAATGGGAACTAACTCACCTACCACTAACCAACATAGAGGTGAACGACTTGAATTTTTATACAAGGCCTCTAAAGGATCCATTAATATCAATTCCAAAAAAAATAATTATTATAAGAAAGTTCCATGACTTCTAGATTATGCTACCAAGAGCCACAAATATCCAAAACATAGGATCACAACTTGTCCTCTTGAATCTGAAACATCAGTTCATATTTCTTGTTGTCTGAGGAGGGTAGGTTATACTCAGAAGAACCTATGATCATAATTCATTTTAATCTCCTTTTAAGACCATTATGTGAAATGGGGATCTTGATTGGAAATGATACTCCTCATTATATAGTGTATCCAAACTATCTCCCATACATATAGATTACCAATATCATTAATGGTAAAGGTCTCCCTATTAAAAAATAAGTGGTATACCTTCATTAGTCAATTCACAATACCTATAATTCATCATTCTTTTGAGGTATCCTAGGTATTCCTATCTCAATTTCTATAGTGAAATCATCCCACTTACATTCTAGAATAAAAAAATGATATCACAAACCAGAAGGCCTCTAATTCTAATCCTTCATCTGCTGATAGGAGAAACATCATGAAAACAATCCCTCAATATAATTCATTATCCCTAGCCAATATTACCTCTTATAGAGATCATGATACATATTCATTAAACCATGATGTACCAACCATTTAAAATAATGAAATTCCCTCATCATATCCTTATATAATGTGGTGGGAACCTAGATACGACCATGGAAAAGAAGATTATCATCGGTTCTAGGAGACCATCCAAATATTGGATCTCCACCAAATAAATTATCCATTTGGTCAAGTCCCTCAAGATTAGATAACATCCCTCTATTGATATGGTGTAGGATCATATGAATAACATAAGTTAAATTCATATTCACTCACCCCCAAGATTCCAAAACATCCCAACATTCATTATGAGATTCCAAAAATTCCTTTATCTGTGTCTTCCGACATAAGGAATTGGAAACAATGTTTACTTTACTTGGAGTGTAGGCTAACTCAAATTCAAAATAATATAGATACTCAACCAAAATCCTCTAATGAGGGTTTAGGTCCCACTTCAAAAATATGGACTTGAGGCTCTTGTGGTCTATGTATACCACAACCCTATCACAAAAAAGATAGTTCCACATGCATCTTATGTTAGGTTCTAGGGCCCGCAGCGGAAGCCAGTGGGATGGGGATTTTAAAAATTTTGTCGGTGGATCAATGGTACTTGTTGAAGCTGATGATCTGAGCCCCAGAGAGGTCTGAGTATCTCGTGTAAATTGTTAAGATCAAAAAATAAAAATTAAAATGTACCCATTTAAAATCTGAAGCTGCAGTCGACTGTAACTAGTCGATGGGGATCATTTCTTGAAGGATGCAAAGCAGGAACCCACTAGATCATCAACACATGTTTCAAAATCTAGCAGGAACGTTGATCATCAAATTCTTGGTGCTAGCACGGGGATCCAAAAGTTCTTTTTATGTCTTGACGATCACCACATCGAGATGACTTCGCTGCTAAAGATAGATCTTGATCCAATATTCTTGGATCTGGAGCTTCTCTCTCTAGAGAGTGGGAGGAGAGAGTGGCTATGGAATTCACTCCATGGAATGAATGAATAATGAAATTGAACAATATAAGAGAGATCATCCTCTTATATTTATAGTTACATTGATAAATACCCGATAGGGTTCCAGGACCTCATTTATTTCAACATCAACTAAATAAATAATTTTAACGAAATAAACTCTTCCAATATTATTTATTATTTTATCCGATACCTGTAATATATATATATATATATATATATAATACTACATGATAAAACTGAATCATTTAACTTGACTCTCTATCCCGCTTAATATTAAACAACCCTAAATATTAAAATAATATTCGTTCAATTAATATTTTCTCGTATTTACTAAAATTGTAAATACATTAAATAAATTCAATCCCAAATATTCATAACATGAATAATAATTAATTAATTTAATTCTTTTGGTGATCGATAACTTGTAAAATACTCAAACACCATGGCATGGCCCACGATGTCCATATACCTATTCAATTGAATAAGGAGGATTATTGAATGCACTATTGTGTGTGACCATCTAGGAACGTATCATGATAGTAGTGAATAAAATCCACAGAGCAAGAGTGGATTCTAGCAACCCATCATGGACCCTAAAGGGATAAGGATAGTTATAGCAATGACTACCATCCTACGAACACTGACTGTGTACTATAATATCTTTTTCATTAAATATCTCATAAAGAAGGATTCACACTTGTTTCATCATCCGTTCTTGTTTTATTATTTCTTGATCTATCTAGATGGATTTTGCTTTATGCTTCTTTGGCCAAATACTTATAGAGGCAACACCATCCTGATCAACCAGGCCTGAGATATACAACTTCCTAAACTTGGAATTGACAAATCCTTTCTTGACCATTCAGCCAATGTCATACCACCAACGTCGCACCCAACACAAACTACCTCTCCACAAATTCATTTCCATTGTTTTCATTGTGCATCAATGTAGGTAATCAAATGGAACACAGTGGTAATAATCTCAATCCAGGAGACCAATAAAAATTTCTATAGATAGGAACAACCAATAACACCAAAAACATATGGTGTTCTTATTGGTGGGTCTATCCTCATGATCTCACTACTAGAGATCACCAAGTGAGAACTTCATGAGAAGAAGTATCAATTATTATTATCCCCCAACACCTGATAGTCAAACGTCTACTGTGTCCAGTCAGTAAAATGTATCTAGACTATAGAACATATATTTAAGATTGATATCATATTATCTCAAGGTTCTCATTATATCCTAGGATCTGCTATAAACTTTCGATATAACAATTAATCTGTGGACATTAATATTATAATAGTGGATGCAGAAAAGTATACACTATAATGTTATGATTACATCATACATAAATAACAATATACACAATATGGAAATCAAAAGTAATAGTTAGTTGGGACGAGGGCACCCACTATTTCAACACTCCCACTTGCACTAGAGACAACTTTCCAACCAGACTTATTAGATACTCACATGATAAAGATCATTCTTCTACTGAGTTATGGATTTATCTTCAGGGCCTTCCACATTTTCCCTTCGTGTCATATCTACTGTATGCGACCTCATCTATTTGACTAAAGAGTTCTTAAGAGATGGTGTCCCCGGGTAACTTTTATCCATTGTCATAACATGAAAACATGGCTAGTAATAATATCATAATTTAAATTGTGAAAATACTTTTCTCAGTAGGTGTGATTCCAAGAACTGGAACAAATCGTTTAGAATGATTAATGATTCTTAGCTACCTAAGAAGCTACAATGTGCTCAGTATTTGTAGGTATGGCTACCACTAGCTCTTATGAGCTTGACTCACACATCGCCTTTCTTAACTGTGATAATAAATCAAATGGATTTAATTATTACTTGTATATATCCATCCCTAAAAATTATACCTTATTCTCCAAATAACAGGTACATATCATTTTTACTTGATGAAGTACAAGATGACAGTTCTGACTGCATCACTTTCAAGGCTCCTCGATATAATTTATATCTTCCTACAATAAAGTATATTCTGGCACTATCATTTATTGTACATAACATGGAATATGTGATTGATCCACCTCTGAAGCATATGGAACTCAACTCATAATTTTAATATCTTCAAATGTTCCAAACATGTCTACCAAAAGAGATTAATCCACGTGACATTAATGACAATTCTGAACTTGAATTCTTCTAACTTGTATTTTTAATACAATTTCACTTTATGTACTATTGACTTGGTCCAAGAAATATTTAGATCTATTTCGATAGATCCAGTTCCCTAGAACTTAGGTTTCTAATTTAAGTCAATCACTAGAGAATTACTTTTAACTTGGTCTTATCTAACTGTAAGGCCAATATCTGTTTTCAATATGTTTTCGAACATATTTCTCTTGGAAAACATTGGTGCTCTCACTAACCTTTGGAAGACACAAGGACAAGATTCATTTATAATGAATTACCTAAGATCTTATTGCTATCATTAATCTGGAATTGGATTTTTGTATCTTGAGACATTCATTAGAATTTGATGGTGTCATCATCCCTTTCTGTTTGCGTCGTATAGACACCATCCATGAAAGATGATCTCGACATCCAATGAACAATACAGTGATCTTAGAAGTTTTGCAATGACAAGTAAAATTCTAATGAATTAAGTCGTACCACCTTGGTATAGCCAATCGATCCTTATTGGTACCATGCTTGTACCATCCATGTATCTTCTCATTTGAATACACACCACATTATTCAATTTATAAACACCTTTGCAATTGGATACATTGAATTCATTATTTAATTTTAGTTGATCTTGTCAATGTTATATCATTTCCATATACTGATTAGTTGTAGTGTTTATTATTTTCAATGGTTAATTTATCACCATCTATGGTGAATATAAAACCATCACCATGGTTTCATCCTTCCTACACAGTACGTGTCACTAGAACATGAATATTCCACATGCACTTGTGGAACTTGTTCCTATGCCAACCATTTGTGCATCTCAAGCATTGACTAAGTCCAAGTCAATTCAGCTCCCATTTTCTCTAATAGAGATATGTACCATTATATAGTAATGTAGTCTAATGCTTGACTGCATCTTTTCTTTCATAGGGATTTATGTAATATCCTAAGAAACTATTAGGATAATTACTTAGATGAACCATTGGTTTAGCTTGATGCATGTTTGTTTATATCATAACAAACTTTTTGCATCCTAGCACACGATCTATGACATAATGGGGTTTCATCATAAAATTACTCATATGATATCCATTTTTTTGGCTTATTGTTTATGGGTTTACACCATTATTTGCAAATCACATCTTGCAACATAACAGATTTTTCAGCAAGTTGCAACATTGATACAACTCACATCAAAACTATGATTTATAATATATACGTTTAGGAATTTCTCCAAGCTACATTTTGGTTATTGATGTTAATATGTATGACTCATCATTGATCCTCCTTATGAACATCAATACTGTGATGTAGATAAGTTAACACATGTTTAAGAATTACTCCATGCTATATTATCATCATCAATGATTTTTTTGTCAAGATATTCTTCGGTATGCTGATCTGAAGCAACTAATATCTTCTGAACAAACTTATACTTCACTATTACATTCCTTAATGGAATATTATAAATTATATTTACCTGTAGGTTTCCTTTGGATAGTTCATACTCTCTTGTTGAACTACCCTCAGATGCTTTGTGGCATACCTTTATTTCTAAAAGTTTCTTTTTCTAAACTAAATATGTCAATAATACCTATGTTTTTTAGTTTTTCTGAGCCTAAATACCATACATGGTATTTACTTGACATCTAATTTTAGTTTTACTTGATAGAGAGTCATATTTCCACAATAGGTTAGGTCTTACATTTTATATTCATCATGTATTTCCTTTGATTCAAGTAGTAGTGAACTATTTTTTGAGTATGTTACCACAAACCACATCCATTTCATAACATGGAATAATGTACCATTATGACCAAAATGGGAAAAGAGATAAATGTTTTGGTTATACTCAACAACTTGTTCAATTTGAATCAATCACCTGGTAATGAAAAGTAATGTGTTTCTCACTACTAAATTAGGAATAACCATTTCTCAGCTGTTGGGAGAAGACACTTTAATTCATATAATGTTCCTATTCTTACTTGGTTACTGTACTTAAATAAACATATGTTATTGGCATATTGTATTCAATACCCAAGAAGTATATTAGAAACATTAATTTTATTTGATGAATATTAACTGAACATGAAGCGGGTACTTGCTTCTTGTATTTCAATATATTTCATTTTTTTAGTTCCCCAAATTTATTTCATTATGTGAGGTAAATAACCTCTTCTTAAGTAACCAAACACTTTCTTTGAAGTAAATGATGAAGGGGCTTTTAATGTAACTTTCCATTGGCCTTTTCGCCTGGTCATTCAATATATTCTCCATAAAAACAAATGTTTGTGCTACCTTTACTATTCCTATTTCTAGGAAAGTTTTACCTTAAAGGTAACAAAAAAAAACATGCCCTATACCGTTCATTTTCATCGTTAAATGAAACTAGAGTAATTTGGTGTTAAAGTTATAAGAATAGGATGACATTAAAAATTGTGACCTTTCTTTCACTTTACAGAAACTGGGTGCAATCATCACATTCAAATCTTTCTTCACTTTCTCCTTAGAAACTTCTTGGAGATGATACTACATGTAACATCATCCTTGTTATGATGTGGTGACCGCAACTAAAATCAGAAGTTGATGATACCATTACAAAAAAACCATCATATTCTTAATTCATGAGTCTCCTGCAAGCATTTACACCCTCTCTTGTTGAGGTGGATTAACATGTTGGGAAACAAGCACCTTGAATATCCATTATAGTAGTAATTTGTGAAAGTGCCTATACTACATTTGGAATTTCATGGTTGTTTGGAAATTAAATTAGTCTGATGTTTATCATCATTTTATTGTGGTATTGCTTTCCATTTTTTAAAAATAAACTTTAGCATATTAGTACCTTTTATGTTCATTAACAAATGTGACATTACTAGTTAATTTAATCATTAAATTTCTCCAACTATTTTTTTAAAATTCAATGAACCCTCCGTACTAGAATCAGAATACTCTTGAGTATTCTAGTTGAAAGGATCCCTGAACCTCCCTCGTAGTCTACAACCTATGGAAACGCCACTACTGGGAGGGTCTAGGGTAAGCTTTTGGCTGGAAAATTGAATTAACTCACGGTTCCTTGATCTGTTGAGTGAAGCCCAGCTTAAAAAACCATTATTTATTTACTCAACTTCTGTCTATAAAATTACAACTATCTAGTTATGGCTATTTCATTACTGATATTTTGGTTAAGTCAACCCACCACCCTAATAAGAACACCACGGTAGTAAGAGGCACCCTCAGCTATGGCATGATTGGATCCTCAAACTCATGGTTTTCTTCAAACATGAATGATGGAAGGATGTTGTGACTTAATATTTTTTTGAGGGTTTTTAGGTTTATATCGACGATTGTGATCCATTTCTATTAAAAAAATTTGTCTATGTTTCCGTCCTCACAACTAAAATTTAATTGAAAATCATACGCCACTTATTTTTACATTTTATTATCTATTATTTTATTTATTTTACTACTATTATAAAAATTCATAAAATAATAAATTAATGCATAAAGGTAAACCACTACCTTACTGGTCTTGAGCATCTAAATGACCTAAGGGAAGTGTACCTGAGTCGAATGCTTGACTCTTGTTGCAGCTTTCCCTATCATTTATGCTTGCTTGTCTTCTAGATTATAACCACGCCTTGGCGGGGTCAACTTCACGTCTTGGAGTACTGCCTCATCTAGGAAGAATCCACGTTTCGTCTTGCATCATCTTGGACAGTGTGTACTGCCTCATCTTGGTGGGATTCTTGTCTTTCATTATCTCCATCCGAATTAAAAAAGACTTACGTGCAGGCGAGGGGAACATGGGTAAAAATGTACATTAGGTAAATTGGGCACACAGGCCCCTATACATTTCCACCGAAAATAAAGATGATGTGAAGACCATCAAATAATTAATTACAAGGATCACACATAGTAAAATAATTAATTAATTAAATAAATAAATGTAGGGAAACATACAAGGGTTGATGCTCAAGACCAGAATGCAGGTATAATATGGGGGATAAAATTAAAATTCATTAAATATGTACGAATATTTTTTAAATTAAATTAAATGAATTAATAAATTCCAATAATTTAATTAATTATCAGCCCGCTAATTAATTTAATTTTTAATTCCAAAATGAAATTAATTAATTAATTTAATTTCATTACAAAATTATATTAATTTATACCCCAGGTATTAAATTAATTAACCAAAATTAATTTTAATTAATTTAATTTAGATAGTAAAAATAAATTAAATAAATTATTTTATTTTGATTAATTTAAGTGATTGGTCTCCAAAATATTATTGCTTGTCTTGTGCGGGTCAGGACAAACCCGCGCAGGACCCTAGTAGGCTGTACAAGTGCCAAAATGGGCCGAACCAATCTTCCCAAACCCGTTTCGGGTTGGCCCGGTCTTCCTGGACTGTGTTAGGGCCAAATTTTGTCTGCGGAAATACTTACAGACAAAATTAATACCTCTTGGGTCTTGACTGAGGGAGACGGTGAGGCGTGGAGCTCATGCGCCAGAGCCAAAGGTGGTGCCCGACTGAATTATTCTGACATTGAGTGTGGAGGAGCTCAACAATCAAGGGTGATGGCTGGATGGTGCGGCAGCGGCCACTGCTCTCCAGTAAAAGGGAGGCCGAAGGCGCGCATTCTATACAAAGGAGCAGCTGGTCAGCCGCGATCTGACAGTGGCCTTGTTTCAGAAGCCGGTGAATGTAGGATGCAGTAAGGGAGGTGGAATGGAGCAGGGTTCACGGGTGGTCGGGCCTCCTACTGGTCGGGTGGTCGCGCGGCGGCAGGGGAAGGCTGCATGTGGGACTCCAATGCCTGGACAGGGGCGAGATGGGGAGCCAATGTGTGTGTCGCAGAGGAACCGGGATAGCGGCTGGGTGCAGTGTTCAGGCCACTGTAGGGGACGACGCCTTGAGATGATCGGGGTTCTAAATGCGGAGTGGGGCTGGAGTGGGGTGGAACTAGTAGGCAAGTAGGGCCAAGAGACAATGGAGCCTCAGGGCGTCAGCTTGGAGGTAGGTCGCCATAGTAGTCTGATGGCTGGCCTTATGCTGGACCGCGTGCCTGACGCGCCTGGCGTCCAGTAAGCTAGTGGAGGGGGTCTGCATGGACCCCTATTTTCCCTCCTTTTTTATGGATTTTCTTTTCCACACCCCCCCCCCCCCCACTTTGTTTTTTTTGTTTCAGACTTCTTTGGAAGTCTTCCTCCCCTACCCCCTTTTTTTAAAAGATTCATGGTCTCCTCCCCTGTTATTTTTTCGCAAAAAAAATCTAAAAGCTACCCCATATCCTTTTATTATAATTATAATAAAAAAATTATTATTAAGAAATAATAATTTATTATTATATTATTATAATAATAATAAAATAAATATTATTATAAATATAAAATTATTATGAAAATTACGAAATTGTAAAATTTACAATTGTCCTAATTAAATTTATTTTAGCTGAACCGATTGAAAGTTAATATGTTCAGCTGGATGAAATACAATATAGAACCCAAGATCAACCCACATATTCAATCCAATCCGAAAAATTAAACTGACCATAACATGGTCATTCGGCATCAGATCGACGTGCGATTTAAACCATTGGGACCGCCTTTGAACCATATACTTAATTTTTTGAAAATTAATTTTATTTGGATTATAAAATCTACATGATACATCTAATACCACTATTTGGTTATAAGGCCCATAACAGAATCTGTTGGACCAGGGATTCTAAAATTTTCATCGGTGGATCGACAGTACTTGTCGATGATGATGATCCGAGCTCATGAGAGGTCTAAGGAACTAGTGTAAATTGTTAATATCACAAAATAAAAATGAAAATGTACTTGTTTCAAATCTGAATAGGTGATCGACAGCAACTTGTTTATGGTGATATTCGCTTGAAGGGTCCAAATAAATAACCCTCTATTTCGTCCACACACACTTCAAAAACCAGCGGGAGCATTGATCTTCAAATTCTAGGTGCTAGCACGGAGATCTGATAGCACATTTGACATCCCGACGATCACCACATCGAGATTCCTTTGATGTTGAAGAGAGATCATGATCCAAGATTCTTGGATGGAGTACTTCTCCCTCTAGTGAGTGGAAGGAGAGAAGGGCTCTAGAATTCACTCCATGAAATGAATGAATAGTGAAATTGTACAACATAAGGGAGAGACTCATCTTATATTTATAGTGACATTCATAAATACCCGGTTGGGTTCCCCAGTCCCCGTTTACTTCAATGTCTATTGAATAAATGATTATGATGAACTAAACTGTGCCAATATTATTTATTATTTTATCAAATAATTTTAATATATATAAAATATATTACATGATAAAACCGAGTCAATTAACTCAGCTCTCTATCCCACTTAATATTAAATGAACCTTGAATACTAAAATAATATTCGTTCGATTAATATTTTCCTGTATTTACTAAACTTCTGAATACATTAAATAAATTCAATCCCAAATATTTATAACATGAATATTAATGAATTTACTTAATTCTTTTGGTGATCAATAACCCGGACAACACTCAGACACTATGGCGGGGCCCACAATGTCCATATACCGATTCAACTAAATATGGATGATTCTTGAATACACTATTGTGTGTGCCCATCTCGTCCTTTATCTTGATAGCAGTGAATAACTTCCATAAACAATGAGTGGAGTCTAGAAACCCATCATGGACCCTAAAGAGATAAGGATAGTCATAGAAACGACTGCTATCCTACAAACACTGAATGTGTACTATAATCAATTTGTCATTAAATATCTCATAAAGCAGGATGCACACTTGGGTCATTATCCTTTCATGCTTTATTATTTGTTGATCTATCTAGATGGATTTTCATTTCTGCTACTTTGGCCAAAGACTTATGAAGGCGGGACCATCCTGATCAATGAGGCCTAAGAAATACAACTTACTAAACTTGGAAGTGACAGATCATTTCTTGACCATTCATCCAATTTCATACCACCAACGAAGCACCCAACACAAACTACCTCACCACGACATCATTGCCTTGGTTTTCATCTTGCATCAAAGTACATAATAAAATGGTACGCATGGGTAATGATCTCAAGTCAGGAGACCAATACACAAGTCCATAGATAGGAAAAACCAATGACACCCAAAACATCTGGTGTTCCTATTGGCAGGTCTGTCCTCATGATCTCACTACTAGAGATCACCAAATCTGAACTTCATGATAAAAATTTTCAATTTTTTTGAGCCCCCAACACCTGACAGTGAAACATATACTGTTTCCAGTTGGTAAAATGTATCTAGACTATAGATTATATATTTAATATTAATTTCATAGTATCTCGAGGTTCTCATTATAGCCTGAGATCTGTTATAACCTTTCGATACAACAATTAATCTTTGGACATTACCTTTATAATAGTGGATGCAGAAAATTATACAATATAATTATAAGATTACATCATGCATCACTAACTCTATACACGATATGGAAGTCAAAAGTACTATATAGTTGGGTCTAGTGAACCCACTATTTCAACACTCCCCCTTGCACTAGAGCCAAAATTCTAACCTAACTTGTTATCTACTCACATAATAAAGATCTTGCCTATGTTGAGTTAGGGATTTAACTTCTGGGCCTTGCACATTTTCACCATGTGGAATATCTATTGTATGCGACCTCATCTCTTTGAGTAAAAACTTCTCAAGGGATGGTGTCCCCGAGTAACTTTTGTCCATATTCATAACTTGAAATCTTGGCTAGTAAGAATATCATAATTTGCATTATGAAAATAATTTTCTCACTAAGTGAGATCCAATAACTGGAACAAATCGTTGAGATTGATTAGTACTTCTTAGCTGCCTTAGAAGCTGTAAAGTACTCAGTATTTATAGGTATGGATACCACTAGATCTTATAAGCTTGACTCGCTCATTGCCTTTTCCTAACTATGATACTAGATCAAATTGATCTAAGGATTTCTAGTTTGTATCCCACTATAACTAGTGTACCTTCTTCTCCATATACTAGGTACATATCATTTGTACTTGAAGAAGTACAAGATGATATTCTTGACTACATAACCTGTAGTGCTCCTTGATATAATTGATATCTTCCTACAATAAAGTATATTCATGAAGTATCGATTATTGTACATAACATGGCATATGTTATTGATCCACCACTGATGCATTTGGTACCCAACTCACAATTTTAATCTCTTCCCATGTTTCAAAAATGTTTACCAGAAGAGATTAATCCACGTGACATTGACAACAATTTTGAACTTGAATTCTTCCAACTTTTATTTTTAATACAAGGTCACTTTATGTACAATTGACTTGGTCCAAGAAACTGTTAGATCTATTTTGATAAATCTAGTTCCCTTGAACTTAGGATGATACTTTAATTCAATCACCAGAGAATTACATTTAACCTGGTCTTATCTAACTTTAAAGCCAATATCTATTTTCAATATGTTTCTAAACATATTTCTCTTGGAATACTTTGGTTCTCCTGCTAACCATTGGTAGACACAAAGAAAAGATTCATTTATAATGAATCCCCTAAGACCTTGTTTCCTACTTTAATCCAGAACTAGAGTTCAGTAACTTGCAACCTTCATTGGCATTTGATGGTGTCATCACCACTTTCTGGTTGCATCGTATAGACACCATCCACCAACGATGATATCGACATCCAATAACCAATAGAATTATATTATAAGTTTAGTTATGATAAGTAAAATTCTAATGGATTTAGGCGTACCGGATTGGTATAACCAATCGAGACTTATTGGTATCAAACATGTACCATTCATGTATCTTCTAATTCGAATACCCACCACAGTATTCAATTTATAAGCCTCTTTGCAATTTGATGCATGGAATCCATTATTGAATTTTAATTGATCTTTTCAATCTTAGCTCATTTCCATATTCTGATTATTGGTAGTGTTTATTATTCTCAATGAATAATATATCACCAGCCTTTGTGAATATAAAACCATAACCATGGTTTTATCCTTCATACGTAGTATGTGTCACTAAAACATGCATATTCCACATGCACTTGTGGAACTTGTTCCTATTCCAACCATTTGTGCATCTCAAGCATTGAATAAGTCCAAGTCAATTCATCTCCCACTCTCTATAATATAGATGTGCACCCTAATATAGATGTGTAGTGTAACACATGACTATATCTTCTTTATCTTAGGGATTTATATAATATCCTAAGAAACTGTTAGGATAATTACTATACACCATGGTTTTAGATTAATGCATGTTTGTTTATCTCTTACCAAACTCTTTGCATCCTAACACATGATCTGTGACATAATAAATTTTAATAATACTATTAATTGTATGATTTCCATTGGTCATTTTGGTTAGCATATTGGTTATGGGTTTATGTCGTTATTTGTAAAGCACATCTTGAAATATAATGGATGTTTCAGCAAGTTGCAACATTGATACAACTCGCATCATAACTATGATGTATAAAATGTGCATTTAATAATTGATCCACACTATATTTTTTTAACAATTTTTATAGGTAAGACTCATCACCAATCCTATTTATGAACATTGATATGGTGATGTAGATAACTTAACATGCATTTAAGAATTACTTCACGCTACATTATCATGATTGATGAAAGTTTGGTCAAGATATTATTCAGAATGCCGATCCAAATTAACTCATATCATCCAACCAAACATATAATTCAAAATTACATTACTTAATGTAATCTTATGAAGTATATCTACCTCTAGTTTTCCTTTGGATAGTTCACACTCAATTTTTGAAATAACCTCATATGCTTTGTGGCATACCATTATTTCTAAAGGTTTCATTGTCTAAACTAACGACGTTAATAATACCAAAGGTGTTTACCAGTGCCAAGCCTTAATACTATTCTGAGTATTTACTTGACATCCACTTTTAGTATTAATTGACAATGAATCATATTTCCATAACTGGGTAGGTCTTACATTTTATATTCATCCAGTAGTGCCTTTGATTCAAGTAGCAGTGAACTAATTTTTGAGTATGTTACCAAAAACAACAACCATTCCAAAATATGGTATAATGTATCATTATGACCAAAAGGGAACCTGAGATAAATTTCATGGTTATAATCAACAAATTTTTCAATTAGAATAAATCACATGGCAATTAAAAGTTATGGGTTTCTCACCGTTGGCATAGGAATCACCCTTTCTCAACTGCGTGGAGAATACACTTTACTTCTTATAAGATTCCTATGATTACCTGGTAACTGCAAATTAAATACACATATTTATTGGAATATTGTATTAAATACCCATGAAGTATGTTAGAAACATTCATTTTATTTGATTAATATTAACTGAAAGAGAAGAGGGTACTTGCTTCTTGTATTTCAGAACATTTAATTTTTTATACATCCACAAATTTATTTCATTACGTGATGAAAACAACCTCCTATTAAGTAACCAAACATTTTCATTGAAGGAAATGACAAAGGTGCCATTGACGTAACTTTCTATAGTCCTTTCTACCTTGTCTTTCAATATATTCACTATAAGAACAAAAGGTTGTGCTACCTGTATTATTCTTATCACTTGGCGAGTTTTACCTTAAAGGAAATGAAGCACTTACTCTATACCATTTATTTGTTTCCTTAAATGAAACAAGAGTAATTGGGTGTAAATGTTATAAGAATAGGATGACATGAAAGATTGTGAACTTTCTTTCACTTTACCTAAACTGAGGGCAATCATCACATTCAAATATTACTTCACTTTCTCCACGGAAACATCTTGGAGATGAGACTACATGTAACATCATCCATATTATGATGTGGCGACCACAACTAAGATCAGACGTTGATGATAGAATTATGAAAAAACCATCATATACATAATTCATGAGTCTTCTGTAATCATTTAAACCCACTCTTGCTGAGGTGTCTTAACAGGTTGGGACACAAGCACCTTGAATTCCTATTGTGGAAGAAATGTGTGCAAGTGCCTATACTACACATGATTTTTTGTTATTGTTTGGAAATTAAAATTTTCCAATGTTTATCATTGTTTTATTGTGGTATTGGTTGCCATTTTTACAAATTAAACTTTATCATATTAGTACGTCTTATGTTGATTACCAAAAGTGACATTAATGATTAATTTAATCCTTAAATGTGGCCCACTATTTTTTTCAAATTCTATGAACCCTCTATACTAGAATCAGAATACTCTTGAGTATTATAGTGGCAAGGATCCATGAACCTCTCTCATAGTCTACAAGATATGGCTATGCTAATACTCGGAGGGTAAAATGTAGGCTTTTGGCTGGTCAACCGCATTAACTCACGGTTCCTTGATCTGTTGAGTGAAGTCCCAGCTTCAAAAATCATTACTATTTTACTCAATGCTTGCCTCTAAAATTATAACTAGCTAGCTATTGCTAATTCATTGCTATAATTTTTGTTAAGACAACCCACCACCCTAATAAGAACTCCTCGGTAGTAATAGGTACCCCCAGCTATGGAATGACCAACGCCTCGAACACTTGGTTTTGTTCAAACATGAATGATGTGAGGATATTGTGACATAATATTTTCTCTAAGGGTTGTATTGGTTTCTCTCGACGAATTTGATCCATTTCTATTAAAATTTTACATCTATGTTGTCATGCTCAAAACTGAACTTTAATTGAAAAACATATGACGCTTTTTTTCATTTTATTATATATTATTTTATGTATTTTACCGATGTTATAAAAATGAATAAAATAATAAATAATTGCATAAAGGTAAACTGCTACCTGACTGGTCTTGTGAATCTAAACAACCTAAGGGAATTGTACCTAAGTCGAATGCTTGACTCTTGATGTAGTGTTCCCTATCATGTATGTTCACTTGTCTTCTGGAGTATCACCATGTCTTGGCAGGGTCAACATCGCATCATGGGGTACCACCTCGTCTTGGCGAGATCCACATGTCGTCTTTCATCATCTTGGACAGTGTGTGCCACCTTATCTTGGATGGTTCTTCATAGTTCGTTGTCTTTGTCCAAATTACAAAATACTCACGCACAGTCGAGGGTAATATGGGTAAATATGTACATCAGGTAAATTGGGCACGCATTCCCTTATACATTTCAACCAAAAATAAATACGACGTGCAGACTGTCAAATTATTAATTATAATCGTCATAAAAAGTTAAATAATTAAATAAATAAATAATTTAATAAAAGGGAACATACACGGGTCGATGCTCAAGACCAAAATGTGGGTATAATATTTGCGATAAAATTAAAATGCATTAAATAATAACGAAGGATTATTTAATTAAATAAAATAAATTAATATATTCAAATAATTTAATTAATTATCGGTTCGCTAATAAATTTAATTTTTAATAAAAAAAATAAATTAATTATTTAATTTAATTTCATTAAAAATTTAAATTAATTTATACCCCAGGTATTAAAATAATTATCCAAAATTAATTTTAATTAATTTAATTTAGATAGTAAAATTAAATTATTTAAATTAATTTAGTTTGATTAAATAAAGTGTTCGGGCTCCAAAATATTATTACTTGGCATGTGCGGGTCGGGCCAAACCCACGAAGGACCCTAGCAGGTCGTGCAAGGGCCAAACAAGGTTGGATCGATCTGCCCAAACCCATTCTGGGTTGGGAAGGTCCACCCGAACCATTTTGGAGCCAAATTTGGTCTGCAGAAATACATTCAGACAATATTAATACCTCTTGGGTCTTGACCAAGGGCGACGGTGAGGTGTGGAGCTACTTCCCCCGATCCAAAGTTTGTGCCCGACCGAATTATTCTGACGCCGAGTGCAATAGAGCACAACAGATAAGGGCGATGGATGGCCGGTGCGGCAGCAGCCACCACTGTTTGGTGAAAGGGAGGTCGGATGTGCGCCTGTTATACCAGGGAGCTGTTGGTCAGATGAGATTCGACCATGGCCTAGTTTAGGAAGCTGAAGACTGTAGGATGCTACATGGGAGGTGGCATAGAGTCGGGTGTGTGGGAGGTCGGGCCTCTTGCTAGTCGGTAGGTTGCACAATGGAAGGGGAAGGCTACATGTTGGGATTCAGCGCCTAGAAAGGGACGCAATGGGGAGTCATTGTGCGCACCGTGGAGGAACCAGGACAATGGACAGGTGGAGTGTGCGGGCAGCCATAGGGTTGGGCACCATGAGCTAGCTAGGGTGTTGCATGTGGAGCGGGGCAGGAGTGGGGTGGCACCGGGAGGCGAGTAGGGCCAAGAGGCATAGGAGCCTCAGGGCGTTGGCTTGGAGGGAGGCCGCCGAAGTAGTCTGATGGCTGCTCTTATGATGGGTGGTGCTCCTGGAATGCCTGACATCCAATAATCCAGTAAAGGGGGTCAGTGTGGACCCCTGTTGTCCTTCATTTTTTATAGCTTCTATTTTCCACGTCCTTCCACCCCCCCCCCCCCACTTTGGTTTTTTATTTGTTTAAGAATTATTTGTAAGTCTTCCTCCCCTACTCCTTTTTTTGAAAGATTAAAGGTCTCCTCCCCTATAATTTTTCCACACACAAAAATTCTAAAAGCTATTCCCTAGCCTTTTAGTATAATAATAATTAAATTTTTATAATGAAATAATAATTTATTATTATTATATAATAATAATAATAAAATAAATATTATTATAATTATAAATTTATTATGTGAATTAATAAGTTGTAAAATTTAAAATTTTCACAATTAAATTTATTTTGGATGAACCAATTGAAACTTAATTAGTTTAAAAGGATGAAATAAAATTTAGAATCCAAGATCAAACCTAATCTTCGATCGAATCCAAAAATTTTAATAGACCATAACTTGGTCATGCAGCATCGGGTTTGAACTAATGGGACCGTCTTAAAACCATATACTTAATTTTATGAAAATTAATTTTATTTGGCTCAGAAAATCTACGTGATCCCTCTGATACCACTGTTAGGGTCTATGGACCGCTGCGGAATCTAGTGGGTCGGGGATTTTAAATTTTCATCGGCAGATCAATGATACTTGTCGACCCCAATGATCCGAGTCCAAGAGAGGTCCGAGGATCTTGCGCAAATTGTTAAGAGAACAAAATAAAAATGAAAACGTACATGTTTCAAATCCAAATCTGTGGTCCACTGCAATTAGTTGATGATGATCGTCTCTTAAAGGATCCAAAGCAAGAACCCTCTAGATAATTCAAACGCCCTTCAAAAACCATCAGGAGCATTGATCATTGAATTCGGGATCCTATCCCAGAGATTTGATGACGCTTTCGATGCCCCGATGATCACCGCATCGAGATTCCTTCGATGCTAAATAGAGATCTTGATCCAAGCTTCTTGGATCGAGAGATTCTCTCTCTAGAGAGCGGGAGGAGGGAGAAGCTCTTGAATTAACACCATGGAAGGAATGAATAGTGAAATTTCACAACATAAGGGAGAGAGCCTCCTCCTATATTTATAGTGATATTGATAAATACTTGGTTGGGTTCCTCAGCCCCCATTTATTTCAATATCCACTAAATAAATAATTTTGATGAACTAAATTTTGATAATATTATTTATTATTTTATCACATAATTGAAATATATATAAAATTTATTATCTGATAAAACCGAGTCATTTAACTCAACTCTCTATCCCGCTTAATATCAAACAAACCTTGAATATTAAAATAATATTCTTCCGATTAGTATTTTCTCAAATTTTCTAATCTTGAAAATACATTAAATAAATTAAATCCCAAATATTCATAACATTAATATTAATGAATTTATTTAATTCTTTTGGAGATCAATAGCTTGTACAACACTCAGACACCATGGCGGGGCCCATGATGTCCATATACATATTCAACTGAATAGGGAGGATTATTGAATACACTATTGTGTGTGACCATGAATGACCTTATCTTGATAGTAGTGAATAAAATCCACAGACCAAAAGTAGAGTCTAACAACCCATCATGACCCCTAAAGAGATAAGGATAGTCATAAAAATTACTACCATCTTACGAACACTAACTGTAAACTATAATCTCTTTATCATTAAATATCTCTTAAAGCATGACCCACACTTGTGTCATCATCCTGTATTTCATTATTATTTGTTGATCTATCTGAATGGATTTGCCTTTCTGCTGCTTGGGAAAAAGACTTATGAAGGAAGTACCATCCTGGTCAACTAGGCCAGATATATACAACTTAATAAACTTGGAAGTGACAAATCCTTTCTTGACCATTCAGACAATATCATACCACCATCGACACACCCAACACAAACTACCTCAACATGACTTCATTTCCATGGTTTTCATCCTGCATCAATGTATGTAATAAAATGGTACACAGTTGTAATGGTCTCAAGTAAAGAGACCCATACACATGTTTGTAGATAGAAACAACCAATGACTCCCAAACATGTGGTGTTCCTATTGGTGGGTCTATCCTCATGATCTCAGTACTCGAGATCACCAAGTGTGTACTTCATGATAAGAATTATCAAATATTATGAGCCCCCAACACCTAATAGTCAAACATATAATATGTCCAGTCAATAAAATGGATCTAAGATGTAGAACATATATTTAAGATTAATGTCATAGTATCTATAGGTTCTCATTATAGCCTGGGATATGCTATAACCTTTTGATAACACAATTAATCTTTGGGAATTACCATTATAATAGTGGATGTAGAAAATTCTGCACTATAATGGTAAGATTACATCATGCATAAATAAATGTATACGCGATATGGTAATCAAAGGTACTACATAGTTGGGTCTAAGGAACAATTATTTCAACATCGTAGGGTTTATGCCACTATAATCAACTCCATATCATGAGTAAGATAATTTTTATCCTCCATCATCAACTATTTGGAGCTATAAGAAACCACTAGATCCTACCGCATCAGAACTTCTCTAAGCCCAACTCAGGATCCATCACAGTACACAGTATATTCATTACCCTACTTAGTTAAGTTGAGGATCATTTCAAAGGTCAACCTTCTCTTTAAGACTTATAAATCCCCCTCACAATAATTTGACTAAACAAACATCACCCCTATCTTGGCCATAGAGGACATATACAATACTAGATGTGATTAGTCCTAGATAAAACCCTAGTAATAGCCATCCAGGCCTAGAAATATTTGAATCTCAAATACATTCTTGGGTCACTCCTAATATACCATGGTTGAAACCTTCTCTAGGTCTACTGACACTCTATCCTTGGAGATAATGTTACCTAAGAAATAAACTTTTTAAATCCATATGTTACAATTTGCATATATTTTTTTAAAGCTAGTGATTTTTCAATATACTTAGGATGATTTCAATATGTTAGGAATGATAATATCTAGATAGGGAGACACTAACATTTCATTGATGAAGACCACCACAAAATGTTCTAGGAATAGATGGGAGATCTAATTAATCAAGGACATGAATACCACTAGCACATTTATTGGACCAAATGAAATCACCACAAATTTATACAAGCCATATATACTATAAAAATAATGATATGTTATGTTAAATGGCCTCACCCTCAACTGGCGGTACCTTAACCTCAAGTCAAACTTAGAGAAAATCCAGCTACCTCTTAGTTGATTGAAGATATCATCAATGCATGGAAGGAAATACTAGTTATTAACCTTAATCTAGTTTACTCTTTTATAATGATCACATAAGTGTAAAGTATCTTCATTCTTCGGAGGTGGAGACCACCCAATGCGAGGTACTAGGTCATTCAAATCCCTAAGCTTCCAGATCATCCATCTTCTCTTTCAACTCTCAAATCTACATTATTTCCTCCAGTATAGTGGGATAAAAATAGTTTTAGCCCCTGACACCAACTAGATTGTAAACTTTATCTCCCACTCAGGTGGATTTTTAGATAAATCTTCAAGAAATATGCACTAAAAATTGTTATCTAATAAAGGAGAATAATTATTTTATATCCCACCATTATCCAGAATGGGGTATGCTATCAAAGCTATGATACGATCCAATCTACACTGAATTGGTCAAGCATGAATAGAATAAAGATCCAATTCTCCCTAATGTCTATAGATACCCCTTATAGAGATAGAAAAGTCATTCTCCTTTGATAAAAGTTGATATGTTCCTGGTATAAAGCTTTCCAATTCATACCCAGAATAAAATTTAAAACTTCCATTTATAGCACAAATATATTCAAAAAGAAAAAAAGCCACCAATTTCAAGAGAACGCTCTTTGAAACATATGATACCCTATGATCACACAACTAATGGTTGGTCGATGGCCCTAAAACCATCTAAAATATCCATATAAAAACCCAATACATTTGAAAATTGAGCATAAATAATGGAATGTGATACTCCTATATCAATAAAACATATAAAAGGGTAGATTATATAAGAATCATACCTTTTATGGTGGAAATTCCATCATCAAACCTGGTCAATGTAAACAACATAGAATATATCTAACTCACCCCTATCCTTTAGGAATGAGTCTAAATCCCCTAATATTCTCCCTCGAGTGAATATTTCTGCTTCTATGTTGGGGTACCATGTCCCCTACCCCAACCCAAATGTTTGATGGAACTCTTGATACTTATCCACTAAGGGGTTGTTGAGTCCCTCTCAGACTTTGGTGCTTACATGTATCCACTTCCACTGCATGAATGTTGTGTTATCCTATATAACCTATGTGGATGGCCTATCATACTACAAGAAAGACACTACACTATATGTTAAGAACATTTTGGGAACTTCTATCCATATTTAGAACCCTAAACACAATGCACTATGTCATGGTCCTATAATGATTACTCATTCCCCTGGTTTCTCTGCCCAATACTGCCCAAGAAAAAACTATCATAGTGATGCTTCTTTCCACCTGAATAAGAGATCCTCTATCATCCTATGAAGACTATATTCCCACCACTCATGGCCACTCTTAGGTTACCTTTCATGATGAAATATAGATTCATCATGTCAGTGAAGTTTCTCAGGTGGAATACGTTCACCTATGACTTGATCTTATAACAAATCTCATCCTAGAATTTATTTGACCTGCTGATCTCATCTACTTCCAAATATAGAGAAAAATGTTTTAGGATGATGAAATTTCAAATGTATTTCATCAGATACATTCTACCCTGTGTTAGGTGCATAAAATCATTATCACATTCATACCTTAGTGTATCTTGATATAAATGTCTTAGGAAATTCACCTCAAAGTCTGTGTAAGTTATTTCCACTTCTTGTCCAATTTGGGATAATATGTTCCACTAGAGCTTGGATGGACCTCATAGAATATAAGCATCAAGCCTCACCCTCCTACATGTTGGAGTCTAATAGTTTATGGAGATCATCTGGATAGACTTGATCCAAAACTCAGCTACCTAGGGGCCTCCCTCGTTACTGAATGTAGGTGGATTCTAAAACTGGAACTCTCAAGTTACGTCATACATTGATGTCACAACACAATTGGTATCACGCTCTATGGATCACTTGACCCATTAGAAACTATCACAAAACTAACCATTCATCAAGTTCCCTATAGCCACATGAAGTTAATACTTAGCTACGTGAGGGTTATGAAAATTACCACTCTCCTGATTCTCAAATCAATGATTATGTAGTGGAATTTCCTCTACAATGGTCAACAAACACCTCCGATCATACCTAACCAGATCAATATCAAAAGGATATGAAAAAAATAGAGAACCACTAACACAATGTCACTCCACAACTTGTATTAACAAGTGAATTATAATTTCATAATAGTTTCATTCATTCCTTTTCATCATACATGTAAAGGGATTAATTTTCATGGTTTAAACAGTCAAATCTGTCACATGTGAAAAATATGTCCCTTGAATTAACAATGAATGTCAGTATATTACCCAACATGGATATTGTAATACATGATTACCAAAATCATTCTATTCCTTAATGTAAGTAAACTATCATAAAACAATAAAATTACACAAAAATTGAATCAACCAAGCTGAAATTACATCAAAATGGTAACAAGTGAACAACACGAACTGAGATACCATACCTAGGAACTTGGGTTTCCCACCACACTTGTCTTAGATACTCCAAATAACTAGCTCATTACCAAGACATTAAAAATAATAGTCTCCTATATACCTCCTCTATATAATAAATCAATAGAAAAGTCTTAGGATGAGAAACCAATTTGTTACATACCCAGCCTGTTTCTCCCTTGCATGATCGAGACAGGTTGTTGTGTGGACTTAAGATCACATCCCCATACACTAGAGGTTTCCTAATAGAAAAATATTGTAAAGGATATAAGTAGGATATTATACCCTCTAGTATAGAGTTTCAATATTGGGGTAAATAAGACAAGCAATCAGAATATCATATCAACATCAAATATTAAAAAAACCAAATCAATCCATATAAAATAATCCATGTCATATCATACTGACTATCAACTAAATTTTATCTTTATGTCATATAATCATCAACTAAAAATTGAGTCTAAAATAAGTACTTAGAAAACAAATCCATTCCTGAAACCCATGCCTGGTCCCATCTCCAAGGTCCAATATTATCCTATCACAATAAACAATCAAGAATATGGCCCCTTTCCCTTGTCCAGTACATCATCCATGAAATATACCCAAGTACCAAGGGTTATTGAACCAAGTGTGAGTTGAACTCAATAGGCTAACACCCAAAATGTTAACAAAATAGTTTTAATATACATGGAATCCAATAATATAATAAACAGGGGCATTAATTCATAAATTAATGCAAACCATCATATAACCCATCAACTAAAGTGCTTCGAGTTGACACCTAGGATCAACCAAACCTTCTTTGTCATGATGCTAGATATCTCTATCAATTGATGGATTCTCTTACATGGGATGAATCACTCATGAAATTGGTGGATTCTCCTATCAAGGATGAATGGATCATACAATGAATCATGAACTAGTGTGTATTTCCCTCAAGAAATCAACTAACCAATAATCTCTCCCTTAGGCATCAAATATCAACATACATCCTTCCCCCATGAATCATGTAATTCTGCATCTAACCCTTAAGAAATGTGTACCCATGCATCAAGCCCTTGGTAGGTATGTATCATGTATTTATCCCTTCTTTGGGGTGTACCAATGCATCTAGCTCTCTTGTGGTATGTACCATTAATCCATCCCTCAATCAGTATGTAACCAAAAATCTATCCCTCATGAGGTATTTAAATATGCATCTATCCCTTGGGAAGTATGTTACCATGAATCTAGCCCTGAGGCAGTATATTTCCATGCATCTATACCTCATGTGGTACATAACCATGCACCTAGACCTTGGGAATTTTAATTAATGAAGATTTAAGACAAGACAATATACTAAGAAATCCATGTATAATACCAAACACTAAACATTCCAAACAAGTTTTCAAAATACTTATTGATCAATTCAACCAATAATCAATTATCATGCCATTTATTCAATTTACTAATTCATGAAAAAAATCCAAATACAATCCAATTAACATTAAATACTATGGTACCAATTATCCCCACAAATGAAATGATTCAATTCCACATATCATTTAAGCTTAATTACCATTACACATGTCATCATATCAAAATTTTTCGTACCTTTATACTAATTCCAACAACATTCCAACATACCTCTATTAATCTATGGGATTCATTCTCAATCAAATTATCACAATTACCATGTTATGCCAATTCCATGTCAAGATAATTCAAATTCTTAATCCATGTGATTATTTATCTAGTAAAATACATCAATTCACATGTTAAGAAAAATCATAGTATAATCCATTCCATAAACAAACACCAATTTAACTAAGTAATTTAGCTCTACATGTTCTAGATCTCAAACTATGGTCAAATATCGGCACACCTATCATGTTGCCTCAAGTACTAGTCTTAATGAAAACAGACCTAATGGGGTACATGGGGTATTAATTTGGGTAGGTCGTGCACATGATGTGATGGAATAATCACACATGTTGTAAATAATTAATAAAACAAAACAGATTATACAGAGTCATTTTAGACCACCAATATCAAGAATGCTCGACTCTAATATAATTATTAATGAATAAGGAAGAACTACTTCCTCCCCCTTTAACATAAACTATGGAATCTCTGTCATCATAATTTATTAATCCGGTATTCTAGTTTGGTGATCCAAATATAAGGTTCTTCCGATGGTTAAACAATCAAAGCAATAAGGATAATAATAACTGATAGGATTACCTTCAATTTCTAGTTCTGATACACAAAGATGTAATGAAATCATCCTTTGGTTTGAAAAGAACTCCCCAAATCATCTAATGATGGATGATGTTTTAGGGAAAAGTGAGAATTTCTGGGAAGAATCACAGGGGTCAATAATTAAATAAAAATTTTAGACACAACCTCATTCACAACTTGAATTATAGTTTTATAAAATTAATATTCAATTTTTCATTTATTCAAAAAACAAGTCACCTTGGCTAAAAATATTGAACACCAGTTAATTTTGTGAATAAAATATCACGTTGAAAACTTATTTTGACCAGAAAATATTTCATGTCCGGAATGATGTTTATAGAATCCATCCAGAACCATTCACATCATGAATAACCATTCATAGTTTGAATTATTTCATGTATCCAAATTTTATTTTCCCTTATCTTGTTCTCTTTGAACACCTCTATAAATTCATCCCATCCAAGAATAAGGCATCGTTTACATAATTAAAGAGTCTCAACCAAAACTTAAAGAGAACTCACTTGGGTAAAAGATGGTGTTTTACATAGTAGTCCAAAAAATTCATTCTTAACATTTTCATTTTTTAGAGAATGAGTGGGAAAGAAGGTGGATTATAAATTTTATCTTCATAAGAGGTAGTGAAAATAGAATCCATCACTTCATAGAGGTGGTAGTCCACACAACACACAAAAGATGGTTTTTATCTTACTAGAAAAGTGGGAAGGTGGTTATTTTTTATTCCCTTAAAATAATAAAATTTATTATACAAAGAGTACATATTTAATTATATATGAATTATATGAATAGATTCTGTAGGTTGGAAAGAAAATAAATGATGTTCAAGAAAATAAAGCACACACATCAAGAAATTAGGATTTCCCATGGAAGACTACTTGGAAATAGAGGTCTCAAGAGATTCAATTGTGACCACAAGCTCAAGAAAAAGGAATAGGGTTGTAAATTATGGATAATTAAGATAGTTTTAGGTGAAATATGAATTCTTTGATTCTTCATAAAGGGGTGGTGAGAAGCCCCATTTTTTAATCGGAAGAATGATATTTTTGTAAATTTTTCAACTTAATTTGAAGAGAGAACATGTTATACATGTAAAGTGGATCAAACAATTAGAAACAATGTAGTGGAGGATGAGATAAGGTTTGGAATATATTAATCGATCAATTAGAAACATGTTGTTAGCATATTTCAATCTTTTTACACCTTGATTTATTACTTTTATTATTTTATATTTTACCATTGTAACTAGTTTTTACCTAATTAATTTACTTTTAATGACTAAGAAAATTTCCCTTGAATTTTATGTTTTTAGTATTGCTTTTAAATAACTTTAAAATTTTAAAATAAATTATTTCAGTATTGTAGCAACTTAGGTTGTCTCCCTATGACACTTTCCTTTAGGAATTTTCTTTCATGATTTTTATTATTTCCTACTTTAATATCTTAAATTGTATTCCAAGGGATTAATAGTTTTTTAAAGAAAAAATTATATGTTCTAAAATAATTTGTTAGAAATGAAATGATAAGAAAATAATAAACAACAAATTGAACAATAAGATAAAGCAACAAACTAACTAGTAATTCTTATAGATATATCTTTCTTCATAATTATTAATTGATTTCACAACTATAACTCTAAAAATACAAATATTGAGCTCTATAATCTTGAATCTCATGCAGTTTAGATTATTTATTTCTATGAACAAAATCTCAAAATTAGATCTTCTTTCTGTCAGAGCTGATCAATGCACACAACAATCACTATATTCGATGACATAGTCACCTCCCTTTGCACTCAAAATCCGTGAATAATGATTATGAAATTTAAACAAAGGGGATAAAATTCAAACTCTAACTCATTTTTTACTAACAAGCTACAAATAGAGTTCTTCACACTCTAATTGGAAATGTGGAATTCTTTGAATGGAAGAAATTTTTTTAACAAAGTGATAGAATATTAAAACATTAATTGGCGACCAAATTTAAAAATTCAATATTCTAGAGAGAATTAAATTTTCAAAATAAAATATATGAAAAATTATATATTTTTCACCATTTGAATCCAAAAAATTTGACTACTATGAATTTAGACTAACATCATCATGTTGTTGGAGTGAGCTTCAATATAATCTTTATTGGAATTATAAGTAGAAACACCTCTCCAAAAAATCTCTTGGTTCGGCTCTCGTGCTCTCCACTTATAACGTCTCTGGATTTTTTTATATCTTTAAATTAATCCAAAAATAATGAATCCCATCCAATTTGTTACTTATAAAATACTTTTTATTCTCTTCTGAATCCATGACTCAGCTTTGTTATGTTGACATGCCAGTCATCACCGCCATTATTTTTTCCCTCTTGGGAGTTATGTCAAAGCCTTGTAACTTTAATATTTTTCTCCAATAGAAACTAACATTTTCAAATTCTATTAATATTTCCATCTAACTACTAGAGTTATTCGAATGATGTCTTTAAATTTGGACCTCAAAATTCTACTTCAATCCAAATTGTAAATCTCTAGAAACTATGATCAATGTTGCATCTACACCTTGTCTAAACTAGTTTAAGCATTGTTGAAAACACCAAACATGCCTAAAACACCATACATAAGGCTGTAAAAATGGGTTTTTTGGTTTCCTTATAGAATTCAATGAATCATAACAACATAATAATTTTAACAACCAACAAACCTAAAAATTATAGCCAAAAAATATTCTTTAATATCTCATTCCCATAATCATCTATATTTAATAATATGGTCCACATGGATTTCCTTATTTGGAACACTACAACATAAAAAATAAAATTCTTCTTTGAAATGTAGTCCTTGGTTCATTGATCATCATTGAACATTGAGTAATGTTTCAGATGGATCTAGTGAAATCTTTCTTTCTATCAATGAACAGTCAATGATATAGATCCAAACAAATATTTGATGAATATTCCTATTATTTAATTTTATGTGGACTCTTAAATAAGATTATGAAATAATAAAAAATCATTAGGTAAGTGGATCTTCATGAAGATGAAAACGAACACAAAAAAAGAATAAAATTGATCAACACAAAAAAAATTTGTGTTCAGTAATGGTGCCTACGTCCGTAGGAGAAGGGGAGGTTCTATTTCTATCTCTAGATAATAACGTCAGCGGATCATAGTAGGATTAATATTACAATTTCATCGGATTGATTCCTTTTTTATATATGAACAAAAACCAAACATCTTTGGGTTGTTAGGTAGTTCATCTGACCTTGAAAACAATTCACACCATCAGAAACTTGTAAATGGTTGGTTTCCCACCAATAAATACCTATACCTGGTTGTTGCCTACAAATTTGCAATACGACGATTGCTTCCCATTATGGGGAGTGGCCCCAAAAAATCTCCCCCTCCCGACCAATTTGGGGTAGATGCTAGACCATCCATTCCATGTAGGCGTCCAGCTTCAATTTTAGTAGAACCTTCATCATCATGTCTACCCCATTATCATTGGTGTGGATTTTATCAACATTCAACAATCATTATTCCAACACATTCCAGATCCATTGATATCGTACATCATTGTGTTTGGACAAGGAATGAAATGTCATCTTCTTGTGGAGATGAATAACACTATGATTATTGCAATAGAGAATATAATTCTCTTATATGTATCCTAACCCCTATACAAATTTCATCATCCACAGCAACACTTTGTACCATTCAGTGGTCATGATATATTTTTCTTCTATGGTGGATAAGGAAACACACATCTGAAGTCATGATTTCCATGTATCTCCCCCCCCCACAAATGATATCAGGTACCCGAATATGGATTTCCTCATGTATACATCTCCATACAAATTTGTATCAATGTATCCTACCAAAACAAGTATGGAACTTCCAAAACATAAACAACGACTAGATATACCTTAGAGATACCTTAGTATACATCAGACTAATTTCCAATGATCCGTTACTATATTTGATAATAATCTTCTCACAACTCCAACAGCGTGAGAAATTTTTAGTCTGGTGCACACCATGACATACATAATGTTGCCAACAATTGAATGATAATGAACATTTTCCATTTCTTCTAGCTCCTCTTCAGTTAATGGAATATGACCTATCGTGTTCCTGAAATGACTCAAAAGTGGAGTGATAACTAGTTTCACCTTGATCATGTTGAATATTTTAATAACCTTCTCAATGTTCCTCTCTTGATATAACTAAATCGTGTGATTCCTCCTATCAAGAGTAATCACCATACAAATATTTTTAGTAGCATCTCCCAAGTCCTTCATTTCAAAAGACTTATTCAACTCCTTATTAAACCTATCGATCTTGGTGATATCTCTGCTGATAATCAGCATATCATCAATATAAATCAAGAAAATAATAAAATAGCCATAAAAAACGGCTTCAGGAAAACACAGTGATCAACAGTCATCCTCCTATACTCATTTTTCTCCATGAATGAGTCATATTTTCTATAGCATTTCCCCAGTGCTTGTTTCAGACCATATAAAATTTTCTTGAGCATGCATACTAGGTTTTCTTTCCCTTTCACAAGAAATACCTATCGATACTCCATGTATATATCTTCATCAAGATCACCATGTAAAAATGTTGTCTTTACATCCATTTGTTGAACCTTAAGGTTCAGACTAACTACCAATACAAGAACATCATAGATAGAAGCCATTTTAAACATAGGGTAAAATAATTCATCAAAGTCAATACCTTTTTTCCTGTATAATCCCTTCTCAACCATCAAGGATTTATAGTGTGGCTGTGACCTTCCATCTTCTCCTTTGATTCATACACCCACTTGTTCTTGAGTGCCTTCTTTCCTTATGGTGACTCTTCCAAATCAAAGGTACAGTTCTTGTTTAAGGATCACATCTCCTATTGAATGAACTTATTCCATTACATATTTTGATAACTCGTGTTTAAATCATCCTAACTATATTTCTCTCTCCCTTCACTGATCATTACATACTCATGTGGTGAGTATCTACGACTCGGTTTTCATTCTTTGATGGATCTCCTCAACAGTGCTTCAGAAGGAATCTACTCTATAATATCATTTGATGGATACAAATCAATATATGGAGACCTATTACCTAGTATTGATGTATCCACTAGTAAAAAAACTATTTTTAATGTCACTTTTTCATGTCTGTTTTTATAACCAACGTGAAAATATCTGATAATCTGGTTTTCACATCGGTTATTATATAACTGACGTCAAAATATATTTTCGCTGATTTTTCACGTCGATTATATAAGTACCGATGTGAAAAATACATTTTATCTGATTTTTCACATCAGTTATAATATAACCGACGTGAAAAATCAATGTACATCACTTTTCCACGTTGTTTATTTAATAACCGACGTGAAATATCCATTTCCATTAAAAAATATTAAAATTTTCACTAATTATTTACTTTGGTTATTATAAAACAGACATGAAAAATCGATATTCATGAATTTTTCACATTGGTTATCGAATAACCAATGTGAAAAATATTCACAACAATGTAGTTAATTTCCTAAGCTTTAATTTTACAGGTCACGGAGCTCAAACCGATTTACGGATTGAACGTTATGGACTTCAAAAGTTGATCATCTTTAAACGATGTCCTAGAGAAGGCCAAATTATGAAGGACATATCTTTTAATTATTAACTCCATTTGAGCTCTGTGACCTATCAAAATAAATCTTCGGAAATGATCTACATTTTTATAAACTTTTTTCATGTCAGTTATTAAATAACCTTTGTTAAAAAGTCATGAAAATCTATTTTTCACATCGGTTATTTAATAACCGACATGAAAAAGTGATGAAGATTTATTTTTCATGTCAGTTTTATAATAACCCACAAGAAAATAAGTGAAATTTTTTATATCTTTTCATGTTGGTTATCATAAAACTAATGTGAAAGATAATTTTAATATTCCGAGAATGCAAAATTTAAAATTTTCTACATTGCGGCATCGAAATTTCGAATTGTTTCCTGAAATTTTTAATACCACATTTTCTCCAATATTCTCAATTATATGTTTCCATTATACACATATCCAAATTTAACGATCATTTCATTCAACCATTATTGTTCCCCCAACTTGACTCATTTGATCTTCAATGTGAATCAATTATTTCTTCTTTCCATGATCTCGTCAAGGAATATTTAATCATATATCCATGATTTGGGGTTTTTATGATTTGTTTTCTTAATTGATATACCATTTGGGGAACATTTCATTCAACCATCATTGTTCCACCTACTCAACTTATTTGATCTTCCACGTGAATCCACGATTTCCTATTTATGTGATATCATCAAGGTATTTGTAATTATTTTCCAATGATTTATATTTTCTATGGGTTGTTTTATTAATTGATATAACATTTAATGATTATTAATTTATTATAATGATGGATGATTCTTTATATCATGGTAAAACTACAAATCCCCCTATGGATTCAAAAATTCCTTCTAAGATGAAGCTATGGTTGGCTCATTCAATCTTTCCTCAAAAAAATATCATACTTCGGATGGTCATAACTTTTGATCTGTAACTCTGTTTGAGCTCTATAACCTATCAAATCAAAGATTAGGAAATTTTCTACAAGATGGTAAAAATATTTTACGATGGTTTTTTAATAACCTAAATTAAAAATTACTTTTAACTTCTTTTATTAAATAACCGATGTAAAAAATTACCTTTAACGTTGGTTTTTTCAAAAACCAACATCAAAAATGGATTCTTAATTCCATTTCTAGAACGTATTTCACATAAAGTTTTTAAAAACTGACGTTAAAACCCATAAAACCCCATTTTTTACGTTGTTTATTAAATAACCGATGTAAAAAATCATATTTTTAACGTCGCTTGCAATAACGTTTCCTAAAAACCGACATTAAAAATAAATAGAAAACCGACATAAAAAAGCTTTTTGTACTAGTGATCATCAGTTTTATGTATCCCCAATGCACTAGATGGTACTAATAGTGGGGAAACTGGTTCCAAGTTGACTGGAATTTCCTCATACTATAACTTCCCAACATTTTTAGGCTTCTCAAAATATTCAATCTTATGATCCTCAAGAAACACCACATCTATGATTTTGATGATCCTCCTTCTAATAGGATCCTAGAGTCGGTATCGAAACTCCTCGCGAGAATATCCCAAAAAATACACTGCTTTTTTTCCATCCAACTTTTCCCACTCATCATTCTAGATTTGAACAAATTCCCTACAACCAAAAACTCTTAAGTGTTTATAAGAAACATATTTACCTACCCAGAAAATTTTTGGAACATCTTAGTTTAGTGAAACTGATGGGTAATGGTTGATAAGATCGTCTTTGGTCCTCATTTCTTCCCCCAAAATGAGTTCAGAAGCTTTTCATTTGAGATCATACATCTTACACTCTCACAAATTTTTCTATTCATCCTCTTCGCAAGACCATTATGTTGAGGCATATTAAGTAAAATTATTTATAGCATGATGTAAAATCTCTTACAGTACTCCTCAAATGGATTGTGGTACTCTCCTTCATTTTTACATACACACACTTTAAACATATACATGTTTATCATTCCACCTTCGCATGAAACTTCTTGAAAACAATATGAACTTGATATTCAATTTTCATTAAAAAGGACCATAATTTTGTAGAATGATCATCATATGAAGGTAAAAATATAAATAGATCCTCCTATTAACTTTGTCTTATCATTCATACATCTTTTTGAAACAAAACTAAAATATTTTCTTTTCTGTATGGTATATAACAACAAAATGTTTCTCTTTATTGTTTTCCCATGATGTAATCAACACAAGTATTAAAATATGTACCTATTAATCCCATAAAGAGGTCATTTTTTGAGAGAATTCTGATTCATCTATCAATCTATGATCTCGATGTCAGTTCCAAACTTCTATAGGAACAAATTTCATGGATTAATTGATTTCTCCACCCCATATATTGGAATTTTTGAGATAAAGAGGAATAATTTCTTGCCCTTATTAATTACCAAGTTACCTTTGGTAAGCTTCCATTTCCTGTCAATGAAGGAACTAACATATTCATCACATTCAAGAGTTATAGAGGATATTATATTGAGGAAAATATCAGGAACATGCCTAAAATCCTTCAATAGTAACCCACATCCAACATCACTATGACAACCCTGATTTTTATTAAATACTTAAACATGATTCATTATATAAACCATTCACATAAAACAACATAGAAGATCAATAGGTCTAGTGTCTTTAGGGCTTAGGATCATTACATAACAACATAAAACATTAAATACAACATAATTATTGAAAATTTCCTTTACATGACCACTATATTTCCTCGTACTTAGCGTTGCATGGGATAACCTGAGGACTTGCATAAGAAAAGGGAGATAGATAAAGCCCATTAAGGGATTAATCATGGTATAAAATGATTAATAAAATATATGTTATACAATAGGAATATCAATAGAGAACAAGAGAATCATAAACATAAAGGCATGATAAATCATGATAATCATAACATGGAAATGTGGAAACAACATTTAACATGGAATTAGCATGAGCCAAGGCTCATTGCACATGGATCATGAGTAAACCCTCATTACACATGAATCATGAGTAAAACCTCATTGAACATGAATTAGAATGAGTAAAAACCCATTGAACATGACGTATCATTATATTATACTTTACCCAATGCATTGGAGCTCTATATTGGCACACACTTCTTAAACATTTCATTTCATGCATAAGTGTGCCACATAGATCATATAACATGGATTCCTAAAACATCATCATTTATTACACGATAAAGGAGTGTGGAATTCATACATGATACTTTATAATAAATAAGTTAATGTGAATAAATTTTAATACTCTTGATAGAGAAATGGGCATGGTATTCACTACACAATGATATTGTCTTGGAAAATCGGTGCAGTTTCAGCAGCGTAATGACCTGACGTAAGAATTCATAAAAATAGTTGATGAGATATAAAGGGGTGTCTCATAATATGTACATGAAATAGATATTAAGGGAGTAATATATATACATGTCTGGACAATTTTAATGTAATTTAGATTCATGACACAAAAGAATTGCTTGAATGTAAGTGGGGAGAGATAAATTCCTTTCGGAATTTTGTTATTGTAATAGGTGCACATTGAAGGAATTTATTGAAAGATAAAGGGGTATATCATAATTCAAACATAAATAGGTAATTATGGGGAGTGATAAACCTTACCCAAAAATTTATAATTGAAATTAAAAGGGCATAACAATATTAATAAAATTGGAAAAAATGAGAAAGGAAGAAAAACCCTTACTTGGAAGTGTGGTTTCAAAGGCTTGAGAGAGGCTTGAGAGAGGCTTCTTGGGAGCTTGGGGAACCTTCAGAGGATTATAGAGAGGGGAGGGTATAGGTTGAACGAACTCCAAAGTATTTGAGTGATGATTAAGTTGGAGCTTGGGTGGGTTTATATAGGAAAGTTCATGGAATTCATTATTATTTATGTTTGGGACCCCTCACATTAAACTAATCAAAATCACAAACTAGGCCTTGGTTTTTGCCCATGTTCTTGGTAAAAGGGGAGTGAAAAACAATATTTTATAAGTAAAAAGTCCAAAATTATTTAAATAATGGGGTTGATTATGTGGAGGTGAGTCACACTCCCAAGGAAAACAACTTAAAAAGACAATATTATTAATTAGTCTAGAAGGGTCCACTAAATCTTTGTAAAACAAATCAAAGAAACCCAAAATCACATCATTTTAATGGTAAAACATATATTGGCCGAGCATAATGTTTATAGTATTTTATTACCTTACTATAGGGTCATTATGATGTCATGAAGCACATTATATATTTAAACGGTATTTAATTTTTACCCAAATATATGACTGTCTCAAGAAATTTATAGAAAAGTCAACGTTCGATAATTTCAATGTCATGATTCCAGAAATAAAATTAATTTTATCTAAATAATTTTCATATATGTTAATTTTAACTTTTAAAATAAAAACCTACATTTATTGAAAATTCATTGATTTTGAAAAAAATGGCATTTAAACCTTAATAAAAATTAAAATTACATTCATAAAATTATACGATCATTTATATTTAATAAAAATTAATTTGATAACAATAATAATATTTTATAAAAATATCTTTTAATTCAAAAATCCCTCAAATCATCAAAATAGATTTCTTAGTTGAACATTAACTAAAAATACTATTTGTGCTTTAAAAACTATTTACAAGGTAACAATAATAAAATGAAAATATATTCAGTGTTATATAAAAAAATAATTTACATAGCCATAGTACTAAGGTCCTATTATATAACCCTTTATAACACCCGCATAAGACCAAAGAGTGAGGTCTGTGATGGTGACAGACTCTTCGGATAACATTGCTCGGGTGGTAATCTCTATCAACTTCAACTTCTCTTGTAGGAGGTCCCGCTCAAGCTTAACATATTCAAGCTTAGCTTGGGATTATTCAAGGGAAATTCCCAAAGACAAAACCTCCTTTATAAGCTCTAAAAATGGTCTTCGTATGGGGAATGTATACTGGATGAGTTCATCCCTTCCTTTGTCTGAGTAAATTGGATTTTTTTAAGCCCTATATTTATACTAATCATGTGATCACAGTTCAACGGATATATTAGAAATGGTCACAATTATTAAAAGTATTTTAAAATGAAAAAACATAAAACCTAAGAAGTTGACATTTTATATAAAAATTTTACATACAGAAACATTAAATTATATCAGGAGGGATTTCCATTAATGAAATTTTGGGTCGTGACAATCTTCCCCCCTTAAGAAATTTTACCCTCAAAATTTCCATTTCCCACACTAAAACAGATGTGGGTAACTCTACTTCATCATTTCCTCTGATTCCCACATTTCTTCATCAAACTTCATGGTTTCTCCACAATACCTTGATGAGGGACATTGTCTTATTTCATAGAACTTTTTGTCTACAATCTGAGATATTCGCTGGTTGATCCTCATAAGAAATATCATCCACTTACTTTTCCACCTCTGAAGAGAGTACGTGTGAAGGTTCCGATATGTACTTCTTTAAGAGGGATACATGAAAGACATCATGTAAATTTTCAATGGTAAGTGGATGTACTGGTTGATATGATACAACTCCGACACGATCAAGAATATTGAAGGGGTCGATGTACCTTGGACTTAACTTACCTTTCTTTCCAAACCTCGTGACCTTGTTCCATGAAGATATGCATAGAAATACCATGTATCCAACTTTAAAATCAAGGTATCATCGACGGTTATCTGTATAACTCTTATGTCGACTCCAGGCTGCCTTGATATGCTACTGAATGGTTTTCACCTTCTACACCATTTCATCGACCATTTTTGGTCCAAGAAGCTTTCGCTCACTGACCTCATCCCAACATGCCAATGTTTTTCACCTTTTCCCATAAAGGGCTTCGTATGGTTCCATAAGGATGCTCAAGTGGAAACTATTATTATAGGAGAACTCAACCAAAGGACGATGTTGATCCCATCCTCCTTTAAAGTCCATTGAGCATGATATCAACATTTCTTCAAGTGTTTGGATAGTCCGCTCAGATTGGCCATCATTTGGAGGATTATAGGCCGTAATGAAGTTCAGTTCAGTATTCATAGAATATTGAAAAATCTTCCAAAACATAGAGGTGAATCTTGGATCTCGATCTGACACAATAGATACTAGTACTACAGGAACCCTTACCACTTCCCTGATATATATCAGTTCCAGTTGATCCAATGAGAAATCCTCTCGAATAGCAATGAAGTATGCAACCTTTGTAAGATGATCCACAAAAACCCAGATTACATTGTTTCCTTTGGATGTCTTCAGAAGTCTGGTGAAAAAATCATTGGTGATGTTCTCCCATTTCCATTCTAGAATGGGCAATGGATGCATCATCCCCTTATACTTCTACCTCTCTACCATCTCTTGCTGTCACCCTAGGCACTTTGATGTGTATTCAGTGATCTCCTTCTTTATATCATCCCTTCAATAATTCTCTCAGAGATCTTGATACATATTTGTGTTTCCTTGGTGAATAAAGAAATTTAAACTATGTTCATCATCAAAAAGTTCCTTCTTCAGCTGCAGACTTGATCAAACACATAGTCTTTTCCCAAATCTCACAATTCCTTATTCATTAAAATTAAACTTTGAGGATTTCCCTTTTCCGATATCTTTCACATTTTCCTGAATTCCCACATCATCATTTTGAGCATCCTTTAACCTTTCCAAAATTGATGTTTGAGCAGTCATTTGTGAAAGTATTGATGATGTTCTCTTCTTTATGATTCCCATGTCCATGTTCATCAAATATAAGATGATTGGATCCTTTTAAATTCTCATCAATGATTGAATCACTGGGTCCTTTCTACTTAGTGTATACGCCACCTTGTTCAATTTCCCAGGGTGTTAATAGATTACGCAGTCATATTCTTTGATCAGCTCTAACCATCTTCGTTGGTTCATGTGCAACTCTTTCTGAGTGAATATATACTTGATGATTTTGTGGTCCATATATATTTCACACTTCTCCCCAAAGAGATAATGTCGCAGAATTTTCAAAGTGAATATAACTACAGCCTACTCGAGGTCATGTGTTGGATTGTTTTGTTCATGAAATTTCAATTTCCTTGAAGCATAGGCAATGAATTTGTCATTTTTTATTAACACACATTCCAGACCCTTCTTTGAAGCATCACTGAATAACACAAAAAATTCTCAACAGGTGGGTAAAGTGAGCACGAGCGTAGTGATAAGCCTCCTTTTCAACTCCTTGATTTTTTCTTCACATTCATCACTCCAATAAAATATTAATCCCTTCCGAGTTATCTTGGTAAGAGGGTTGGACCATCGTGAGAAATTTATCACAAATCGTCGATAATATCCGGCTAACCCCAAGATGTTATAGATATCTGTTACCAATGTTGGCCTTGATCATCCCTCAATTTCATCTAGTTTAGAGAGATCCACAGATATCCCATTTCTTGTGATGATATGGCCCAAGAATGAGACCTCCTTCAACCATAATTCAGACTTGATATACTTTTCATAGATCTTATCCTTCTGTAAGGTCTCTTGTACAATAATTAGATGGTCCTCGTGATCCTCTTTGGTTTTATAGTATATCACAATATCATCAATAAATACTACCACAAATTTGTCGAGGTAATCTCTAAAGACTCTATTCATGACGTCCATGAATATTTCTAGATCATTAGTGAGTCTGAAAGGCATTACATTGAATTCATAGTGCCCATATCGTATATGAAAAACAATCTTGTGGATATCTTCCTTCTTCACCCTTACTTGATAATATCCCGATCGAAAATCCACCTTGGAGAAGTATTGTGCTCCTTGTAGCTGATCGAACAACACATCAATTCATGGGAGAGGGTACCTATTCTTTATCATGATTTTTTAAGCTTGTGATTATCGATGAAAAGGTGCATTGACCCATCCTTCTTCTTGGCTAAGAGGACTGGTGCACCCCATGGTGAAGCACATGGGCGTATAAACCCTTTATCCAGATTCTCCAATAGTTGATTCTTGATCTCCTCATGCTACACAACAGCCATTCTATATAGATTCTTGTAAATTAGAAATTCCCCAGGTATAACATCAATTGAGAATTCAACATCTATTCTAGGAAGAAGACCATGAAATTCCTCGGGAAACACTTCAGTGAATTCCCTAACAATAAGAATGTCTTCTAAGATGGTTTCCTCCTTGCACTCAATCATCTGAGCCAGATACTGATGCTCATAGGGCACTAATATACATGCTTGAGAATATGGAGATAAAGAAGATTCATCTTCCTCCTTTCACTTGTAAAGAAGCGGGGGTCGATTCTTCACATGGGGAGTGACTTCCCTCTTATAGTAATTTATGTTGGATCTATATAAGGAATTCCAATCCATGCTAGGAATTGCATCAAATTCTACCAGAGGGAGTATGACAAGGTTTTTCGGGATGTTCAATCCACAGATTATAACCGAGGAGGGGTTATATTCATGGCATGCAATGATTTCCTCACTTTTCATACTCATCAACACCTTCACATCCATGATTTTTCGTGGTGCTGGGATTGTTCTACTAAACTTTCGAGATATAAAATAATGCATAGAACTTGAATAAAAAGTACATTTTCTATTGTTTAATGAATAACTAGTGTACCTGTCACCACTTCATTATCGCAGTTTACATCTGTAGTAGTGATGGAAAAAAAGCTCTCCTTTGTTGCCTTGGAGGTTGTTGGTTGCCTCTGAAAACCCTTGTCTTAGGGTATTGATTTCCAAGATTCCCTGGTTCTTTGTAGTTGTAGAAATGAACAACTCATTGAGGTTCGAATGGAGCGTTCTTATCCTCTGTCGCAACCAAGGTTCTTTCTTACTGACAGCTAATAGACAGGTTCCCTTCTCTTCCACACCTAAAGCATTTTCTTATACCCTTCATGAAATTTCATGGTTTATTCTTTCCTCACTTTTGGAAAGTGAGGTTATGGATCTTCTTAGAACCATTAGATTTATCCATCAGACCGCCAACATTTATGTTCACCTTACTCTTATTATCCCCATGATACCTCTAAGATTCTCTGATCTCCAATTTTACCTTGAGGGAAAATCAGACAATTTCTTCATAGGTGTTGAAGTCACAGATCGCCAGTGCTTTTTGAAGGCTAGGTTTCAGCCCACCAAATAAGCAGACAACCTTGAATTTGGGGGTAACGACAAAGTCAGAAGCGTATCGTGCAGGCCTTGTGATGTTTGCCTCATACACTCTAACAGATTCATCATCATTTTTCATGAGTTCAATGAAGTCCCTTTCCATCTTAAGTCGGAGGGTGCTCATAATATATTTATCAAAAAACATCTTCTGGAAATCCTCCCGTTCCAATGCCTCGATCTCCTCCTTAGGCTTCATATTTTTTCTATCAATATCCACTATTGATTAGATTTTCCCTCCATACGATAAGAATCCTAGATAACCTTCTCTTGTTCAAAACATTGAAGTATGGAGAAGATATTTTAAATAGAGTTGATCCATTGTTCATAAATTGAGAGATTAGATGATCCATTAAAAGTAGGAGGCCTTTGTCTCATAAAGCTATCAATAACGGCTTTTTCTTTCTTAGGGGGGTTTGAACGTTCCTCTTGACCAATGTTTCTATTAAAATCTTGAGTTAGCTGAGAGAGAATCATGACAATGTTTTCGATTCCCACTCCCATTGGATTGGGAATCTCATTAGTACAGTCATCACATTGATCTTCATATCGGTTGTTAGCCCGAGTCCTCCTATTACTGGTCATTAGTTGGAATAAAAGGAAAGTTAGGGGTAACACCTAAAGGGTAATACAAGGAAATACTGATGACTTATAAATAACATTTATTTAATTAACATATGAATCTATTTGATTCATTAAATATTATCCATGATCTAATTTCTAACATATATTCTTAGGGCATTTTTTATCCCTCTGTAATGGTTCATAATAAGAATGTGAATTTACCAAAGCATATCCCCCGGGAGTTTCGTAACCAAGAGTGCAGCAAGGCCCGTTTTCATCCACAAGTTCCCATTCGAGTTTAGTTCAAAGCATTGTTTTTGGGTTTTACCCCAACCTTACATCTATGCTAGAGCCTCCTCTACCTGCTCGTATCTAGACAGTGATGTATTTTAATGATAAAACACTTAATAAATACTCACCAAAACTTATGGATGTTTTTATTATACATATTCTTGTCTCAAAGGCTTTACTGGGGTTTTCTAATCCTAATCCCTAAAATAACTAAACCTATCCTCTAATACCAACAATGACAACCCAACTTTTTATTACATATTTAAACACGATTTATTACATAAACCCTTCACTTGATAAAATATAGAGGATCGAGAGTTCTAGTGTCTTTGTGGATTAGGAAAATTATATAATAACTTAAGACATGGAATATAACATCTTTATTGAAAAATTCATTTACATGATACTTCATTCCCTCGTACTTAGCATTTCATGGGATAACCTGAGGACATGCATAAAAAAGGGTGAGATATAAAGCCCAGTGAGGGATTAATCATGGTATAACATGATGAATACAATAAATGTAAGAAAATAGGCATATCAATAGATCACAAGAGGATAAAAACATATAGTCAAGATAAAGCATGATAATCATAACATGGAAATGTGGAAACAACACTTAACAAGAAATTAGCATGATCCAAGGCTCATTTCACATGGAGCATGAGGAAACCCTCATTACATATGAAGAAAAATTAAACACTCATTGCACTTGAATTATCGTGAGTAAAAACCCATTTCACATGACATGTCATGATACTATACTTTACCCAATGCATTGGATCTCTATAAGGTCCCACCCTTCTTAAACATTTCATTTCATGCATAAGTGAGCCACATGGATCATATAACATGGATTAATAAAAAATAATCATTTACTCCATGATAAAGGAGTGTGGAATTAATAAATGAATCTTTATAATCAATAAGTAATTGTTCATAAATGTGAATACCCTTGATAGATAAATGTTCATGGTATTCACTACACAATTAGATTGGCTTGGAAATTCGGTGTAATTTTGGGAGAGTAACAGCTTGACGTAAGAATTCATAAAAATTATTGATGAGATATAAATCGGTGTCTAATCATATATACATGAAATGGATAGTGAGGGGGTCATATAGATACATGTCCAAAAAAATTTAGTGGAATTTAGATTCATGATTCGAAATAATTGCTTGAATGTAAGTGGGGGGAGATAAATTCCATTCAGAATTTCGGCATTGTAATGGTGCACATGGGAGGAATTTATTGAGAGATAAAGGTGTCTCTCATAATTAAAACCTAAAGAGGGAAGTATGATGGAGGTGAGAAACAATACCCCAACATTTTAAATTGAAATTAAAAGTTCATAACAACATTAAGAAAATTGGACAAAAATGAGAATGGAAGAAAAACCCTTACGTGGAAGTGTGCTTTGATAGATTTGATAGAGGCTTCTTGGTAGCTTGGGAAACCTTGGGAGGATTCTAGAGAGAGGATATTAGAGGTTGTACTAACTCCAAAGGATTTGAGTGAGGAGGTAGTGAGATCTTGGGTGCGTTTATATAGGAAAGGTGACGGAATTCTTTATTATTTAGGTTTGGGATACCTCACATTAAACTAATCAAAACCACAAACCAGGCCATGGTTTATCCCAAAGGGGAGTGGAGAAAAATATTTTATAAGTCCAAAGTCATAACTTCTTAAAATAATGTGGTTTCTTATGTGGAGGTGAGTCACACTCCCAAGGAAAACATTTTAAGAAGACAAAAATGTTTAATAAGTCTATAATGGTCCACTAATGCTTTGTAAAATAAATCAAACAAACCCAAAATCATACTATTTTAATGTTAAAACATATATTGTCTAAACATAAAGTTTATAGTGTTTTATTACATCACTATTGGGTCATTATGATGTCATAAAACACATTATATATTTAAACGGTATATAATTTTTAACCAAAAATTTGACTGTCTCAGAAAATTATGAAAAATTCACCACCGGAGAATTTTGACATTCTGATTCGAGAAATAAAATTCATTTTATATAAATAATTTTATATATATGTTAATTTTCAATTTTAAAATAATAACGTACATTTATCTAAAATTCACGGGTTTTGACAAAAATGGATTTCAAACCATAATAAAAATTTCAATTGCATTCATAAAATTATATGATCATTTATATTTAATAAAAATTAACTTAATAACAATAATAATATTTTATTGAAATATTATTAAATTCAAAAATCAATTAATTCATCAAAATATATTTCTTAGTTGAACATTAACTAAAAATACTATTTGTGCTTTAAAAACTATTTACAAGGTAACAATAATAAAATGAATGTATATTCACTGTTATATACAAAAATAATGTACATAATCATAGTGCTATGGTGTTGTTGCATAACCCCTTATAACACCCGCTAAGACTGAAGAGTAAGGTGTGCGATGGTGACAGACTCTTGGGTGGCTTGGATAACATTGTTCGGGTGGTAATCTCTATCAACTTCCACTTCTCTCATATGTGGTCCTGCTCGAGCTTTACATATTCAAGCTCGTCTCGAGCATGGTCAAGAGAAAATCCCAAAGATGAAACCTCCTTTCTGAGCACTGAAAAATGGGCATCATATGGGGAACGTCTACTGGATGAGGCCATCGCTTCCTTTTTCTGAGTAAATTGTATTTCTTAAAGCCCTGTATTTATACTAATCATGTGATCATCATTAAATGACTATATTAGAAATGTTCACAATTCATAACAGTATTTTAAAATCCAAAAACATTAAATCAAAGAAGTTGACATTTTATATAAGAATTTTACATAAAGAAACATTTAATTAGATCAAGAGGGATTTCCATTAATGAATGTTTTGTGTCATTACAATTAATCTCTAAAAAAATATTACCAATAATAGTTATTTTGGTTACACCATCATTTCCCATCTCCATATGTTCGAAACTCCCTATACTATAAGAAGAGAAAAAATCTATTTTTGTTGTGTCATGGTAGGAGTTTCCAAAAATCGATCACCCATGTTGAATATTAGTTTTTAAGACTAACCTGATTATCCACCTGAACAATAATGATTTCATCATTAATAACTACAACATCATTATTTTGGGTCTTACCTTCCTGATTCCTCTACTCTACCTTTAACATTATACACTCTTAGATAAAGTGTCCTGGATTTCCACAATGGTGGAACTTTATTTCATGTCTTGATTGAGGGTGTTATCGCTTATAACTTTATAGACATTGGTCATGGGGTTCACCTTCTCTACTTCTTCCCTTCCATTTATGTTTCTCTTGTCTTTTAGTGATAAGAGGCTCTGATTCAGGTGGAAGTCACTCATCCTTACTTTGATATTCTTCATTCAGCATTCTGTCTTTCACCATCTCTAAAGTGAGGGTTCCATCATGAGTTGAATTTTATACAAACACAACTAGTGTATTCAGCATTGTTTTGTAAAGAACGCAACATTAATAGAGTGTGAAACTCATCATCAATCATCTATTTCACCAAATTCTACTGATCAACTATTCCTTGGAACACACTTATGTTCTCTGATATGTTGGTCTTGTCTTTGTACATCAAGTTGAAAAGACAATGTATCAGGGTTTTATTTATTCTACATAGTTTTCATTACATACCACCTTTCTAATTTCCACCAAATAATGGAGGCATCATGTTCATTGGAATATTTTTTGAATATACTCATGTCGATCCACAGTCTAATTTGGGCATCACACTTTGTTTTGAACATCACCCACTTTGTATCAACTGGAATGATATCAGTTAATGTCTTCTCACTAGATTGATCACTTGTTGACGATTCTTCTAATTATGCTACAATGTGATAAGTGGTTTCTACTATTGTTTTCTAGAAATCATTAATATAAAAAAGATCCTCTATTTTGGGTTTCCATATGGAATAATTAAAAATTGGTAAGCTTAATTAGGTAACTAGAATTTTAATCCTTTTATGGAGTTGTAATTTCCAAAATATAACAATACAGATCTTTCCAGAATGGTAGAAATAGCCAGAATCGACTCATGGGTTGTTGAAAATGGACTTTGATTGGTGGAGTTATATCCAAAATAGTTTCAATAGTCTAGATCGACCACTGATTTGGTGATGATGTGTCTCATCATAATAGTGACTGAAAAACCCACCGAAAAGTCATCATCAACCTAAATAGTTTCATATTCTCCAGTAAGGGGTACTGTAGAACCCACTATTTGATAGGAACTTTTATCAACTCTATCAGATCCATTTCAACACTTTCTTTAACACCACCAGTGCCTTTGAAATAATCTCACTATGCTCTTCCTGAATCTTGATGCAAAAAAATTCCCAAGACACTTCAACTTTCTGGTCATTAGAAAAATGTTCTTCTGCTTTCCCACTACAAACCCAAACACTATGATACAACTTTTTTGGGGCAGCAGAGCTTCATGGAGATGAAAAAACACAAAACAGCAAAAACAATGGATCAACACAATGAATTTTGTGGTTCAGAAATGGTTCATATATCCCTAGGAGAAGGGGGTCGGTTCTATTTCTCTCTCCATATAATAATGTTGGAGTATCAGAACCAGATTATAGTTAAAATTTCTTGGGATTGATTCCAATTTTATAAATGAACAAAAACCAAACATTCTCTTGTGTTTCGATAGTTCGTCTGGACAAACAATTCACATCATTGGCTACTCGTCAATGGTTGGATTCCCACATTGAAATCCCCACACTAGATTATTTCCGGAAATTTTCCAATCCACTTATTTCTCCCATTGATTGGAAGTGTCCCAAAAAATATTCCTCTTCAGTTCTTATACATCAATGATCTCAAATCTAGCTCTCATTCATTCTTAATTGAAGGTAATGTTCGGTCTTAATTAGAAAACAGGATCATTGAAGGAAGATCTAGAAACAACGACACTGACCATAACTCCATCAACACATAAATGGTATTAGTTAAATACACTCACCTAACTATATTAACCTCCATTGGTTTTATATTTTTTTCTTCAATAATCAATGATATTTGGTTGTTGAATGTTCTTCCTCCGATCTGATCTCAGATTAAATTTTTATTAAATGGTGATTTATGGTGTATCTCTTTCAGTTCTTAATTTGTAGTATGAGTCAAAATTAATATAGAATATTATACTTATAAGATTGTATCTCCACACCTATTAGTAATACAATGATGAAGGCTTAGTTTCTACTTTAGTGGTGAGTGCCATAAACATCTTTATTGTTCTTCCGTACAAATCTAAATGGTGGAAACTCCTATAGTATTCAATCGTCTTAGTCATAACTACCTTTTCATGGGTTCATCATATTCACAAGGTCATATTGGAATATTGATATTCCTTGGTGAAGGCTTGGGTGTGGTAGTGTCTTCGGCTCAACACAACCAGTAATCTATGAAAGGAAATTAGAATCAAATATGGTTCGAAAGTCCAAAGGGATATGAGTCATTAATGGGAAATTAGATGGGAATATGTTGTGGAAATGGATTCATTGATCCTAAAACTCTGACAGATCCATGGTGATTGATTCGGTTCGATTTGAGCTTCTTGAAGAGATTTTCGTTCTGTTTAGGGTTTGGTTATATGATATACTATCTTATGATTGGGGAATTTCAGACCATTTATGTCACACACATAATGGAATTTTATTATATGTGTATCACCATCTTTAACTCATGAGTAATTTCATATTTATCTACCACTAGGATCATTTATCTTGGGTGGATGGATGTGCGTAAGAGATTTTCTTACACAAACAATAATTCTTTTACAAAAAATAGCATTTCTCTTTGTGGGGATAAATTTAAGTTACACATGTCTTATAGGAGAAAAAAATTATCCAATGCACCTATTGATCATTTTATGCTACACGGGTGTTGTTCTACTGCCACAAAATTAAATATTCCATGCATTGTAGAAAAATGAAACAGAATAGTTGAAAAATATATTATATATACTAAATATTTTAATTCTCCATCCACATGTCACCACCAGGCTAATTTTGCTACTGTGGTCATCTCCCTCTCATCTCCAGATACCTACCTATATACTCACCTATCTCCAAACACCTGATTCCTCAAGTCATTATCTTCTCTTAGTTCGGGCTCTTCCTGCATCTCCTCAGCCTCAGCCTCCACTACATGGTCCTTCGCCTGCTTCTCCTCAACCTCCGACACCTCCACTACATCGACATCTGAAACCTCCACTGCATCAGAATATACCTAAATCTCCTCACCCTTTGACTCCTCCACTACACCAGCCTCCACCTCTACCTCTAACCGTACTTCTGAATGCGACTATGATTCAGACTCCACCTGCTCAACTGAATCAACCTCTTCTTCTGCCTCCACCTCTAACGTCACCTCCAATTATGACTATGACTTTTCCTCCTCCTCTGGTCCACCTACTCTTTGAGGTCTACCTCCTCTGCATCCTCCTCTACCTTGGCCTCCCCCTATACCTCTGCCTCTGACATGGTATGACTCATCAGGCTCCTTTACATATTTTTTTATACCTCTACCTATGTGCCTCAGCCTCTGCCTCTACATCAGTATCTCATCTCCTTCATCACCTCCCATATCAATTGAGAACCCTAATAAAATAATTTTTTTTTCGGGAACCCTATTGCAAAACGTATTCATCTCTTATTTTTATAAAAAAGATTATCCTATTCATTTTTTTCTTATTTCCCATCTTTTATTTTTTAACAAATGAGATTTGTTCTACTTTAAAATATGTTTTTCTTCAAGAACCCTATTCATCATCAATATATTTTTCAAATACAGAGATTACTCGTCCATATATTCTTAAAATTATTTACTAAAATAAGATTACTTGTCCATCTATCCACATCATCCTAACTTTATAGTGCCTTTTCACTATTCAAACAACATGAATGGAAGATAACGTAAACATAATATTTCTATATTAGACCATCCTAATTTTCATATGGTATTCATGTTATCATGATGTTCTGTTTGATAACATTAAAAATCATTTTACATATTCCATTGTTTTCATCATGATTTCAGGTCCTCCAATAGAGGGAATGATATGAGTATATCCATGAAATAACCATTCCATTTTTTATGTGATCTTATCTACATATTTGATTATCACTTCCATACACCTGGTATTTCATTTCATCTATTAAACAAAAATGATGACTTTAAGAATATATAGGCACATGTATCTACTCATATACATATATTTATCATGTTGAAATTTCCTTAATTAGGTTAATTCTATTTTAAGATTACTTTATTATACACTCCTCATTTTCATATGGTATTTTTGTAAGCATGATGGTCTTTTTGACAACTTTAAAAGTTATTTTACATATTTTATTATATTTATCATGATTGCAGGTCCTCTAATAGAGGGTATGAATTGAGGATTTTCATGAAATAGTCATTCCATTTTTTATGTGTAATGTCTACCTCTTTTACTATTTCCCCCACACTCCTAGTAATATTCATTCATCTATTAAACAACAATGATGATTTTAATAATACATAGGCATATTCGTCTACTCATATAATTAAATTTTTCAGGTAGAAATTTTCCTAATTAGGATAATTCTATTTTAATTTTTTTAATAGTGTTAGTTGGTAACATAAAATATAATAAATTTTATAAAACATTACTCATCATTAGAATTTTTTTTTAATTTATCTTCAGATCAATTAATCTAATTTTTAGTTTGTTTTTACAAATTCATTGATAAAATATATTTTTTTGTAAAACATGATAAGGTTGATAAAATAATTTTAAAGGAATTATGAACTACCATCCAAATACTCAACGTCATTCAGTAACTATTATACATCCATGCCTAACTTTAGTTTCATGTGCTTCATCAAAGGATTTAAATATTTTATTTTTCAATCATTTTCATTATATGAAATTTATTTTCTTATGTTACATTTTCATAGTTCTTTTGAAGTAGTAGTTATTTATTCAAGTAGGTTGTGTTTAATTTTTCTCTTTCACTTTCAAACTTAAATTTAATTATACAGAAAAATATCTATAAATCTTATAATAAGTAGTTATTTCTTAGTTCTTAATTTTTTTAACACATGAAATCTATAATAATGCATGTTTCCAAATAAGTGACTTCAATAATGGATCATCAATGTGGGTTTACCAAATGGTATGAAAACATGTTCTTATATATGTGAGTGTCTTTTTATATGATATTATTTAAAAAGAATTACCACATTTAGTTAAAAACATTAATATTTCTTTCACATCTCCAATGTTGAATGCATCTACATTTTATAAAATCCTATACACATCATTTTAATCATACTTTATAAATTATATTTATTAATAATGCATGAGTTTTTTTTCTTCCTAACTTTTTTGGTGTGTTTTTATTCATAACATGAAAAACATACATCATGGATAAATAAAATAGACATAGATAGGTGTTCTGAAATAAAGGGGTGAAAAGTTTATGAAAACTTAAAAAATGTTTTAACACAACTTACTATAGTTTGTAGAATTCCTTACCTGATTTTACCTTTTTAAGATAATTATTTAATGTCACAATTGGATGGTTGTATACCCTAAAGGTTAAAGAGTGATATTGAAAACATTTTATTGGTTAGTTCATTCATAGTATGAAAACAAGGTAAGAAAATTTTATTTCCATTTTTAAGAATTTTTTTATTCAGGTTTACTAAATTTAAAATCATAAATGATTAGATGTGTTTTTTTTTGTCATAAATTTTGAGCTTTCATATTCAGATTAAAAGTTTCCTTCTAAATTGGAATACTTCGGGAATTCTTTCACAAGTTGTGGGACTTTACGTATCACTTTAATCTTTATAATATATTTATGGTGAGGTTCTTATACATTTTTGTTATATATTGATTATATATAAAAATTTTGTATACATATGGGTGTTGTGTATATATTTCTATATTTTTTGTTTTATCTATATATATATGTGTTATATATCTCTTATCTCATTTTATATGTTATGTCTTCTTTATCTCTCTATAAATTTTTTTCATAAATATGGTTTTTGTATGTTTATATAGGTACAATCCAGTGTTTAGTATATGTTTCTAGAATGGTGCATTGTTTACATGAGGACTGGACTGCAAACCATTTTCCACTAATATCTTGTAATAAATATTCATTTTACTCATAAATCATTGTAATATAAAAATGTTAGAGAATCTAATGTATTGAATCATTGCAAAGGATAAATTCATGGAAACAATAACCATTGTTGATGGTGGCTAGGATTTTCCATTCTTGTTTTCTTAATTGCCCTAAATTTTTACCCAAGTATCTAAAATCATTTTCTCACTTATTATGTCCCTATTTAGTTGGTAGAGGCAACTTATGCTTTGGTGAATCCATGACCCCATCCATTGTAGTGGAGGAAGATCTATAAATAGTGGTTCTTCCTTAAGATAATTTGACTGGGGTCAAGGCACTTGACACGCGTAGAATTTTTTTTTCTAGATTTGTTGATTAAAAAGAGATAACATGTTTACAAATAATTGATCATCAGAAGACCAATAAAATTGCACACCTACACAGAAATTTTATTAAAAAACATTCAAAAGGAAGAAAATTGTTCATTTATTAATCTGTGTCATAAAATAAACTAGGATTTTTTAACTGACTAATCAATGGTATAGTTATTGGTTTATCTTTATGTGAGAAATCTACAGCATTTTGATTCACTTAGACCATCAAATACTTTAGAGAGGTTACAATATTTTTTTCATGTCCAATAAGTTGATCAACATTATTTGAAGATGTACCCTATTATTATGAAAGAAAGGATATAATATACATAAAATAATAATTAGATCTAGCATTTCAGTCATGAAAATTAACTATGTTGGAGTGGAATTAAGTTTACTAGATATAGTTAAACGAATTACTTCAGTTGTAACTAAAATCCATTGTAGGGGAATAATTAGTATTAGAAATTGTTTCATGAACATATTTAATATTCCACAGTGGAGAACAAATTATATCTAAAGATGTATAGATAAAATCAATGAAATTTAGTCAACTTGTTATATCCTAGGTTCATCTTTACGGTTGATAAACCCTATCAGCCTATAAAAAATATTGATTTCATCCAATTCGTTAAAAGGAGAAATGTGTCTTTCATATAATCTAAATTTTTAGTATATATCATATACAATTTATGATTTCACATATACTACTTAGATTATTTAACATAGTCTATATTAATTATGTAAATATTTAATGATTTAAAATAGATTATATTAACATATAATTACAAAATATATAGTATTAACACATAGGTATATTAGTATATAGATACTATTTAAATGTTTCTTTTATTAACATATATGGTTAATGATTGAAATTCTATTTATATGTGTATTTATATGTTAACATAGTTTATATGATTTTATGATTATAGTATTATAGGATTATATGTTAATACTATTTATATGTTCATCTATATTATATGTTAATAGTGATTTTATGTTTATATGTCAATAAAGTTTCAGTTCATACAGTTTATATGTTTATTTTTTTAAACTATTTCAGTATATAAGCTAATGTTTTTTGATAATTTCATATCATATAATTAATACATTTTATGTGTTAATTTTATTAAACAAATCAAATAATCTATATACAATAGAATCATCTTTCAATGCACTATAATTTTAACCTTTATTTAAAAAATGAGTAGATGAAACTATTTTAAACTATATTTTAAGACATATTTCAAACTGTTACGATATTGTTTTAAACAATATCTAGAATTTAATTTAAAAAACTAAATCATGCATTTCACTATTAAAAAACATTGATGGAATCAACTTTCAGATTTTTGAAAACATGGGATGCTTAAATGTAAATATTTTATGAACTATAATTATGAAGATAGTTTCCATCTGTAAATTCTTTGAAAGGTTTTTATTCATCCCCAAATAATAACAACAAGTCAAAGAATATAGTGGAAAAACTAGTGGTTCCCTTAGCTTTTGATTTATTTATATAATTTACACTAATAAAAAAATTCAATTTTTTTATTAAGGTAATAATAGTGGTTATTTTATGTTTTAGAGAAGTGAAAAACTTTTATTTTTACAAAATACTTACACCTACATTTTTTTCCTCATCATATTTCATTTGATATCAAACATAGCCTAAGTTTAAGTGTTTAGTGAAAAAAAGAACAATCATCTTTTACATTTTTTATATCATCACATGTGTTATGTTCTTAAAATATTATTCAAATTACGGTAAAATTTTTTTTTATCAGTTTCTTACAGCCACAAAACCCATTAACTCCTTAACCTTTTCGTTTTGTGGAAAAAAATTAGTGCATAAAATTTAAAATACTATGCCTATTCTACAATAGGTAATATCACCGTACTTCTTGAAACTATTCATTTCTCACTAGCCAAACTTACTAGACTCTTATTTATGTGTGATGGTTTTGGTATACTTGGTTTCTCCTTCATGGTAGTTTCTTTCAAAATTTGGTATTCTATAAAACACCACATGAGTTTAAGATTTTTTGTGTCGTTGCGGATAACACTTCCCAGGGCTATATTTGGAAATATAATTCTAGAATTAAAACCTTATAAAAAAATTGGAATGTTTTTCAATAAGAAATATTGAGAAAATATCATATAATCACTTGAGTGATAAGTTTCACAACTAGTTTTCTATAATTTTCATATAACTATGACTAATACTTACTCATTTATGATCTCTTTTTTCATTGTTTGGGTGTCCTGATGATATCAAAAGGAAAACACTAGAAATTTATGGTAAGAAATCTAATACATGTGAGTACAATGACTATAGAGAACAGTAGTACAATTCATTCAAATATTCCATCAACATCAATTTTCAAGCTTGATTCATTATCCCTATTGTTTTATTTTTGTTTCTCATTCTCTTTTAATCATCCTTCATATTAGAATTTCTCATGGATCTACTTTGGAATGTGTGTTCTACATATGTGTATGTTTAAAAAATCTTCATTATCCCTTGGCATAGGTTCTTCCTCCTTTCAATTCAATAATCATCATCAAATTTCTTGCTTCATAGGTTTTCCCCTTTATTTTTTTAACATATTGACTTTCTATGAACCACATCTAAGGTTTTTTAGTGTTCTTATTGATTTTATTATTTTTATAGGAAGGGAAACCACCATAAACAAAGATTAATAAATCTAATACATGTGAGGAAAGTGAATATAATGCAATTTGGTACAATTCTTTCAATTCATCCATCAACTCATTTCGCATAGCATCTCATTTATTACAATAAAAATATGGTTTGGAAAATTTTTAACTTATGCTCAATATTTATTAGTTTCTTACAATTTTATATATCATTGTTGTATTTCAAATATATACTTTAATATTTTTTCAAATTTTCACCATTTTATTTTTAGTTTCATATTAAATCCCTAATTACTTTATACAATTTCATTAATCAATGAATATAGAGGACTACATGTTACTACCATTGTGCTTAGTTTAAAAAACTAAACGATGCATCATAATTTCTATTGTGGAGTAAGATCTTTGTCAAACTAAAAGATGATTCATAATATCTATTGTGGAGTAATATATATTCCTCAAAATATATAAAATTATGTTTGACAAAAAATATTAAAAAATGCTTCAAATTTATCACATATTATAACTATTAGAAGACCCCTTTTCCAGTAAACAATCTAGGAATAGTAATAAAGAGTTATCTTAAATGAACACTACTCAAAGAACATTTCAACAAGTGTTGTAAAACACTAACCAAGGGTTTTATATAATATTATAATTTAAAACAGTGACTATTGTAACATATAAACTATTTCATATTATATTTTTCATATTATTTATTCTTGGAGGACCCATGAAGTATATAAGTGTAAGAGTATTTTGAAAATTTTCTAAAGAAATTCAGAAAAACTTATAAATAACTATGGTACAAGATAGTTCTTCTATATGAGAAGTTTCAAGTTGATGAAAGTAAGGGAAACAAAATTGGTTAGATGATAAAAAATTCCCTATTTTGTCTCCTAAAGAGTATGTATTAAATATAGAGGTTGTGGAAATGGAAACAAAAACCTTTCTGTAGTTATATAAAGGTATGTTACAGTGTAAATTATTTCCTTAAAGTTTAATTCCTAATATTTTTTGAATTTCTGTAGAGTTTTTCATGCAATTAATGATGATATTTTTTAAAACCAATCATCAAGGTGTATTCATGATTTTAATTACTTTATTCATGAGGATGAACTTTGAGGTTGAGTGCAACATGAACGATCTGGTGGAGGAGTAACATCTGTATCGGTATGCATGAGTACCAGCAATATCGGTATGTAATAACAGATAAGAAGTACGAGGAGGAAGGTGATGGATACAAGGAGGAAGGCTAGATGTTTGTTGATGGTAAGGTCACTACTCATGGAAACGTGCATATGGGTAATGTGAATATGTGTACTATAGCTGCAGGATGAAGAAATAATGTTTTCTACTTTAGTTAGACATATATAAGGCATTTATTATGAAATAAAAACTTCAATATCATGGTTTTAAAAAAGTATGAAATTTTTATGTGTTTTAATATTATTTAATTCACATATTAAGAAATCAATAATAACTTTACAATACTATGATGTCTGTTTCTGAAAAACCTATAAAATTTTATGTAAGTACATAAATATATATTTTTGGTATCTTATTAGTTTAATTGAAAGTTAAATTTAAAATTTTCATCACTTATTATTCTATTTAATATTTATTAATTTTTCATGTTTTATTATTTGTAACAGTTTTAGTTTCTAAAATCCTTCCTAATCTTATCTTCTGATGATGTGGATGATTTTATAACCTAGAAAACCATTATAATTTATGCATTTTATAGAATCTATAGTGTTAATCATTCAGAAAAAGTTCCATTTATTTGGTATTCCATGATTTCTGTGATTCATTTGATTTGCATGAATTTATTTCTATTGAAGTTTAATGAAAATCCTTGGAGAAATTGTTTTTTTGGGTTCTAAATTCTCAATTTCCATTACAACCTGAAATATATTTTTCTTGTCCTATTCTTTAATTGAAAAGTAAAAAAAATGAATGATGCGCCCATCAATTTACCCGTCTTCTTCCTCCAATAATCTTTACCAATGTTCTTCAGGTTAGCCATTATAAATTTCTCACATTCCTATCATTCTATAAGTATTTAATTTTTCAATTGTATGTTTCCATAATAGTTCACTCTTTCAAAATTACCTATTAATTTTTGGTAAATCATCTTTTCTGAGTTCTTTTTGGCCTATTTCTATTTGTAAACATTTTATTCTATCTAAATTATAGTACTTATTATTGAAATTATGTCATTTTGAAATTCAAACTTTGATGAGCATTGAGATTTCTGAAAATCATTAGTTAATTTTAACTCGAATATTAATGTGTATGGTTTCAATCATACAAGTCTATGGGAAAAAGATAGAGATTGGAAGTTAGTATGGTAGGCTTTAGGAGTTTCATACTCACCAAAGGTAAACAGAGAGGGTTTTGGGGATCAAGTATGGATTATATTATAATGCCTTATGTGGCTTCCCCTCAGTCTCTTACACTCATGGTTATGATGCTTTAAAAAACTTATTCATCACTAAGATAACTTATCTATAAAAATTCAATTAATTCAATGGTATTACTACATATGCATAGTTAAAAATTTTAAGATTCGTTATTAATAATAAAACAACCGTAAAAAATCATTACTTTTTTTTCAGTTTATCGATCTTTATATTTCAATAGACTATTACTTTAATATCATCTCAATCCTATATTCACCACTTTGTCAAAAAAACATTCATACATTATATGATTCATGTGATTATAGTATGAATTCATTCTAATTGTAGTTTACTATCCCTACTGTTTTTCTTCAACATTAACCAATTCCATATAGTATTATGCATAGAGTATTGATATATTGTTTGAAATCCCATAAACATGCATGCATATTTAAGGAATATATTGATTAAATTCATATACACATGTTCTCATAAATGCACATTTATAGTTACATAGAATTCTTACAACTCCACATGTCACCACCATCCTTCACTCAATTTACATGTGTCAAGATCTGCACACTCACTTCATTTATTCTTCTAATTTCCTCCCTCTCTCCCAACAAGGGACAATGATTCCCTATATTCCAATCATAATTTTTTGATCATGTGTATGAAAATTTATAAGTAAATGATCATGTTGTGAAAATACACGGGTTGGGTACTATTTTTAAATAAAGTAAATAAATTTAAGAGAAATTTAAAATAAATTAACATGGTAGATAAATAATTCAAAGTGAATTAAACATTTAATTGAAAATATTGAAAATGAAATTTAAATAATATTTACTAAAATTTGAAAAAAAAACAAATATCACAAGTTCAAATTAACTAAGTATCAAATGTGATTATTAAATTTACAATCTAGAATAAATATAAACATTTAAATTGATATTTCAAATAAATCCTCAAAATAGAATATTATAATGTTCAAGGAATAAATAAACAAAACATAAAACATTAAAACACCTTGTAAAAAATGAATTCGAAGAATTATTAATTTATTACAAAAAAACAAAACATTAAAATTAAAACATAATTTTACATTTTTATTTATTATTTAATAAAATTAAAACTCTAACAACAATTTCCAAAAAAACTAAAAATGATCAATTATGATCACATTTCTATATAAAAACATATTAATTAAACAAATTGGACAAGGAAAAAATGTATTAAAAAGGCTAAATCAAATTCCCCCACACAAATAATTTTCTTTTCCTCAATAAAATAACCTACCCAATTCAATGCAAGGAAATGAAATTTAACTTTTAAATACTGGACTTAAAAATTGTAATTAAGATTAAACCCATATCAATTTTCATTCAACTAAATGATGAAACTTCTCTTTACATCTAGGATAATAGACTCACATAATTTTGAAAATCAAAATAAATTAGACAATCTTATTGGATGAGTAAACTTTACAATTAAATAGTAGTATAAATAAATCATCGATCAGGTTAAAAATAATAAAGAGTTCAACTTGAATTAGGATTTTCATTTAATAATTCATTTTAATGCATGATTTATGAGTTTAAATCCAAATTTAATGATTCTAGGGAAAAGAAAATTATATGACATTCACACAATCCATTACCAAAGTCAACACCTTTTCAATAAGGAAAATAAAAATGAATTAACGAAATAAATACAAGGTGTATTATAAATTTAACCTCCTCAAAGTTTTTACGAAACATTAGATATTCGAGAAAATTTAAAACCACTAAAAATAATTTATCGAAACATGAAAAATGATTAACTTTTTAAAAAAAATTAGAGAGTTTAAATGGGTTTACATTAGGGTACAATTTAGAACATTGAAAGACCACTTCCCTTACACCAGAATTCAACATTGTCCCTAATATTAAATCAATGGTGGATAAACATATTTACTCAATTTTAAAGTGAAAAATAGATTGAACAAATTATAAGAAAAGAATAATGTTTCAAGGGTTACAAGAAAGACAAATTTATTTTTTCAAAAACACAAATAATTAAAAATACCCAACATACCCAAAATTGTACTACTAGTTTCCACTTAAATAGTTGGCTCAAAATTAAAACATGTACTAGTGCTTGTCTGTTCCAGTATTCATAAAAAATTATAGTAAAGCAGAGATTATTTAGAACTAATTAAAAATGAAAAATAATCAATTTAATTGAAACATCAAACATGATAAAGCACAAAATTCATCATGAAAATACTCTAAAAGTTCAAAAAAAATTGACTAATTAATTTCAATTTGGAAAAATTAGGAAGATTTTAGAAATCGTAAAAAAGGTTCATAATTTATCAAAAACACTCCCCTCAATGAAAATGCATTTTCCCCTTCATATCCAATTAAATTCTACCTTATTTACTTTTATAGAGTCCCTATAGTTATCATTAAAACTCCTAAAGATAAAAATAGATTAATATTAGATTCATGGATTATAAAAACATGTAAAATATAACCAAAGTTTAGAAACTAAGGATGTTGATCCAATATTCTATATCTATTAGCATATTTTGATCTATAAAAATAATAAAACATCTGCTCCCCAAAGTGGGGAGCATACCCAAGTGGATTCTTCATGGTGAACTTGATCAATTTATTTACTACAATGAAAAATTATAAAGAATAATGAAAATCCTAAAACTATGAAAGGTTAATATCTTCCCCCACACATATTCCAAATAAAAAAAATCAAGGGAAGAGAAAGCATGAATTATTAAATGATATTCATCTTCCAAAAATATAAATTCCTTCCCCCATAAGTTTCTTATTACCTTCTAAAAAATGTTTTAGGAAATTTCTATTAATAGTAAATGGAACAACCTTCCCAGGATATTGAATTTTTAAATCAAAAAAAGGGAAAATACGAGTTTTAATAAAAGGACCATCCCCTTTGGAATGAAATTTACACATTAAAAGTTTCCTCCTGGAGTTTTAAGGTCACACTTTATCTCCAATATAGAAATATTTTTTCAGAATCATCTTGGCATGCATAGACATTGTTTTTGGTTTAAAAATCAATATATCTCATAATAATTATTCCTTATTTATTCTAAATCTTGGAAAAAAAATATTCCCATCTCTTTCAACCTCAAAAAGATTCAAATTTAAGGATTGCATATCCTATAAATATCTATTTTCTAACTCTATAGGCAAATGAAAATATCTTCATAAAAAATTCCAAAAAGGTGAAATCTCTATTGGAGTCTTATAGACAGTCATATACACCTAAAGAGAATCCTAAAGCCCTAATCTCTAATCTTTCATGTTTATGTTAACATGTTTCTCAAAAATATTCTAAATCTTTCTGTTTGAAACATCATCAATATTATTCATTTGAGTATGATAGGGTATAGACACATTATGACTAACCCCATATCATTTTAATAAATCCTTTAAGGTCATATTACAAATATGGGTTCCTTGTACTATGACAATAAACCTTAGCATCCCAAATCTATAAATTATATTTCTCTTCACAAATTGGGAAACCACTCTAGCATCATAATTTTTAGTTAGAATAAATTCACTCCACTTTGACACATAGTCTACCCAAATAAGGATGTACATATATACAAAGTAATTAGGGAAAGGACCCATAAAATCCATTCCCCAAACATCAAAAACATCACAAAACAAAAAAAAATTGTTTCATCACATGCCTTGGAGAAATGTTTCCTTGGAATTGGAATGTTTTAAAAGTCCTACGAAATTAATGAGAATATTTGAAAATGATGGGCCAAAATAGCAATAAATCTAACACTTTTCTACTAGTTTTATGGGGACCAAAGTGGCCTCCATATATCAAAGTATGTAAAATTTTAAAAACTAAATAGATATCTAAATTTGGGATACATCTCCTAATAATTTTATCACATCCCATTTTCCCTATTTAAGGATCATCCAACGCATATTTCCTTGACTCATAAATGGGTTTAGAAACTTTTCCTTGGAAAAAAAATGAGAAACCATTTCAGCATCAAAATAATTCAAAATGTTTGAAAACCAACACCTATTTTCTATGATATTTGAATAAATAATATCACTAGAGAAACACTCTCTAATGGGTTCAAAAAATGAATCATCCTGACGATGTTCAGTATCTATCCTACTCAAATGATCATCTATGGTGTTCTCAATAACATTCCTATATATTATATCCATATCAAATTCTGGAAGAAATAAAATCCATCTGACAAACCCCAGTATTGATTTGTTTTATCATGATATATCTGATAGCTGAATGATTCAGTGAAAACCACAACTTTAGATCCCGAAATATTGATCCTAAACTTATCAAGAGAAAATAAAATAGCTAATAATTCCTTTTCTAGTGTGGATTAATTGGACAGGGAAGTATCTAGATTACTAGAAGAATAAGCAATGACATGTGACATTCTATGCAATCCTTTCCCAATAATTCCCCCAAATATAATTAAAGAGCATCTATCATCAACTCAAAAGTCAAGTTGAAATTCGGTGGATTAACTATTCGTGGAGATGCTAGTTTATTTTTGAGTTATTTAAGGAACTCTTTATATTTGTTATCAAAGTAAAAAAAGAACTTTCTTTCTCAAGTGGTATTGTTAAAGGTAATTTAGGTCGGTTGAAATCTTTTATGAACCTCCTATAAAACCCAGCACGGCTAATAAAAGATCTAATATCCATTAAACTATTAAGAAAAGGCAGTGAAAAGATGACACCAACCTTATAATTTTCTACCCAAATCCCATTCTCAGACACTTCCTAGAGAAGCACAATTCCACTTTCAAACATAAAATGGCATTTATCAAAGTTTAGAACAAGGTTTTTTTCAATAAAAAATCTAAACAGAACCCCTAAAATCTTCAGACTACTCTCATTAGATAGATCATACACTATAAAGTCATCTATAAACACCTCCATGAATTACTCAATAAATTCCAAAAAAATATATATAAGCATGAATCATTGGAGTGGGGAAGGAGAGAATTGCATATCCCGAATGGAGTTATTAAATATGTAAAGGTATCGAATGGACATGTGAAATTTGTTTTATCTTGGTCCTATGATGTTATGGGAATCTAGAAGTATCCTAAAAAAATATTGGAAGTAATAATGGGATCAACTCGATAACCTTTTAAGTATTTTATCAAAAAAGGAAAGAAAACGGTCCGTATTAGTCACTAATTTTATCCACCTATAATCAATGCATACCCTCAACTTTTTGGGAAACCTAGAAAGCAATAATTCTCCAAATTCATTTTGAATTCACCCTTTTTAGGTATAATTTGAACTGGACTTATCCAATTATTATTAGAAATAGTGTAAATTATACCCATAACTAATAAAGTTTTCACTTGTTCATTAGTCACTTTTATAAGGGTGAGATCCAATCTCCTATGGAATTGTATAACATATTTTGAATTATCCTCTAAGAGAAGCCTATGTGTAGATAATAAATGACTAATCCATAGTAAATAATCTAAATACTAGCCTATAGCCTTCCTATTCTTCTTAAGGACCTCTAAATGTTGTTTTTTATGTTCATTGTAAAAACCACATAAAATCTTAATAGGTAATTATTTATTATCTTCTAAGTAGGAATATTTTTAAATTTTTAGGAAAAGGATTCTATTCGAGAGTGTGTGGGATTTATTTTTAGATAAAATAGGTTCTATGGTCACTTTGACATAAATTTCAGGCTCTAAAATATCCCCAATAAAATCATAATTAAAAACTCTTTTCCTAGTAAGGAAATCATTTTCAAGTAGTAGATGTATTTCTTCCTCAAAAATAAATTTCATATTCAAGTTCACATATATGGGGTAACTTTGCAATGACATTTCGATCAGAATTTGTGTTCAAAATAGTGAATTTGATGGATACATTTTTAGAGAAAGAAGTATTATCCATAATTCTATGAGTTTCAGTATAATCTAATTCAGGTTCATCTATTGAAGGTTTAATTTCACACAGAAATTCAGAATTTTCAGAATCATTGCATGTTTTAAGAGATTTAGACACAATCTCATCCTTTTAATTGGAATTTACATAAAAATCATCATTATTTTGATGTTCAGAAATTTAAAAAAAGAATCAATTGTTTACAAAAACATATTCATTTTCATATTCATCACTAATTTAGATTTTGTAATTTTTTGATGACTTATTTTCAGTAGAAAGTTTATTTACTGAAGAATCTAGAGTTTGGTTATCTTGAATAAAATCTAGAAAAAACTCTATGGAAAACCAATCTATCATGTTAACATGGTGTACAAAATGTTATTTTTTAGGGTGTTTCATTAATTCGAAAATTCTAAAATTAACCATATTACCCCTAAACACTAAATACAGAATCCCTTTATGAACATTTATTATTGTATTAGCAATTTTCAAGAATGGTATTCCCTAAATTAAGGGTACATGTGAACTAAATCATCCATACTCCATGTATAACATGTAAAAATCACTAGGGAAAACATGATCTTTTACCCTTTATAACTCATTCTGAATGACTCTAGTAGGCCAAGATAAAATTATATTAGCTAGCTTGATGATAATACATGATTATTTAAGATCTCCAACCCACATAGATGAAAATACATAATAAGGAATAACATTTATGGAAGCTCATAAATCTAAAATTGAATCTATAAACTAATGATTACCAATTACACAAGGGATAGAAAACATACCTAGATCTATTCATTTTACAGGGACGGAATTTTGGATCATGGAAGAAATATTTCTTTCTAAATTAACTTTCATATCTCCCTTGAACCACCTCTTATGAGTGCACATATTCTTCAAGAATTTAGAATAATGTGGGATCTATTTAATAGAATCTAACAAAGGGATGTTAACACGAACTTTTCTAAAATCATAAATTACTTTTCCATTTCAGTTTCAATATTTTTTTAACAGGAGGGATGACTGAAAGATAAGGTGGAGGTTCCCTGACATTTTAATGTCACAATTAACATTTTTTTTTCATTTGTAAGATCTCATAAGGTTTATTAAATCACTATAGGATCTTTCAAGTTGGACTAATTTATTTCAATTTGATTTTTCTTATTAAAATTGTGTATGGAAATCATGTTCATTAACAAGTTCAGTGCATGATTTAACAAATTCATCAGGTGGGAAAAAAAAATTAGTATCTGATTTTAAAAATTCTTCATATGATTTTGTATTAGTTTTAGAAGTGGTAACATCCTTTTCAAATTTTAATTAATTTTTTTTATCTTGGGAGTTTTTAATTTAAATACCACTCATCATTATTTCAATAACATTATCTATTCCCCTCGAGTACACTTAAGATTGAGATAAAAATTTCTTTCGGTTTCAAACCATTTGATTTAGTTTCCATTTGACCCATTTTAGTAAACATGTTTTTAGAAATACTAATTGTTGTTGAGAAATTTGTTATTTCTTCTTAACTATTTCTTAATTATGTTATTCAATTCATTAGTTAACTTTTTTTTGGTTTTCATGATTCTAAAAGTTTGAAAATTTCCCACCATCTTGGTTTCCAAATCGATTATACCTAGGTTGCCGATCAAAATTTTGGGGTTGAAAATTCTTATTTGGTTTTTCATTATTCCTAAACCTATTTTTATTTTGGTTATAATAGCCTTGGTTGAATATTTTATTTGATTAAAATGTCGTAGTCTAGAAATTATGGTTGGGAAATTGGTTGTTTGGGTTGTTCTAGAATGGTTTTCTAGGAAGGTTCACATTATAGGATTCATAAGTCTCTTAAAATTGCGGACAGTTATCATTAAAATGATTAGTATAATGAAATGAAACAATTCATATAAATGGGATAAATTGGATTTGGTTGAGATTGTTAAGGGTTACAATTAGTCAACATATGATTTATCATGCTTACAAGATCACTCAACTAACTCCTTAATTGGATTTTATTAGTATTGGAAATACATACTTCCACAGTCAGTTTAACGTGAATTAAACCCCTAGTATTGAATTATTTTTAATTCCAATCCATATTATAAATGAGGATTATAGATTCAACATGACTCTTATCAACTATCGCTCCTCCCACCACAACATCTATCAGAATCCTATCCCTTAAAACTAATCCCTCGTAGAAATAGTTGATAAAGAGTTGGTCAGAAATCTAGTGGTGAGGGAAGGTATAGAATAACTTATTAAACCTCTCCTAATACTCATAAATAGTCTCCCTTTTGAGCTACCTAATTCCACAAATATATATATATTCTCAATGAGGTTTTCCTAAAATATGGGAAATGTTTTTGAAGGAAGATCATCTTCAGTTGGTTCCAACTCCCTATTGAGGTGGATTTAGAGTAGTAAACCAACTCTTTAGCCATCACATCAAGAGAAAAGTGTAATGAAAACATCTTGATATGATATTCACTGACCCCTTTAGGTTTCATGGTGATACACACTAGGTAGAACTCTTATAGATGTTTGTGCGGTTCTTTACCCAACAACCTATGGAATTTCGGAAGATGATTTGTTAAAACTGATCTTATTTTGAATCCTAGGGAATTTTTTGGGTATCGTAAATAGTTTTTTAGGTTCTATTAATCAAGAGAAATTATCTCCTCTAATTTTCTTCAGTTATCCTATTATATGTTTGGAATTTGTTCAGTTTTTTTGAAATTTTCTATTGGTATTTTTTTCAGTGTGAAATTTCATCCTTTTCTAGGTTTTAAAATTCAATAAATTGTTTATTTATTGTCAATTTTTTCTAGTTATTAAATTATAAGAATTTTCAATTTCTTACTTTTTGTAGTTTTTGGACAAACAATATAATTTTTTAATGAATTTTAATTTTTTTAACAATTATTTTTTAAAAAATTGTTAGACCCGTGGTAGTCTCATCGAAAATAGAGCCAATTTAATAATAGGTTTTTAGTAACACTTTTAAACCTATTTTAAATTATAAATCTAACTAATGAAATATAGTAGCAACCAAGGTTGTCTCTAAATGAGACTAGCCTTTCGAATTTTTTTCTCACAATTTATTATAATTTCTACATTAATATCATTAATTTTCTTTTCAAAGGGATTAATACTGCTATAAAAGAAACAAATTTATGTTCTAAACTAATTTCTAGAAATGAGAGCAGATAAAAAGTAGCAATGAATTGAATGAGAACATGTAGCATAAACCTAAATAATAATTCTTATGAATCAAAATTTCTTCATTATTTTTAAAGTATTTAACATCTGTAACTATGTGAATAAAAATATTGAGATCTCTAATATTGTATATCATTTGGTTTATTAAATTTATGACTTTGACCAAAATCTCTGCATCAGATCTTCATTCCATTAAAGCAGATCAATGCACACAACAATCTTCATCTTAGATGACACCACCAACTCCCTTTGTACTTACAATCCTTGATATATTGTTAAGAAATCTAAACAAAGAGGATCAACTTCATAATCCAACTTGTCTTCAACTAACATGACACATTAAAATATTGTTGCACTCTAATAGAAAATGTGACATTCCCAGAATACAGGAGAAAAAGTATAACAAAGTGATATGATATTATTACTTTAATTAGAGATCACTTTTCAAAATTCTATATTATAGAGAGAATTAAAATTTTGGAATAAAATATATGAAAACTCAGAATGGCATCACCATGATAATTTTGACATTGAAATTCTACTTTATTTCAATTTGTAAGCATCTATTAAATCTAATCAATGATGCATCAACACTTGGTTTAAACTAGTTAAGGTATTTCTCCAAACACCATTCATGCATGAACATCATCCATAAATCTAAAATAATGGGGTATTTTGTATCCTTTCGAACTTCAATGAATCAGAACAAAATAACAATTATAAAAACTAACAAACCATAAAATCACAACCAAAAAATAATCTACAATTTCTCAATCCCAAACTCGACCATATTTAACAAAATCATCCTATAGTGATTGTATTACTGGGTACACTTCAACATAAAAAATAAAATTTACCTTCACAATTGTTTTCCTAGGTTCTTCAATCTTTAGTGAATTCTAACCAGGGTTTTGATTGGATTCACTCAAATAAGGCATCCATAAACAAACAGTTGGAACCACATATCTAGACCAATCTTGGATGAATATTCCTAACATCGATGGAAATGATGCTTCATCAACAATCTCAGTAAAACCAACAAATCCTGGTCACTAGACTAGGTTGACCTCCATGGGTTTCAATTTTTTTTCTTCAGTATTGGGGGATCTTTAATCATTAGGTGCTCTTCCTTGGATATAATATTAGATAAAAATTCTTTAAACAACAAGCTAGGTTGGATATCCTCTATTTCTTAATTTTTGGTACGAGTCAAAATGGATCTGGAATCATCAACTCCCAAGGTGTCTGCTTTGGAAACAAAGTTGATGGATTGGTTTCTTGTGTAGAGGAGAGGGGTGGAAACATATTTCTATTTCTTTTGCCCATATTTCTACGGAAGTGGCTCTGATCATATTCAAAAGTCTTGTCTAAGAATTCCTCGCCCTGGGTTAATCATCTTTTAATGTTCATCTTGGGTGTGCAAGTGGCTTCAATTCAATACAATCGGTCATTTTTTGAATGAAATTGGAATCATATCTGATTTGAAAGTCAGATGGGATATCATTTGTCAATGAAAACTCATATGGGAATTAGTGTTGGAAATTTCTTCATCGATCCTCAAACATGATGAGATCATTGGAGGTGGTTTTGGTTTGATTTAAGCTTCTTGAAGAGGTTTTCAGTCAGTTTCTGGTTTGGGTTAAATATGAATGTGATTGCCGACCATATATGTTACTCGTGTAAGGGAATTATCTTATGAATGTACCAGTATCTTCACTTACTAGCCTTTTTCTATTTATCTTATTCTCGAATCATTTATATTGTGAGAGATTTTATTACCTAGACAAGAATTATTTTACTCAATCTGGAATTTATCTTCTATATATGCACCAAATTTATCTTACGCATGGATTGTGATTGTGGAGAAATTATCCAATGCACTATTTTTCTTCCCATTGTAATAATTTTTAGTTATAATTTTACACTATGATGCTCTTGTTTTTTCTAACATGGGTTGTTCACCCTACTATTTCCTCAGTTTCAACCTTATCAATATCTGGTTCCTGAGGATTGTTAACAATACCATGTGGAGAAACATGATGTTCATATAGATTGTGAGCATCATTATGTGGAGTAAACTATTGTTCCTCTAGATTGGGAGGGTCATTATTGGGATAATACATTATCTCTAGAAGCAGTCGAAAATTTATTATTTATTACAAAAATTAAATAGTTAACACATAAAACCGTGAGGTAAGAAAGTCTATATAAACAAAACTATAACATGATTATTGAACATTCTTTTTCGTTTCATTAATGGTTAAAGAGAATTGAACACTCTATCGAGTATCCAAATATCATCTTTATAGTCTCCTCTGATATATAAGTCCTCATCTATATTGGGACCACCATGAAATTATTGTCACATCCTAATGAAAGGGTTTTACTTAGATGAATATTCCTATAACCCAACAATGGTTTTGGTCAATAATAAATCAATTGAACACCATTTTTTATTGGATCCAGGACATGAAATACTTTTGCTGCATATGATGCCCTTAAGAACAGTTCATCATTTTACCCTTCCTTACTAAAATCCACTTTCATGAATCTGAATTCATCAATTTCAACAGAACTCATGTTATCAACACATTTGCATTGAAAATTCATCACTTTGAATTTTTTATAATCAAAATCTCATATTTGTTCAATGATTACAAAGAATAACGTATTCACATAAATTGTATTTATGTCCTTGGTATATGAATCACATCCACCACAAGAGAAAATCCACTATATATGTCCTTGGATTCATAATATTCATTTTTATATTATTTTTAACCATTACTTACATAAGCATTATAAGATAAAATATACACACTTGATCCCCTACCTTGGCATCAAAGTCATTCTAATATTGATTTCTGATTTTCGGGCTTGTTAAAAATATGGTCTTGAAATCATCCTATAAACCATCGATTATGTGTATTTGATATTAATCATTTATCCCTTAGTGGATTGAAGTTCTAAAGAATTAATTTGCAGGATTCAACATATGAAACAACCTCCAAGTAGTTATATAAAACATAAAGGTGAGATTAATCCTTCTCTACAATGGTAACTATGACAACATATGTTCTAGAAATTTCTATATGCACCAGCAACCCTCTATGATGAGATTTTGGTAGACCAATTCTCTCTACCTCTGACAAGTATTCAGTACAAAATATGACGGCTTCCATATTAATATATTGATATGTAATAAAACATTTTGGATGAATTTGAGTTTTTTTATACCATTTAAAACTCTTCATATATTGTTTTATGGGGTACATCCATCTGTAATGTACATGACCAAATAGTAGGATCTCTTTACCCAAGTGAATCATCAGGTGAACCATCAAATGAACTACCATATCAAAAAAACAATGATAGGAAGAACATCTTAAAATGTCATAATATTATATAAACTTCTTTTTCTGTAGTTGGAAAATTATTTTGGTCCATAAATTTGTTTTATATAGATTTAAAAAATAAACAAAGAGTGGTTAATTTACGGTAGAATTTTTTAGTAAATATTGATTTCAAAGCTACAAGTACTAAATATTACATCAAAACATGACAGTTATGTGACTTCTAGTCCTTTAAAATTAAATAAGTCATTGACATGATATTCTTTATATTTTATGAATACCTTTCTGGAATATTTAGTTCATTTAGGGACTTTCAAAATTGACATCTCTCTTTCCTAAAAAGAGTATAAGTTGCTGTAGGAATAAATGTCCTCCTTTCACCCTAAGTTATTGTTAACTCTTCATGTATCCCAATACCAATAATGTCCAACCTATCCTTAAATCCATCCTTTTTCTTCAAGTTCATTTTGTAATGTTCTAATGACATGATCACATATATTTTCTTTTCTATGTTCACAACATGAACAAAATTTATTACTTAAAGAAAATTATAGTACGGTAATTCAAAAAAACTGATCTTTTTTCCAATAATCTTTTGTATGATTTTTTAATGAATCTTTACAAAAATATGTGACCATATCCTTTACTTTTAAAATATTTGATCAACTATTAGTGGATATGGTATTGTACATTCTTATAAATTACAATTGAATGATGTCATCTAAGATTTTTATTTATGTCATTGAGGTAAAAATATGTGATCTTCTACAAACATTTTTTTGAGGAATGATTCAACCTAACTATTGGATATAATGTCCCAAAGGCCTTTGATTTTTTAATCTAATTCTGGAAAATATATTTTTTAACTAGGTTGGTAATAAACACATACATGACCCATTGGTCTACAAGTACAAGGCCCATTATATGTGTAACAAACCAAGTAAATAAAGAATAACACATTTTCAAATTTATTAATATTTATAAATTAAATATTAATGTTATTTTAAAGGTGATTCTATGTTCGACGGGGTACCCGATACGCAACAACAGGTTTCATTGAAGTCTAATGTTACACACAATACTAAGTCATACTAAAAAATAATAATATAATATTATTTTAAATGGTAGTTAACACCTAGTCATTGTATTGGTGGGAATGAACCGAACTTACTACAATATAAATTTACGTGTTTTTAAATGTTTTTACATTTACCCAACAAAATTTTGGGTCTTAAAATGTGAATGAATCTAATTTTAAGAGTAAATACTCTAATATTATTTAAAAGGCCGATTAACCGCCTTTTAATGGTGAAGCATCTTTAAATATAGTTTTGGTAACTTTTATATGTTCTATTTGAAAAAATAAAATTATTATTTTGAATAAGGACATCAATATTTACTTTGGGTAATTATTTGGTATTTTTCTGATAAAACTCATTTTTTAATTAATAGTGAAAAATACTGTATTTTAATTCAAACCTTCCATTTAATAAAATTTATTTATATGGTTAGATTATCATTTTTATTGGTGTTAAAGTGTAATTAGATTATATTTTTACCATTTAATACAATTTTGGTCATTGGAATATATTTTACTTTGAAATTAGACAAAAACAAGTGTTAATATTTCGATAGGTATTATTTCTTAAAAACACACTTTTTGTTTTGACAACGGGAATTAATTTTATATTAATTAATGCAACTTCTATGTTCATAATTTGGTAAAATAGATATCATTTTTGAATTCGGAATATCAATCATAGCTTAGGATGAATTTTTTTTATTTTTCTGAAAATATTCAATTTTTGATGAATTGTGAAAACACATAGTAGTAGTTAAAAAACAAACTTTTTAATTTATATGATGTTTTACAGCTTCTGTGAATTGAATTTCAAAAATCTAACATACATGTTTTTGTTTAGTAAGTAAAATTTTCTTCAATATGATGAAAATATTTTTTTGTGAATAGTAACTTTTGACTTATTTATCACGGTTAATGGTAAATAAAGTAATTCAAGGTAAAAACAATATTATAATAATATAAAATTTCTTTAACACTTGTACTAACCTTTTTGGATGAGTAATGGCCAACCCTTAAAATCCTTGGGTGATACTTTTGGCCTTTAAAAGCCACTTGGGTAAGATAATGATATTAATAACTTTTCATTTGAAGTAAAAATAAAAATATCATAAACATGTATTTTTTTGATAAAAAAAATTAATGTGGGGTTATATAATTGATATATTTGACTATAAATATTCAGTATAAAAATAAAACAATTTCCTACATAATGGTGTTTTATTTACAATTTTTATACATCAAATAAATAAAACTATTTATGACACAATAATGATGCAATGTTTACCTCATTAATTATTGATTTAAATAAATACTATTATAAAAATTAAAACAAAAACAAAAACCTTTTCAATTTTTATTTTATGGTTTTATTTCGAATAGGATTCATCTTATATTCCACTTTAATAAGTTTTGGACTTTTAGAAACCGAAAATAATTATATGATCAAATAATATTTTCAAACTTTCTTAAAGAGCCCCTCCACCCCCTTATAAAAGCCCTCACCTCTAACCCATTACTCACACCTCTCAAGCCCCTTGGATCATCCAAAATCTTCCCAAATAAGGTCTCAATATCCCTCTCTTCCACCTAGAATCCTTAACATAGGCAGAAGGCACTTCAAAAAATCCTTTTGGTTTATACCAAAGGGAGTTACCGGATTTAAAGGTAATGTCTTATTTTATGTTCTTTTATTTTATTTTACTTCTCCAACCAATAATATATTTTTATTCCATTATTTAATAAAAAAACCAGTATCCTCAATATACTAGGTTTTTTTATCATACAGATTCAAACTTCACTTATAGACACCTCCATTTAATGGGTAAAGAACATATTGTTTCTCTGGACGGTGAACTACTGCCTCACAAAATGATAATTGTTCAATCTTCTCCTACCACCTCTTATGGTGGCCATTATTATGGAACTATATTTATATGTGATATATATTATATTTATGTTGTCTCTATGATTCTGTATTTTTCATTTATAGCATACCTTTATGGTTTCCATAATGGGTTAATGTGATAATTTCATTTGAGGAATTGCGGACTACCGCCCCCTAAAAGTGATATGACTCGTTCATGCCATAAGAGGAACGTATAAAGGATGAAGTTAATGAAATTATAAATTATATTATTCTAGATATAATGAAATTCTTACCACATGGACAATTTTTTAATATAAGAAGTTCATTTTTGACTCAAGTTCCAAATATCGACAATATGACCATTACTAACTTAAATGATTACATAAGGATTATAACATTGAAATAAGTGATATAAAAAATAATAAACATGAAAAAGGTTATTAAGATAGTATAAATTAACTTTTTTTATTATTCAGGTGATTAAATAATGAATGGTTCAAGTCAGACATGAGGTAAGGGACTTCGTCTCAATCTCCTTTCATTTAGGAATATTTTGTTTTATACACAACTTTATTTTATACAAGGTATAAACACCAATGTATTTTTATTTTATTTAAAGGTAATCTTTTTCTATGAGGTGTTTTAATAAACAAAAAAAGAATGTTTATTTTTAATGTAATCGGTGACAATGACATTTTCCACTGCCGAGAGTATTATTTGTTCTTTGGCTTCCTTAACAAGCCGTAATATATTTAAAAGGAAAATAAATACCATATACTCTTTTACGAATTTTGGTATTGAAAATGGTTTTGATAATGGATTTTTTATGTCAATATATTTAAATGATATATTGTGATTTAAATGTGGAAATGTTATCTTTTTTTCCTATTTGTTTTATGCGTTATGAATATGTTAAGGTTCTTGGGCATTGTTTACATATATGGGTGATTCCATGATAAACCTATCGTGGGTGACCCTGAGATAGCTCTATAATGAATTGGGTAATGTGACAGAGGTAAATGTTAATGTTTCTCCAAAGATATTTAGGGAATATACTATGATGGGTATTCCAAATGTGACTCCCTAGGTAGCTGTGAAAGGAATAACCTAAGTATGTTATATATTCCACAAGTTACCTTTATGATTTGTGATTACTATGTGTTATTCATAAATCTTATGATTTCATGAGGTATGTTAAAAAATTTTGTTTTGATAAACTAATGTTTTATTTCTTTATTTTATAACCATCACTGATATTTTTATGCTCATCAAAAGTATTGAAATGTTTTTCACAGGATTGAAATATGAATAGGGTCAAGGATGGGAACTAGGAAAAGTCATGTTATCTAAAACATGGAAGTAGACATGACTCTATTTTTCAAGAGTTTTTATTTTATGAAAAAAATTGAAACTGAGTAGATGTGTCTACTTTTTAATTTTTGAGATGTACTTTAATAGTTATGGCTTAATTCTCTAAAACAATAAACCTGAAAAGATCCTCAATGTGAATTATCATTTTAATTCAAGATTATGTAATGTTTTAATACAGGGTCGTTATAGTTTGTATTAGAGGTCAGATTAGATAAATTTAGGAGTTCAGATATTGTTAAATTAATATCCATAAATTAATTTATGTTCATATTAAAATGATATAGAATTTACATATTACCATTTTTCTTTGCCTAAGATATTTCTGTGTTCAGAATGGTTTTCCATAGAGGAAATAGGGAAGCTATGGTGGGACACCATTAGGAGGAAGACAACCTTACAAATCAATAACCTGGGATGGTCAGAATCAGAACTGAATAGTTTGTTTCCGTGATGGCATGGTTGACTCATGCTATAAATGGTGGTGGTATCCATACATGAGATCAGCCAGATCAAACATAGAGGAATATGTCAATTTGGGGCATTTCATGAGGCAACATCCCCCGTCAATTAGATGATCATATAACCCTGTTTTACCTAAAGGGTGGATTAAATCACTGGAGAATATTTTTGATGTCATGGGGTGTTCAGAACATCAAAAGATTGGTCTTTCTGTTTACCGTTTTTATGGTGAAGCCGATCAGTGGTGGTCGATGGTGAAAAATATCAGGGATAATGAGGATATTGATGCTCTTGATTGGGATGAATTCAAAGGTCTGTTTCGTGAGAAATATTTTCCCAAGGTGGTTCATCTTAGAATGGAAAAATAATTCCTAGAATTGATGCAAGTGGATGATGCAGTGGCCACTTATGAAGAAACATCCACTTGACTAGAAATGTATGCTCCAAATTTCATACGAGATCTTGATAGTAAAATAAACCGTTTTTACTCAAGATTAAAACCAAAGTATCGAAGAGATTTAGCTTCTCATGAGTTCAAAAGTTATGAAAAACTTGTTTGGTGTGAAGAGAAGGTGGAAATGGAGTTTCCTAATTATCATGTGTTCTTTGACAAACAACAGAATATGAGGTCTATGTGGCAAACAAAATAGAAGAACTCTTCAAAAAATTCTGATGGTAAGAAACTTAAGTTTACAGTTTTGGAAAATTGTGGTAAAAATCATGTTGGGGAATGTATTTTTAATTCTGTTAAGTGCTATTGATGTGGTAAAATGGGACATAAGGCTCATAATTTCACTGAAAAGGATCAGGTTAATGGTAAGACAGTATCTGATTTACAATCAATTAAATGTTTTAAGTGAAAAGAAATGGGTCATTATGCAAATGAGTTTCTAGAGAAGAACTCAACTGAGGGAAATCAACTGTGCTACAATCAGAAAGGGGTGGTGAAATCCTTTGCAACAACATCGGTAGATATTGGGCCATCAAATGAAGTACTATCAGGTACACTGTATGTTTTTTCAGATTAGACCAATGTGTTGTTTGGTTCAGGGTCTACACATTCGTTCATTTTTGAAAATTTTTCTAGTAAATTGGGAATTCCATCTCAATATATGAATCCTTAACTTATGGTAAAAACACCGAGGGAAATGTTGAGATAAAATGAAATTATAAGAACCTTCATGTCCTTGGGTATGGAAAGAATCGGCCTACAAACCTTATTTTTTCCTCTAGTAGAGTTTGATGTTATTTTGGGTATAGATTAGATTTCCGTTTAACATGATAAGATTAACTGTAGATAAAAAAAGGTTTCTTTTAGGAAATATTTTCAGTTTGTGTAAAATAATGAACCCTTAATTTTTATAAAATATCAGGAAGTTGAGAAACTATTAAAAGATGTAAATGAATGTTTCCTTGAACATATTTTCGGAAACCAAGTAACTGTCTAGATCAATGATGTGCTAGGGGTAAATGAGTATCTTTAAGTTTTTCCTGATGATTTTCTTAGTATAATACCTAATTGAGAAGTTGAATTTGTTGTTGACTTAAATCCTTATTCTAAGCCAATTTCAAAACCCCCTTTTCAAATGGCTCAAATTGAACTTTTTGCGTTAAAGAAGAAATTGCAGAAGTTATTAGATAAAGGTTTCATTCAACCTAGCACATCACCATGGGGTGCCCTTGTCTTGTTTTTTAAAAAGAAAGATGGTTCAAGGATACTTTGCATTGATTATAGAGCAATGAATAACATCACTGTAAGGAAAATGAATCCTTCGACCCATATCGATGATTTGACTGAACGGCTCCCGGGAGCTCAGTATTTTTTGAAGATTGACATGAGTTCGGGGTACCATCAGTTGAAAGTAAAGGAAGAAGAAATTCCGAAGACCGTGTTTTATACTAGATATGAACATTATGAATTTTTGGTTATGCCTTTTGGATTAACCAATACACCTACTTTATTAATGGATATTATGAATAGAATTTTCTATGAGTTATTGGATAAGTTTTTGGTTGTGTTCATTGATGATATTTTGGTTATTCCAAAAGTAAAGAGGAACATGAAAGTCATTTAAGAGTTGTCTTTCAATATTTAAAAGAAAATAAACTATATGGGAAATTCAGAAAGTGTGAGTTTTGGTTACAAAAAATTTCTTTTCTTGGTCACATTGTTTCAAAAAATGGCATAACTATTGATCATGCTGAAACAAAATTTGTTGAAGAATGGTCAAGACCTAAAAATATCACATAGATTCATAGTTTTCTTGGTTTAGCATGTTATTATAGGAGTTTTGTTGAAAGGTTTTCATTATTACCCAACCCACTGACTAAGTTAACTAGAAAAGGTGTTAAGTTCATTTGGACCAAATAATGTGATGATTGTTTTCAAGAATTGAAAATAATATTGGTGAATGCTCTTGTTTTGGCATTACCTTCCAAAAGTGGTGAGTTTGTTATCAATAGTGATTCTTCGTTGAAAGGACTTGGTTGTGTCATTATGATGAATGATCAGGTATTTTATTATGATTCATGTCAGTTGAAACCTTATGAGTTAAATTACCCTACACATGATTTGGAATTAGCTATTGTTGTTTTTGATTTGAAAATTTAGAGTCATAATTTGTATATAGTAAAATATGAAATATATATTGTCCAAAAAATATTAAAGTGTTTATTCACATAGAAATAATTAAACATGAGACATAGAAGATGGATGGAATTAATCAAGGATTATGATTGTACAATTCATTACCATTCAGAAAAGGAAAATAAAGTGGATGATGCTTTTAGTCAAAAAAGTAATGCTAAATTAACCGTGATATGTTTGGAACGAGATCCTTTGGTTTTTGATGTGATGAACACTGGAATAGAAGTTTTTGATGCAAGAAATTCCTCTATTTTGTTTCAGGTTTCAGTGAAATCATCTCTATCAGACAGAAATAAGCTAGTATAGAAGGAAGACAGTGAGTTGCAGAAAAAGGTAGAGTTGGTTCAGAAGGGTAAGTTGCCTGATTTTATCATTGGTAATTATTGTGGTTTGATGTTTGGGAAGAGATTATATGATCCTTGTGATTCAAATTTGATGAAAGATTTATTATGTGAAAATCATAGTTCTCTGTTTTTAGTTCATCCTAGAAGTACTATGATGTACAGAGATCTTCGATAGTATTACTAGTGGGATAGAATGAAAAGAGATATTTCTGACATTATTATGAAGTATTTGACTTGTCAATAGGTTAAAGCAGAGAGACAGCTACCGAAAGGGATGCTTCAGTCTTTACCGGTGCTAGAGTGGAAATGGGAAAATATATATGTGGACTTTGTAGTGGGATTACCAAAGACATCTCGAGATAATAATGCAATCTAGGTTATTATTGATCGATTGACTTAATCTGGTTGTGTCTTTCCTATTCATGATACTTTGTCTCCAGATAAAATATCTTGGTTGTATGTTAAATATATAGTCAAGTTGCATGGAGTTCCCTTATCCATTGTATTTGATCATGATTCTAGGTTTACTTATAACTTTTGGAAAGGCCTTCTGAAGTTTTGGGTACTAAATTAAATTTTAGTACAACTCTTCATCCTCAGTCACATCATCAGTCAGAACGAAAAATTCAGACCATGGAGGATATGCTACGTGCTTGTTTACTGGATTACCAGGAATGTTGGTACCAACATATTTCTTTAGTTTAATTTTCTTATAATAACTATTTTCATTCCAATAGGCCGATGGATCCATTTGAGGCATTATATGTATAGCAATTTCGAACTACAACTTTTTGGGATGATGTAAGTGAAAGGAAGCTGATGGGACCAGAATTGGTAGAAATGATGATTGAAAAATATCAATTGATTCAGAAGAATATGAGAATAGTTGAGACCAAGCAGAAAGGTTTTGTGGATAACCAGAGGAAGGATCTTTCTTTTGAGGTAGTTGATCGTGTCTTTCTCAATGTTTCTCCATGGAAAAGTGTGACGTGTTTTTGTAAGAAAGGAAAGATGAGTCTGAGGTTCATTGGACATTATAAAATATTGGGGAAAGATGGATCAGTTTCCTATGGAGTGGATTTACCTACATGTTTATCCCAGGTACAAAATTTTATTCATGTTACAATGTTGAGAAAGTATATTTCAGATCTATCTCATGTTTTTATCCTAGAGGTAGTTCAGTTGGAAGAGAATCTCTCTTATGAGAAACAAATTTTCCAGATTCTTGATAGAAGAGAGCAAGTGTTGCGGAATAAGGTAATTCATCGGGTAAAGTTTTTCTGGAAATCCGATATGGATGAAGAGGCAATGTGGGAATCTGAAAATTCTATAAGGTAAAAATATTCCCACGTATTTGATAACTGATTAAAATTGCGAGGATGCAATTTCCAAAAGAGGGGAAGGATGTAAAATTCCAAGTAAATAAATAATAATACATTTTCCTATTTATTATTTTTTGTGAATTAAATATTAATGTTATTTTAAAGGGGATTTTATGTTTGATGTCGTACCCAATACATGAAAACAGGTTTCTTTGAAGTCTAATGTTACACACAATGTCGAGTCATACTGAAAAATAATAATATAATATTATTTTAAGTTGTAGATAATGTCTAGCAGTTGTATTGGCAAGAATGAATATAAATAACTATAATATGATTATACATGTCTGTAAAAATGTTTTTACATTTATCCAATAAAAGTTATAGGCTTAAAATGTTAATGAATCTAATTTTAAGCGTAAATACTCTAATATTACTTAAAAAGTAAATTGATCGCCTTTTAATGGTGAACCCTCATTAAATCTAATTTTGGTCACTTTTATATGTTTTATTTGGAAAAATAAAATTCTTCTATAGAATCGGGACATCAAAATTTAATTTGGGTAAATTTTTGGTATTTTTTTTATAAAATTCATTTTTTAATAAATAGTGAAAAATATTGTATTTTAATTCAAAACTTCCTTTTAATTTAATTTGTTTATATGGTTAGATTATCTTTTTAATTATTTTTAATGTGTAATTAGATTACATTTTTTACATTTAATCCAATGTTGGTCATTGGAAGAAATTTCACTTTGAAATTGGACATAAAAAAGTGTAAATCTTTTAATAGTTATTATTTCTTAAAAACACGCTTTTTTATTTTGAAAATGGGTATTAATTTTAAATTAATTAATGAAACTTATATTCTTTTAATTTGGTAAAATAGACATCATTTTTGAATTCAGAATATCAAATATATCTTACCCTGAATTTTTGTTATTTTTCTGAATACATTCAATTTTTTATGAATAGTGAAAACACTAAGTAGTGGTTAAAAAACTAGCTTTTTCATTTAAATGAAATTTTATGGATTCTATGAATGGAATTTCAAAAATCTTACATACATTTTTTTTAGTAAGTAAAATTTTGTTCATTAAGATGAAAATAATTTGTGGTTAATAGTAACTTTTGACTTTTATTTACTGTGGTTAAAGGTAAATTGGGTAATTCATGGTAAAAACAATATTATAATAATATAAAATTAGCATAACAATTTTCCTAAACTTATTAGATGAGTAATGTATGACCAAGAAAATCCTTGGGTGAGACTTTTGGCCTTTGAATGCCACTTGGGTAAGATAATGATATTAATAACTTTTTATTTAAAGTAAAAATAAAAATATCATAAACATGTATTGTTTTGATAAAAAAAATTTAATTTGGGGTTATATAATTGATATATTTGACTATAAATTTTCATTAGAAAGATAAAAATATTTCTTACATCATGGTATTTTATTTATAGTTTTTTGACATCAAATAAATAAAATTATTTATGACTCAATAATGTTGTAGTGTTTACCTCATTAATGATTTGTTTAACTAAATAAGATTATAAAAATTAAAACAATATTCAAAACTGGTCCAATTCTTATTGTATGGTTTTATTTCGCACAAGATTCTTCTTATCTTCAAATTTAATAAGTTTTGAACTTTTAGAAACCAAAAATAATTATATAATGAAATAATATTTTCAAACATTCATAAAGCGCCCCTCCTCCCCCTTATAAAAGCCCTCACCTCTAACCAATATTCACACTTCTCAAGCCCCTTCACTCATCCAAAATCTGCCCAAATAAGCTCTTAATATCCCTCTCTTCAACCTTGATGTCTTAACTTTGGCAGAAGGTATTTCATGAAATCCTTTTGGTTCAAACCAAAGAGAATTACCCGATTTAAAGGTAACATCTTTTTTTAAGTTATTTTTCTTTAATTTACTTACCCAACCCCTAGACTCTTTTTATTTATTTATATTATAACAAAAAAATTATCCTAAATATACTAGTTTGTTTTTATGATATGTATTTGAACTACACTTACACACACATCCATCTAATTGGTAAAGAATATAATGTTTCTGTTGACAACGAACTACTGCCTCACGAAACGATGATTGTTCAATCTTCTCCTACAACCTCTAATGGTGGCCATTGTGATGGAACTATATTTATATGTGACATATATTATATTTATTTTGTCTTTATTCTTCTGTATTTTTCATTTATATCATACCTTTATGGTTTCCAAAATGGGTAAACACGATAATTTTATTTGAGGAAGTGCGGACTACCGCCCCTCAAAGTGATATGACTCGATCATGACATATATGGAATGTATAAAGGATGTAGTTAATGAAATTATATATGATATTATACTTGAATTATAATGTACTTATTTATCATTATGTTTTCATTCCCTTAAAAATACAAAATACAAATGAAAGTAGCGTTCCTGCGTACGTACGACTTACCGTCTCCATGAGCGGTGCATTTCATTTCTTACATCCAAAACTTATTTAATATTATAAATAAATATATATACTGGATATATATGATATATATTATATCTAAATCAATAATATCATTCTATATATTATTAAATTTTTACCAGATGGACAACTTGTAAATATAAGATGTACATTTTTTACTCAAGTACCAAATATCGACAGAATGACCATTATTAATTTAAATAAAAACATAATGTTTATAACCTGGGAATAAGTGATATAAAAAGAATAATAAACCAGAAATAGGTTCGTAATCAACTATAAATTAACTTTAGTTTATTATTTTGGAGATTAAAGAACGAACGGTTCAAGTTGGACACGAGGTAAGGCACTTCGTCTCAATCTAATTTTATTGAGGCATCTTTTGTTTTATACATGACTTAGTCTATAAAAACCATTGACTTTTCATTTAATTCAAAGAGAATATTTTTCTATGAGCTGTTTTACTCAACAACAAAAAAAAATAATGTTTCTTTTTAATGTAAGCGGTGACAATGACCTTTTCTGCCGCCACAAGTATTATATGATCTTTGACTTCCTTAACAAGACATAATGTTTTTAAAAGAAAAATAAATTCTATATACACTTTTACATATTTTTGTATTTACAATGGTTTTGATAATGAATTTGTTATGTCAATATATTTAAATGATATATTGTGGTTGAAATTTGGAAATGTTATCTTTTATTTATGTTTGTCTTATGTGTTATGAATATGTTATGGTTCTTGGAAATTGTTTTCATATATGGGTGGTTCTAGGATAATCCTAGGGTGGGTGAGCCCAGGATATCTATCTAATGCATTGGGTAAGGTGACAGATGTAAACGTGAATGTTTCTTCTAACAGATTTAGGGAATATACCGTGATGGTTATTCCCAATGTGACTCCCGATGTAGTTGTAAAAGCTACAACATAAGTATGTTATGGATTCCACAAGTAACCTTTAAGATTTTTGATTACTATTTGTTGTTAATAAATATTATGATTTCATGAGGTATGTTAGAAAGCGTATATTTTTTTATAACTAATATTTTCTTTCTTTATTTTCTAACCCTTACTAATCTTTTTATGCTCATACCATGTTTTGAAATGTTTTTCACAGGACATAAGGATAAATAGGGTCAAGGATAAGGAAAAGTCTTGCTGTTTAAAACATGGAACTAGACATGACAATTTTTTCAAGAGTTTTTATTTTATGAAAAAAATGGAAACTGAGAAGTGTCTAATTTGTAATTTTTGAGATGTAATGTAATTGTTATGGCATAATTCTCTAAAACTCTAAATCTGAAAAGATACTCAATGTGAATTATCCATTTAATTCATGATTATGTAATGTTTTAAGTCTGGGTCCTTATAATATTAAATGATGTCCCAAAGACATACTACAGTGGAAATACTCCTCTCCATCAACTACTTCACTGATAGAACATATCTTCCCACCTTCTAGGTTTGATATAATATAATTTCCCCATTCAGAGGTGTTATAAAAACTATATTTTTTAATTATAAAACTTTGGAATATTTTGAAAAATATTTTTATGGAAAGGCACTAAGTCGATGTGGGATTCCAAAGCCTTGGGAGGCTCAGTATTGATATAATATAAATATTAAATTTATTATATCATGTGTGTATATTTTTTGAAAAAATAATGGGATATCTCTTAAATGGGGTCTCATATGGGAAACCATATACCTCCATTAAATCTAGAATGTAGGTTTTACCCTTGGAATGGCATAACCTTTGTGTGCATCGGGTGTATGGATAAAGTGAAATATTGGGTGGGTTAATGAATAAATAAATAAATAAATTTATTGTTTTTTGTTTGATTTCATAGCATAATATCTTCTATTTAAACACACTTACAGAAAATCCCTAGGGGTTTCCACATAGCCCTATGGATTTTAGAGGAGCAATTGGAGGAGAGTTCTTGGATGAATGAAAATAGATCATGGTGTAGCGATCAGTGTGCCAAAGTAGTTCATGGATCATAGAGACAGAATTGATGTGTGATTGTTCTTCATCAGTGATTAATCCAAACTTGAGATATGGAATTTTTATTATTGGATAAAATCACTATATTATTATCACTTGTTGACCATGAAACAATCATTCCAACAAATTGAATTGTGTGTTGACAATTTATTTATGATTATTGATTTATCCTTCAAGAATTAGGAATGGATATTATTTGATTCATCTCTAGTTATTGATTTTTGTTCATCCTTCCCACAAAAAATGGATTGTGTCCAACCTGAAAATTTTCAAATGTTATTTATTTATAGCGATGATGTAGGATTGGGAATGAATCATGATTTCTAATTTTTGTGGGATCGAGTGTTCGGGTTATGTGGTGCTTTTGGAGTCATTTTGTGAGAAGATTGGTGGTCAGAATATGATCACTAGTGACTATTGAAGTTCAATCAACTCAGATCATTATTTCATAGGAAATATCCATAGTTGGAAAATGTAAGTGGTAACATGAGTGGAACTAACTGAAATTTGTGGGATTCAATAAAGTATCGACAGCAATGACTTGTAGTTCAAATAACACATGTTGTACAGTCCCCTAGATGTAACAACTAGGTTTTTATAAAAATAATATATCACATGTCAAGTAGACCTACAACATGTCGTGTGTTATGTGACTGGTGACTTGGCATGTACCCCTGGGGTAAATGGGAACATACACAATCAGGTACATGGGCATGACCAGAGTAAACATGCATGGCTAGGGTTACCATACACAACCCTATACCCGAACATAGCTGGGGTACTTGGACATAGCCAAGTACATGGGTATGACCATTTTACACAAGCACAACCAAAGTATACGAGTATATGATTTTGAACATGGGAATGAACATGGGATAATCCGGACTAAGATACACACAACATGTACTCCCATTACACACTATGTACATTCTCCAGGGTAGTTTAAGGCAATAATTCTCTTTAGTGTGAACAAATATCTATATGGTTCGTCCCTTTGGACCAAACCTATGAGGGTATAGTGAGTCATCACATCCTAAGTATAGGGTGTCATACTCTCTATGAGATTAGTCTCAGATACGTGTATCCCAGGGTGTGATCCTCTATCATATTGCTTCCCTCAGTTGGGTCAGGAATACGAAACTGACTTCTAGGGAATGTGATCCCCATATTAGTGGGTTTACTCTGGGTAAGATCAAGAATACCCCATAGGCCCTAGGTGAGATACCCTATATTTTTTGTATAAAAATCCTTGGAGATCTAGTGTGTATTACTACATGGGGAGGCCTGACGATCCCAACCTCTCGGATGATCACTGTCAGTGTTATCAGACTTGTGGATTATGTTATCCTATATGAGAATTAATTTGAATCCTCAAGCGAATCTTAGGCTGGAATTATTGTTGTGACTTTACAATGATACTTTGTGTCCATCCTGAGTATATCTGGACTATAAATTTATTTATGTCTCACATCCTAATTGTCATGCCTTTATGATGATGATACCACAAATATCTCTTGATGCTCTTTGTTTTGTGATTTTGGAGTGTCCTATTGGGTATGTATATACTCACCCCTTCATGGTCCTTTACTCCACAAGTTATATCTTATGCTGTTGACATTCCTTTCAATGAATTCTTAAGTTGATTTGGATCATGAATTGAATAGTTGATCTAAAAATATTGTGGTTCGTAACTGGTGTGACATTTTAGAACAATCCCCTCCTTCTTAGTAGATTAGACCCGTTTTACAAATTCCGTGGGATTTTATTTGGACCTTTATGCCTTCCAGAACTATTTTCATACTCTAATGTAGGATATATATGTATACACACATTATGGTATCAGTTTTATTTTACCATTCAATATTATATGGGTATTTTAGATATGTGGGTGTACATACATGTACCTTAGGCTAAGACCTCCCATGTATGTGATATGCGTACTCAACACTAGATTCTGGCCCATGACCTATTGGACGTAGGCTTGGGGTGTCACATTCGGCTTACCACTTGTTAATTAGGCCCTGGAACTTTAGGTCATAACTAAGTGGTATTATAGTTATTCATAATAGTATTGGAGTTCGGAGATTTTCTACATGTGAGGTTTGGTTTGGGAACGTGGATAGTATTGTTAATGTGTTTCGAGTTTAGCTCTCAGACCAGGGAATCTAGTGTTGGTGCAGAGGCCAACATATCTATTCACAAGGATTCTAAAAACATTATTTTTGATTAGGTACATGTAAGAACTGGTTTCTAGGAAAACATTGGAACATGCATCATATAGGAATTGGTTGTGGCTTCTATATCCGTCTTGAGTTAGCTCCCCAGATATACGCTTTGATTGTGGTGAATCTTGTCCTTTTTATGTTTCCACCATTGTTAGAGTTAGTTTACTAGGATCAACTAATCGTACTTTGATCACATGAATATTTGATGTATTGAATATTAATTAAACATTTTATTACATATTGTTCATTGGGTTTTCATGGATTTAATGTAATAATGTACTAGAGTACTTATCGCATTGACAAGGTAATAGCAGTTCCCAACTATGACGAGAACCATTAATTATTATATTTTCAATAAAGTTACATGTTTAGATAATGTATTCTGTTGAGCCCCGTAGTATTTAGAATTTTAGGTGCGAGTTCTCATAAGCGGACAAGGCTTCTCATCATGAAGTTTTCACTTTATAATCACCAAGATAAATGATTATGAGAACATAAACACCAGTATGAATTCTTCATGAGTTGGTGTCATCAGATATTCCTATCTTCGAGGGTGTGTAATGGTCCGTAGAATTTAATATTAGCATTAATGTATTTCATGACTCATGCACTTAGATTTACTAACCAAAACCATCACACCATATGTTGGGGTTGATGTATGGTACTTTAGGGGAATCAAAATTGGCATGTCATTAATAGATAACTCAAGTAAGTATTTTACCCGTCCATATTTATGGATGTCAATATCTCTACCCTTTTATTTGAATAGAATCTCCACATTAAATTCTATCGTCATGGTGTAACGACATGTTTATTTCAAATAGTCAAAGAAAGACGTATCAAGTAAATTGGTTACTAACATCGTTGTGAATCCTGCTTGATGAGATTTTATGAAAAAGGGATTACATTACATATTCAGTTCTAATATGTGGTTATCTATGTTTTGACATTAAGTTCATTCTCCTGGGTTCCTAGACTATTTCAAGATAGTAATATTGGGATTTAGATAAGGTCACCTAATGGCCATGAGAAATAATCCTAGAGGGTCACATACTAAGTGTTTTAGTTGATCTCAATTGAATTTTTTTTGAGTTTAATTAATAGAATAAATATTATTCTCAAGTCCAAGAAATAATTTTATTCAAGTTTATTGATCTCATAAACTAAATGAATAATTATTCACTGGCATGTGAATGAAAATATATTTATTTATTTTGTTGAATATTTTATAAATATTTATTCATCAGTATGTGAATGAAAATTATATTTTTTAATAAAAATTTTATTCTGATGTTCAATAAATTAAAGAAGAGTTCAAATGTACCAAGAACAGTTAGGGTAAAAATTACTATTTAACAATCTAGTTAAATAATATTTATTATTGTGCAAGTTGGCATGAACCACTAAATAATAAAAATATTAATAAATTATGTTACATGGAGTTTATTAAAGGTAATAAATGTTATTTAATGTCTAACATGCAATTAGATAATATTTTAACCTAGATCATCACTCTATTAATAGACATCTCTGTCAATTATATTGGGCATCCAAAATTGTTAATAGAGAGGTGTTGCGAACAATGAATTCTATATTGACTCCTATTTCTCTCTCCCCCTCAAGAATGAGAACCACAAGAGAGATTTCTTCAAGATAGAGGAATGAGCGATCAAGAATGAACAACTCAGTACATTACACTTTTTGTTCTAGCACACAGGGATTGAGTGGTTTTTCTCCAAGATCGTAGGAGAACATTTTTATCACCACTAGAGGGATTATATCATTTTATCCTCATAGAAAAACAAATGTAATCTGAATGGGTATTTTTGAATGATCAAAATTCACAAATGAAGAAAGTTCCTAAGATCGAGTATTTTATTTCTTGAAATATTAAATAAATTAATTATATATTTGATGTGAAAGATCCTCATTTTTAGTTTTGGGAAATGATTATTAGATGAAATTTTAATATATTTCCCAATACTGCATGAGTTCACTGTTCCTAAAACCATCATCAAGAATCAAAGCAGTCTCATTTAAATTTAGAATTATTTATTTGATTGTTGATCTATATGAAATTTGGTTTGAAATTCATTTCAATTTATTCATTATTTAATCTGATTTTAATTAACATGTTATAAACATATTAATCTTGTTCATTCAGTTTTTTATTTTCTTAAATATCTAAGAACAAATGATGAAATAATAGAGTTCCCATCAAGAAGTTCCATTTTTTGGAACAATAAGGTTACTCAACATGTATCCATAGTACCCACTGTGTACCCATACGAACTGCACCATGATCTGAAGAGATGTTAATTACATGAAGTACATTTATTTAACACTGCATTTTGATCAGGCCAATTGGAACACGAGATATTAGATTACATGGCATTTAATTGGAATAAACGTCATGTAGTCTATACAAGTTAACAATGTAAATCACGCAATATGTGTGGTCATTATACATGGTCAATCCACATGAGGCTAAAAAGTTGGAGAATTTATGGTTTACATGAAATGTATGTGGTGTACATGACATATATTTCATCATATCCCACATCAAAAGAACACACTGATCTTCTTGGTGAGAAAAGAGAACACCTGGTATAAAGGATTCACAATGTGTATATGGATCATACACGTCGTGTGACCCAACTGAGATACACATTAAAGATAGAAGAGAGAATCTTGATCACACAACAAGTGGATACACATTGTGTAGATATCTTATACAATCCATGTAGTCTGGCTGAGTCAACACACTGAATCCCCATGCATGTAACCTGGATGAAATGAAACCTAGATAGATGACATGTATCTATAGTACACGTAGTGTAGTCTCCCAATTAAATGAATAAAAAAATTACATTAAAATTAAACATTTCATCATTAAAACCATATTTTTTATTGGATCGAGTTTTTTTTTGATAACTTAATGATGGTTTTAAATATTTTTAAATTCACAATAAATTTATTTTAAAAAATCTGTATTAATTGGTTCTTTAATTTATTTTCCTTCAATTACATAAATGAAGGGTATCTCCAATAATGTTTGAATAATCAATTAAGATTAAAGGAAACTAATTTATTTATTTATTCAAGAACATTCTTATTAATAACAAAAAAATGAATGATGAAATGGATTCTAGTTAGTTACATTTGTGACTTTGATGCATGTTTGACCGATCATGAGCTTAACCAAGACTTTTTCATGTGCTGGATATTTTAATATAATTTATTTCCTGAGTTTGTTGATATTTAATATTAAATTGAACGACTGCATGTGAATCCTCCCCCGACCATTATTATGATGGGCCTTCATGTCCAAGGATATTTATGTAATCCCCTTTAACCAATCTTTTGGTTTTCTTCACCAGTGTGTGAGTAATAAATACTTATAATTTACAAAGTATCCCAAGGTGCATGGAGGCGGTTCAAGATAGAGCCATAATGATTCCAATTTGGTGATGCACAAGTGTACATGTGTAATTTTGTAACTCATTCCAAGACTAGAAAATAGAGTTATTACCCTATGTCATAGGTTTATTTAATATACATTAATTAAATAAATTGTTAGATAACCTCATGATCTGGTCATTTACATTATATGTTCCTTTTTTCTATGAATTATTTATTTTATATATGAAAGACCAAAATAACATAAATAAATGAATTGATGTGCAATGATTAAATAAACAAATGAATTATGTGTAAATTTTTTATCTATCATAGTTAATTAATTAAGTAATGTAAAATTAATATTAGGAAGACATGTAATGGATAAAACAGTAAAAAGTATATTCATAGTAAATTAAAATCCCTCAGTTAAATATTAATTTTGACATGTAATTCTATTACTTTATTAAGAATGAAACACAATAGAAATAACTATTTGACAAACCCTTGTTGGGACAATTAATTTTATAAGGGAAATTATTGTGAACGTTTTGGGATGACCTAACCATTATAAGTCAATAGGATTTTCCCTTAATTAACTTGGTGTAATTTGGAGGCAAGTGTTGAGGACATCCATTTCAAGATTTCAGGATTCGAGAGTCCAATCAATGGAACAATGAGAAAAAATCACATAGTTGGAAAAGTCTTTCCTACCTAAATATCTTCAAATAGCTTGACCAAACCATATTGGGGTTATGTGAAGGGGAATAAAGATCCTTTCTAGTAAAAGATACCAGAAAATAGAATTTTAGAGTTAAATGGTGGGGGCTATTGGAACTTGATAAAATTGTGGGAGATTTACTAAAAAAGTTAATTAATCAATTATATCTCACATAATTTATAATCAAGAAAAGTAATAATAATCTTTTATTTTAATTGTAGAATAAAAATTGAAATATCATCATCCAAACTATCCCTATGATCAATACCCAAGAAAAAGAACCTCCTGACTGGAAGTAACTTCCAAGATTGGTTTAGATGACTTTGGGTTTTTCTTTACCATTAATGGAAATATTACGTGCCAGAATCCTCAATGCATAATCCACCTACTCAAGACATTAGTGAATAAGAGTACCTAGCCTACGAGAAATATATACACAATATAGTCAACATTCAATGTTTGATGCTTTCATTTATGCATATTGAACTCATGAAGTCTCACAAAAACATGGATGCATATGGTATTTTTTAGAATATTTATGGTTGTTGTGAGGAGAGATCTTGATAGGAGTGTTTTTATGTTCCCAAAGTACATTTTCAGAGTAATCTTGTGGAGGGTTTCCCAAATAGAACAAATGTAGTCAATCTCATTAGATATATTAAGATCCTAAAGGTTCTAGGGTTTAAACTCTTCAACGAACTGGGCACCGACCTCATTATGGCATCAATTTCTCATAGGTTTTCTAGTTTTTGTGTGAATTTTAATATGAAAAATATTGTGAAGTATTTGTCTGATCTTCTCACTTTTCTTCTCCATGTAGATAAGGATACAATGTGTAAAAATCCTTATTTCCTTATGGTGAAAAATTTGAATGGGAAAGAATAGATATTTAAGCCTAAACCTTATTCAAATCCCTTCCAAGAAGAGTAAGAACAAGTGGAAAGCAAGGGAACAAGATTTTTCTTATTTCATGTGCGGAAACAGGGGTCACTGGAAGAAAAACTGCACCCATCCAAAGACGAAAGAGGAATCGTTGAGTGAATTTTTTATCAAGTGAAATTTATCAATTTCTAAAAATTGGGTACTAGATATATCTTGTGGTACTCACATATGTATTCAAAAATAGAGACCAAGTAGATTAAAAAATATTGACTAAGGGGAGTTAGATCTATAAGCAGACAATAGAGCTGAAGTCACTATTGTCGCTATCAGGGACTACCACCTCAAAATTTTGACCATAATGATCTTAGTTTTTAAAGGTTGTTATTATGTTCCATATATTACCAAAAACATTTTATATATACCCAAACTTGATACAGATGGATTTTTTTCCAAATTTGGAATTAAACATTTCTTCTTTTATAAACATTGAATTTCTTATGGTAAGGAACATTTAAATAATAGTTTTTATGTTTTGGATTAAACGAACCAAGTAATCACAATCGATAACGAAGTTAATTCACATGAATCATACCACACCCAACTTTACTATAACTAGCTAGGTCATGTAAATGAAAAGTTCTTAACTAAATTACACAAATATGTATACTTAGATTCCATTGAACTAAAACCACTAAAAGTTTTTCACTCATGCTTACAAGAAAAAATGGAAAAATCCCCATTTATTGGGAAAGGTGAAAGGGCTAAAGAGATTCATAAATTAGTTCATAACTATGTGTGTGGGACATTTCTTGTTGAAGCAAGGGGTGGGTACTCACAATTAATAACTTTTAATGATGATTTATTATATATTAATATGTATACTTGATGAGGTATAAGTCAAATTATTTTGATAAATTCAAGGAATACAAGAATGAAGTTGAGAACCATCTTTGTAATAACATTAAGAAATTCCACTCAGAATGTGGTAGAGAATATCTCCATCAATACTTCATTGATTACTTACATGAGTTTGGGATTTTATCCCAACTCACTCCTCCTTATAATTCCTTAGTGTAATGTCATAAGTGAACGGTGGAACCAAACCTTTTTAGACATGGTGATATCAATGATGAGTTATGCAAGTCTTCCATTATTGTTTTGGGGATACAGATTACAAATAGAATCACATATACTAAACCATGTACCGAATAAATTGATAAATGTTATTCCATACAAATTTCAGAGTGGAATAAAAACATGTTATCGAATTTACATTTATGGAGAAAAGGAAGGGTTTATTTATGCCTCTTCATGTTAAAAAATTTCACCCCGAGGCACATAGTGTACCTTTATAGGATACCTCGAAAAAACAAAAGGATATAACCTATAAGACCCATCAGAAAAAAAGGTTATAGAGGCAACACACACCATATTCCATCATATTGGTATCATCTCTACAAGATGAAGTGAGAGATAGATATACTTTGATGGTTTTGAGGCTCAAGGTACAACAAGAGTCGGTATAGAAATAGATTCCATAAAGCCCCATGGAATATGAACCTATTCTAGAGATAATTGTAATGTATAGGAGTACAAGAGATAGTGGAGAACAAGAAAACTATGGTTTTGTAGTCACTAAGGATCGGGTCTCATTATTAGTTGATTATAATGATACTCTAAATTTTAAGGAATTAGTAAGTGGAACATATGTTTACAAGTGGAAAGAATTCTTGAATTCTTATATAGATTCCATGTACCAAAACCGAGTCTAAATTTTGGTAGATTCTTCAATAGATTTAATGTCTGTTGGATGAAAATGGGTATTCAAGATGGAAATATACATGGGAGTACAATTAAATACCTATAAGGAAAGAATGGGTCAAAATGGTTTAAACAACATCCATGCAATGACTATGATGAAACCTTTTCACACGTTTCAATGTTAAAATCCATTAGAATTCTAATTTTCCATTGCAGCTTACCATGATGATGAGATATCTAAAATCAATTTCAAAACAACCTTCCTTAATATAAACATTTATGAATATGTGTATATGAAACAAACCAATGGACTTTTGACTCAAAAGGATGCTAATAATATATAAAAAATGAAAAAATATATTTATAGATTAAAGAAAGCATCCCAATCATGAAACATTCATTTTTAAGACCTAAAATAATTTGGTTTCAAAAATAATGAGAGTGATCCTTGTGTATAAAAATAGTTTAGCAAGTGTGTAGTGATTTTCTTAATATTATATGTTGATGAAATAATACTCATAGAAAACAAAAAAATAATTCTTACAGTCTGTTAAGATGTGGTTGAATAAAATATTCCTCATAAATGACTTGGGTGAAGTAACATATATTCTTAGGACCAATATCCATCATGATAGATCCAAGAGGCTACTTAGCCTATGTCAAAGTACATACATTGACAAGATAATAAATAGATTTGATATGGAACAATCCAAGAGGGGATTGTTTCTAGCATCACATGACATTCATATCTATAGGAAAATGTGTCTTTAGACACATGATGAAAGAAATAGAATGGAAAGGATCCCATATGTGTCCTTAATTCAGTCTTATATGTCATATAATGTACTAGGCTTGATTTTGTCTATGTATTATGTGTGCATAGAAGATATCAAGTTTATCTAGGTGACTATCATTGAATGGTAGTCAAGAATATCTTTAAGTATTTGAGGAGTACTAAGGATATGTTCTTCATCAATGGAGGATATGAAGAACTAGTCATCAGAGGATATGAATATGATAGTTTCTAAACTGATCAAGATGACATGAAGTCACAAATAGGAAACATCGTCACCTTGAATAGTTGTTCTATGAGATGGAATATCTCAAAGAAAGCTATGGTCATAGATTCTATAGTCGAGTCTGAGTATATTATGGATTATGAGGTTTATAAGGAAGAATTATGGATTCACACCTTCATCCAAGAGCTTTATATGTTACCTAGAAGCAATGATCCTACACTTTATTATGATAATAATCCATGGTGGATCTCGCGAGAGCCAAATTCACATCAACGAATGAAGAAAATACATTAGAAGTATCATCTCTTGGGGGATTTTTCTCATAGAGGTGAGGTGGTTGTGAGTAGTATTTACACATAAGATAACATGGGGGGCCCCTTGAATAATTAATTTTCTCAATAGAAACATTATTATCATTTTAGGTCTATCAGACCGAATGTCGTAGGTAGTTAGGTATTGTCCAAGTGGGAGATTGTTAGAGTTGGTGTCCTAAGACCAACTGATTTTACATTGACTACATGAATATTAAATGTATTGAGTATTAATTAAATGTCTTATTATATATTATTAATTATTTCTACATGGATTTAATGTAATAATGTCCTATAGTATTTTTCATGAACCAGGATAGAGTTCCATCTGACCCAACACCTGACCCGGAATGTGGCATGGCCCGAATGGAATTCCTGATCCCCATGGGCTGAAAACTAGTGTCAAGTATCCAATATAAACCAAGTGGGAATGATTTAATCCTAATAACCATGATCAAATAAATAAAAATAAACACACAGATAACCAACAATAACCTATCCTCAATAAATGCGTAAATTGATCCAGATACAAAACTATAGAATAAAAAAAATAGAAACTGAATAGAAATTAAAAACTCAAATACACCAATAGGATCTTCATGTGACCTCTTGGTCACCACCAACCACAGGACAAAACCTCTCCAACTACGAGGAAACAACTAGAAATATGAATCTACCAAACAACTTAGGTCTACCAACACCAAAAGGTACAAGTAAGGTGTGATCTAGATAGCTTAGTAGGCTACCACCATATAATCCATACATTTCCTTTCCCAAAATATAGTCTATAAAACTAGTTTAAAAAAATACATATAAAAATAGGTTTGAATCATTTTAATAAACAAACATAGATTCCCCTTTTTCAAGACAATTCACACCACCATTTATTTTCAAAACATGATAACACCTTAAAAGTCAAATCCCAAATCAGAAACCCAAGAAAATAAACACCAGACTATGATAAAAAATAAATGTCCAATACAAAAAGAAAACAAAGTGAATCAGAAAATAAACAAGAAAATATAGATAGAAATCCATGTTCATTTCTTAAACATCCCTAGAGCGATCCCTCAACTTACTCAGTTCAGAACCACCTGCCAGTGTTTGGTGAAACACCATAGTTAATAACCAATAGGCTATCCTAAACTATCCTCACTTGTGGAACAACCCACGGGGCCTCCAAAACATACAAGGGATACCAACCCACCTAATTGGGGTTGATAAGAAACTATCACTTGACCCTCTAAAAGACCCCCAGGAAACCTAGGGAAAGAGTACAATAAGTAAGTAGGATACATTTCATGCATGACTCACCTTACCTATAATCACCACACTTTCTTACCCTAAACACTAACACCACCTATATGATAACCAATATAGGTAAATCCTTCTATAGGGATTCCCATCACATAACACATTATCAAAAGTTCTAATTGGTCTGTCACATATATCAACTTCCAAATCGTTTATCAAAATATTTATAGAATTCCAATCATGAATTTATAATTTCAAACCACATTCATTTTAAATACATTCACAAACATTTCCAAAATGATGTGTAAAAACAATTCATACCAAATTGAAATCAAACAACATGATCAATGTTCTAGATGGGACATTCTAATATTTAAACATCAACCATTTTTTACAAAGTGACAAATGGGCCACAAATCCTAATATCATTTAAAACCCATTTACCATTTATTTTTTAGACCATGAACCCATTTAGAAGTCACAGTGGTTTGGATAGGATTGAGAAAGATAGGGTTGGAAATAAAGGAGAAACCATTTGAGAAGCCTAGGTTCCCAGAAATTTTTGTTTTAAAGAGACATCTTCATTTGAATTCACATCCATGTGTGAAACTTGTGCACCCATGGATGCAGAAATATTCAGTGGAACACTATAAATTAAAATGGAAATACCCAAAACCATTTTAATTTCCAAAATTATCACTTTCATTCAAAATAACTAAGTCCATCAATTTCACAAAATTTAAAAAGGTGTGAACTCTCATTTAAAACCCAAGAGAGGTCATTCCAAAACAATATACAAAGAACACTATAAAAGACACTATATTCCACACACAAATCCCAAATAATAATCCAACCAATTTTATAAAACATTCCAACGGGAAAACCCACAAAAAGCATCAAATTTTAACCTTTAAAAAAACTATTGACAATTTAACAAATAGATTATATGCATATTATATACCACAATTAGAGAAACCTATAAAAAACAATGTCCATCAATTTTTGGAAACATGAAAACATCATATCAACCAAGGAAAACAATCCAAAAGCATGAAAAATACATTTTTAAGTTATCTAAAAATCCAAAATCATTAATGGAATGAGTCAAAAAGGAAAATAATGGAAACACCTAACTTAATGGTGTGTGAAGATATTTAAACTCTCAAAGAAGAAAGAACGGAGCCCTAAGGTTGATCCATACACCCTAGACCCAATGGAAAATCATATCACACCCAAATACTAATACCTATGTTTTATCCAATAGGGAAACCACACAAGAGAAACCCTATAAATTGAGATATAAGGGAGATGGAAGGGAGAAATTGACTAAAAACTGAAGAAACACACCTTGGGAACCTTTTAGGGCCTTCAATTGAGGTTAGGAAGAAATAGAGAGGGGTTCGGAGAGGACCTATATTGTGTCTAGGTCGGAGGAGGGAGGAGAAGCCCATATTTGGGTAAAAACATAGAGGAGAAATTTTTTAATTTTGAAATTTTATGAAACTAGGAAGCTCTCACTATTATTGCACATGATTTGAAAACCCCTACACAAACCATGCGATAACCACTACCCAAAAGAGATACCCCACATGAATTAGAAACACAATTTACAAACCGTGAACCAACCATGACAAACTCCACTACCCAAAGTCAACCAAATCTCTTATAGTTACCATGGCTGAGCTACACGGTTTACCAAACCACACGCCAACTGTGTGCAGGCCAAAAACAAAACTGAAACTTCAAAAATTAAAAAAATTAAATTGGGGATCAACCCAAATCTCAAAAGAAGATACAAGGGTATGAAAATAATAAAATAAAGGATTATCCATGGTTGGGATGTGAAAATTCTATCCACTATAGACACTTTCTGCCCTTAGAAAGTCACCCGACCAGGAGATAGAGAAAACATGAATCCAGGACTGAAAAAACCTAAAAGAAACCATGAACCTTGAAGTGAATTTTCATTCATAGTCACATGTGATAGATCAAGAATAATCCACAAAATTAGGAGAAAAAGGGGAACATGATAGGGTTCTCTCCACCGCAAGAACTCAACTAACACCAAAAATAAAACTAGAACCGGGAACTGGGGAACTCACACCATGAACTAACCCAACTTATTCGCATGGGCAAAGAAACCCCGCTAAGGAAAAAGAAAAATCTCCACACAATGGAACCCTCAACACTAAGGACAACCTAATAAATTAACTCACACCAAATGGAAAACTAGATAAAATATCCATCATTTCAACAAGACTAAAATATATCTAAATGAGCACAACTAAAACCCAAACCACCCACAAAAGGGATGAGAACATTCAAAAATGAACAACCAATCCAAAAACACATATTCTGATAAATATAACAACTCGTGTTACAAAATAACGAGTTCATCACACAGTTAAAATGAAAAGATGAAATTAAAATAGCAGGAAAATAAGAACAAGGAAACTTGAAGCCTTTCTATCCCAACATAGGAGACAAAAATTAAGCCAATGGGGTCTCCCACACACTACTATAAATTCCTCACTGTGTGCCAGCTTAACTCTGAGGCTTATGGCTAAAGCCCGGATGTTTGATGCATCTCCTACCTCACAGTCAGGCACTAGAATCCTTCGACTACGACTTCTTCTTCAAGAAATACTCCCTACATAACATCTCTAGATGGCCCAAATGGTGACATCAATGGAAAATCATTAGAGTGTTTCTACAAGATAGATTCTAATGAAAAAACCCTCAACACTTGTGGTACACTAGTGAACAATCATATGAAATGGGAGATATAATCAAGGATGGATACTTTTTAGAAATAGATTTCTCTGGAACACCCTTCTTAATAGATAGGTAACCTTTATCAGAGGCAACCACCACTCACTACACCCTGAGAACCAACAGAGCTAAAAATGCCTCATCCGCCATCTTTTTTTAATAAGTTTCACTGAATGAGAGAACCTTTTTTACAAACTCTAGATGAAGAACCCAAAAAAAGATGATATTTCAACAAAGCCTCTGATGATGCCACAAAAGGGAAAAAATTCAACTCTTTAAAGTGGTCTACTAAAGGTTTCACTGGTAGTTGGCCCTACTAAACATCTCATAACCTTTCCACCATTCTAGATTTCACCTCCTCGGGTATCAAACTTTGGATGAAATCTGTCTTAAATATTTCCCAAATAATACCAACTTAAAATGATAATGGGAAAGACACATTCCACTAATCTAATGTTTGTCCCAAAAACAAACCCAAAACAACAGACTCTAAAAGGTTTGAGAGTTACCAATGATTTGAAGACACTCTCGACTTCCTGAAGACATTCCAATACTTTTGAAGGATCACAATCACCATGATGGATAGGTAAAACTCTACAAGAACTAAAAATTGGGCCTGACTAATTAGAGGCTTTGGGGACCTTTCTTGGTGGCATATTTTAATTAACTAGCGAAACACAAAACCAAAATCAATATAAACTCAAAACACAATTGAGACTAACATATCATGTCAAAAAAGGATCAGAAGACAAACTTATACAAACTCAACCAAAAATCACCTTTCCAAAAAGTTCCATTTTATTTAGATTTTAAAAATGACTTCTTCCAAGTCTACTCTAAAAATATAGAAACCCACTTTTCACAAAAAACCCACAATAAAAAACAAAAAACCAATTTCTAGAATCATTTCTACCTTTCAAAATCACTTCATAAAAACAAGTCCAAGACTTTGATTTCAAGTAGACATTGATGGCATCCCATGAACCATCACATATATGTCCATCCATTTCCATTCACACATGCCAACAAGAACTATTCACAAATACGCGCACATATGTGAACATCCACGAGAAACACCAAGGGTCACACATACCATTTTATCATCAAAACCCAGAAATTTACCAAATATTCCATCCAAAATATTTTTCCTATAAAACCCATTATTGAAAATTTTAGAACCACTTGAAAGAAACTATTTCTATTTCAAAAACTGTTTTCATTTTTATAATATCATGTACACACACCGAAACTGAAACAAGACCTAACTAAAGCCAAACTATTTAAATGAGGAACTAGTGGTCATGCCTATCCTAACAACATGGTAGTGGAACATTTCACAAGTAATAACAAATAAGAGGACCCTAAACCATGCACTTGGACTCTACATGGGTCACTACTCCATGTGAGGTCACAAAATGAAATCTGTTTTCCTCCATTGTCATTCATCAATCCTATACGAAAACAAAAGACCCAATTCCCAAACTATCTCGGGAAACTAGAGGACCAGAATGAGAAACAGTTTGTGATGATCTTTCCATACCTACATCCCATGTACCAACAATTATAATATTAAACTACCAGATGCCCCAAATATGAAAAGACTAATCTTATACCATTTTTTCATGAACCAGGCTAGAGTGGCATCCGACCTAACACATGACCCGGTCTGTGTCCTGGCTCGCAGGGCTTTCCCAATACTCATGGGATAGAAACTTGTGTTGGGCATGAAATATAAAACAAGTGGGAAATATTTCAACATAAAAACTATGATTGAATAAATAAAACTGGACATTCATATAATCAACACTAATCAAGCCCAAAAAATGCATAAATTGATCAAGATAAAAAATTTCAGATAAAAAAATTAAAAAAAATACAAACTAAAAACTTGACTACATAAACAGGATCTTCAGGTGACCTCTTGGTCACCACCAACCATAGGACCAACCTGTTCCAACTGCGAGCACACAACTAGAAACTGTAACCAACCAAACAAATCTGGTCAACCGACACCGAATGTTACAAGTAGGGTGTGAGCTAAACAGCTGAGTAGGAAACCACCAAATAATACATATATTTCCTTTCTTAAAAACAGTCCATAAACACTAGTCTAAAAATAGACTTCTAAAAATAGGGTTTTTCTCATTTTAATAAACAAACTTATCTGACCCTTTTTCAAGACAACACACACCACCCTTTATTTTCAAAACAGGCTAAAAAATGAAAAGCCAAACCAAAAACCAAAAAACCCAAGAAAAGAAACACCAGGCTATGCTGAAAACAGATGAGCAATAAAAAATGGAGGAAAATAGCATCAGAATGTAAACAAGAAAATATAGATAACAAACCAAAATAATTTCCTAAACATCCCTAGAGTGGTCCTTGTATATACTCGGTTCGGAACCGCCTGTCAGCATATGGTGAAAGTCCATAGTCAATAACCAAATGGCTACCCTAAACTGGCTTCATCAATGGACCAACCCACCCACCCTCTAAAACATCCAAGGGGTACCAACCCACCTAATCAGAGTTGATAAGAAAGCATCACTCGACCCTCTAAAAGAAGCATAGGAAACAAGTGGCAATAGTATATTGTGTATGTAGGAGGCCCTCATGTGTGTGACTTGCCTTACCTGTCACCACCACACTTGCCTACCCCAAACACTGACACCACATATATGATAACCCATATTGGTAAATCCCTCTATAGTAGTGAGTGTCACATAACACATTATCAAATGTGGTAATCAGACCATCAAATCACATCAACTTATAAATCATTTATCAAATCATTTATATAATTCCAATCGAGCATTTATTATTTGAAACCACGTTCATTTTAAATACATTCACAAAAATTTCAAAAATGATATGAAAAACCACTTCAAACCAAATTGATATCACACAACATGCTCAAGGTGACAAATGAGCCTTTCAATCATTTAGATGCCAACCATTTTTTCGAAAGTTCCAAATGTGCCACAACTCCAAAAATCATTTTAAAACCATTTACCATTTATTTTTTAAACTGTGAAACCATTTAGAATTCTTAGAGGTTTGGAGAGGATTTAGAAATATAGGGGAGGAGATAAAGTTGAATCCAATTGAGAAGCCAAGGTTTAAGGAAATTATTGTATTAAAGTGCCATATTCATTTGAATGCACATTTGTGTGTGAAACTTATGCACTCATGGATGTGCCAACATCCAATAGAAAACTATAAATTTCCATGGAAACTTCCAAAACCATTTTTATTTAAAAAATTTCCAATTTCTTTCAAACCAAAACAATTCCATCAATTTCACATAATTTAAAAAGGTTTGAATAAGCATTTAAAATCCAAGATAGAGCCTTCACAAAAATCATAAAAACCACACTATAAATTCACTATGTTCCACAAGAAAAGAACAAATAACAATCCAACCAATTTATTAAAATATTTCAAGGATAAATTTGCACAAAAATCATCCAATTTTAACTTTAAAATAACTATTTAGAATTTTACAAACACCTTATGTGAATAATATATAAAAAAATTAGAGAAACCTTTTAAAAATAACTTCCACTAATTTTTGGAAATATGAAAACATCATACCATGAAATGAATACATACTACAATAATAAAAAATACATTTGTATGCTATTTAAAAATCCATAAGCATCAGTAGAATGATTCAAAAAGGAAAATAACGGAAACACCAACTTCAATGGTGTGGGAATGTAATGAAACTCCTAGAGAAGATAAAACTGAGCCATATATATGATCTTCACACCCTAAACCCAATTTAAGAGTGCATCAAACCCTAACCCTAACCCCTAGGGTTCTTTTAAGAGTTAAAAGCACAAGGAAACCTCGATAAATTGAGAGACAATAGAGAGGAAAGGGGAAATTTACTAAAAAATGAAGAAACTCACCATAGGAACCCTCTGGGGCCTTTAGTGGAGGTTAAGGAGTATGGGAGATGGATTTAGAGAGGCCCCTTAGTGATTCTTGGTTGGTGGAGGGAGGAGAATCCCAACTTTGGGTTAAAAACAAGGAGGTAAAATTATGTTATTTCAAAATTTTAAGAAATTGGGTAGCTCGCAAAGTTAGTCCACACTATTTGACACACTATGTGAAAACTGTTGTTTCCCTATGGAATCGGGGATGACCTATTTGATTGAAGGTTCAAACTTTCCAATTGGTTTCTAACGGGTTTGTTCTTAGAACCGGAAACATCCAATGATTCCATATCCATTTGGACCTACTTTCCAAAGGTAGGCGCTCATTATTTATGGACTAATGAGGCTTAGGAGTTTGCATTGGTCAAGAGGATGGGAGGTCGGACTCATCACACCTTTTTTAGGGGAATTATTGACTACTCTGGGAATATATTTATAGATTTAAGTTATATTCTCGAATCCTTATTACATTACCAAGTATAAAATGAGCTTTCCTATAGCCTGACAATCAATGATTGATATGTAAGAAATTAAGAGAATCTTTTATATGTATTCGAGGTTCTTCATCGATGAATAATCATCTGTATTTGTTAGAGATTCTTATTTGATGGTATCCTTAAAATACATAAAAGTCTCTTGGTCATTGTGATGACCATGCTGGTTTTAAAGCCACTCAGTGGGGAACTTAATGATTATTTTCATTCCGGATGACATGGATTATTTTAGAATCGGGATCGTACCCGCTGATGGGCTACCTACGTATCCTTTGTTTTGGAAAAGGAATCAGAACCCACATAGTTCGAATAAGGGATTATGATGTTTATGTTTGATGGATCAAAGAAAGATGTCATAATTACTTTTACACTCTAAGATCACGTGAGTCATGCTCGGTGTGAGAAACAAGAGGTATTGGTAAAACCAGACAATTGTACCATGAAGGATTCAGTCATAAGAAATGATGTGGGGCTAATGTATGTATTACTGCCCAAAATAGATGAGGATTAAGATTTACTTCAGGGAAGAAATCTAGGAACAAGGTCTATATAGGAATATGTACGTTATAGAGATTTGGATACTCTAATCTTGGGACTTACTCCTAAGGAAGATGCCCAAGTTAAGAGGGGACTTATGATTGGGTTTTATTTCGGAGATGGAGTCCCAGATCAAAAGGAAATTAAGACGGGGGCTTACTCCGGAAAAGGTGGACTAGGTTAAAGGGATTTTAAAATTAAAGGGACTTGGGGTGTACTCCTAAGGAGGAGGTCCATATTTGAGACTGGGGATTACTCCTAAGGAGGAGGCCCAGGTTAAGGGAATTATGGTTGGGGCTTACTCTTGAGGAGGATTCCCATATTTGAGACTTTAAGACTGGGGCATACTCCTAATGAGGATGCCCAGATTAGGGGACTTGGGGCTTAATCCTAAAGAGGATGACCAAATTAATGAGGATTTGGACTGGGGATTACACTTGAAAAAGAGGCCCAGGTTAAGGGGTTCTCTCATCTTAAAGGATGAGGTTGAATGAATGAAATCTCAATCATTAGTGACATAAAGATGTGTAAATCACTTGATTTTGAGAGATGTTCCACAGAGTTCCTTTCAGATAAGGAATACAAATCCAGAAATCATGTCATAAATGGCATTGAAGAGTGTCTTGAAGACTGAATCTTGAATAAGAGAGGTGGAATGGCATAAGAGGGGTGAAATGGGAAGGAAAGGCACCCAAAAAGTTAGGGGCGCGCAAGTCTTGGTAGGCGCAAAGGTACTGCGTGGGCACGCAAGTCTTGGTCGCGCAGGTATACCTGCTCGACAAATGGGTACTTGCACGATTTTCATCCCTTAGAGTAATAATTGGGAGATCCTTGATCAAAGCCTTTAGAATCATCCCTAGAGGTCTTCCAGAAGATGGCGTGCTTGTTCTGATGAAGAAGTAGGGCGGCACGCAAGTGTGTCAATTTCCCTTTAAGGGTAAAACCACTTAGGTGCACAAGTGTTAGTTAATTCTAACACTTAGACTTTACTCCTCTTGTTTAGACCTTCCATTCTAGGTAAATAATTACCTTATAAGTGTTCGGAAGACCTGAATAAGAGACTTGGGCGTTCAAAGCTCTGTATGTGAATTCTGGAAAAAATCCTCCTCAAATGGGGGGCCCACTGGGTCTATTTATAGGTTGGAGAAGACCCTGGGCAGTTATCCTTTAGGGAACGCATGTCACTTGCATGACCATTAGATGGCGTGCAAGTATACTTGTGCGACGGTGAGGGAACATGCGCGACCCTTGTTCTTTTGAAGCCTTGTTCGCGCCTTTGTCGATTTTTTATGATTTATTCAAAGGATTGATCAATTTGTGCTAAGTCATTTCCGTTTCCATTCTTTTAGACAATGTGATGAAAAGGAGCATCAACAAAAGTCCCTCCTCAGAGTTAGATCCGAAATAAATGAGGATGTGACTCTGAGGAAAAGAAGAAAACTAAAGGAAAGGCAGCGTGCAAGTGTTCAGTGCACAACCCTTGGCGCGCAGGTTCGAGTTGCGCAGGGCTGGAGTGCGCTGGGTGTAGGCGCGTAGGTGGGTCGCCTGGCCTATAAATATGTGGTCATTTTCTACACATAGCATCTGATTTCCGGATTTTTTAGCTCTCTCCGCGCAAGTCCCCTTCGCCGCGCAAGTTGCTTGCTTTTCGTTGTTTCTTCGCTTTCGCGCTGTTGTTAAGATAATTGGACTTTCATGGTGATACTTGTGCACCAAAAACTTGCACGATACATTAACACTTGTGTGACACATCCATACTTGTGCGCCATGTTTAGACTTGCATGCCTTAATTCCTTTGAAATTTTTCTGAAATTCCTTCACAAATTTTATAAAAAATCAACTTACATAAAAGTTAATTTATTCAACTTTTGTGCAGAATCAATGGCTCTTAGAACTGGAATAGCTGAGGAACTGGCTACCAAGCGGATTGATGATATGATTAACATCATTTTCCATGATTATTATACCGTCAAAAGTAGCACTCTTCCAGATTTGGCTATGTATCTGAAGAAATATCATCGCGAATTCCCCCAAACCATTTATTTGATTTTGTATGGCTATGGTCATCTGCGAGAAGTTACTATTACAGAAGCAAAGAACTATATCCCATTTTCATGGTTTCAGAATTATACCAACTTTGCTTCAGCAAATATATCATGTGGAGGAGTATTTCATAATACTGGAATAGAGGATAAGTGTAACAGCCCGAGATTTTATGAAACATATTCTTTTTTATTTCACTAATGTCTTGTGTTGTACGCTACACCAAAAGGAGCTTGCACAACACACATCCTTGACTTGCCTTGCATTACACGCAATCGCGACCTTCCTCGATAGCGTGTGTAGTACGCAATACCGAGTTTCACTAAACAACGATATGCTATTAAAATATTATTATAACTAGCCGTTATGAATAGTAATAACCACCTTTTAAAATTTTAGAAATTTTAGCTCCCAAAATGGACTTCATTTTTTGATTCGGAGTATTGAATTTAGCCTAAGGTGAAATTTTGGTACTTTTCGGATAACTTTCATATTCTGATGAATAGTGAAAATTACAAAATTATAATTAAAAACAAATTTTTTAATCAAAATAATTAATAGTGATAAATTATTAATTTGAGTTGTTTTAAAGTATATTTAGAATATATTTTTACAATTTAATACAATGTTGGTCATTGGATGTAATTTCACATTTAAACTAGACATAATCAAGTGTCAATCTTTTGATAGATATTGTTTCTTAAAAACACGCTATTTGTTTTAACAGCGGGATTTAATTATAAAATTAATTAATGCAATTTCTATGTTATGAATTTGGTAAAATAGACTTCATTTTTGAATTTAGAATATGAAATATAGCTTAGGATGAAATTTTGGCTTTTTTCTGAAAACTTTCAATTTTTGATGAATAGTGAAACCACTAAGTGGTAGGTTAAAAACTGAATTTTGCATAAAACTTAATTTTACCGCTTCTGTGAATGGAATTTCAAAAATCCGACAGACACGGTTAATATCAAGGACTAAAATGTGGTTCAATGAGATGAAAATAATTTTTGGTGAATAGTAACTTTTTACTTTTTTTTACCACGGTTAATAGTAAATAGGGTAACTAAGGGTAAATATGATATTACTATTACCCTAACACATGTCCTAATTCTATTGGATAAGTGTAATTCGACCAAAAACAACCTTATTAATATAATATGACCATTTAGGTCCACTTGGATTAGATTATGACATTTAATATTATTTTATTTAATGAATAGTTAAAATAGTTAAAATCAAAGTTTAATAACTAAACCCTTTTTAATATGGGGTTATACATAAGATAAATTCGACTATAAATATTCATTAGAAATATAAAAAGATTTTCTACATAATGATATTTTATTTATAATTTTTAGACTTTAAATAAATTAATTTATTTATGACAGAACGATGATGCAGTAATTACCCTTTTAAGGAAATATTAACATAATTGATGTTATAAATTCTCAAAAGAATGTAATTTGAGACTTTTTATGAATTCCACTAATTTTCTAGGTTACTATGAAATATTAGTGTTGATTTAATCAACTTGGTTCGAACATATAATTCTGTTATGATTTTCACAAAAATCATATATCAAATAGTGTCAAAATTGACACAAAATAGTTTTTAAATCAAATATTATATTATTAATTGTCATTTTATTCCTAAAAATCTAAGGTTCGGCCAAATGACTTAGATAAGGATATATATATTAATAATAAACAATTTGGGGTTCTTTTGGCATGTTATAGTAAGTATATTAACCATATAGTGAAAGAAAACAAAAAGACACGGTAAAAGTTAAATTATTTAACTTAGAGTTAAATCTAATTGATAAGGTTAAAATAATACCCTAAACTTGTCTAAATCCTATTGGATGATAGGATTTCGACCCATCCCCACTTTAGCTTCGAAATAAGACCCTTTGGAACCATTATAAACCGATTTTGACTTTAATATAAAATAATATTTTGAGATATTCCTAAGGTGCCCCTCTCCTCCCTTATAAAAGGGTACCTCCTCCCCCACCTCCTCACACCGATTTGAGCACTCAAGCTCGGCCAACCCCTACCAAAATCCCTTCTGCACTTCCCTAGAATAATACTAGAGGTCCTGGTCTTCTTCAAAGACCAATCTTAGTTCCCTAAGTGGAGGATTCAAAGAGGCGTTTCAAAGAAGAGGTAATATCCATTACCGATCTTTTCAATTTTCTTTCTTCTTCAACTTCTTCTTCTTTAGTTGTTTCATGATAAAGTAATAACATAAGTATTTCTTATATACTGATATGTTATTATAAATATGAAACAACTCTAATTAACCTTCTATCCATCCTACGGAAAAAGAAAATCACCACGCGTGCGTACGTACGGAATACCGTCTCCACGCCGTGGTGTAATCTATTTTCCGCCACCACCTTAATTGGATGGGTATAATGGTTTAATGAGTAACTATATATGATTATTATAAAGTGATATTGATACTGAAATAGTATACATACACTTCAACACAATTCCACGACCATGAGAATGATATCATCGCTCGTGCGTACGTACGGACTACCGTCTCCACGACGCGATGAGATTCATTCTCAATGATTAACCATTCAAGAATGATTATAAAGTATATATAATAAGTACTAATGAAATATATGACATAATAATGATACTGGAATTATTTATATGTATGTCATCTACTTAATTCCGTTCAATTCAATAAGGAAACGAAAACAGCGTTCATGCGTACGTACGGACTACCGTCTCCATGAACGGTGTATTTCTTTCCATTTACTGATTTATTATATATGTATATTCTGAATATATATATATAAATCATGTTTTATGTAATCATGATCTAAGTAATCATATGAATAATTACAAGTTAAAAACACGAACGACAAATGAGACGATTTTACCCAAAACGCTACTTTAACATGAATTTACAAAAGAACGGGTAATATAAAGTCATAAGTGGATCATATATGATATAATAACAATGAATATGATTCTGGAATAAGTCAATAACATGATTTAAATCATTATACAGGAGGTTCGGACACTTACAAAGCAAGTCGGACCTAAGGTAAGGGAAATATCACAATCTCATTTTTATCCGAGATTGTTTATTCGTAAGTATTTACTGGGGTGTATTTTATCATCCACATCCATGTTTCATCAATATGTAATATTATTTCCATCCACTTACAATAGTTTAAATCCAATTTTTACCCTTCGTTGAGTTTTTAGTAAAGAATATGAAAGGAATATTTTGTCGTTTTTTCGTACGAGGTACTTTTTGACTTTTCCGACAAAAGTACAAAGAATGTTTTTTTTAACTTATACGGCATGAATGGATTTTTAAAACATTATTTCCAAGAAGATTCCTTTACAAGTTTTCAAGTTTATTTTTAATCAACTTCTTTTATTTTAAAGTCGTATGACATGTTATGAAAGGAAAAATGTTTTTGAAGTAGAAAGGATATTTTCCTCAAGAATGGAGTTCAAGTATTTTATCAAAATTATTTTCCATCTAAGATAATAAAAGGGTTCTGTTTTTATCCCTATTATTACATGGATTTGATTATGTTGTGATGGAAATATTTTTATGAATTCCTTTATCTTATATGAATTGTTTTATGATGTCATGTTGTTTAAGAATCCCATTTTTTAATTACATGGGTTACGCTATGATGTATGGTTTATGATTATGTGGCACACATAAGAAAGGATTCATTATAAGATGGGTTGGACCTATATCTCCCTCTAATGCATTGGGTAAAGATTTTATATCTCATGATGTAGACATGGCAGGAATGGTATGTTATACCGGTTCAGTGAAACAGGACTGAAATGAGGGTTACTCGATTCAGAAAGGGACTTTGTCCACTAAGATAGTCTTGGCAATGAGTCTTGACTAACAAGAAATGATTCTCTATGATTATGTGTGAATGCCACAAAGTTTCATGTTTTAAGTTATGATTATTGTGATTACATTTCACTGCCATGATTTACCCCATGTTATGAAATTATGATCTCTTTTGTAGGTTAAGATTTCCAAAAGTTATTTGTTTATGTATATGATGTGATTGATATTTCTTTTGTTTACCCTTACTGAGCATTTGAGCTCACCCTTTTATGTTTTCTTTTCCCCAGGATATATAGAAAGGTTTTAGGTAAAAAAAGGAAGATCTTTATGGGAGATTTTGAAGATCTTTCACCACGATTAGAAGATTATATTCCGAGTTTCCAAAGACACTAAACTATTACGATCCTTGTGTGTGTGTTTTTTTTGTTATTTACTAAGTATTCCGAAAATGTAATGTAAGGTCAATGTACGCCAGGCTTCGGGTCTCTACAATAAGGCCCACATGATGTATCATAGCCCATGTACGCCAGATCTGAAACCTCATATGCCTAATCTGTGACCACATTGTTATCCTTCAATATTCCAAAATGCTCAGATGGATCAATACAAAGGCTGGAAGAAAAGTTGGGACTTCTGTCCTGGGGGAGGTGTGAATCCAACTTGGATGTGGGCATACTGGGTGCGACAAACCTGTGAAGAGTTTGTCGAGGATATGAAAGGAGAGGCGATATACGAAGCTGTTTTGGTTGGGAAAACATATGTTTACAGACATGGTAACTTTGTGTCAGAGATACTCAGCAACTGGAGCCCAGAAACTAATTCTTTCCATTTGACTCATGGAGAAGTACGTAACAGTCTATGGGATGTCCACAAGATCTCAGGGGCTCCAATTTTGGGCGATATGTATGATGAATTCATTCCTCCCAAGGTGACTTGGAATGATTCAGAGAAGGCTCCTGCTTTAGCTCGGGAATTATTTAAGATCTTCCATAGGCTCAAGAGTTCAGAGACCTTGTTAACTCATTCTAGAAAGGATATTCATCCGGTGGAGTGGATGAATATATTTCTTATTGAGAAGAAAGAGAAGGAGATAAAGGAGAAGTAGCTGAAGGAGAAAGTATCCCTGAAAAACAAATCCAAGGATAAGAGGCCCAAACGTCCTACCACTTGCCCAAAACCTGAGAAGAGGGGTGCTCCTGACACATTCTGGCCAACTCTAGAAGCAGGAGAGTTTGAGAAATGGGGATATGAGGTGAATCAAAAGATCCCAAAGAAGACTCTTCTGGCGGGTTTCTTGGCTATGTGGCTCAGTGTTTATCTCTTTCCAGTCAGGGATTCGAAGGGAGGCGTCAAGCCCGGGACCTTCTTCACTGTGGCAAAGTTGGCTGAGGGAAAAATGGTTGGGTTCACTACCCCCATTTTTGCAAAGATTCACAGGATTTTACTTCATGTCTTTATGGGTAAATCTCCTTTAAGAATAGTGGGACCATTCCATGTTTTATGGGGATGGATTTCCACTCACTTATGGACTTACAATGTACAGAATGGATTAAAAATTCCTAAAAGTTCTTTTAGGCCGTCAGTGCAAGCATTCTATGGAGTTGCTCCATTAGATGTTAATGCCTATGACATGAAAGTGAGGCTGATCATGTTTAAGGAATTCAACTTCTTTCCCTATGGAAATCCGCTAACAGGGAGGTTTTTTGATGATGGAACTGCCCCCTTGGATTTGAGGGCATGCATACTAGCTTGTAGAGATGTTGTGCAAGTTTCAAGGATTGACAGAGAAATTATTTTCGGGGCCTATTCTCCATATAGATTTCCATGTCAATTTAAGTGTCTATAACAGATTGATGTATCTCCCCCAGTGCATGTTAGGTTAGAGCAACATCTGATAGTTGCTAGGAAACTATGGCTGCTGACGTCAAGGGAGAAGACTGGGGTGGTATTTGATCTACCAGTTGAAAAGAGGCACATAACTTGACTAAATATTATGCGGAGAAATAGATAGAATCATACCCAAAAGGGGTACTAAATCACCCAGTTTATCAGGTGGGGAAAAGGAAGAGGACTGTAGATAAAGAAACCCTCCCTCATGAAGGTGATGCTTCCCTACCTGAAGCTGATTCGCCAGACTCCTCCTCTAGGACTGATTCACTGGATTCCCATGATGGCGATGATGAGGCACAACAAGTGGAAAAGCGGCTTTGTGCCCGATATAATCCTCCAGTTAGAATCAAAAGACCTGCTCCATCAACTCCTAGTGAGTTACTTCATTGTGGTAATTTAATCACTGCTACTTTATAAAGCAATAAGTCTTATTTTATTATTCTCTATCTATAGTTGCATGAGCTAGGAAGAAATTGAAGTCAAAGATTGTAGGACCTTCCTTGCAACCTTCATATCTAAGACCAGAGGCTATCCAGTTATGGCAGAGTTTATACTGTGGTACTGAGACCGCCTAGCTGGATTTGTGTGAGGGCCTACAACTTCATGGAATAGAGAATCTTCGGTCTTCTACAGATATCCAATATGAGGATAACCCCAATGAATTGAGGGCTTATATTAGAGAGCTGGAAATTTTCATATATTCCACTGATGAGTCAGTTCCTATCACCAGGTGGGTGAAGGAATTGATTGATCGTGGCGCCGCTGACGGGACTGATGAGGAGTGGCACGATTACGTGACTCCTGAAGATGTAATATTTATTTCCTTATTTGCATTGAAACTTGATTTTAGTCGAAGCATTGTTACTTAAGGGAGTTATTTTCTTCATCTTGCAGCTTGCAATGAAAGGAACTATTGAGTTTCCTTCGCCACAGTATAGCCCTGGTGGTACTTCCATCGGGGCTGCTGCTGATTCTCTTTGTGAACCAAGTGAGATATCTCTAGGCCAGCAGGCCATGAATAAGGAGCTGGAAATGGATTTTCATTCTCCAATCCAAGTGCCAATAAGGGAGACTGTCAATACTCCCAAAAAACCAAAGAAGCAAAGGCAACTAAGGAGGAAGTCCACAGTTAAAAGCTTCATTAGCAACGGTAAGTCTTTTAGGTAATCATGAGTCTATACACATGAAAAGGTTGCTCATATTTTTGGGGATTGCAAAGGATTCTTCAATTTCCCCTCTGAGGGAAAATACTGGTCCTCCCTTATAGACCACAGAGGGATCTATGGACCAAATGCAAATTCAGGATGACTTGGATGCTTCTGAAAAAGAGCCAACATCTTTTCCCAGCACTACTCCTGCTGCTGCTACAAGTAGAGAAGAACCTACACCAGAATTGTTGGTGGTCGCAGCAACTGAATCTGCCATCCTTCCTGAAGAATTTTTCTAGGGTCAGGGGCCACAGAATGACGATCGCCAAGAGGATACATCAAATGCTCACACTGGTGAGACTAACCTGGATTTTGAAATATCATTGGATGAAATGATGAATCATGGAATGTCTTTCAAATAATTTTATGATCATGTTATGTTGTCATGTGATTTAGAAGACCTTGGGCGTGAGTTTCATCCACCGAGTAAATAAAATTTTTTAATTTACACTTCTAATCATGACTGAAAATAATATGCAGTTTCATCCATAGAAGATGTTGAACTGCCAATGCCTGAAGAGGGTGTGGACATTGATGTCAACCCTACCATTACAGAAATGTTAGCTCAAGTGGAGCTAAATCTTGTAAACCCTCCTGAGACCCATCTTTATGATCTTTTTGAAACTGGGAAAGATATGGAGGAGACTTCTCAAGCTGCTGATCTACTTTTAGGTAATGATTGGACTGAGTTTTCAAGATAGACAACCAACTTCCATTATTCTACGAACCTAACCTTACTTTTAATTGATCAAACATGGCTATCAACTTCAATGGTTAGAACTATAGGAGAGGTCTCAACTTCCGTCCAAATAGCAGTAGAAGGTGAAGCAACCAAGGTCAGGGGGAAGAAGCAAAACAGGGCACTTCCTTAAGTACATTAATCCCATATTACATGCCCCCCTATGATGATGATGTTGAATCAGACCCAGAGGTGCTTAAGGCACTCAGCTTCTCACGATGCAAGGCATGGAACAACGTATGGAAAATAATATCTGAGGTTCCTTTAGAAGAGCTATCATCAAAGATCCCTCGATTGTCATCCCAGTTTATCATGCTAGGACTTTGCAGTTTTGGATACCATGAGATCCATACCACGGTGAAACAAGTCAACTTTAGGAGGGAGCTGGAGCAAAAGTGTCATGAAGATCAAACCAGGGTGAAACTGTCAGTCAACATCGGCGAATTTGATGTTGTGGTATCCCTTGCTGGGGCTGATTATGCAACAAAGATGAAGGAGCTAAAGCATAAGATCAAAAAAAAGTTGTCCAGACGATGCGCCTTCAGCAACAGTTAGATGTTGTTACTAGGTAACTCGACCAACTCAATAATTCAATGGAGGGAGTTCAAACGAATGGTATGAAGATCGTTGTGGATGCCAAGAAAGCACTCCATCGGGCTGAAAAGCATGAAGTTGGTTGAGTGCATGAGCTTCAAGTAGCTGCTGATGATGCTCGAGATGTGGTTCATCAATTGAAGACTTATGTTGAAAGCCTTTTGTAATTTCTTGGAAAAAGAGAAGAGGCTCCAATCTGTGGATGTCCCTCTAATTCTTGTGCATCAAATGGAAAGAATTCTTTCATCTTAAATCACTTGTGTACATATTTTCCTTTTCTCCCTGCTTTAAATTTTATATAAGCCAATGGGACTAGTAAGCATAGTTTGATTTTTTCTAGGATTATTATAAATAACCCTACAAACTTTGAATATTTTAATTGCTCAATATTACCTAAATCATACAAAATGTATGTTTAGTGAGCTGGAACTTGACTTTTACTCAAAGTTACTTTTTCCTATGTGGGTAGTTTAAATTCATGCTCATCGAACATAAAGAGGCTAATTTTTAAGGTCGAAATAGCTTTGACCGAATGAATTAGAATTCACTCAATTATTTGACAATTTATCTGAAAACATATTACCATACTCAAGTATGAGGGAAAATATGTAAACTATAACTTAAGAAAATTTGGATCTGAGGAATGATATGATAAAGAGCTAAAAGGAATTAGAAGAAGTAGTTTCCAAGAATGAAGTTACAATTATTTAACAAACCTGTTATGGGGTTGAATTGCGCAGGGCCACCTAAGGGAATTGACTGCATAGTCAAATAAATAGTATCTTTTGTCTAACAAGTCTATTATGTAAACTATTTATGCAAGGCCGCCTAAGGGAACGTGCTGCATTGTCAGGAAAAAGAACTCTCAGAAATATACTTTCCTAGTGATAAAAAGCCAGTGAATGTTTATGAAGATTCAAATTTTCCAAATTATAGAGTTTGATGTATGGAAAGAGGTACTTGAATATGGAGAAGATATTTCCAAACAAGATTATCAAAGAAATGGATGGATATCACTCCTACGAAGGTCTGACCCAAACGTAGGGAAGGAGAATATAAACCATGGACTTGAATACTTTCAGATCATGAAAAAGGATATGGGACAAATATGTTAAGTATGGATATTTTTTGCGGATCCCTAAATACTATCATTTAAGACCGATAAGGAAAAAGAGGCTTTCTTCCTAAGAATGAAGTTACTAGTATCTGAAAAACCCGTTATGGGGTTGAATTATGTAGGGCCACCTAAGGGCATTGGTTTCATTGTCAAATAATAGTATCTTTTGGATGAAAAATCTGTTATGGAGACTGTTTATGCAAGGCTGCCTAAGGGCACGTACTGCATAGTCAGGTAAAAGAACTCTCAGAAATTTGACATTTTTGTGACTAAATGTCAAGGGTTATGAAGATCTGAAAATATTTACGGTTTGGATTATGACACATAAATATGGGTATTGTCCAATGTATACAGAGATACACATATCAATGCTAACGATAATCATGTTGTGGCTGGGTCCTAAATGGAAATGTTGGACTTCACTACGTATCCCAAAAGGATTGGAATCAAGCCATACGTAGTTCTTGAACTACAGTTTAACGTCGTGTTAGACAAAAGTATTAGAGATCTTAATTTAGGGTCATAGAGCTTGAACCATTATAAGAAATACACAGTACGTGTGTTCATTGGGACATTTCAGCCAGGGGATTGAAAATGGAATTTGGGGTTAGGCCCAAAAGAATTGGGGCTGGATTTGAGGGAAACTCGAATGTTCGAACGTATCCCATAAGGGTGGGAATCAAGCCCACGTAGTTCAGGAAATACCCTCTATACAAATTTGGATCATACATGTGAAGGGTGAAAAGGGACTTTAGTGCAATGATGGTTTAACCCAAGATAAAAGGTTTGGGTATTTTCATGTATGCACATAGTCTTTGAAATGAAACATGATTGAAAAATCAATGTAAATAATGGTTCCCTCTCAGGTTAAGGTATCAAATAATGTTGTTTATTGTCATACTGGACAAAATAGTGTTGTACAGTTTAACGTCGTATAACAAGGATGAAAGTGAACCAATGTAAAGATATTGATTCTAGGGGTGGTTTCACAAATCAACATCATATGAGATGGAGGTGAATCGATGTGAAGAGATTGATTTTGGGCTTAAACCTTGGGAGTTTGCCTACGTACCCAGCCTGGAAGGCAAGGATCAATGTCCGCGTAGTTCAATTAACAAATGAATTAGTGATCAAGTTGTTCTTGGGGATAACGATCTAAAATATAGTGTTGGGACTTACACATGGTTAGTATCCCAGAGAGAGAGTTATGGTTGAAGTTATCTCTAAGCTCACGAGAGTCATACTCGGTGTGAGAAACAAGAGGTAGAAACAACCCTAACGATGCACCGTTTAATGTCATGTTGGACAAAAAAGAGGACTGTGCAGTTTAATTTCATGCAGTAAGGACAAAAGAGTACACCATTTAATGTCATGTTGGACGTATTAGGGGCTTTTTCACAGTTTAACGTCATGTTGGACGAAAAAAAGGGATGATACAGTTTAGTGTCATGTTGGATGAAAGTGATAATAGTTTAAGGTCATATGCACTGACCGTGGATGGTGCAGTTTAACGTCATGCTGAACGGAAGGGGTACTGTATAGTTTAATGTCATGAAGTGAGGACAAATTAGGGAAATTTTTTCATAGTTTAATGTCTTTTGGGACGAAATTAATACAAATAGTTTAAGGTCATATGTATGGACCCTGGATGATGCAGTTTAACGTCTTGCTGGACGTAAGGACTTGAAAATAGTTTAGGGTCATATGCATGGACCGTTGATGATGCAGTTTAACGTCTTGCTAGACGATGGTGCAGTTTAAGGTCATATCGGACCAATGATGATATATTTTGTGTTTATACAAAATACTTCCTCAAAAATCTGGCATTGGTTGGAGTAGTGATGAGTTGTCCATCCATTAAGAATAAAGAATAAGCTCCATTGGAGGAGACCCTATGTATTGAGTAAGGTCCTTCCCATTTTGGCTCAACCATGGGAGGTTTATTTCCTGAAATCACTGGAGTTATGAGAACTAATACCAATTCTCCCTGAGTGAATGAACAAAGACGAAATTTTTTGTTAAAATCTCGTACTATTCTATTCTAATAGACTTCCAAGTGGTGCAAAGTGCACAATCTTTTCTCATCTAACCGTGAAAATTCATTCAATCACTTTTGAGATTGTTCATCTGTAGATGATTGATCACAGATGGCAACTCTGAGTGAGGATAGTTGAACTTCAATTGGCAAGACTACTTCCATTCCATATACCAATGAATATGGAGTTGACCGCGTTGCAGTTCGGGTGGTAGTCCGATAATCCCATAAAGCATGGAAGATTTTATCAGGCAATGATTTCTTATCTTGATGCACCATCTTTTTCAGTATATTTGACAGAGTCTTATTGAAGGATTCTATCTGGCCATTGGCCGCTGCATGATACCGAGATGAATGGTTGGATTTGATGTTGTATTCTTGATACAATTTCTTCACCTCAGATGAATAGAAGATGGTGCCATTTTCCTTCAATATGGTATGAGGGACACCAAATCTAGTAATGATGTTAGACTTGATGAAGCTAACAATGTATTTAGAACTAACTTCCTTGAGAGGTGTTGCCTCTGCCCATTTGGAAAAGAAATCAATAGCAGTAAGAATATACTTAAACTGTTTGGCCGTAGCTGAAGGGTAAGGTCCCACCATATCCATTCCCCATGTGGAAAATGGCCACGAGTATTTATCTGTATGAAGCAACTCTGGAGGTTGATGAATGAAGTTGGCATGTACTTGGAATGAATGACACTTCTTTGTGAAATCAATACAATCTTGTATCATTGAAAGCCAAAAGTATCCAAGCCTTCGAATCTGATCAGACAGTCTATGTCCAGACTAGTGGCCACCATAGATTCCTGCATGCACTTCTTTCATGACAACTATTGTCTCCTCACCATCAATGCATCTGAAGAGAAATCCATCAAAACGACGTTTGTAGAGAATTTTCTCTAAGTGATTTGGGCTATCATAAAGAGTAAAATTGACCAAACGTCGCTGGATTTGTTCTTTCCCGGCTCTATCAGGTGGAAGTATTCCATTTTGAAGGTATTCCCTGATAGGTGACATACATCCTGTAGTATGACCATACGGTTAAGGAATAGGACTGATTTCATTAATTTCCTCAGTTCTGATTCAAACATAAGGTGAAATTGCACGATAGTGGGCAATACTGATGGTTGTCTCATCCCAATTTGGATCTGCTAGAGCTGTGGCAATATTATCCAGTGCATCATCTTGAGAATTTTGTGATCATGGTACATAAGAAAATTTCAGTTCCGAAGGGAATTCCTCCATTAACTCTCTGATGTATTCATACAAAGGGATTATTTCTTCTTTTCAGATGGCATAATCCCCATTGACTTGCATGATTACCAGGTCTGAATCACCTTTCACCTTTAAGTGATTCACTTGTGCTTGAAGCACAAATTCCAAGCCTACGATGAGAGATTGGTATTATGCTTCATTATTGGTACCACCTTCCCACAATAACAAGTAATAAGGTAACACTTCCTTTTCTGGAGAAATGAGGACAATTCCTATGCCAACATTGTTGAACTTAGGATTTTCCATTTTCCTCCCTGTTGACTTGTGGAAGCACCATCAAAATACATTTCCCATGCCTGTGGACTTTCTTGAATAGAGAATACTTCCTCATCAGGGAGTGAAATATCTGAAGATGTGTCTTCCACTGATGGGTGTTCAGCCAGGAAATCATCCAAAGCCTGGCACTTCATTTCCTTTTGAGACACATATTGAATGTCTAATTACTGCAAAATAACGGCCCACCTTGCCAGATGTCCTGTAAGCATTGGATGACTAAGGATGAATTTGAGTGGGTTACTGCAAGATACCAATTAGACCTCGTGATGTTACAGGTAGTGTCTCAACTTCTGAACTGCAAAGATTAATTCCAGGCATCACTTCTCAATATTTGAATACCGGGTTTCTGCTTCAAGCATAGTCTGACTAAGGTAGTAGATGTTGTTTTCATTCCCAGCATCATTCATCTGAGCAAGAAAGGCACCCAATGATCTCTCTAGAGCTGTCACGTAGAGGATAAGGGGTCTTCCTTCAACAGGTGGCATGAATACCAGCAAACTCAAGAGGTATTTCTTGAGAATATCGAATGATTCTTGACATTCTTCAATCCACTGGTAAGTGACTCGCTTCTTCATCAACTTGGTGAAGGGTAAACTTTTTCCTGCCAAATTAGCAATGAAACGCCGAATATTGGCTAAGTGTCCATGAAATCCTATTAATTATTTAAAATTTCGAGGAGGTGGAATACTATGTATTGACTTCGTCTTCTCAGGATTGACTTAAATACCGCGATGGAATACAACAAAGCTGAGAAAATTTTCCGGAGGTTACCCCAAAAGAACATTTTATGGGGTTCATCTTCAAATTATGTGGTCTAAGCTTGCGGAATATGACTTCCAAATCAGCCAAGTGATTAGAATGTTGTTTGGATTTAACCACCAAATCGTCTATATAGCATTCAAAAAACATCCCTAAAAAGGGTTTGAAGATATGTTGCATGGCACGCTGATATGTTGCACCTGTATTCTTTAAGCCAAAGGGCATTACCCAGTAGCAAAACACACCATGAGGGGCTCTAAAGGCTGTGGATTCCTCATCTTCTGGGGGAATTCGGATCTGATTATGTCTGGAATATCCATCCATGAAGGAAAGAGCTTCATATCCAATTGTTGCATAAATTAAAAGTTCTGTAATCGGAACTGGGAAATCATCCTTAGGACAATTCCGATTAAGATCTCTGAAATTGATGAAAACTCTAATTTGTCCATTCTTCTTCTTTACAGGGACAATATTAGCCAACCACATGGGATATTGAACTTCTCTGACGAAGTTAGCTTTGATAAGATCATCCACTTCAGCTTCAATTTTGGAAGCATAAGTTGGGTGTGTTCTTCTCACGGCTTGCTTAAATCCTTGATGTTTTTCTGGTAAACCCAAATGATGAGTAGCAACATCAGGATCAAGCTCGGGCATTTCTGTATAGTTCCTAGTAAATATATCTATATTTAACTTTAGAAAGGAAATATACATCTCTTGCTCTTCAAGAGTCATGTCCGCACTGATTAAAGTGGGGCGTGGATCTTCTTTTATACCCATATTTATTTCTCTGAGTTCATCCACAGTGGTAGAGATACCCTCTTCAAATGCTGGAGGAGCATCTCTAAGATCTTCATGTTCTTCATCATCATGTGTTATTTCTTCCGTTTATACTTTCATAGTAGATGATGAAACAGAATTTTCATGACCAGAAGAGATGACAAAATTTGCACATCTTGAAGAAGAAGATTCCATTTTCGACCCGATTGATGATGAAGGGTCTTCTTTGGGTAATAAAGGGGAGATGATGGATTGAGAATCGACATCATTTTTCACCTCTGATTTTGCTAAAACTTCTTCTGGCCTGATTGGTGAAGTATAGACTTGTTGGATTTCAGCAGATGAAATGAAGACATCACCATTTTTGCTTTCATCATTGCTTGGTGGGTTACCAATTTCTCCCATGTTGTCTGTCTTGATTGTTGTAATTGATATTATGGATATTTCCATAAGAGTATTTTGATTTTGTTCTATCCTGTCAATTTTTCTAATAGGCAACACATAATCTGTACTCACATGCGCAAATGGATTTACTAGAATCTTCTCCAAACCATATGGAGCATTAACTTTGGTAATCTCCTTTGTTGTGGATTTATCCTTTTCTTTCATGTGATAGAATTTTGTCTCAATGTATTGAGACTCACATGTCTTGAATGGGGCTTTATCACCATATAATGTCCCAACTTGACCATCGAAACAATATTTGAGACATTGATGGTATGATGAAGGGATAGCCGCATGTTGATGTAGCCAGGGTCTTCTAAGCAAGATGTTTAAAGTTGAGTCTTGATCAATAACCATGAAATTTGAATTGGATACAAGATCTCCAAAATACGTTCTGAGTGTAACTTCGCCAATGGTTCTTGTTCATTTTTATCATATCCTTGTAACATCATGGTAGAAGGAGATAAATCAGATTCTGTGAGGCCCAATCGACGAAGTGTATGAATGGGAATGAGGTTGACTCCTTAACCATTGTCAATGAAAGCTCTTCGGACGTCTACGCCATTGACCATGATAGATAAGTACAAATGTCTAATATTCTTATGCACAACATCATCTTCATCTTCATTAGTAAAGGATATTATTTCATAGAATTCTGCAGGATTATTCTCTATGTGATGGACTTCAGCTGTAGTAATTTCAGTTTCAAACTCCTAAGGACTTGACAAAGCCTTGATAAGTTCCTCCCGAAAATCTTTTGACAGATTCAAAGCATCCAGAATTGATAACTTGGCTGGTACTTGGGCCAAGTGTTTTAATACATCATAATTTTGATCTAGAGGTCTACGTTTCCCAACAAGAATATGTGGTTTAGCATGTGCTTTGGAAGCAGATGCTTTAGAAGTTGATGCATCTTGTATTGGGATAGGAGTTGGCAATATTCCTAGTTTTTGAAGATTAGACCGATTAGATCCATTTAATTGATCAGAGTAAGAAGATGGAACCTTCAACCGTTCTTCCAAAATAAATGTGCCAGGACTGAGTTTGCTATTGGTAGAAGAACTTGCTTGTTCTTGCTGAGCTCGCTGAAGGGCTCTACCACGAGTTTCTGCTGCGTACACAGTTCTAGTAGGGGTAGAATTAGAATAGTGGCTTCTGAAAGATCCACGTCTTCCCATGTATCTTGAGCATCTGAAACTTCCTCTTATTCCTCTGTTTGATACAGGGAATTCAGGCTCATAGAAATCAAAACTACGACTGGCATATGGATCTATTAATTGAATCATATTAATAGAACCAAAAATCAACTCTTCATCCAATGAAGACTCTGCCTGATTATCCTGTTTAGGTTGTGCCGTTTGGTGGGACGGTGCTTGTTGCTTCGAAGTAGATGGCATGAAATCTTCTAGAGTCAAAGACAACTTAGGCTTTGACATATACTCATCTTCTTCTTATTGTTCCTCCTTCTTGGAATTATGTCGCCCTTTTGAGGATTTTCCCTCTAAAGAGGATTTTGTTGCGGCATTCATGGCAGAAGGCACAATGGGTTTCTTCAATTGTGTTCAAAAAATAGAATAAGTTAGGTTGATCATCTTTCTGACCATCCAATCATCATATTTTTGTTCATTTTTTCTTTTAACTTATTACCACTCGCCTTCCTCCTCTGGAACTGTAGCAGTAACACATGCTACCTGAGCTGAAGAGACTTTCAGTTTGACTTTTCCCAAGTCGACCATCATTTGTAGGAGATCATTGAAGAAAAAACACTCATGGATTGGATGTCCCATCATTTGATGAAATGGGAAATAATTGGGACGGTCTTCCTCTCCTTCCTTGTTTTTCCTCTTGGGCCTTGGAAGCTAAACCAAATTATTCTCCAGGGCCGAAATGAAGTAACAAGGAACTTGTTCATTTCAGAAAGAATAAACATTACTCTTCAACTCATCAAACTGTTTCCATATTTGATCTCTTTGATCATCTTGACGAAACGGCCTTTGTTGTTGGCGCTCAGGATGTGGAGCCCTTCAAGAAGATGAAGGTTTTGAAGTAGAAGTTGGTACAGGTGCTTGTTTAAGCATAACTATAGTAGTTTATACTTTACCCATTCTCTTTCCTGGAGATGATGGAATTACATGAGATTTAGCCTTAGTCTGTATAAGAGAATCTTCAATCTATTGAGCAATTGAAGTAAGGTCTTGAAACCCTCCTATGTATTTCATAGAGATCAGTGGTGTGCGTAATTCATCACGCAGATTTTCCACACAGATTGGCAACAGTTCCTCTTGAGGGAGTGCTAAACTCAGGGAATATGTTAATCCCTTCCAGTGAGTAATGAAATAAGAGACTCTTTCATTCTCCCTTTGCTTATAGTTTGTATGATCGAAAACCGTTGTCTTTGGAAAAGTTGAGCTGAACTGGAGAAAAAAATTTTGGCGAAGATCTTCCCACCCGGTAATTGACTGGGATTGCAAGCTTGTGTACCAAACAAAAGCTGGTCCTTGCTTGGTTCGCACGAAGCATCTGAGTTTCACTGCTTCTTGATGCTCTGGAGTTCCCATCATAGGATCACAACAAGACACATAATGAATCAAATTTTGTTCAGGGTCGTCTGATCCATTGAAAATAGGGAATACAGGGTTCCCAAAACTTGATGGGGGAGAGATTGAATCTACCCATTCAGGGTAAGCTTTCTTTTCTGGTTGAACCTGCACACGCTTCCCTTCCATAGTCTCTAACTAATCTATTAATGACTCAATGGTAGTTATTAACTTTGGAGAAACATCCGGTTGAACTTGGAATTGGTCAGGTGCAATGACTGGAGTTTGAACAGGTATGGCAGTTGGTACTGCAACTAATGGTTGCACTGCCAATTGTTGTTGCACTTGACCCGTAGTAATAGACCTGTGAGGGTGTACTAATAAAGGAGGATATTCTTGATACATCTCAGTAGCTGCAACAAACTCCCTTGGTAGATTGACTCCAGCACATTTAGGAAGAAGACTACCCTAAAGTAGTTCTATATTCAACCTCCTCAATTCCTTCATCTCTTTCTCCTGTTGTGCAAATCTTTGCTCTAGTGAGAGCGATTGGACTTCTCCAGAGGAAGGATATGTAACATGATTCTTTCCCTTCCCCTTGTTTGATCCCTTTCAGAGAGGGAAAATTGGGTTATTTTAAGGAACACCCAGATTTTGGGATAACCTTTGATTTCATGTACGCACACCTTCTTCATTTGTGTCCATGCGTACAACTTCTTGAGCAAGAACCTTTTCATTTGAGTCCCCTGAATGAGCCTCATCTAGTGGATCAGCAACAACAGCATTGATGACATTGATTGATGCATAATGCATTGCATCCCTTCTATCATCATTTTGTGATATTGGTTTCTTCCATGTCTCTAATAAGACATTTCCTTTCGTTGATTTGATCCCTCGAGAACTTCTTTATGAACCGTAATTTGGAGGGAATCTCCTGATAATTTGGCTCTTGGTTCCTCTTTAGGCTTCTTCCCCAATCGAGAAAATACCGAATTTATCTGAGGAGGGGATTGATGATTTGAAAAAGTCCCCAGTCCAGTGGACTGGTGTTGTTCCTGCTTTATTTGATCAACTCCTCAAATCCTATTTGTTGATTCCGAGGGTTGAGTTAAAAGAGTACCCAGTCTGGAAATATGGGGTGGCTCCTGACATGATATGTCTGAGACTTTCTTAAAATATCTCCTGATCTTGCGGACCTTAGTCTGGAAATTAGCTGGATGCATCAACCTATATCCACTTTTATCACCCGGCTCGAAAGTTTGTTGGATGATTTATGACACTTCTGTCACTTGATGATGTGCTTTCTCCATACGAGATGCTTGTACAATATTTACGTTTGCTTGATTCAAGAGTAATTCAACAAATTGTTCTCTGTATTCTTGATTTTGAGAAGAACTAGTTGAGGCCTGTTCTTGAGAAAGATTTTGATTACAAACAAATCCAGTTGATTGTGGCCGGCCATGGGCAATAACATTGCATGAAACCATTTTTGGCGGGCTTTGCTGACTGGTGAGCACAGTGAAATGTAGTGCTCCATGAACAATCCATCCTTTGACATGAATACCAGATGGGGCACTGAAAATTAACTGGTGCAATCTTCTTAATTCGCCAAGGCATGAACGTTGAAGGGATATCTGCTGCTTTTCAGCCTTCAGATATCGAGAGACTGGTAGAGATGCCAAATCAATCTGATGTTGTAACTCTTCTATTATATTAAGATTATTTTCATATTCATCATAAGATAATACTTTATTTTTCATGTGACAAAGAGTTTTCTATATGTTAAGACGAATATCATGAATTCCATCTTCTGTCAAAATCTCTAGAATGTCATACTGAGAGTCAGCCAAAGGCCAAAACATGACTGGCCCTTCACCATTCACCAGTTGTTTTCTCATTTCATTATTTCATATTTATCATTCAATGATAATTATTCTACCTGATTTGACCAGATCTGGTGCTTCCTTGTTGTTTCATAGGATTCAACAAGATTGGGAGAGAAATCACTGATAAAACTAGAAGATGCATGACTTAGGGGTGGTTCGGAGAATGACCTACACCCTGGGCTATCTTCTAATTGAGAAATTATTTCACCTTCTAGGGATGAAGCATCAGACATGACTGGTTTCACATTTGCAAGTGCCTCAAGATAAGAGGGATTTCCCAGCACTACATTATCCACTGGAGCATTTCCGGGAAATGTGCATCACAACTACGGAGAGGACTTTCGCAGCAAAATTCATCATCATGGGGAGGACCACCATGATGGGTTATAGAAAAAGATGAGATCTGTTGCTCCTTGGTCTTCTGGCCACATAGAGGGTTATTGTTGCTCTCATATGAATATGAAACTTCAAGATCGACCGAACTCTCATGAAGAAAGCCTTCGTGAGGAAGTGTCTATTGAAGACCTTCTGAATTAATGTTCCCACTATTGGGAAATGAGGAAGTAGAATCTTGGATTCCAACAGATAATTGTCTGAGGGCTTCAAGAACTCTAGCATCAAGCAAGGCCTTTTTACAGATTGGCTTTTGATCTCTTGACTATTCTGGTCGGATCGTATTCTTATATGCCTTCTTACTCACCTTGGAATCCACTTGTTGACAAAAGTGGCTGCTCTGAGCAGGTGTATGTTCTTGATCAGGAGAGATGGCCAGGTTAGGCTGACGATCTCCACTGAAATCAGGTGTATGTGCCTGACTTGGTTGTCCATATGATATGAGGGAGTATGCCCCACAACCATCTTGGACTGGAACAGATGTGTGTGTCTGTTCTGGAGTGAACTGTTGATGTGTCACTCCACTGGTAAGGATAGATTTTCATTTCTTTCCATGTGATGCTGCTGAAGCCGTTATAATATCTTGGCGGGCATCCAGAATATGAGCAGGGATGTGCTTCTACTCTTTCACCATTGATAAAATATTCTTGGTGACTTCAGCTGCCGGAATGGGGATATACATCCATTTTGTGCTTGGAGTAGGTGTATGTGCCTGCTCCTGTCCTCCTTTTCCTCTCAGTGAATCCTGACAGTACTCAAGTGTGGGGGAAGAGAGTTGAGTATGCCTCTTGTTTGTCACCGAAGATTTCTGACTAACTTCTCTGAATGATACCAAGTGAGACTATTCGTAGGCGTGATCAACACTAGCAGGTGTATGTGCCTGAGGATTTCACTTCGCCGAACGTGGTTGATGAGTTCTATCATATGTAGTCAGATGAGCCTGCTGACTAACTGATGATGTATAAACTGATGTATGTTCATGCCTATAGTACTCCACCGAAATTTCCTGGTGGGATTGGCGTGATGCTGCCAAATGAGTCTGCTGGACAACATAATTAAAACAGGCAGGTGTGTCTACCTGCTCATTGCTTTCCACCAGGTTAGGTTGTTGGACTTCTCCGGAGATGGCAGAGATGAGAACCTGCTCACTGTTAACCGGATTTCACCTCTGGCAATTCATCTTTCCTGTTTGGGTTCGGGGAACCTGAGCTCAATGCCTAGATTCGACACCCTCATCATGTTGAGGGTGCACAGCCGCACGAGTTTAGCAGCGATTGTTGACGGGAGCCCTCGGGAAGGACTCCTTCTTCATTGAATTAAGGCCCTGAGGGACCTTCTAATTCACTTACCTAGAATATGAGAGTGAATAGTGATTGTGTTTCGGGGATAACGACCCGAAATGGTTGGAGACGGTAGTTAGCACTGTCTGCTTCTTGATCACTGGTCGTCGCTGTCCGGACGACTAGGGTGAATTGTTCACATGGAGGGCTTGTCGAGCAGCCTCCAGAGTTGGAATGGTATTGTGTTGACGGTACTCCTTAACTAGTGCATTTGATGCCCAGCATTGAAGACGCTGAGTAGGTGATGTCATCCTCAGAGCAGATGACGATCCAGCAGGAGTAGCAATAGTGGCATTCGCAGCAGTAGTATTCATAGGTGTGAACTTGAGAGCATCCATTCTGGAAATGAAAAAAATCTTGGAGAAGAGTGCATGTTTTATATAACAAACATAATCAAGATAAATTCATCCACTACATCTTTTGTATGAGCTCATATGTCAATGATTGTTTTTGTTGGCCCTCTCATTGAGTTCTAAATAGGGGACTAACAAATTAGCAAAACATCATTTTAACTTGGTTAAGGATTCACGTCGGGTTAACCCTTTTTTGTTTCCCTATGGAATCAGGGATGACCTTGTTGATTGAAGGCTCAAACATTCTAATCATTTTCTTAAGGGTTTATTCGTAGAACTGGAAATATCCAATGATTCCATATCAATTTGGACCTACTTTCCAAAGGTAGGTGCTCATTAGTTGTGGACTGATGAGGCTTAGGAATTTGCATTGGTCGAGAGGATGGGAGGTCGGACTCATCACACCTTTTTGAGGGGAATTATTGTCTTATCTGGGACTCTCTTTATATATTTAAGTTATGTTTGTGTATCCTTATTACATTACCAAGTATAAAATGAGCTTTCCTTTAGTCTGAAAATAAATTATTGATAAATAAGAAATTCAGAGAATCATTTATATGTATTCGAGGTTCTTCATCAATGAAGAATCATCTATATTTGTTAGAGATTCTTAGTTGATGGTATCCTTAAAATACATAAAAGTCTCTTGGTCATTATGATGACCATACTGGCTTTAAAGACACTCAGTGGGGAACTTTAAGTTTATTGTAATTAAGGAGGACATGGATTATTTCAGAATTGGGATCGTACCTGCTGATGGGCTACCTACGTATCCTTTGTTTTGGAAAAAGAATCAGAACCCACATAGTTTAAATAAGGGAGTATGATTTTTATGATTGATGGCCCAAAAAAAGATTTCATAATTACTTTTTCACTCTAAGCTCACGTGAGTCATGCCCGGTGTGAGAAACAAGAGGTGTTGGTAAAACCAGGCAATTGTGCCATGAAAGATGCAATCATAAGAAATGATGTGGGGATTATATATGTATAACTGCCCAAAATAGATGAGGATTAAGATTTACTTAAGGGAAGAAATCCAGGAATAGGGTCCATAAAGGTATATGGACATTATGGATATTTGGATACACTAATCTTGGGACTTACTCCTAAGGAAGATGCCCAAGTTAGGAGGGGACTTATGATTGGGTTTTATTCCTGAGAAGGAGTCCTAGATCAAAAGGAAATTAAGACTGGGGCTTACTTCTGAAAAGGAGGCCCAGGTTAAAGGGATATGAAAATTAAAGGGACATGGGGTTTACTCCTAAGTAGGAGCCCCATATTTGAGACTACGGCTTACTCCTAAGGAGGAGGCCCATGTTAAGGGAATTATGGTTGGGGCTTACTCCTAAGGAGTATGCCCATATTTGAGACTTTAAGACTGGGGCTTACTCTTAAGGAGGATGCCCAGATTAGGGGACTTGGGGCATACTCCTGAAGAGGATGCCCAAATTAATGAGGATTTGGACTGGGGATTACTCCTAAAAAGGAGTCCCAGGTTAAGGGGTTCTCTCATCTTAAAGGATGAGGTTGAATGAATGAAATCTTAATCTTTAGTGACATAATGATGTGTAAATCACTAGATTTTGAGAGATGTTCCACAGAGTTCCTTTCAGATAAAGAATCCAAATCAAGAAATCATGCCATAAATGGCTTTGAAGAGTGTCTTGAAGACTGAATCTTGAATAAGAGAAGTGGAATGACATAAGAGAGGTGAAATGGGCAGTAAAGGAACCCAAAAAGGTAGGGGCGCAGAAGTCCTGGAAGGTGCGCAGGTACTGTGTGGGTGTGCAAGTCCTGGTCGCGTAGGTATACCTGCGCGGCACATGGGTACTTGCATGATTTTCAGCCCTTAGAGTAATATTTGGGAAATCCTTGATCAAAACCTTTAGAATCATCCCTAGAGGTTTTCCAAAAGATGGCACGCAAGTTCTGATGAAGAAGTAGGGTGGCGCACAAGTGTGTCCATTTTTCATTAAGGGTAAAACCACTTAGGCCCGTGAGTGTCAGTGAATTATAACACACAGACCTTACTCCTCTTGTTTATACCTTCCATCCTAGGTAAATAATTACCTTAGAAGTGTTCGGAAGACTTGAAGAAGCGACTTGGGTGTTCAGAGCTCTGTATGTGAATTCTGGAAAAAATCCTCCTCAAATGGGGGGCCCACAGGGTCTATTTATAGGCTGGAGAAGACCCTGGGTGGTTAACCTTTAGGGCGCACAAGTCACTTGCGTGACCATTAGGAGGCACGCAAGTATACTTGCGCAATGGAGAGGGAACTTGCACGACCATTGTGGTTTTGAAGCCTTGTTGATGCCTTTGTCGATTTTTTATGATTTCTTCAAAGGATGAATCAATTTGTGCTAAGTCATTTCCCTTTCCATTATTTTAGACAATGTGATGAAAAGGAGCATCAACAACCGTGTGATAGGCACTATCAAAAATAGACACCACACATAGCTTAGCTTAATGATTTACAAACATTTCACCAAATATGCCAAACATAAATCCTAAAAATCTACCAAATACCACATGGTTTCATGGATTGTGCCTCATGATTTAGCAAACCATGTGCCAACTATGTGTTGGCCAGAACCTCAAGCAAAACATCCAAAATACAAAAATTTAAATTGGGGATCAACCTGAACCTCAACCAAAAGATCCAAGGAAAAGAAAATAATAAAATAATGTAGTATCCAAGGTTAGGGTATGACAGTATGTTTCAAATTGATAATTTCATAACAGTTCCCCTCTATGACGATACACTTGAAGTGGGATATTAATAATATATTTTTTCACTTGGATGACATACTATGATGGAACACATAGTATTTAGAATGTAAAATGATATTTTTTTTGTAAGAATTTGAGGCTTCTTCTCATGAATTTCTCATTTGGTAATCTCTAAGATATGAAGATTATGATAACAGAACTGCCGGTATAAATTCTATGTGTTTTTCTGTCATCAGATATTCCTATTTGTGAGCATGTGTACTGGTGCATAGACTTTATGATTATCATTAATGTATGTCATCACTCAAACACTTAAATTTACTCACTAAAACTGTCATTCCATATGTTGGTGGGAAATAGGGTTTGTTGGGAGTGTCATGATTGACATGTCATTCATGGATAAGTTGAGGAAAGATTTTTCCCTTCTTACCACGAACCAGGACGGGATTTCATCCAACCTGAAAACTGACCCAGTCTGAGACATGTCCTGAAGTGAATTCCTATAGCATCCCTCCTTTTTATCACATAAACTTTCATTACATTATACAAAACTGAGGATCTTTAAGGGTTGATGACTTGGAAACCAGTAACATAATACATGAAAACAACATAAAATATTCTTCTAAACAACTTTTAAGGATTCATAATTTGTTATTCCTAAGTTCATTACTGCATCTCATGACCTGGAGACATACATCGAAGGAAAGGGTGAGCAGAAGGCCCAGTAATGCAAAAAAGGGAAACATTTCACGTGTGAACTTGAGATACATCAATAAAGTCATGATAAATAACTTTAAGGCATAAGAAATAGATCATGAGGTATATCATAATGAAGATAACATGAATCATAACTTGAAAATGTGGCTAAAAAATTTAACTTAGATAATCATGAACATATCACCAAGGTCCATCCCTAAGGTGTCATTAAAAAAAATTACCAAGGTTACTCACCAAGGTATCGTTAAAATTATCATCCCTAGAGATTTCATATTTACCCAATGAACTAGAGATCTATTAGGTATCACCCTTAGTTTTTATTTATTATAATGTGATTCACATATATCATCATCAAAATTTTCATAAATAACCCACATAACTTAAAATAAATGGGTTTCATTTCATAATCATAACGTTTTAAAAACTGCTTTAAAGACATGATCTTAGTGTCACATTTAACACACGGAAAAGGAAAGCGGGTTTCATGTATGTAAATACCAGAATTAAAAGAGAACATTTTGATATATTTGTGAATACCTCTATAGAAGAAAGATATTTGATTATTCACTTAATAAATTAAATGAATTTGAGAAAAAGAGAGAGACATTTTGGGACGAACATTTGGAAACATAACGGCTATGTTACAGGGTTTTAGAAAACATTGAAAAGAGAAAGGACGTGGGTCACCCACTCAAAAATGATCCATAAAATAGTATGGGGACTGAATATAAAGTATATAAGAACATGGTAATGAAGTTTGAAATACATACCATATGAAATGAAAAACATGAAAGGAAGTCAAAAATAAGATTTCTCTTATGAAAATTCGTCCGCCTAACGGCGTTACATAAAACTTCAAAAAACGAATAGATGAGATAAAATAGGGTCTCTAATAATATGAACATAAAAAGGAAATTATTATTTATTTATAATATCATAACCCAACATAAAAAAAAAAGAACTTTAAAGGAATGATAAGAAAATAGAACTTGAAAATGAGAAGGGTGAAAGAATCCCTTACAAAAATCTGGCAGTCTAACGGCGCCACTTAAACATTCTTAAGATGAATTGATGAGATAAAGAGGGGGTTTCTAATCATATTAACATTAAAAGGAAATTATTATGAATATAAAATAACATCCCACAACATAAGAACATGGAGCTTAAAATAAATGACATAAAAGAGAATACTTGAAAGGAAAGAAAGAGGTAGCATCCCTTACCTTGATGAGTAACTTAGAAATCGTGAAGTTAGGAACCTTGGGAGGCTTGAGGGAACCTTGGGAGGACTAAATGGGAGATAAATAGAACATAAATTCATTGGGGAGGATTTTTAAATGAAATTAATGAGTGACAGGCTTGGTATTTATAGGAGAAGTGAGGGGACAAAGCATTAATTTCCAAGGGACACCTTATCGGTGGTATAGGAAAAACCATGGGCATACCCATGGTATTTTCCCATGTTATTGGACAATTGGGACACCTCATACCTTATATTACTATTCATAAGTTGACCAGAATTATTTCATAATTATTACATCCTTATTTATTTCATTAAATACCTGAAACTCAAAAATTGTATTTTCACTATTCACCGAAAATTCAACTTTCTCAGAAAAATCCCAAAATTTTACCTTAACAAAATATAGATGCTATTATTTAAAAAATGAAATACATTTTATGAAAATAATTATCTAAATATTTTTAATTTAATTTTTAAATAAAAACACTATTCACTAAAAAATCAATTGTTTCAGAAAAATCCAAAAAATTCACCTAAACCAAATATCGATGCTCTGATTTCAAAAATGAACTCCATTTTATGAAAATAATTTTATAAATATTTTTAATTTTATTTTTAAATAAAAACCACTATTCACTCTTAAAAAACTAATACTTAACCAATAATTTCAAAAATAGTTATTTATCTATTTTATTGAATCACATTACTTAATCTAGGTGCCTCAATTATTTTAATAGTTTCTTATATGAAGTTACTTAATCCATTTGGTCACATTACTAATCATAAGAATAAAATCACTATTCATAATTTACTATTCACCAAAAATTATGTTGGTCTTTTTAGACTCTAAATCTCATACTGAACACAACTGTAAAAGACCATTTTTTGAAAATTAGTACACATTATTAATTATTTAGGGTTTACATAAATATTTTAAAATATGTTTTTTCTAGAATTCATCAATAATATGCATACTATATTTATCCGGACATTTTAAAATTCACAAACTTCGCCATAATAAGACATTAGAATTTTTATTTAAACTAAAGGATTACACATGGCAGTTACGGTCTCGTTACATAACCCATTATAACACCAGCATAGGACCTAAGAGTAAGGTGTGCTAGGATGATATAATCTTGGTGTGGCTCGGCCAACATTGCCCGAGTTGTGATTTCTATTATCTTAAACTTCTCTCCAAGTCGATTCCATTCCAGCTTCAAACGATTAAGTTCATCTTGGGTTTGGTCCAGAGCAAAGACCAAAGGTGCTACCTCCTTCACGAGTTCCGTCAGATAGGCTTTGATCGGCCTGAGACTACTAGATGGGGCCATCGAATCATCTTTCTATAGTAATAGATCAAGATCACTTGTATTTATATACAATAATCTCAAAATTTAGTTTCCAGCGGTCTTATTTACCAATGATCATATAACAGTTGAAACCCAACGGTCTTATTTTAATTGAACTCATTTTATTAAATGAAATAGTTTTGTTGAGTACAAAATAAAATAACTCACCAAGTTTGGAACCAAAATTTATTCAAAATTTTGGGTCTTTACAATTATCCCCCCTTAATAAATTTCATCCTCACAATTTTAAAATTGGTCTTTGAAATTTTTTGGAAGTCCCATATCAAAAAACTAGTCAGAAAAACTTTTACTTTAAAAGAAATAAAGGGAAGTAAAAAAGGTCACCCGAGTTAACCCATACTAGGATTCCATGAAGGAAAACATGGATTTGGAAGAGAAAACAAATGGGAAAGTTCTAATGGAGAGTGATATAAAGCATGATTAGGAGAAAATTAACCACAAGAAGATCACAATCTGAAGATGTGTTAAATGGTCTTTGATTACCCAGTAGGAAACTTAAACCAACAATGTTTTTGTTTCACGTTCCTTTTCATAATTTTGAGGAATTCATTTACTACATAGAATAAAAACATAAGGAAATATATTTACCTTCAAGTAGAGTTTCATCCCTAAATAAGTTTCCACCAAGTCTAATCTTTTCTCCAAACAATGAGAATTCAAAAAGACTTGGTCTCATCAAAAACACAAGAATAATCTTCTAGAGAATCACATAATCCACAAAATAATAACTATATTTTCCCCTTGTCTTTAGTCAACAAATTAAACTAAAATGGTTAGTACGACATCAAATAATTCCCAAAAATGATAATCCTTTATAAAAAGAAAAATTAATATTAATCTCCAAAATTCAACAAAAGTACCCAAAGTTCCAGAAAGACCATTCAATACACAACCATACTTAAAATTATTTATAATAATTCAAACTAAGATTGGAACCCAAAACTCAGAAGGATTTAATTACATAGTCTTCCCCAATAAATCTTAACATTTATCCCCAAATAACATTGACTACTATTAAAGTCTCGTACTAAAGTGTAATTAACATGTTCACATATTCTCAATGCTAGGTACATCATTTTCTAGAAATAACCCAAATCACCATATATCCACAATAAATGCATAAATTCCAAAAAAAAATCAACTATACCTCCTCAATTTAAATCCTGTAGTATTTTATTTACCTTAGGCATATAGTTCTCCAAAAGGGAAAACATCATCCAAAATAACCATTATCATTTAATCACCAAATCATTTTCCATTACAAAGTATATCCATTTGATAAAACATAAGTTTCCAAAATCAAATTATTAGTGATCCATAAAAATAGCAGGTGTAATAGTCAGTCTGAAGGTCATAACAACAAACTCATAATGCAAATATCTTGATTGGAAGGCAGTTTTTGGAATATCATCATTCGTCACCCTCAGTTGATGATAACCAAAACAAAGATAAATCTTAGATAAGAATTGACCCACATGAAGTTGGTCAAATAAGTCATCAATTCATGGAATAGAGTATTTGTTCTTCACTGTGATCCCATTCAGTTCTCTATAATCAATGCATAGCTACATCGATCCATCCTTCTTTATCTTCACAAAGAGAACTAGTGCTCTCCAAGGAGACAAACTTGGTCGGATAAACCCATTCTCCAAAAGATCACAGAGTAGTTTCTTTAATTCCTATAGCTCAAAATTTTCCTTCCTATAGGGGGTCTTTGACACTAAATGAGATCCAGATACGAGTTCAATGGGGAAATCTACCTCTTTTTTGGGGCAGGTCCAGTTAACTCCTTATGAAATGCATCAACGTATTCCTAGATGATGGGGACATTTTCTAAAAGAATAAATCCTTAGTGAGAAACTTATTTCATTTAAAAATATGTTAACTAAAAAGGATTTTATGTCTTAAAACTTCATGCTTAGACAAATTACATTTTTCTATAATTCCTTCATAATGAATCATCAAAATCCTACGATTAACCAAACATATCCCCCGGGAGTGTCGTAACCAAGAGTGCAGCAAGGACCGTTGTTGTGTACCAGTTCTCATTCGAGCCTAACTCAAATCGGTGTTTTTGGGTTTTACCCCTATATACATCTGTGCCCAATGCACCTCTACTTGCTTGTATCCAAACATGGATGTATTTTCTTGATAAACCACTTACTCAATACTCACCAAAATACCAAGAAGATTTCCTATATTTAAACTTTTCTATAGGGTTCTTCCTAAAGTCTTCATATCCTAATTTACATAAATAACTAAACCTCCCTCTGATACCAACTATAGAATCCCACCTTTTATCACATAAACTTGCATTAAATTATACAAAACTGAGGATCTTTAAGGATTAGTGTCTTGCAAACCAGGAACATAATACATGAAAACAACCTAAAACATTATTCTAAACCAATTGTAAGGCTTATTCATTTGATCATACTAAGTTCATTACTGCATATCATAACCTGGAGACATACATCAAAGGAAAGGGTGAGAAGATGTCCCAATAAGGGAAACAAGGGAAAAATTTCACGTGTGAACTTGAGATACATCAATAAAGTTATGATAAATAACTTTAAGGCATGAGAAATAGATCCCGAGGCATATGAAAATTAATAGAACATGAATAATAACTTGAATATGTGTCCACAACATTTTACTTAGACAATCATGAACATGTCACTAAGGTCCATCCCCAAGGTGTCATTAAAAAAATTACCAAGGTTATTCACCAAGGTATTGTTAAAATTATCATCCCTAGAGATTACATCATTACCCAATGAATTAGAGCACTATCAGGGTGCACCCTTAATTTTTCTTTATTATCATGTGATCCAAATATATCATTATAAAATATTTTATAAATAACCAATATAGAATAAAAGAAATGGGTTTCATTTCATAATCATAACGTTTTAAAAACTCCTTTAAGGACATGATCTTTATGTCACTTTAAACCCATGGAAAAGGAATGTGGGTTTCATGTATGTAAATAACAGAATTAAAATAGAAAATTTTGATATATATGTGAATACCACATTAGAATAAAGAGCTTTGAGTATTCACTTAATAAAATAAATTAATTATAGAAAAGAGAGAGACATTTTGAGATAAAAATTTGGCAGCATAACGACAATGTTACAGGGTTTTAGAAAACATTGAAATGAGACGGGACATGGGTCACCCACTAAAAAAAGATCCATAAAACAGTATGAGGATAGAATATAATGTATATAATAACATGGTAATGAAATTTTAAAGACATACCATATGAAATGAATAACATGAAAGGAAGACAAAAATAAAATTTCTCTTATGAAAATTTGGCAGCCTAACGGTGTTACTTAAAGCATCACAAAAAGAATCGAGGAGATCAAATAGGGTCTCTCATAATATGAAAATAAATAGTACAGTATGATGAATGTATAATATCATACCCCAACATAAAAACAGGAACTTGAAAGGCATGACAAGAAAATAGAACTTGAAAATGAGAATGGAGAAAGAATCCCTTCGAAAAATCCGGCAGCCTAACAGTGCCACTTAAAAATTATTAAGATGAATTGATGAGAGAAATAGGGTGTATCTTATAATATGAACATGAAAAGTATTGTAGGATTAATATAAAATAACATCCCACAACATAAGAACATAGATCTTAAAATAAATGACATAAAAGAAAATACTTTAATGGAATAAAAGAGGTAGGATCCCTTACATTGATGTGTAACTTCGAAAACATGATGGTCAGAACCTTGGGAGGCTTTAGGGCACCTTGGGAGGACTCCTTGGGAGGTAAAGAGACCATAACATCGTTTGGGAGGATTTGGAAATTAAATGAATGAGGGACATGCTTGGTATTTATTGGAGAAGTGAGGGGATAAAACATTAATTGCCAAGGGACAGCTCATCAGTGGTATTGGAAAAACCATGGGATTTCCCATGGTATTTTCCCATGGTATTGGACACTTTGGATACCTCATACCTTATCTTACCATTCAGAATTAGACCAGAATTATTTCATAATTATTACATCCTTAATGATTTCAATAGACACCCGAAACTCAAAAACGGAATTTTCTCTATTCACCGAAAATTCAACTTTCATAGAAAAATCCAAAAATTTCACCTTAACCAAATATCAATTCTATGATTTCAAAAATGAACTCCATTTTATGAAAATTATTTTCTAAATATTTTTAATTGAATTTTAAAATAAAAATTCTATTCACTAAAAATTCAACTGTTTTAGAAAAATCCCAAAAATTCATCTTAACCAATTATCGATGCTCTGATTTCAAAAATGAACTATATTTTATGAAAATAATTTTATAAATATTTTTAATTTAATTTTTAAATAAAAAACACTATTCATCCGAAAAAACTAATACTTAACAAATAATTTCTGAAATAGTTATTTACTTATTTTATTGAATCACATTACTTAATCCATGTGCCAAAATTATATTAATAGTTTCTTATGTGAAGTTACTTAATCCATTTGGTCACATTACTAATCATAAGCATAAAATCACTATTCATAATTTACTATTCACCAAAAAATATGTTAATCTTATTATACTTTAAATTTCATTCTGAAAACAGCTGTAGAAGAACATTTTTTGAAAATCATTACTCATTATTAATTATTTATAGTTAACATAAATATTTTAAAATATCTCTTTTCTTGAATTCATCAATAATATGCATGTTATATTTATCCGGACATTCAAAAATTCAAAAACTTCACCATAAGAAGACATCACAATTTTTTTTAAATCAAAGGATTACATAAGGCAATTACGGACTCGTTACATAACCTTTTATAACACCAGCATAGGACCTAAGAGTAAGGTGTGCTAGGGTGATAGAATCTTGGGATGGCTCGATAAACCTTGCCTGAGTAGTGATTTCTATCAACTTGAACTTCTCGCGAAGGCAATTTCATTCCGGCTTCACACAATGAATTACAGCTTGGGTTTGGTCCAGAGCAAAGCCCAAAGGTGAAACCACCTTCTCGAGTTCCGTCAGATGGGCTTTGATCGGCCCGAGACTACTAGATGGGGCCATTGAATCTTCTTTCTATATTAATTAATCAAGATCACTTGTATTTATAGACAACAATAGCAACATTTAGTTTCCAATGGTCTTATTGACCAACGATCATATAACAGTTGAAATTCAACTGTTTTATTTTAACTATGGTCATTTTATTAAATGAAATAGTGTTGTTTAGTATAAAATAAAATAACACACCAAGTTAGGAAACAAAATTTATTCAAAATTTCTGGTCGTTAAAATCTTCCCACCTTAAGAAATTATATCCTCGCAATTTTAAAATTGGGCTTGGAAATTCATTGAATGTCCCACATCGAAAAAAGAGTCAGTAAAACTATTACTTTAAATGAAAAAAAAGGAAGTACAAAGGTTACATGAGTTAACCCATACCAGGATTCCATGTAGGAAAACATGGATATGGAATAGAAAACAAAAAGTCAAGTTCTGATGTAGAGTGATAGAAAACATGATTAGGAGAAAATTAACCACAAGAAGATCACAAACTTAAGATGTGTTAAATGGTCTTTGATTACCCATTTGGAAACCTAAACCAACAACATTTTTGTTTTACATTCCTTTTCATAATTTTGAGGAATTCATTTACTACATAGAATAAAAACATAAGGAAATATATTTACCTTCAAGTGGGGTTTCATCCCCTAATAATTCTCCACCAATACTAATCTTTTCTCCAAACAATGAGCATTCAAAAAGACTTGGTCCCATAAAAAGAACAAGAATCATATTCTAGAGAATCATATAATCCACAAAAGAATAACTATATTTTTCCCTTGTCTTTATTCAACAACTAAAACTAAAATGGTTAGTATGAGATCATATAATCCCCAAAAAGGGTAATCCTTTATAAAAATAAAAATCACTATTAATCTCCAAAATTCAACAAAAGTACTCAAAGTTCTAGAAAGACCATTCAGTACACAACTATCCTTAAAAATCTTCCGAATAATTCAAAGTAAGATTGGAACCAAAAACTCAGAAGGATTTAATCACATAGTCTTCCCCAATAAATCTTAACATTTATCTCCAAATAACATCGACTACTATTAAAGTATCAGACTAAAGTGTAATTTACCCATTCACATATTCTCTATTCTAGGTACATAATTTTCCAGAAATAACCCAAATCAACATATGTCCACAATAAATACATAAATTTCTACAAAAAAATTCAACCATTCCTCCTCAATTTAAATCCTATAGTATTTTATTTCCCTTAGGCATATAGTACTCCAAAAGAGAAAACATCTTCCAAAAAAACCTTTATCATTTAATCACGAAATCATTTTACTATACAAAGGATATCCATTTGATAAAACATAAGTTCCCAAAATCATCTTATTCTTGATCCATAACAATAGCAGGTGCATTAGTCAGTCCGAAGGTCATAACAACCAACTCATAATTCCCATAACGTGATTGAAAGGCAGTTTTTGGAATATCATCATTCTTCACCCTCAATTTATGATAACTAGAACAAAGATCAATCTTAGAGAAGAATTTATCCCCACAAAGTTGGTCAAATAAGTCATCAATTATTAGAAGAGAGTATTTGTTCTTCACTATGATCCCATTGATTTCTCTATAATCAATGCATATCTGCATCGATCCATCCTTATTCTTCTTCACAAATTGAACTAGTGCTCTCCCAAGAGACAAACTTGGTCGGATAAACCCATTCTCCAAAAGATCTCAGATTTGATTCTTTAATTCCTACAGATCCACATTTTCCATCTTATATGGGGTCTTTGAAACCAGATGAGATCCAGATATGAGTTAAATGGATAACACTACCTCTCTTTCTGGGGGAGGTCTGGGTAACACACCAGAAAATACGTCAATGTATTCCTAGACGTTGGGGAAATTTTTTAAAAAAATAAATCCTTCGTGAGAAACTTATTTCATTTACAAATCTTTTAACTAGAAAGGATTTTATGTCATCAAACTTCATACTTAGACAAGTTACATTTTTCTTAATTCCTTCATAATGATTCATAAAAAGCTTGTGATTAACCAAACATATCCCCCGGGAGTGTTGTAACCAAGAGTGCAGCAAGGCCCATTGTCGGGTACCAGTTCCCATTCGATTCTAGCTCAAAGTGGTGTTTTTGGGTTTTACCTCTATGTACATCTGTGCCAGAGCCACCTCTACCTACTCATATCCAGACAGGGATGTATTTTCTTGATAAACCACTTACTCAATACTCACCAAAATACCAGGAAAATTTCCTATATTTAAACTTTTATATAGGGTTCTTCCTAATGTTTTCATATCCTAATTTCCATAAATAACTAAACCTCCCTCTGATACCAACTATAGAATCCCACCTTTTTATCACATAAAATTTCATTACATTATACAAAACTATGGATATTTAAGGTTTAGTTTCTTGGAAATCAGGAACATAATACATGAAAACAACATAAAACATTCTTCTAAAGCACTTGTAAGGATTCTTAATTTGTTCATCCTAAGTTTATTACGACATCTCATAACTTTGAGACATACATCAATGGAAAGGGTGAGCAGAAGTACCAGTAAGGGAAATAAGGGAAACATTTCACCTGTGAACTTGAGATACATCAATAAAGTCATGATAAATAACATTAAGGCACGAGAAAGAGATCATGAGGCCTATCATAATGAAGAGAACATGAATCATAACATGAATATGTGGCTACAAAATTTATCTTATACAATCATTAACATATCACCAAGGTCCATCCCCAAGGTTTCATTAAAAAAAAATTACCAATCTTATTCACCAAGGTTTTGTTAAAATTTTCATCCCTAGAGATTACATCATTACCCAATGCATTGGAGAGCTATCAGAGTGCACCATTAATTTGTCTTTATTATCATGTAATCCACACATATCATCATAAAACATTTCATAAATAACCTATATAGTATAAATGAAATGGGTTTCATTTCATAATTATAACATTTTAAAAACTGCTTTAAAGACATGATCTTTATGTCACTTTAAACCCACGGAAAAGGAAAGTGGGTCTCATGTATGTAAATCCCAGAATTAAAATGGAACATTTTGATATATATATATATATATATATATATGAATACCCCTATAGAAGAAAGATATTTGAGTATTCAATTAATAAAATAAATGAATTTCAGATAAAGAAAGAGACATTTTGAGACGAAAATTTGGCAGCATAATGGCTATGTTACAGGGTTTTATAAAACATTGAAAAGAGAAGGGACATGGTTCACCCAATAAAAATGATCCATATTAATCTATAGGGATAGAATATAAAGTATATAAGAACATGGTAATGAAATTTGAAATACATACCATATGAAATGAAAAACATGAAAGGAAGACAAAAATAAGATTTCTCTTATGAAAATTCGGCAGCCTAACGGCATTACTTAAAACATAAAAAAAATAATCGATGGGATAAAATTGGGTCTCTCATCGTATTAACATAAAATGGATAGTATTATGAATGTATAAGATCATACCCCAACATAATAAAGGAACATGAAAGGCATGACAAGAAAATAGAACTTGAAAATGAGAAGGGTTAAAGAATCCATTATAAAAATATGGCAGCCTAACGTCGCCACTTAAACATTCTTAAGATAAATTTATGAGAGAAATAGGGGGTCTCTCATCATATGAACATTAAAAGGACAGTAGTATTAATATAAAATAACATCCCACAACATAAGAACATGGTGCATAAAATAAATGACATAAAAGAGAATACTAGAAAGGAAAGAAAGAGGTAGGATCCCTTACCTTGAAGAGTAACATCGAAAGATTGAAGGTCAAAACCTTGGGAGGCATGAGGGCACCTTGGGAGGACTCCATGGGAGGTAAAGATACTAGAACGTCATTTTGGGGGATGTGTAAATGAAATTAATGAGGAAAATGCATGGTATTTATAGGAGAAGTGAGGGGACAAATCATTAATTGCCAAGGGACACCTCATCAGTGGTATTGGAAAAACCAAGGGCTTTCCCATAGTATTTTCCCATGGTATTGGCCACTTGGGACACCTCATACCTTATCTTAATATTTATAAGTTGGCAAGAATTATTCCATAATTATTACATCCTTAATGATGTCATTAAACATCCAAAACTCAAAAGCAGTATTTTCACTATTCACCAAACATTCAACTTTCTCAGAAATATCCAAAAATTTCACATTAACCAAATATCAATGCTCTGATTTCAAAAATGTACTCCATTTTATGAAAAAAAAAATTTAAACATTTTTAATTTAATTTTTAAATAAAAACACTATTCACCGAAAATCCAATTATTTCAGAAAAATCCCAAAAATTCACCTTAACCAAATATTAATGCTTTGATTTCAAAAATGAACTCCATTTTATGAAAATAATTTTCTAAATATTTTTAATTGATTTTTTTTAAAACACTATTCACCTGCAAAAAACTAATACTTAAACAATAATTTCTGAAACAGTTATTTACCTATTTTATTGAATCACACTACTTAATCCAGGTGCCTAAATTATATTAATAGTTTCTTAAGTGATGTTACTTAATTCATTTGTTCACATTACTAATTATAAGTATAAAATCACAATTCATAATTTACTATTCACCGAAAAATAATTTGATCTTATTAGACTCTAAATTTCATTCTGAACATAGTTGTAGAAGACCATTTTTTGAAAATCATTACACATTATTAATTATTTAAGGTTTACATAAATATTTTAAAATATATTTTTTCTATAATTCATCAATAATATACATACTATAATTATCCAGACATTTGAAAATTCACAAAATTCACTATAAGAAGAAATCAAATTTTTTATTTAAATCAAAGGATTACACAAGGAAGTTACGGTCTCTTTACATAACCCCTTATAACACCAGCATAGGACCTAAGATTAAGGTGTTCTAGGGTGATAGTATATTGGGGCAGCTCGGCCAACATTGCCCGAGTAGTGATTTCTATCAGCATGAACTTCTCAAGAAGGCGATTCTTTTCCAGCTTCACAGGATGAAGTTCGGCTTGGGTTTGGTCCAGAGCAAAGCCCAAAGGTGTTACCTCCTTCCCAAGTTCCGTCAGATGGGCTTTGATCGGCCCGAGACTACTGGATGGGTCCATCGAAACATCTTTCTATATTAATTAATCAAGATCACTTGTATTTATATACAATAATCGCAACATTTAGTTTCCAAAGGTCTTATTGACCAACGATCATTTAACATTAAAAACCCAACGATATTATTTTAATTATACTCATTTTATTAAATGAAATAGTTTTTTTGAGTATAAAATAAAACAATACACCATGTTAGGAAACAAAATTTATTCAAAATTTTGGGTAGTTACAATTCTCAATCCCCACAAGCTGTAAACTAGTGTCAGGCATCAAGATAATCTAGATGGTAATGATTTAGCTAAAACAAAACAGAATTCAAATAACCAAAATTGAATACGGAATAAGATCTAATAACTAATCATCAATAATATACATAATAAATCAGATACAAAAACTGAAAAAATAGAACTAAATACAACACTGAGACCAAACCATGCTAACATGATCTCCATGTGGCATCTTGGTCATCACCAACCACAAGACCAAACTAATCTAACTGTGAGCACCCAAACTTGTAACTTTTACCAACAAAACAACTCAGGTATACTGGAATTGAATGGTACAAGTAGGGTGTGAGCCTAAATAGCTCAGTACATAATAACCATAGAGTCCATACATTTCCTTTCCCGAAATAGCCCGTAAATAATAATTTAAAAATACATTTAGAAAACATATTTTTGAACATTTCAAGTAATTAAACAAATATTTCCAGCAATTCCCTTTTTAAAAAAACATATGAAAATTTCTTTTCGGAAACATTTCCACTTTCCATGACCCATTTCAAAAGCCAAAACCCAAGTAATAGTCAAAACTAGATAACAAAAATATGTTTGTGTAGAAATTTAGGGGAACATTACAAGTAAGAGAATTTAACAAATCCAATATCTAAAAAGAAATAGAAATATACAGAACAAACATATAGTAGATAATTAGAATTTCATGAACATCCATAGAGGAATCCCTTGACAAACTTAGTTCATAATCACCGGTCGTCATATGCTGCAGATCCATAGTCAGTGACTTACTGGCCTTTCAAAATTCCAATCCAATAGAACAATCTCACCTAGCCCCTAAACATCCTAGGGGTACCAACCCATCTAATCAGGGTCGACAATAAACCATCACTTGAGACTCTAAATGGAGTCCATGAAACCCATGATAGTAATAGTGATACAGAGTGAAAATACATTCCATCACATTTATGGATCACCTAAACTTCTGCCACCACACATGCCAACCCCAACCACTAACACCACCCATGAGATAACCCACATCCTAGTAAATCCACTATATGTGTTCCTATCACACACCAAACCATTCACAAGTGCAAACTGATATATCACATTATTTGAGTTTCAAAAACCACTTTCCCAAACTGTTAGAAATGCCGGCTAGGACATCTCACTACCCAATATTTCAAATACTTTTACAAAAAATGTCAAGATTCGAAATGGTTCTTTATATTTAAAATCCACAACTCTTTCCAAGAAAAAAAAAGCATGAACAACACAAAAAATTCCAAATAGACCTTTTTCCAACCATTCACCAAAACACACCTCAAAATTCCAAACATGCGAAGCTTTGAGAAACACATTTTAACCACACATAAAATCACATAAAGCACTATATCACCCTTTGGAAATCTGGTAACTATTTTAGAGGAACACATTATAAAAAACCATTCACATGCCCCAGTACCTTTCTAAATTCAGACACACACCCAAAAACATTTTAAAACATGTTTCACATCACCTTTAAATTTTACAACCATACGTGGGGTGGACCCTAAATAATATCACATGTCATAAAACCCATTTCCATTAGAAATACAACTTTCAACACAATCGCACCTCCAACCACTTTGAAAATACCTTTTCAAAGAAACACCACTTACTTTAAAATCAACACCACAAATCAACCATAAGTTTCACAACATAAAATTCACCAAATTATAGTTACAATACCCAACTCACAACACATCAACATAAGTAAAACATTACTAAGGGAAAACACCACTAAAATCACCCAATTTCACTTTATAAGTTTATTTAACATTTTATAAAACACCTTGAAATCATTTAAATATAGGCATAATCCAAGAATCCTTTGTAAAACCATTTTCCCCAACATTCATTCATGAAATGAACAAAAAAACATGATAAAACTCCTCAATAAAGAATGATGTTATTTATAATTTAATGACTTATTATATACTCCCATCACTGATTTTATATAAAATTTGCATAATATGTGTGAAATATTAATGTTTTAATATGAAGTATAATTTTTAAGCTTTTTTAGAAGTAGTCCAATTGAGTCAGTTTACTAGATTATTTATAAATCTCACTTTACTGATCCAAATTGTGTGTTTCTTCTTTTTTATGATTTATTATTATATTTACCACATATAATTAGGAGTAATAAGTGTACAATTATTCCATTTGAAGTGTCATATGTACCACACAATAATCCCCATAGAATCTGTGAAGAAACAAGCCCATCCATGAAGATTGAATTACTGGGATCGATCCAGAAGTGAAAATGAATTAATTGTTATACAATGTTTGGGGGAAAATTGTGAAATAGGAGATATAGGAGGACAAAATTTTTGAATAAATAATTGAGATTTGAAGGCATCTTCCAATTCAAAAACCCATTCAAAGTTTGGCCTTAAAAAAGATTTTATTGAAATGGAAAGATTAAAATTGTTTAATCCAACCACGATATCTTTCGCTCCTTAAGTCCAATGGCTTCCAAATATTCAGAGTAGATAGAGGGGATATTTATCCACAACTTGTAATAATATCATATCTCAGGATTCAGTTGTTGAATTTATCAAAGTGGTGATGCAAGTGGAGGGGAAGTTTTGGAATGCAAATAACCCACAACATTAGGCTATAAATACATCCCCTCCTATCCTTTAAAAAGGTTTGGAATTTCAGAGAAATAGAGGGTAGGTTGTCACAAAAAGGTATCTTCCAAAGTCTTGGGAGGATCTTCAATACTCATGTTTTTAATTGAGAACCCATTCCTCATTTCTTTCTTTCATTTACATTTGTGTTGTTCTTCATTTGTAATCATGTATATGTTTGTTTTTTGTAATTCTGTGTTAATTCATGCTTCTTCTTCAATATCTATTATTCTCATCCACCTTCTATAGTTTAATATTAATGTTCCTAATTTTTTTTAAATTCATTTGAATCCCCTTCCCTTATTTTTCTTTCTCATTCAATCTAAATTTCATTTTTAATTATCATCATCGTTTGTGTGTGTGTTCGTCGCACCAATATTTTCTTATCCCTTTATTTTTCTTATCTTCCTCATTTATCATCATAATAATTATAACCATATTACTAATCATTTAAATGGATGAGTAAATCTCCCATTTTGGTGAGTCATTATTTAGAGATGTTAAGGGATTGAGAGCTTTTTCTCTATTAGTATTCTTTAATTTTACATTGTGTATGTTGGACTTAACATGTCATGGATTAATGACTTGTTTTGTTTAACATGTGGTTTACATGGATTACTGGAACCATAAATACACTTCCATCAACAATATTTTATTGAGATTAGAACCCTTGTTAAGATTGGTCTTGGATTAAAGCCTTAACACTGAGGAATTCCAATCAATGTTATCTTGTGAAGTGGGTGTTAATTTAAATCAAATATAAAGAAAAGCTCAAGGATATCACAAGATTAACTCCCTAAAAATGTTCTCACCCTGATATTTATCAAATTATTAAATCAAACACCAATCATTAATCACTTTATTTAAGATCTGAAAAAAACCCCCCAATCAAAGTACAGTCTACTAAAAACAATCTTCTATTAAAAAGTATCATCCCTGAGGATTCAACCCGAGTGCTGCTATACACATTAGCAGAGCACCAGAACATTGAACAGTCGATAGGAAACAATCGGACACACTTTAAAATGGAGTTATTGCTGGGAATGGTGAATATAAATAGTATTTAGTCTCTAGTTATTGTAAAAAACAAAAAAAACAAAATTTTTAAAAACTTGAAAAAAAATACACAAAGAAAAACCCATCTTCTTATTTCATTTAAAATATTTCTGAATGGCCCGTAGCCTGCCAAATAATCCCTCCGGTTTTTTTGACCCTGAAATTGAGCAAACACTTCGCCAACATAGGAGAAATATAATATATAATCAAATAATTCAATAATCAATCCTTCTCTAACCAGTTGAATTAGAAATGGTCAATCCAAGGGAACAAACACTTAAAGAACTTGATGCCCTTAATATGAATTACCAACCTCTTGGTATTCAATATTAAAACATAGATTTTGACATAAATCTTAAATTAGGTTTGATTCATCTTCTTCCTCATTTACATAGGCTAGTCAGTGAAGATCCGCATCTCCAGCTTAAAGAGTTCCAAGTGGTGTGCTCTACCATGAAGCCTCAAGGGGTTTCTGAGGAAAAAATGAAACTTAGAGCATTCCCTTTTTCCCTAGATGACTCTTCCAATTCATGTCTCTACTACCTTCTTCCTGGTTCCATAACCACATGGAATGGAATGAAAAAACTATTCTTAGAGAAATTCTTTCCTGCTTCTCATACTGCTTCTATCCGAAAGGAAATAAGTGGTATTCGTCAATTCCCAAGTGAATCGCTCCATGAGTACTTGGAGAGGTTCAAAAATCTTGTTGCAATCTGCCCACATCACCAAATCACTAACCAACTCTTGATCCAATATGTCTATTATGGGTTATTGGCTATGGATAGAACTCTCATTGATGTCGCAGGTGGTGGGGCTCTTATTGATAAAAATCATATAGCTGTAAGAGATCTCATAAGCAACATGGATAAAAACACACAACCATTCTATACTCGATCACATGATCAGGTAAAACAAGTCCAAGACAATCAATCCATAGAGCCGAACAAGATGACTGAGTGGATGAGTGAACTTATAGGTCTTGTGCAACATCTAGCTATGGATTCCAAATCCCCAACCTCATATTCTCCACAATCTCTGTTCCCTAGACCTATCAAGAACTGTGGAATCTATACCTCCCCATATCATCCAACTGACACATGTTCGCTACTTCAAGAAGATCAATCTGATTCATCTGGTCCAATGGAGCTCAATGCAGCATATCCTCAGCAGACCCCAAACCCTCAACAATCAGGTCATTTTGTTCAAAAACTTCAACCAACCCCATTCTAACCACTTCTCTTCAAAATATAACTCTAACATGAGATATGGGAATCCCATTTCTCATCCCCCTCAACACCCTCATCAAAAACCAAACCAATTCCAATATAGTCAAAGTGTAGGTAACATCCAACAACCATACCCTTTTGATCCTCAACCTCAAAGGATCAATCCTCCTCTTCCTCCTCCAGTCTTCCACTATCCCAGTGAGCCTTCCCAATTCCCAATCCAATTCAATCACTTTCCCAAGAACTAAAATCAAGGTAATCACAATCTGGGACAAGCCTCTTCTTCCATGCAATCATGGGAAAGATCAATGGAAGATCTTGCCTCCTTTACCCATTCCAGCATCAAAAACATTGAATCCCAAATTGGTAAACTTTCATCCCACCTGAGCCAACAACAACAATCAAATTCTTCTCAACTACCAGCTCAACCATTACCCAACCCGGAGTGTAATGTAAGTGAAATTTCACTTAGACTGGGAAAGCAAATTGATATTCCTCAAGATAAGTCCTCCAACCCTCATTTGAATGTTGTCCTAGAAAATGAAAAGAAAAAGAAACATGAAAAGGAATCTTAAGCCATTCTCTCACCTCCTTCCATTCCACTTAGGAATCCAATTCCTTTTCCTCAATCTATTTCCAAACCAAGGAAGTCCTTTGAACCCAATCCTGAAATGCTTGACATGTTTAGACGTGTTGAAGTCAAAATTCCCCACTTACATTCCATAAAACAAATCCCTACGTATGCCATGTTTCTTAAGGAAATGTTCACCCACAAGAGACAACTTGGGACCTTTGAAAATGTTTCCACCCAGAAGTTTATTCCTATAAAGTGAAAATATCCAGGCATCGTTACGGTTCCATGCAAAATTGGAAGTTCCAACTTTGGTGACGCACTCATAGACCTAGGAGACTCAATTAATGTCGTGACCAAATCCATCTTCTCCAACCTTGGTCTATGTCCCTTACATCCAACGAGTGTTGTCATTTAATTATCCAATTGAATCACTGCTAGTCTTGAGGGTATAATCGAGGATGTCCTTGTTCGTGTCAATGATCTTATCTTCCCTGTTGATTTTTATGTCCTTGACATGGAAGGTGAGCTTAACTCTTCTCAATCTCCCCTGATTCTAGGAAGACCATTCCTCACGATTTCTAGAACCAGTATTGATGTCCATTTAGGCATCTTATCCATGGAATTTGGTGACCAACTAGTCAAGTTCAACATTTTCCAAGCCATGAGATACACATATAAGGATCACTTTGCATTCTTAATACATGCTTCTGAGGAAACTTCTGAGAGGCAATTGAACCCCAATCCATCATGTTCTTCATGTTCTAATGAAAAAGGATCTTATTAAATCTGCACCATTATTAACCAAGTTATAAATAGAGAGGTTGATGTTGACCTCTCATTCATAGACTCCATCAATCTAGGGGATCTTGAAACTCTCTTGAATTCCACATCAACTCTAATCTCTACTACTCCACCTTGGATAGAATTAAGGAAAATGAATCTGAAGTAACTGAAGTCCCTTCCTCCATTCCTGAGTTGTCTAACCCACAAATGAAAGATGAGACTGATCTAAAACCTCTTCCTAAACACCTGAAATATGCATTCCTTTTCCATGATCACTCTTATTCAATCATTATCTATGATTCAATTACCAAAACTAAGGATTCCAAACATGTTCAAGTGTTAGAGGAAAACAAAAAATCCTTAGATTGGACCATATATGACATACCAGGAATCAACCCTGCCCTTTGAATGCATCAAATCCATCTTCAAGAATAATCCCAACCAATTAGACAACCACAAATAAGACTCAATCCACTCATACTTGAGATGGTTAGGGAAGATATCACTAAGCTTCTTCGAGATTGTATTATCTACAAAATATTTGATAGTGAATGGTTTAGTAAAATTCAATATGTACCTAAGAAGGGTGGGATAAATATTGTCACAAATGAACATGGGGAGGTAGTCACAAAAAAAGTGAAGAACAAATGGAGTTTGTGCATTGATTACCAAAAAATGAATGTTGAAATAAGAAAAGATCACTACCCTCTTCCATTCATTGATCAAATTCTTGAATGATTAGCCGAAAAGTCACACTATTACTTTCTTTATGGATACACTGGCTACTTCCAAATCCCAATTTCACCTTAGGACCAAGAAAAGGATACATTCACATGCCCCTTTGGAACATAAACATATAGAAGAATGAATTTTGGCCTTTTTAATACTCCTGCAACATACCATAGGTGTATGATGAGAATCATTTCTTAATTCATTGAACACTACATGGAAGTCTTCATAGTAGACTTTACCATTTATGGTGAGTCATTTGAATCTTTCTTGAATTCACTCTCTCTAGTCCTTAAAAAGTGTGTCAAGTGTATCCTTGTGTTAAGTTCTTATAAATGTCACTTCATGGTTGAAAATGGTATTTTTCTTAGGCACATAGTTTCACAAGATGGTATTGAAGTCGATCCTTCCAAAATTGAAGTGATCCAATCACTTCTAGAACCCACCTCTATTTGAGACATCCGTTCATTCCTCATTCATGCTGGTTTCTATTGGCGATTCATCTGTAACTTCAGTATTATTTCCTTCCCAATCACTCAGTTGCTCCAAAATGATGTCACTTTCCATTTTGATGAGGTTTACAATAGAGACTTCATTGAACTCAAAACTACTCTGACATCAACCCTAATAATCCATCCCCCATATTGGTCCTTAAAATTTGTGTTGATGTGTGAGGCTTCTGATAGGGCCATTGGGGGCATTCTTGGTCAAAGATGAGAAAAACTTCTTCATGTCATCTATTATTCCTCAAAATATTTTGATGAAACTCAATCCCACTACACTGTGACAGAAAATAAACTTTTAGCAGTGGTTTTTGTAGAGACCCGAAGCTTGACGTACATGGACATTACATTACTTTTGCAGAATACTTAGTACATAAAAAAACACACACACAAGGACCGTAATAGTTTAGTTTCTTTGGAAACTTGGAATATAATCTTCTAATAGCGGTGAAAGATCCTCAACATCTCCCATAAAGATCTTCTTTTTTTAAACCTAAATCCTTTCTTTATGTCCTGGGGAAAAGAAAACATAAAATGGTGAGCTCAAATGCTCAGTAAGGGTAAAAAAAAGAAATATCAATCACATCATATACATAAGAACATAACTTTTGGAAATCTTAACCTGCAAAAGAGATCATAATATCATAACATGGGATAAATCATAGAAGTGAAATATAATCCCAATGACCATAACTTAAAACATGAAACTTTGTGGCATACACACATAATCATAGAGAATCTTTTCTTATTAGTCAAGACTCATTTGCAAGACTATCTTAGTGGACAAAGTCCATTTCTGAATCGAGTCACCCTCATTTCAGTCCTATTTCACTGAACCGGTATAACCTACCATTCCAGCCATGCATATCTCATGAGATATAAAATCTTTACCCAATGCATTGGAGGTAGATATAGGTTCCACCCATCTCATAATGATACCATTCTTATGTGTGCCACAAAATCATAAACTATACATCATTGCATAATCTATGTAATAAAAATGGGATTCTTAAACAACATGACATCATAAAACAATTCATATAAGATAAAAGAATACATAAAAATATAATTTCACCACAATATAATCAAATCAATGTAATAATAGGGATAAAAACGGAACCCATTATTATCTTAGATGGAAAATAATTTTGATAAAACACTTGAACTCCATTCTTGAGGAAAATATCCTTTCTGCTTCAAAAACACTTTTCCTTTCTTAACATGTCATAAAATTATAAAATAAAAGAAGTTGGTTAAAAATAAACTTGAAAAATTGTAAGGGAAGCTTCTTGGAAATATTGTTTTAAAAATCCAATCATGCCGTAGAAGTTAAAAAAAACATTCTTCGTACTTTTGTCGGAAAAGTCAAAAAGTACCTCGTATGAAAAACGACAAAAGGTTTCTTTCATATCCTTTACTAAAAACTCAACGAAGGGTAAAATTAGATTTAAACAATTGTATGTGGATGGAAATAATATTACATATTGAGGAAACATGGATTTGGATGATAAAATACACCCCATTAAATACTAAAGTATAAACAATCTCAGATAAAAAAAATGAGATTGTGATATTTCCCTTACCATAGGTCCGATTTGCTTCGTATGTGTCCGAACCTCCTGTATAATGATTTAAATAATGTCATTGACTTATTCCAGAATCATACGCATTGTTATGATATCATATATGGTTCACTTATGGATTTATATTACCCGTTCTTTTGTAAATTCCATGTTAAAGAGTGTTTTTGGTAAAATCGTTTCATTTGTCGTCCGTGTTTTGACTTGTAATTATTCATATGACTACTTAGATCATGATTACTTAATTACAGAATATAAAACATGTTTTATATATAATATATATTCAGAATATATATATATATATAATAGATCAGTAAATGGAAAGAAATACACCGTTCATGGAGACGGTAGACCGTACGTACACATGAACGTTGTTTTCTTTTCCTTATTGAGTTGAATGGAATTAAGTAGATGACATACATATATATGCACATAAATCAAGAATCATTATTATGTCATATATTTCATTATTAATTATTATATATACTTTATAATCATTCATGAATGGTTAACGTGGATAACGAATCTCATCGCGTCATGGAGACGGTAGTCCGTACGTACGCACGAGCGATGATATCGTTCTCATGATCGTGGAATTTTATTGGAGTGTATGTATACTATTTCAGAATCAATATCACTTTAAAATAATCATATATAATTATTATTTACACCATTATACCCATCCAAGTAAGGTGGTGGTGGAAAATAGATTACACCACGGCGTGGAGACGGTATTTTGTACGTACGCACGCGCGGTGATTTCGTTTTCCGTAGGATGGATAGATGGTAAAATAGGGTCATTTCATACTTATAATAACATATCAGTATATGAGTGATAATGATGTTATTACTTCATAATGAAACAACTAAAGAATAAGAAGTGGAATAATAAATAAAGATGAAAGAATCGGTAAGGGACATTACTTCTTCTTTGAAGCGCCTCTTTGAGATCTCCTTTTAGGGCACTAAAATTGGTCTTTGAGGAAGACCAGAACCTCTAAGATTTTTCTAGGGAAGTGTAGAAGGGAATTTTTCAGGGTTTTTCCGAGCTTTAAGGATCAATGTGGTGTGAGGAAGAGGGGGAGGAGGTTCCCTTTTATAAGGGAGGAGAGGGGTACCTTTGGAATAACTAAAACTATTATTTTATTATAAAGTCAAATTCGGTTTTAAATAGCTTCAAATTTTTCTATTTTGAAGCTAAGGTGGGGATGGGTCGAAATAATATCATCCAATAGAATTTAGACATGTTTAGGTTCCTATATTAACCTTATCGTTTAGTTTTAACTCTTAGTTAATTAGATTGACATTTACCATGTAACTTTGTATTTTTATATTATATAGTTAATAAACTTACCATATACATCCAAGAGACCCCCAAGTTGTGTTTTATTAATACATATAACCTTATCTAAGTCATTTGGCCGAACCTTAGATTTTTATAAATAAAATAACAATTAATAATATAATATTTGTTTTAAAAACAATTTTATGTCAATTTTGACACTATTCAATAGTTTATTTTTTTAAAACTCATAAAAGAATGATTACTTCGACCAAAGTTATTTACCTTAATCCTAAAATGTAATATTAACCTAGAAAATTGTTTTAATTCATAAAAAGTCTCCAATTATACTTATTTAGGTATTTATAATATCAATTATGTCAGTATTTCATTAATAAGATAATTACTGCATCATCTTTGTGTTATAAATAAATTAAATTATTTAATGTCTAAAAAATACAAATAAAATACCATTATGTAGAAATATTTTTAGATTTCTAATGAATATTTATAGTCGAATTTTTCTTATGTATAACCCCATATTAAAAATGATTTACTTATTAAACTTTGATTTTAACTATTTTAACCCTTCTTTAAATAAATTAATAATAAATGTCCTAATCTAATCCAAGTGGGCCTAAATGGTCATATTTTATTCCTAAGGTTGTTTTTGGTCTAATTACACTTATCCAATAGAATTAGGACATGTGTTACGGTAATAATAATATCATTTTTACCCTTAATTACCCTATTTACTTTTAACCGTGGAAAAAAAGTAAAAAGTTACTATTCACCAAAAATTATTTTCATCTCATTGAACCACATTTTACATACTGACATCAACCGTGTCTCTCGAATTTTTGAAATTCCACTCACAGAAGCAGTAAAATTAAGTTTTATGAAAAATTCAGTTTTTTTAACTACCACTTAGTGGTTTCACTATTCATCAAAAATTGAAGGTTTTTAGAAAAATACCAAAAATTAGGCCTAATCTATATTTGATATTATAAATTCAAAAATGATGTCTATTTTACCAAATTAAAAACATTTAAGTTTCATTAATTAATTTAAAAATTAATTCCCGTCGTCAAAACAAATAGCGTGTTCTTAAGAGATAAAAACTATCAAAAGATTGACAGTTGTTTATGTCTGGTTTAAATGTGAAATTACATCCAATGACCAACATTGTATTTAATTGTAAAAATATATTCAAAATATAATTTAAAACCACTCAAATTAATAATTCATCACTATTAATTATTTCTATTAAAAAGGTTGTTTTTAATTAAAATTTAGTAATTTTCACTATTCATCATAAAATGAAAGTTATCCAAAAAGTACCAAAATTTCACCCTAAGCTAATTTCGAAATTCCAAATCCAAAAATGAAGTCCATTTTGAAAAATAATATTTACAAAATTTCAAAAAGTGGTTATTACTATTCATAACGGCTAGTTTTAATAATATTTTAATAGAATGTCGTTGTTTAGTGAAACTCGGTATTGCGTACAACACACGATATCGTGGAAGTTTGCGCTTGAGTGTAATGCAAGGCAAGTCAAGGATGCGTGTTGTGCAAGCTTCTTTTGGTGTGTCGTACAACACAAGACATTAATGAAATTAAAATGAATATTTTTTTCATAAATCTCAGGCTGTTACATTCTACCCCCCTTAAAATGAATTTCGCCCTCGAAATTCGTCGGGGTTATAAATGGTTTAATACTCGAAAGTTTCTTTAATAGAAACCCACATCGTAAAAAGGAATACCAAAACATGGCTTTAAAAACTAAAGTATGAAATGTAACGATTACCCAAATAAACTAATCACTCGGTTTCCACATAGGTGAAAATATGTATATGGAAGAGAAATCTAACCATCATGTTCTGATGGAGAGTGGTAGAGAACATGGCTATGGAAAATCCAGCAATCACAAAGCCATAAATTTGTGACGATCTAAGGTATCATCTGATTCATCAGATATAAGAGCACTAGGATAACATTTTTGGTTTTCAAGATCATTTCCCTAAAGTTAATGAAATTGGAATTAGAATAAATACTTTCGTGATTTTGGTATAGTCTCACCGTTTGTTGTTCTTTGGACAATTTCCCCTTCATCTCTTAAATAAATGAAGTTGAATTTGTCATTCGTGATGTGTTAGCAGATCATGTGATGGAATGATGGGTCATTCCATCTGTCTCAAACAAAAGGTTAGAAAAGTTATCAAAAAATACATAAGTCCATCTATAGTGAGACTAATCATATATGAAAATAGACTTATACTTCATATATCATACTGCTTAATATAATAAAACTAGTTTCTACTAAACAGAGACTTCTTGTAGGCCAGTGGTAGGCGATAAAGGCCAGTCGCACTTCGGTTGTGGGTTCGATTCCCACAGCCTTGTTCGACGCAATGGGTTGCCGCCCGTCCTGTAGGTTGTCCTTTTACTAAAACTACATTACTAAAACATCCCATCAATAATATCGAAAAAAACTTTTATCCTTAAACAATACTAACTTATGTCCAACATAGTCCATTCCAATCTTTAGGCTTTTCCATAATACTGTTGTCCAATCTCATATTATAGTGAAAATGATTACCAAAGAGTTCATATAACAAGCATGTTAATACCATCGTTGAACCCTGTTTATCATGAGATATATCTTGTTGGTCACAGTCCAAACATTCGAAGGCCCTAATCATGTATTCTCTTGAAAAATGAATACCCATTGAACCATAGTGAAAACATGAATGCAGTTATAAGTTAACTCTTTCCACATACCAAAATCCAAAAATTCTATATACTCAAACCATGATATAACCTTCTCCTTATATCAGTCATGAGCTCATGAATACTCTCAAACATTTAATTTTCTTCTTATCTCTTCATTATGCGCATATCATCTACATTCCAAAAATATCTGAATAACCTTTCATGGATACTGGTAACATTAATCATACACTTTAAAAACTCAAGGAATGAAAACAGTGTAACAATATTAAGATGTCTCTTTATTCCATAGTACTATGAGATTACTTATACAACATTACCCATGATAAACATGTAATCATTCCACTACATTCTTAAACCATTGACCGAGGTTCAACAATTCTTTCATCTCACATATCATTTGTAGTCTCTTCATCATCATCCACATAAATACTACCCATACGACCATACTGATTCTCTTCATGAGACTTTCCCTTAGGGCATTGGTTTGCATAATTCCCGTACATTCCACATTTAAAACATTTAACCATTGTTGATGTCGTAGCAATACCATTATCCTCATCCCTGGTGTTAACTGAACCTTTTCCTTTGCACTTACTGGATTTGTGTCCTTGTTTTCAACACCCAAAGCATCTTCCAGTTCCTTTGAAACATTCTCTTTGATGCCTCTTCCCACATGATTTACATAGGGGAAATTGAACTTTCTTTCCTCTATGAAAATCATGAAACTACATCTTTCTCTTATTAGTCGAGTCAGGAAACTTACCAAATTTTACTTTATTGATCATATTATGAGATTGATGATTCGGCATAATAATGATTTTTGGACTTCCAAATCCCATTTCATTTGGTTTCTCATGAAGAATATCATTCCATTGTCCATCATATCCTCCATTATCGTGAATCATCTTGTTTCCAGCCATTTTCTAAAACCCAAAAAGAATAGTGTGAGAGGAAAAAATAATAATAAAGGGGGAGTAACTTCAATATCTAACATCTTTGGTTTAATATAATATCGTTACCATAGTCCTAGGACTATATCCTATACGTATACTTATCCTTAGGGACATCCCTAGACATACCTTAGAAATATCTCTAGGGATCTCACTAACGTTTTCGCATCCTAGTTTCCAAAGGTTGACTAAACTTTTCCTCTAATACCAACTGTAGAGACCTGAAGCTTGACGTACGTGGACATTAAATTACTTTTGCATAATACTTAGTACATAACAAAAACACACACACAAGGACCATAATAGTTTAGTGTCTTTGGAAACTCAGAATATAATCTTCTAATCGTGGTAAAAGATCTTCAACATCTCCCATAAAGAAATTCTTCTTTTTTAAACCTAAATCCTTTCATTATGTCCTGGGGAAAAGAAAACATAAAAGGGTGAGCTCAAATGCTCAGTAAGGGTAAACAAAATAAATATCAACCACATCATATATAAAAGAACAAAACTTTTGGAAATCTTAACCTGCAAAAGAGATCATAATATCATAACATGGGATATATCATAGAAGTGAATTGTAATCCCAATGATCATAAATTAAAACATGAAACTTTGTGGTATACACACATAATCATAGAGAATCATTTCTTATTAGTCAAGACTCATTGCCAAGACTATCTTAGTGGTCAAAGTCCATTTCTGAACCGAGTCACCCTCGTTTCAGTCCTGTTTCACTGAACCGGTATAACCTACCATTCCAGCCATGTCTATCTCATGAGATATAAAATCCTTACCCAATGCATTGGAGGGAGATATAGGTCACACCCATCTCATAATGATACCATTATTATGTGTTCCACAAAATCATAAACCATACATCATTGCATAATCCATGTAATAAAAATGGGATTCGTAAACAACATGACATCATAAAACAATTCATATAAGATAAAGGAATTCATAAAAATATAATTCCATCACAACATAATCAAATCAATGTAATAATAGGGATAAAAACGGAACCCTTTATTATCTTAGATGGAAAATAATTTTGATAAAACACTTGAACTCCATTCTTGAGGAAAATATCCTTTCTTCTTTAAAAACACTTTTCCTTTCTTAAAATGTCGTAAAATTATAAACTAAAAGAATATGGTTAAAAATAAACTTGAAAACTTGTAAGGAAAGCTTCTTTTAAATAATGTTTTAAAAATCCAATCATGCCGTATAAGTTAAAAAAACATTCTTCGTACTTTTTTCGGAAAAGTCAAAAAGCACCTCGTACGAAAAATGACAAAAGATTCATTTCATATCCTTTACTAAAAACTCAACGAAGGGTAAAATTGGATTTAAACAGTTGTATGTGGATGGAAATAATATTACATATTGAGGAAACATGGATTTGGATGATAAAATACACCCCAGTAAATACAAAAGTATAAACAATCTCGGATAAAAAAATGAGATTGTGATATTTCCCTTACCTTAGGTCCGATTTGCTTCGTATGTGTCTGAACCTCCTGTATAATGATTTAAATAATGTCATTGAATTATTCCAGAATCATACTCATTGTTATTATATCATATATAGTTCACTTATGGATTTATATTACCCGTTCTTTTTTAAATTCCTTGTTAAAGAGTGTTTTGGGTAAAATCATTTCATTTGTCGTCCGTGTTTTGACTTGTAATTATTCATATAACTACTTAGATCATGATTACTTAATTACATAATATAAAACATGATTTATATATAATATATATTCATAATATATATATATATATATATATATATAATAGATCAGTAAATGGAAAGAAATACACCGTTCATGGAGACGGTAGACCGTACGTACGCATGAACGCTGTTTTCTTTTCCTTATTGAGTTGAATGGAATTAAGTAGATGACATACATATATATACACATAAATCCAGAATCATTATTATGTCATATATTTCATTATTAATTATTATATATACTTTATAATCATTCATGAATGGTTAACGTGGAGAATGAATCTCATCGCGTCGTGGAGACGGTAGTCCGTACGTACGCACGAGCGATGATATCGTTCTCATGATCGTGGAATTGTATTGGAGTGTATTTATAATATTTCAGAATCAATATCACTTTAAAATAATCATATTTAATTATTATTTACACCATTATACCCATCCATGTAAGGTGGTGGTGGAAAATAGATTACACCACGGCGTGGAGACGGTATTCCGTACGTACGCACGCACGGTGATTTCGATTTCCGTAGGATGGATAGATTGTAAAATAGTGTTGTTTCATACTTATAATAACATATAATTATATGAGTGATACTGATGTTATTAATTCATAATGAAACAACTAAATAAGAAGAAGTGGAAGAAGAAATAAAGATGAAAGAATCGGTAACGGACATTACCTCTTCTTTGAAGCGCCTCTTTGAGATCTCCTTTTAGGGCACTAAAATTGGTCTTTGAGGAAGACCAGAACCTCTATAATGTTCCTAGGGAAGTGGAGAAGGGAATTTATCAGGGTTTGGCCGAGCATGAAGGCTCAAAGTGGTGTGAGGGAGAGGGGGAGGAGGTGCCCTTTTATAAGGGAGGAGAGGGGTACCTTTGGAATAACTAAAACTATTATTTTATTATAGAGTCAAATTCGGTTTTAAATATCTCCAAATTGATTTATTTCGAAGCTAAGGTGGGGATGGGTCGCAATCCTCTCATCCAATATAATTTAGACAAGTTTAGGTTCCTATATTAACCTTATCATTTAGTTTTAACTCTTAGATAATTAGATTGACATTTACCATGTCACTTTGTATTTTTATATTATATAGTTAATAAACTTACCATATACATACAAGAGACCTCCAAGTTGTGTTTTATTAATATATATAACCTTATCTAAGTCCTTTGGCCGAACCTTAGATTTTTAGGAATAAAATAACAATTAATAATATAATATTTGTTTTAAAAACTATTTTATGTCAATTTTGACACTTTTCAATAGTTTATTTTTTTGAAACTCATAACAGAATGATTACTTCGACCAACATTAATTACCTTAATCCTATAATATCATATTAATCTAGAAAATTATTTTAATTCATAAAAATTCTCAAATTATACTTATTTAGGTATTTATAATATCAATTATGTCAGTATTTCATTAATAAGATAATTACTGCATCATCATTGTATTATAAATAAATTAAATTATTTAATGTCTAAAAATTACAAATAAAATACTATTATGTAGGAAATATTTTTATCTTTATAATGAATATTTATAGTCGAATTTTTCTTATGTATAACCCCATAGTAAAAATGATTTACTTATTAAACTTTGATTTTAACTATTTTAACCCTTCTTTAAATAAATTAATAATAAATGTCCTAATCTAATCCAAGTGGGCCTAAATGGTCATATTTTATTCCTAAGGTTTTTTTTGGACGAATTACACTTATCCAATAGAATTAGGACATGTGTTAGGGTAATAATAATATCATTTTTACCCTTAATTACCCTATTTACTTTTAACCGTGGTAAAAAAAAGTAAAAAGTTACTATTCACCAAAAATTATTTTCATTTCATTGAACCATATTTTACTTACTGACATCGACCGTGTCTCTTTTATTTTTGAAATTCCACTCACAGAAGTGGTAAAATTAAGTTTTATGAAAAATTCAGTTTTTCTAACTACCACTTAGTGGTTTCACTATTAATCAAAAATTGAAAGTTTTCATAAAAATACCAAAAATTAGGCCTAAGCTATATTTGATATTATAAATTCAAAAATGATGTCTATTTTACCAAATTCAAAACATATCAGTTGCATTAATTAATTTAAAAATTAATTCTCGTCGTCAAAACAAATAGCATGTTCTTAATAGATAATAACTATTAAAAGATTGACAGTTGTTTATGTCTGGTTTAAATGTGAAATTACATCCAATGACCAACATTGTATTTAATTGTAAAAATATATTCAAAATATAATTTAAAACCACTCAAATTAATAATTCATCACTATTAATTATTTCGATTAAAAAGGTTGTTTTTAATTAAAATTTAGTAATTTTCACTATTCATCATAAAATGTAAGTTATCCAAAAAGTACCAAAATTTCACCCTAAGCTAATTTCGATATTTTGAATCCAAAAATGAAGTCCGTTTTGAAAAATAATATTTAAAAAATTTCAAAAAGTGGTTATTACTATTCATAACGGCTAGTTTTAATAATATTTTAATAGCATATCGTTGTTTAGTGAAACTCGGTATTGCGTACAACACACGCTATCGTGGAAGGTCGTGCTTGCGTGTAATGCAAGGCAAGTCAAGGATGTGTGTTGTGCAAGCTTATTTTGGTGTAGCGTACAACAAAAGACATTAATGAAATTAAAACAAATATTTTTTTTCATAAAATCTCGGGCTGTTACAGTTTTTTCTTAAGATAAATTCCGGACCTATCTCTTAGGTTCCAAAATCGTCATTTTCACAGACCATTCTACTATAAAGTTATAAATCAAGAAAAGTTATTCCAAACTAAGGCGAATAAGATGGATCCTAATTCACCAAGAATTTGACCTTAAAATCAATGATAGACCAAGAAAATAAAACCATGTGGCTGATCACATGAGTAGAATTTGTAATTCTTATCATTATGAAATACTTGATCCAGAATTTCCAACTGAGTACCTTTCATCTCTAACTCCAAAAATACCATGGTATGCCCCAATTGTAAATTACTTGGTTTATGGTGTTTTTCCATAAAATTTTTCAAAGGAACAAAAAATTAAATTGAAAATACATTCAAAATACTATTTTAGGAAGAAAATAAACATTGGAAAATAAGGGTAGACATGGTAATTAGGAGATGTGTTGATTAAAATGAACATTCTTCCATCTTATAATTTTTCCACCCAATGCTTGGTGGTGGCCATTTTGGACCAAAAAGGACCTCCCAAAAGGTCCTAGACTCTATATTCTTCTAGCCTTCACTCTTCAAGGACTCACACGAGTTCTGTCAATCATGTCCAACTTGCCAAAGGTTTGGAACAATTTCAAAGAGAAATGAAATGCCACAAAAGCCTTTAATTTTCTGTGAAATCTTCGATGTTTGGGGAATCGATTTCACGGGACCATTTCCCCCTTCTAATGAATTCTCATACATCATTATTATGGTCAATTATGTTTCTTGGTGGTTCAAGGACATACCCACTAGAAAGGATGATTCACATACTATTATTGAGTTCCTAGAGACACACATATTTCACTGATTTGGCACACCACGTGCCTTGATAAGTGAATTATGAAACCATTTTTGTAATAAAACCATGAAATATCTTTTGAAAAAGAATGGTGTTGTACGTAAAACTTCAACTACATATCACCCCCCAAAAAATGAAATGGTTGACCTTTCCAATAAAGAAGTGAAAAGAGTGCATGAGAGAATTATAAAACCCACCAGAAAAGACTGGCTTAAAAGACTTGGTGAAGCACTTTGGGCTTATCGAACTTCCTATAAAACACCCATTAGAATGTCTCATTTTATTCTAGTTTTTAAAAAACATGTCATTTTCCAGTTGAAATCCAACATAAGTCATTTTGGGTAGTGAAAATTTGTAATTTTGATCTTGTAAAATCTGGTGATGAAAGATTTTTGCAATTGGATGAACTGGAGGAGCTTCGACTTGATTCTTTTGAGAATTATAATCTCTACAAAGAAATATCCAAGGCACTCACTGATAAACACATCTTGAGAAAGGTGTTTCATGAGGGTGAAAATGTAATGATCTTTAATTCTCGATTCTGACTTCACCAAGGTAAGCTTAATTATCATTGGGAATGTCCTTTTGTTATTACTAATATTTACCCATTTGGTGCAGTGCAAGTCCAAGACCCCTCTTCCAAAAGGACTTTTACGGTTAATGGACATCGGTTAAATCATCACCATGAGAGGACTCACAATCCTAGAACAACATCAACTTCTATCGGATCCCCAAATTTTGTAGTCATCCAACCACTGGATGGAGATGGCATCCCATCAAATCCAAACCAGGGGGCACCTCTTTCCCTTTAACTCCTTCTCTCTCTCTCTCTCTCTATCTCTCCCTCTCTCACTTCTTCTCCCCCCCATATTTTTACCACTTTCTTCTTCACATTGTTGTTTATTTAATATTCATCTTTTATTTGGGTGTGTCTTTATAAAAAACTAAAATAAAACCTAAAAAACTAAAAAACAAAAAACTAATAATAATATGAAAAATTAAGAGTCATTCTTACACACCTTCCAAATTTCAAATTTTTTCAAATAATTTTTTAGAGTTAAAGACGCGGTTTCATCTCAAAAATTTTGTGGTTTCTTCATAAATTTGTATAAATAATATTGTGTCAAAACCAAAAAACATTAATGCTAAATTTTTTGATTTGGAAAATGATTTTCCCCACTCGTGAAGAACACGATTTGCTGTCATGTCAAGGCCACCTATAACCATCTATTCAAAATGTGTGATTTTCACCCCCATTTGTGAGTCTTGTGTAATGCCCCGACCCTAGTTACCCAGAGTCAGTGCCTTATTACATAGCATTGGCATGATCACAAAAGATCAAGTCTCGAAAGACAGATTAGTTTAGTAGCCTTGAAAATACTAGATACATTCATAAGTTTTACATTACATTATAAGATGAAAAACTACAACAACATAGTCTTCATATGACACACTCATATCCATTACACTATACCTGTAGGTTAGTCATAATATACTTCTTCACATCCTGTAAAAAAATATGACATAGAAAGGGGTGAGCTCTGATGCTCAGTAAGGATAACAATATAGCAGAAACTTTCATAAATAAGCATAAACATTTAAGGCAGTGTAAGACTAAAACAAAATCCTTTTAAACATGAAATTAATCTTAATATAAAAAAGATAAAATAAAATAATTCCAATTACTTATTCACATGGATGTTCTACTAGTCGAATAATCACATGCAATATCAATAGCCACTTTCATAATGATGGAATGCATAATGCCAGACTTCATAATCACATAGTTAGGGCCTTGTTCCAAGACTACAAATAATATTTTGTTGACGCCTTGTGCCAAGACACCAGATTGTCTCTTGAGACCTACTGATGCATTGAGGTGCTATAGCTGGCTCCACCCGTCAATTACTAAGTCCAATACATTCCTCATATGAAATGTTTTAAAAATAACATAAACATGAATATTAAAACAAGCATATGAAATGTCAATAATTTTTTCATAAACCATGAATGGTACAAAAATAACACATCTATAGTCAAGCATATCTGAAAACCTTCAATATAATATAGAAGATTTGTATCATAATAAATCAACTTCAAAAAAGCTTAAAATCCATCAAAGGATGTTGACATAGATGAAATCAAAACTTTTTTAGAGAAATATCTCTTTCTATTTTGAAATCATTTAAAATTCATATAATTATAAAAGAAAACATTTATTTTGAAAATATTCTTCTAATCTGGTAAGGTAAGATTCAGTGATGTTATAATAGTGGAAAATAGCGGCACCCGCCGTATAAGTTAAAAAAACATTCCTACATTAATTTTTTCGAAAAGGTCATAAAGTACCTTGTTTGGAAAAGGAAGGAAAGATTACTTTATAAAACATATAATGAAATATAAGGGTATAAATGACTTTAACCTATTATCTATTAAATAGTATAAAATTTTTGAAATACATTTTTTAGAAACATGGTTGTGGATGATAAAGAGGTCCCAATAGATACTCAAATATAAAACAATCTCAGATAATAAAGAGATTGTGAAATTAACCATTACCTTGTACTTTTCCATGGTTGAAGGTAGGTTAACCTCCTTTATAATGGTGAAATAGTTGTTATTAAATTATATAAGAACCATATAAAATAATATGATATCATATATGATCTTCTAATATTTCATTGTTAATGATATTTTAGTAGTATCATCATTTCAGGTGTTAACTGATTCGTTTTCCTTTATATGCTTGGTTACATATGCCTTTTTTGTTATGGATAGGATGTATTTGATTCATATACAGAATTATATTATGTTCATAAAAATTATTTTTAATCATAAAATGAAATTATTCTTAATGATTACGATGGGGAATGAATCTCATCATGTTCGTGGAGACGGTAATCAGTACGCATGCACGAGCGAAAATATCATTATTTTGATATTAAAATCATATATAATTGGATGGTATATCATATATACAGAATAATTATCATATTATGTTTATTATTTAAATCATTTATACTCATTATTATACCCATCCAAATGTTGAAGTGTTTGAATAACAAACAACACCATGACGTGGAGACGGTAGTCCGTACGTACGCACGTATGGTGACTTTGTAATTTATAAGATGGATTGAATAATTATTATGGTTGTACCATTTTTATAATAACATAAAATTATATAGAATATACTGGATTTATTATTTTATAATGGAAATAACAAATAAAGAGGAAGTGGAAGAAGAAAATAACTTGAAAGAGGGGATGAAATATTTACCTCTTCTTTGGGTTCTTCTTTTTGATTTGATCAAAAGGGCTCCATAGGCTGGATTTCTGACTCAAGGAAGACCTCTAAGATGAATATATTATAGTTGAGAGGATATTTGGGTAGAGTTTATCTGAGAAAAATGTCTTTGAAGGTGTTAATTTAAGAGAAGGGGCGGTGCCCTTTTATAAGAGAGGTGAGGGTCACTTTAGGAAAATATTGAAATATTATTTTATAATATAATAATTTTCAGTTTATAATGGCTCAAAAATTAAATATTTAAAGGATAAGGTGAGGATAGGTCTAAAACCTCTCTACCAATTGGTTTTAGATAGGTTTTGGTCACCCATATTAACCTTATCTTTTAGATTTACCTCTTAGTTAAATAGTTTGACATTTACCATGTCTCTTTATATTTTTATATTATATAGTTAATAAACTTCCTATAAACTACCAATGGAACCACAATATGTTCAATAATGACATATATAATATTATTAAGTCCCTTTGGTAGAACCTTATATTTTTAGAAATATTATATCAACCAATAATATAGTATTTTTTTAAACTCAATTATGTAAATTTTGACATTATTTAATAAATGATTTTTGTTAAAGTCCTAACAAATTTATTACTTAGAAATAAATTCATATGTTCAATCCTAACATGTCATATTAACCTAGAAAATTAGTGGAATTATCAAAGTCTCAAATTACACTTATTTGGATATTTATAATATCAATTATTTTAATATTTCATTATTAAGGTAATTACTACGTCATCATTGTTTCATAAATAAATTAAATTATTTAATGTTAAAAAGTATAAATAAAGTATTATTATATAGTAAATATTTTTAAATTTCTAATGAATATTTATAGTCAAATTTATATTACTTATAACCCTATATTCCAAATGGTTTAGATATTAAACGTTGAATTTAACTCCTTAAACTATTCTTTAAATAAAATAATAATAAATGTCTTAATCTAATCCAAGTGGACCAAAGAGAATAATATTTTATTCCAAATGTTTTTTTGGTTGAATTAAACTTATCCAATAGAATTATGACATTTTGTAGGGTAATTATGATATCATTTTTACCCTTAATTACCCTATTTACTTTTAACCATGGAAAATAAAAGTAAAAATTTACTATTCACAAAAAATTATTTTCATCTTATTGAACCACATTTTACTTACTGATATTAACCATGTCTCTCGGATATTTGAAATTCAACTCACAGAAGTGGTAAAATTAAGTTTTATGTGAATTTGCAAATACTCCTAGGAGGTGGGTAAAAGACAGTAAACGTTCGATAAAATTTTATACATCTAAACATATTATAAAATGACTCCAATTAATTATTTTGAAAATATATTGGTATTATATATCTATTTTGACATAAAATTATGTAATTAAAATAACAAATTATTTAAATAAACAGTTTGTTTTAAACAATAACGTAGTGTTTTTCACTATTCATCAAAAATTGAATGTTTTCAGAAAAATACCAAAAATTCACCCTAAGCTAATTTCGATATTCAAAATCCAAAAATGAAGTCCATTTTGAAAGATAAAATTTATTAAATTTCAAAAAGTGGGTATTACTATTCATAATGGCTAGTTTGATTGGTTGTAGTGTGTTAGAATCTGGAAGTTGTGTACAATGCAAGTTGTTGCATTAATTAAAGGGAAACATACGGTGGAAGCTTGGGGTGTTACATTCTTCCCTCCTTTAAATAATTTCGTTCTTAAAATTTCTAGAATATTACTACATAAAATGATTCGTGTGGTTCTTCATCATAAGTTCCTCGGGTTCCCACGTTGCCACTTCCATCTTATGGTTTCTCCGTAGAAATTTCACCAAACAAGTTGTCCGGTTTCTCAACACTTGTTATCTAGTATCAAGAATTTTGACAGGCTCTTCACAATAAGACAAATCAGGTTCCAGTTCAATTTCCTCATAGGTGAGTACATGCGTGGGGTCAGGCATGTATTTTCTCAACAGTGATACGTGGAACTCATCGTGAACTGTAGAGAGACTTGGCGGCATTGCCAAACGGTAAGTTATAGCCCCAACTCGTTCTAGAATTTCAAAAGGTCCGATGTACATGGGACTCAATTTAACCTTCTTACTGAAACGTATAACACCCTTCCATTGAGATACCTTCAATAAAACATGGTCTCATAATTGAAATTCCAAATCCTTCCTTCAGTTATCGACATAGCTCTTTTTTCTACTTTGGGCTACTTTAATGTGGGTTTGGATAACTTTCTTATTTTCCATTGTTTCCTCAACAACCTCTGGGACTACGAGTTTTATTTCACCAACTTCATCCCCACAAGTTGGTGTGCGACATCTTTTTCTATATAACGCTTCATATAGTGCCATCTTAATACTTTAATAGAATCTATTATTATTGGAAAATTATACCAGAGGTAAATATTGATCCCATATACCTTGAAAGTCAAGTGAGAAAGATTTCAACATGTCTTCTAAGGTTTGAATAGTCTGTTCTGATTTTCCATCAGTTTGAGGGTGGTAGGCAGTGCTCAAAAAAAGTTCAGTATCCAAGGATTTTTAAAGACTTTTCCAAAACCTTGATGTGAAATGGGCATCACGGTCAGAAAAAATCGATAAACGTACTCCATGATGTCTTACAACTTCATTAATATATATATTCTTTCTATAAGTTCAAGTTGTAAATCATCTCTTATAGAAAGAAAATGTTCTGACTTGGTAAGATGATCAATAATGACCCATATTGCATCATTTCTTCTAGGAGTCTTATGTAGTCCCATGACAAAGTCCATCGTAATATTATCCCATTTCCACTCAGGTATGGGAAGAGGTTTCATGACTCCTCTAGGATGTTGCCTTCCAATTTTCACTTGTTGACAAACCCTACATCATGACACAAAATCAGCAATCTCCCTTTTCATGTTGTCCCACCAAAAATGTTCCTTCAAATCTCTATACATCATAGTGTTACCAGGGTGTATAGAGAAATGGGAGCTATGAGCATCATCTAAAAATTCCCTTTTTAGGTCAGGTTTATCGGGAACACAAAGTTTCTTCCCAAATTTCAAAATCTCGTCTTCATATATGAAGTTCATCAATCTCTCATCATTCGCAACATTAATTATCTTTTGAAATTCATCATCATCAATATGGGAACTTTTTATCCTTTCTAGTAACGATTTTTTGGAAACTATTTTAAAAATTATTGATGTTTCACCTTCCAGGATTATTCTCATATCCATTTTCAGTAGATCCATGAAAATTGGATCCCTTTAAACTCTCATCTTTTTCAAAACTCTATGATTCTTTCTACTCAAAGAATCTGCCACCTTTTTTCCCTTCCCCGGGTGGTAGTGTATTGTGCAATCATAATCCTTGAGTAGTTCAATCCATCGCATGTGCCTCATGTTGAGTTCTTTTTCTGAGACAATATACTTCAAAATCTTGTGATCAGTATAAATCTACCATTTTTAACCATAGAGATAGAGTTTCTGCATCTTCATAGCAAAGATTACAGTTTCTAACTCAAGATCGTGAGTTGGATTGTTTTTATCATTAATTTTTTGCTATCCTGATGCATAGGCATTAACTCTGTCATTCTTCATAAGGAACCAACCATGTCCTTTCTTTTAGAAATCACTATAAATAATAAACCCATCATTCCGAGATGGTAGAGTCAAGATAAGAGCATTGAATAATCTTCTCTTCGATTATTCAAAACATTATTCACACTCTTTTGTTCAAACAAATTTAACCCCTTTATGTGTGAGCTTGGTTAATGGATTATCCAATCGGGAAAAATTCTGGACGAAACACCGATAATAACCTACTAAACCAATAAAACTGCATAGCTCAGTTATACTCATCGGTGCTATCCATTTTGGGATTGATCTTGTCTTAGAAGGATCAACAGATATTGCATCCTTAGAGACAATATGGCCAAGAAAAAAAATCTCCAGAAGCCAACATTCACACTTGTTAAACTTCTCGTATAATTCATTTCTTTGGAGGGTTTTCAGAATGGTGTGAAATTTATTTTCATGATCTTAATAGATTTTGGAGTATACTAGGATATCATCAAAACATACCACTACAAAGTCATAAAGATATTCCTTGAAAACAATGTTCATTAGATCCATGAAAATAAAGAGTGCATTAGTCAATCCAAAAGGCGTTACTGTAAACTCATAATGCATGTACCTTGTTTGAAATGCTATTTTCGGAATGTCTTCCTTATTCACACACAACTGATGATATCTAGATCAAAGGTCAATCTTTGAAAAATATTGAGCTCCATGAAGTTGGTCAAATAAATCCTCAATGTGAGGTAGGGGATACTTGTTCTTTATGGTTATAGCATTGATCTCCTTGTAGTTAATTCACAACATCATAGATCTGTCTTTATTTTTAACAAAAAGGATAGGGGATCCCCATGGAGAAACACTTGGGCAAATAAATCCCTTGTTACTAAATTCATCTAATTTTTTCTTTAGTTCCACTAATTCCACAGTGGCCATTCTATAAGGTTTCTTCGATATGGGCCTTGAACCAGGAATTAAATCAATGGAAAACTCTATTTCTCATTCTGGAGGATGTCTAGGTAACTCCTCTGGAAACACATCAACATATTCTTTCACAATAGGTACATCTTATATTTAAATATTATTTTCCTATCCCATAATTATTTCATTCTCATCCTCCCCAATAATTGAATTTAGTAGAGCTACTGGGGGTGGATCTAGATAACAATTAGGTGGTGACATTTCTTCTCTAAAGATAAGGTACTCTTTATCATCATAGAAAATTGTAACCTTCTTCTTACAATAAATTTTCACATAATGGTCTAAAATAGAATCCATATCGAGGATTATATCAAATTCAATCGTGGGTATGATGATGAAATCCACAGATAAAGATAATTTATATTCCCTAATGGGAACTGATTCAAAAAACATTATTGCGATGATACTTCCCTTAGGTGTTTTGACTGACAACACCCCTGTTACGTCAAATGGAAAATAGCTAATTTTCTTAGCAAACTGGGAAGATATGAAACAAAGTGACGATCCAGAATCAAATAAATCATTGGATAAACTTGAGTAAACCATTAAATTACCTGCCACTATGTCTTTCAGAGCTCCAACATCAGCAGTATTGATCACATAAGCTTGGCCTTTATCCCTTGGCCTTTTATGAGGTATGTTTCCTTGTCTCTTAGGAAATTCATTTGAATAATTCCCCTTTTCTCTAAAATTTTAGCATTCAACATTGATATCCTATTTCTTCCCCTTGTAATCATGAGCTTGGTGGCCTTTTTCACCACACTTTTAATAGCCTCCCATTCTCTTCATGCAAGTATCGAGGTGTTTCTTCCCACATTTTATATAGGATAGATATTCAACAATTCCCTTCTTCCCCTTATTTCCATTTCTAGAGTGTTTAGCTGATCTCTTCTTCTCCTACTTTTCTTTAAAGTCATAAGACTTAGAGAATTCTTTTTCTGTCTTGATAGCACAAGAGACAATATCTTCGTATGATGAGAATTATTGTGAGACTAATTCTTGATGAATAAATGGTTTTAACCCATAAAAGAATCAATCAATCTTACTTCATGGGTTATGTATATAATATATAGTATGCATTGCTAACCATGTAATGTTATCCTCATACTTTGCGACATTCTCATCCTATTTTTTCCTCACACTCATAAATTGTCTTTCCATATCCACTAAATGGTCACGAGGAAAGTATTTTTCTAATAAGAATCTCTTTAAACTCCCACCATTCCATATTTGATACTTCTTCATCTTCCTTTGTGTTTTTAATCAATTACCACCATTGATCTGCATCTCCCATTAGGTGATAAACTTCCATGACAATTGTTTCCCTTTTGCTACTACCCAAAGCATGAAATATTTTTTCTAAGGATTTTATCCATTACTCAGCTACAAATGGATTTGTACTCCCATTGAATATTGGTGTTTTTTCCTCATGAATTGGTCTAACATTGATCCTCCACCTTGTGGATCATGGTGTTCCACATGGGTAAGGTTATTATTCATAACCGAAGTGAGTTGTACCAGAATGGTGATAAGTTGATCAACACCAGTTTCTTCACCAGCTCCATAATAATTATCTTGATTAGTAGGGAAATCCCCACATGGATTACGTGCGTTGATATGGTTTCCATTATTTCCACTAAGCACCATTTCTAAACAATAGCATTCACTAGATTAGTTTATGAATCACAATACATAAATCCAAACTTGTAAAACAATTAACATAAATTGAACAGTTTATGGATATAATCCATAATCATAAAAATACTTCTTTGAGGAAGTATATAGTCATAAACCCTTCATAATGGTTTGTAAATAAAATGAGACTTATCCTAAGCATATCCCCTGGGAGTGTCGTAACCAAGAGTGCAGAAAGACCCATTGTCGTGCACTAGTTCTCGTTCGAGTCTAGCTCAAAGCATTGTTTTCGGGTATTACCCCTAGGTACATCTGTGCCAGAGCCGCATCTACCTACTCATATCCAGACAAGGATTTATTGCTTGGAAGACTTAAAAAATCTCTACAATACCAAAATTAGAGGAAGTTCTTCTATACTAATCCTCAAATTCTATCTTAGGGTAATGTTCTCTGATCAGAGTTTTTCTAAAGCTAGCATTCAAGGATTGTACTAAACTTCCTCTGATACCAACTGTAACGCCCCGACCCTAGTTACCCAGTGTCGGTTCATTATTACATAACATTGGCATGATCACAAAAATCATGTCTCGAAAGACAAATTAGTTTAGTATCCTAGGAAATACTAGATATATTCATAATTTTTCCATTACATTATACGATGAAGAACTACAACAACATAGTATCCATAGGCCACACTCACATACCTTATACTATCCCTGCAGTTCAGTCATAATATACTTCTTCGCATCCTGTGAAAAACAAAACATAGAAAGGGTGAGCTCAGATGCTCAGTAAGGATAACAATAAAGTAGAAACTATCAAAAATAAGAATAAACATTTAAGGAAATGTAGGACTAATACAAAAGTCGTTTAAACTTGAACATCAACATAATATGGAAAATATAAAATCAAATAATTCAATTTTCATATTCACGTGGATATTCTACTAGTAGAATAATCACATATAATATCAATACCCACTTTCATAATGATGGAATGAATAATTCCAGACTTCATAACTACATAGTCAAGGCCTTGTGCCAAGACTACAAATACGATTTTTTCAAGGCCTTATGCCAAGACACTATTTTGACTCTTGAGACCTACTGATGCATCAAGGAGCTATAGTGGGCTCCACCCATCACTTACTAAGTCCAATTCATTCCTAATATGAAAAGGATTAAACATAACATAAACATTTGTATTATAACTAGCATATGAAATGTCAATACATTATCCATAAACCATGAATGGTATAAAAATAACACATCCAAAGTGAAATATACCACAAAACCTTCAATACATTATGGAAGTTTTGTATCATAATAAATCAACTTCAAACAAGCTTAAAATCCATTAAAGGATGTTGACATAGATGAAATAAAAACTTTTTTATAGAAATAACTCTTTCTATTTTGAAATCATTTAAAAGTCATATAATCATAAAAGAAACATTTATTTTGAAAATATTTTTATAAGTTTGTAAGGGAATATTTGATGATGTTAAAACGGCAGAAAATAGTCGTACTCGCCATATTATTTAAAAGAACATTCTTACCTCAATTTTGTAGAAAAGGTCATAAAGTACCTTGTTTGGAAAATGACATAAATATTTCTTTCAAAAACATATATGGTCAAATAAGGGTAAGAATGAATTTAACAGATTATCTATTAAATGGTAAAAATGTAATGACCCAATGTTTTTCAATGGAAATTCCATTCATATAATTATGTCATAAAATCACATGAAAACAAAACTTAATGAAGTACTAAGTGATAAGTGACCTTCAAACATAAGTTTGTCACTTCTATGTTTGGAATTTTGAAAATCTGACATACAAGGTTGTGTTCAAGATGTTTTTTGGAGTCTAATAAAATAAAAATAATTTTTGGTGAATAGTAACCTACACTTAAGAATAGTGATATACCCTAATTAATAGTAACCTTACCTATGATAGTATAAAAATAATATTCAAGTGAAAGTATGATATATCTATATTTTAGAATAAGTAAATGAATGTTTTAAAACTGTTTTTTATAATAAGTTATGATTTTAATTAAATATTAAAATAATCATATCTAGAAAATTATTTTCAAAAAATGGACTTCATTTTTGGATTCTATACATCGAAAAATGGTTAGGGTTAATTTTTTGGAATTTTCTGAAAAACATGAATTTTTTATGAATAGTAGAATCCGACAATTCACAATAAATGCTAAATAATAGATTAATTGAGTTATCGATGATTTTATGATGATGTAAGCCTGCATGATTCGGGATAAAAAGATAAAATAACTATTCTTGGTCATGTAATACTTACTATTCCTTGTCTTGGGAAGAAATAATATATTAATGATTATAATATTATGAAATCCCTCCTCTCCTCCACTATAAAAACCCCCTTCACTCCCTCTTCTCTGCACTCCACTCAAGCCATGTTACATGCAATTATTCTACCCAAATCTCTCCCCAAGTTTCTACCCCATGTACAAAATTTCTCATCCTCCTCAAAATACCAAAACCTCTCCCCTTAAGAGGTTCTCAATGGAGGAAGTCTCAAGAGGTAAATTCCTCTTCCCAATTTTTTCTTTTCTATTAAATTTTTTTCATTTTTATTTCATTCATCACCTAACTTCACCATAATAGTATGATAAATCTAGTAACATAAATGTACTGTAATGTTTTCATGTTTTCTATATATTTCATTATATTCTCCACTTTCCCCACCCTTTTATTTGAATGAAATGAATGCACCGTTTGAGATGTGCTAATTTAGCACATTCAAGGACAACAGTTTATCAATTTATATTATTATCTTTAATTTTTTTCGTGAAACCATTTTTGTTATGGTTGAACCAAATTATTATATATGTAATAGTTACTATTTTTGGTTCTGTAATCATTTGTTATGAATGGAATTAAGTTATAAAGAAAAACACATTCTTTGTAATCAAATCAACCGATTAACAAAAACGGGTATCTCTATGGTTATATATATAATAATTCAACTTCACTCTAAGTAACCTAATTAAAATTAAAACCATGTCATATCATGGATATGAACTAAATAATATAACCTCATATCTGGACAACCACTTTTATCTTTCATATAATCCAAACTTGAATATAATTGAACCAATCATTTAAAACCCAACAAACAAACGAGCCCGAACAATGAAATTAAAACTCATAACTAATAAAAAAGGATTTTAATGAACTATAAATGGATATAAAAAATAAATTGAATATAGAAGAAATTAGTAATTTTTTAATTAATAATCCTAATTTTTTTATTTAGGTCGTTAATAACAAGTGGAGAACACCAACGAATTTAAGGTAAGGGATCCTCCCCTTTTTACTCTTAATCAAGATTTTTCTCTATGCTATTCCTTTTTGTGTAATAAAAAGTGATGGGGTAGGTTTATAAACCTTCCCATTAATTTCCTAATGTTTTATAAGTTGGGAAAAACCACTTATCTCTCACATAAAGACCTCTTACATACACTTGATACCATGCCAATAAACCATGATGGATTCTACCCGAACTTCCTTTATTCCTTCAGGTTGCTCTATCTTTATTTTTACCAAAATGTTGTTGTCCTTTAATTTATTTAGAACTTCAACATTCTATTTATATTCTCCAAACTGATGTTTGAAGATCCATATTTCATTCGCTTTCGGGTATATACATGCTTTTAAGTGAATCTCTCTTTCATACTTCTCAATAAGCACACTCGTTTTAATGGAACTTCCCGAAAATTTACCCAATTTCAAGTTAACTATATCTTCTGTTTTAAGAAAACATTATCTTATTAAATTCTGTATTTTTATTATTAAAACCTTCTTGGTTCAATTTTGGTTTTATATAAAATAATTTCTTCTTTACTATTTTAAAATTTGTATAATATTTTCTTTAAAACTGCACAAAAGTTTTTTATTGCTAATGTTTCTAAAATACATTTATCATATGTTGCAACTTATGTTTGAAAACACCTACCATGTTATAGGACTATTTTACCCTATTAACATCCATATATTTTCCAATTATTTCCTTACATGGACACATTCAGGATACGCCCATTGGTTAGGATTCATGTCATGATTGTGGTACCCAATTCTTTCCATGGGTACCCTTATGTTTGTGTATGGTTGATTATGTATGATTTTATATGTGGTTTGAATATTTTTGTGGCAAGAATATTCATGAAAATTTTGATATGGGTGCACCCAGATAGCACTCCAATTCATTGGGTAAGGTTAAGTCACATGAGATGTGATGTGAAACGGGATTGGTGGTTAGCCTTGACTTGTACTAAAGATATGATTTATAATTCTTCCACATTTCTATGATTCCATTTTTATTTGATCCCATTCTTATAGTAAATGTTTTCATAAGTTTCATGCTTCATATATCATTATGTCATGCCTCAAAACTCGTATTCTTGAGATGTATCCTTATGTTCATTCCCTTAATGGGAATTTTTAGCTCATCCCTTTGTCCATGTGTTCCTCAGGGTACCCTCTGCAGATGTAAGAGCTCAAACGAAGTTAGAAGGTCTTTATGGAGATTAAATGAAGAATTTTTTTAGCACCATGTTTTATGTTATATATACCGAGTCTTCCAAGACACTAGAATTAATGATCCTTGGCTTGTACTTTGATGATTAATTATGCTTAAAATCATTAAATGTTTTACATAAAAGGCTCGGGTCGCAATAGTTGGTATCAAAGGAAGGTATAGTTATTTTTGGTGATTAGGAATAGAGACCAATAGTGATATCCTTAACTATGAGACTATGTATTAGAAAATAGTCCTAAATTTTATTGAGTATAGAGTAAGTGGTTTATCAAGAAAATACACCCCTTTCTGGATACGAGAAGGTAGAGGCAGCTCTTGCACAGATATATCTTGGGGTAAAACGCAAAAACACCACTTTGAGCTAGACTCGTACGGGAACTGGTGAATGATAACAGGCCGTGATGTACTCTTGGTTATGACACTCTCGGAGGATATGCTTCAGTAGATTCACGATCTTAGTACAAACCGTTATTATGGGACAAAAAGAAGTCTATAAGAATATAAGTTAAGAAATAGATCGAGGATAACCTAGATATAATCATAAGGAAACACAAGTCATGATATACTTATTCTTTATAAGTTCATACTTTTATGTTCAAAGTTTCTTTTTATGCTCAATAGCTAGGTATTCAAGACCTCTAATTATACTCTCTTTTTCTTAGTTAATGGCAGGAAATAGAAGAACACATTCCAATGACCAATGTGATAGGAAATGTGAGGATTTCCCTAATGACATGCCTGATGTGATGGATGAGGGTGCTCAAAACAACATGGAAGTACTATTTCAGCTAGCTCGAGTTATGAATAATAATTTGAATTAGGTGGAACATCCCCCTCCTCTAATGAAAGAGAAAGTTGTCATATAATCCTTTATGCGGAAAAGGCCTCCCCTGTTTAGCAGGTCTTCTGATACCATCCTCACAGAACAATGGATTAATTCCATTGAAAAGATTTTCTCTGTCCTCCATTTCTCAGAGGAGGAGAAAGTTGTACTGGCAGTCTATCACTTTGATGTGGAAGCCGATCAGTGGTGGACACTGATCAGGAATACAAAGTCCTAAGAGGAAATTGATTCCATAGAATGGAAGGAAGTCAAGAGGATCTTTTTCACCAAATATTTTCCTCGAACCCTCCGTATCAAGATGGAAATAGTGTTACTTGGTGTCAAGCATAAGGAAGATGATTCCATCAGGGTGTATTAAGTGATCTTTACAAGGCTTGCAAGGTACACCTCTGGCATTTTCATGGACACTGAAAGCAACATGGATCGCTTCTTTAGAAGACTAAATCCGAGTCTATGAAAAGGGTTGTCAATTCAAGACTTCGATAGATATGAGGATATTGTCTGTTATGCCCTAACTGTTGAAATGGAGATTGGATACTCTCATTGGTATTATGGGCCTAGTGAAAATAAGTGGAAAATGGAGGAAAACATCGTTTGTTCATCAAACAAATCCCATGATGGAAATAAGCCTCACTTTCCCCTTTGCAAAAATTGTTGGAAAAGCATCTTGATGACTGTCTCAAGGGAACCCAGAATTGCTTCAAGTGTGGAAAGTTTGGTCATCTGGCCAAGAACCACTGAAGGGACATGAAAAATTCCGCTAATTTTGAAGAATAAAGGAACATTCAGATCAACACTCAGCCTGCAGTGCAGTGTTATAACTGCAAGGAGCTTGGGCATTATGCGAACAATTTCCCTAAGTCGAGGGTCGTTAGAGGCAATCAAAAACAACCTCAAAGGCAACAAAGAAGGGATTATGATATCACTACTATTGAGGTGGAGCTAGAAAACGATGTGGTGATAGGTATTCTTATTATTCATTCATGAATAGAAAATGTAATATTTGATTCTAGTTCTACAAATTCTTTCAAATCTTACAATTTTAGTAGAACTATTCAAACACCACCTCAAAATTTGGAGGAAAAGATAACTGTGAGAATAGTGAATGGGGAAATTATTGAATCCATGGTTTATAACTCCTCCCCAGTTAATGTTTGTGGACTGAACCTACTAGAAAATATTTTCATACTTCATTTAGTGGAGTTCGACGATATCTTGGGCATGGACTGGCTATCTTTGTACAAGGCCAACATCAATTGTTGGGAAAGGGAGATCACTTTTCACATCCCAAAGCATCCTTCGATTCTTTAAAAGTTCAAGGAAGAAGATAAGTCTCCTTTAGAATCTTTGTCTCAAGTTTGGATACTACTTCCATGTGATAAAGAATATCTAGCTCAAATGATTGGGACAAAGGATAGAATCATTGTTGAAGACATTCCCATGGTGAGGGATTACACTGATTTATTCCCCGAAGAGTTTCCTAGTCGTCCTTCAGACTGAGAGGTTGAGTTCTCAATTGAACTTATCCCTATATCTCTACCAATATCAAAGACACCTTACAGAATGACCACCGTAGAGTTAGAAGATCTAAAGAAGCAGTTACAGGAGAATATGGAGAAGGGTTTTTACGGCCAAGTGCTTCACCTGGGGTTCTCCAGTACTCTTCATCAAGAATAAGGATAGATCAATGCGCCTCTGCATTGATTATCGTGAGCTTAATAAAATCACTATAAAGAACAAGTATCCCTTTCCATGGATATATGAATTGTTCGATCAACTTCGTGGGCCCAGTTATTTCTCTAAGGTGGACCTTCGGTCGGGATATCACCAACTAAAGGTGAGAAGGGAAGATATTACCAATACTACCTTTTGAATGAGGTATAGACACTATGAGTTCATAGTGATTCCCTTTAGACTCACTAATTCTCCAGCAATTTTCAGGGATTTAATGAATGGAGTCTTTTGAGACTACCTCGATAAATTTTTGGTGGTCTTTATTGATGATATTCTGATATACTCTAAGATCAAGGAGGAACATGAGGAGCATTTGGAAACTATGTTAAAGAATTTGTGAGGGGAGATGTTTTATGAAAAGTATAGTAAATGTGAGTTCTAGATGGAGGAAGTATCATTCTTGGGGCATGTTATCACCAGGAAAGGGATATCTGTGGACCCTTCCAAGATAAAGGCAATTGAAGAATGGTTGAGGCCAACTTCTGTAATGGAGATCCGCAACCTTTTAGGTCTAGCTGGGTATTATCGATGATTCAAGAAGAACTTTTCACGATTGTCAAACCCAATGACCAAGCTAACACGGAAAGGAGTAAAGTTATTCTAGACACAGGAATGTGAAGATTGTTTCCAGGAGTTGAAAAAGAGGCTTTTCACTACACCGGTACTCACACTCCCTTCAAGTGGAGAACTCTTTGTGGTGTATAGTGATGCTTATAAGAAAGGATTAGGGTTTTTACTAATGAAAAATGATAAATTGATAGCCTATGTCTCAATGAAGCTGAAAATCCATGAGCAAAACTATCCCACACATGATCTAGAGTTGGCAGTTGTGATCTTTGTGTTGAAAATCTGACGACATTATCTCTATTGTGAAAATGTGAGATATATACTGACCACAAGAGTCTAAAATATATATTCACATAGAAAGAGATTAATATTATCCAGTTAAGATGGATAGATCTCATCAGGTATTATGACTGTTCAATCCACTACCATCCTGGTAAGGAAAACAAGGTGGAGGATGCTCTAAGTCGAAAGGATCCTGCATCTTTATCAATGATGAGAATTGAAAAGGATCTGATCTTCTTAGATTTGTAAAGTATGGATATGGTAATCATTAAGGGAGTAAAATCATCAATCCTTTCTCAAATGATTGCTCAACCATCCCTCTTGGTGAAAATAAAGGATGCTGAAAGAAAGGATTTGGAAATTCAGAAAAGGGTGGAAGTTGTTAAAAATGGGAAATCCTCCAATTTCAAAATTGATGAGGAAGGAGTTGTATGATTTGAGACGTGATTATGTGTACCATATGATCCAGAGATAAAGAAGGATCTATTGAATGATGCACATATCTCGACCTTCTCTATCTATACTGGGAGTACTAAAATGTACTATGATCAACGAGAACACTTCTGGTGGGATTACATGAAGAATGAGATTGTGGAATATATATCAAGGTGATCGGTATGTCAGCAAGTTAAAGCTAAGAGAAAAAAGTCCAAAGGTATGATGAAGCCATTGCCTATACCCATGTGGAATTGGGAAAATGTTACTATGGACTTTATCATGGGTCTCCTGAAGACGTCAAAGGGAAATAATGCGATATGGGTTGTGGTTGGCCAACTCACCAAGACATCCCATTTCATCGCAATTCGGTAAAATCTCTCTATTGAACAAATTGAAAAGATATATGTGAAGGCAGTGGTGAGACTGCACGGTGTTCCACTCACAATTGTCTCTGACCATGATACAAGGTTCACATCTAAATTTTGGAGGAGCCTTCAACATTCATTGAGTACTAAATTAAATTTCAACATGGCCTATCACCCCCAAACTGATGGCCAGTCTGAAAAAAATATTCAGATGCTTGAAGATATGCTTAGATCATACTCTCCAGAATTCAAAGGTGGATGGGATCAGCATCTCCCATAGGTGGAGTTCTCATACAACAATAGCTTCCACTCATCTATTCAAATGGCATCATATGAAGCTCTGTAAGGAATGCGATGTAGAACTCCAACCTGTTGGGATGAAGTTGGATAAAGAAAGCTACTTGGACCCGATCTTGTTCAAGAGATGGCAGAGAAGGATCAAGTCATCCAAAAACACATCAAAGCTGCTCAAAGTTGGAAAAATATCTATGCTAACAACCGTTTAAAGGACTTGGAGTTCGACGTTGGAGATAAAGTCTTCCTTTGAATATCTCCATGTAATAGAGTCATGCAATTCGGGTAAAAAGGGATGTTAATCCCAAGGTATATTGGCCCCTTTGAGATCCTTGACCGTATAGGAGTCGTGGCTTATCTAATTAAACTTCTACCATATATGGCTCAAGTTCATAATTTTTTTCACATATCACTCTTGAGGAAGTACATACCTGATCCCTCACATGTACTAAACTCAGAGGGGGTGCAGTTGGAAGATGATCTCTCCTATGAGGAGAAGAAAATAAAGATTCTAGATCGGAGAGATATGGTTCTACGTAACAAGATAACCCATCTTGTCAAAGTCTTGTATAGGAATCATAAGTTTGAGGAAGCAACTTGGGAACCAGAAGAAGCAATTAAAGATAACCACCCTCACCTATTTGTGTAAAGTGATATTTCGGGGGTGAAATTTCTTAAGGGGGAAGAATGTAACGACCCAATGTGTTTCAATGGAAATTCCCTACTTATAATTATATCTTAAAATCAAATTAAAACACAACATAATGAACTAATAAGTGATAAGTGACCTTTAAACATAAGTTTGTCACTTCTTTGTTTGGAATTTTGAAAATCTGACATACACGGTTTTGTTCAAGATGTTTTTTGGAGTCTAATAAAACAAAAATAATTTTTGGTGAATAGTTACCTACCCTTATGAATAGTAACATAGCCTTATGAATAGTGAAATACCCTAATTAATAGTAACCTGACATATGATAGTATACAAATAATATTCAAGTGATAGTATGATGTACCTATATTTTAGAATAAGTAAATGAATGTTTTAAAACCGTTTTTTATAATAAGTTATGACTTAAATTAAATATTAAAATAATCATATTTAGAAAATTATTTTGAAAAAATGGAATTCATTTTTGGATTCTACATGATGAAAAATGGTTAGGGTGAATTTTTGGGAATTTTCTAAAATACTTGAATTTTTGATGAATAATAGAATCCGATAATTCACAATAAATGCTAAATAATGGATTAATTGAGTCATCGATGATGTTCTTCTTATGTAAGCCCATTTGTTTCGGGATCATATGATAAATTTACTATTCTTGGTCATATAATACTTAATATTTCTTGTCTTTGGAGGAAATAATAAATTAATGATTATAATATTATGAAATCCCTCCTCTCCTCCACTATAAAACCCCCTTCACTCCCTCTTCTCTTTGATCCTCTCAAGCCTTGTACCTTGCCATTATTCTACCTAAATCTCTCCAAAGGTCCTCCCCCATGTCCAAAATCTATTAGCCACCTCAAAATATGAAATCCTCTCCCCTTAATAGGTTCTCAAAGGAGGAGGTCTCAAGAGGTAAATTAATCTACCCAATTTCTTCTTTTCTTTTATGTTCTTCTCTTTTTTATTTCTTTCCTCACCTCCCATCAAAATAATAGTATGATTAATCCAGTAACATACATTTAATATAATATCTTCATGCTATTGGTATATTTCATTATCTTCTTCCCTTTCCCCACCCTTTTATTTTAAAAAAATTAAAGCACTATTTGAGATGTGCTAATTTAGCACATTCAAGGACAACGGTTTATCAATTTCTATTATTATCTTTAATTCTGGTCATTAAATAATTTTTGTTATTTTTGAACCAGTTTATTATATATTTAATATGTCTTAATTTTGGTTATGTGATCCTTTGGTACAAATGGAATTAATTTTAAAGAAAAACACATTATTTGTAATCAAATCCACCGATTAACAAAAACGGTTATACTATGGTTATATATATATATATAATAATTAGACTTAATTATAAGTAACCTAATTAAAATTAAAACCTTGTAATCTCTGGGATATGAACTAAAGAATATAACTTCAATTCTGGAAAACCACTTTCATCTTTCTTATAAACCAAACTTGAATATAAGTGAACCAATCTTTTAAAGCCAAGTAAACAAACGAGCCCGAACAATGAAATCGAACCTTGTAACAAATCAAAAAGGATTTTAATGAACTAAAAAGGGTTATAATAAATAAATTGAATATAGAATAGTTTATGGTCTTATTGATTAATAATCCTAATTTGTGTATTCAGGTTGTTAATAACAAGGGGAGAACACCAACAGATTTAAGGTAAGGGATCCTCCCCTTTTCACTCTTAATCAAGATTTTTCTCTATGCTATGCCTTTTTGTGTAATACCAAGTGATGGGGTATGTTTATACACCTTAACCATACTTCCCTAATGTTTTAAAAGTTTTGATAAACCCTTTATCTTTCTTATCAATCACTCTTAGTTACACCCGATACCAGACCTATAAAACATGATGGATTCTACCCGAACTTCCTTTATTCCTTCGGGTTGCTCTATATTTCTTTTTACCAAAATTTAGTTGTCTTTTCATTTATGTAGAACTTACAAATTATGTTTATATGATCTAATATCTTGTTCGGAGATCCATCTATCATTCAATTTTAGGTATATACATGCTTTTAAGTGAATCTCTCTTCGATACTTCCCAATAAGCACACCCATTTTAAAGGAACTTCCTGAACTTTTACCCAATTTCAAGTGGACTATATCTTCTATTTTAAGAAACCATTATCTTGGTAAATTCTTTATTCTTATTACGAAAACCTTCTTGGTTCAATTCTAGTTTTATATAAAAGAGTGTCATATTTTCTATATTAAAAGCTCTATAGTATTTTCATTAAAACCGCCCAAAATTGTTTTAATGCCTATGTTTCTAAAATACATTTCTCATATGTTGTCACTTATGTTTGACACCACTTACCATGTTTTATTCCTATTTTACCCTATCAACATCCATGTATTTTCTAATTGTTTCCTTACATGGAAACTTTCATGAGACACCCATTGGTTTTGATCCATTTCATGATTGTGGTACCCAATTCCTTCCATGGGTACCCTAATGTTTGTGTATGGTTGATTATGTATGATTTTATATGCGGTAAGAATATTTATGTGGAAATAATATTCATGAAAATGTTGATATGAGTGTGCCCAAATATCACTCCAATGCATTGGGTAAGGTTATTTCTCATGAGATGCGATGTGAAATAGGATTGGCGGTTAGCCGTGACCCATACTAAAATGGGAAACGGGATTGGTGGTTAGCCTTGACCCATACTAAAGATATGATTTATAATTCATCCACATTTATATGATTCCATGTTTATATGGTCCCATTTTTTTATTAAATACTTTCATAAGATTCATGCTTCGTATTTCATTATGCCATGCCTCCTAACTCATGTGCTGGAGATGTATCCTTATGTTCATTCCCTTACTAGGCATTTTTAGCTTAGCCCTTTGTTTATGTGTTTCCCAGGGTACCCTCTGTAGATTTAAGGGCTCAAAAGAAGTTTTAAGCTCTTTATGGAGATCAAATAAAGATGTTTTTAGCCCCATGTTTTATGGTATATGTACCTAGTCTTCCAAGTCACTAGACTTAACGATCCTTGGATTGTACTATGATGATTAATTATGCTTAAAATAATGAAATGTTGTATGTAAAAGGCTTGGGTCACTATAGTTGGTATTAGAGGCAGGTCTAGTTATTTTTGGAGATTAGGAATATAGAACCTTAGTGAGAACCTTAAGGATGCGACTAAGTATAAGAAAATAATCCTAAATTTTGGTGAGTATAGAGTAAGTGGTTTATCAAGAAAATACATCCGTGTCTGGATATGAGCAGGTAGAGGTGGGGCTGGCATAGAGGTATCTAGGGGTAAAATCCAAAAACACCACTTTGAGCTAGTATGGAACAGGAACTGGTGCACAATAACGGGACTTTCTGCACTCTTGGTTATGACACTCCTAGGGGCTATGCTTCGGCAGATTCATGAGATTAGAACAAACCGTTATTATGGGACAAAAAGAAGTCCATAAGAATATAAGTTAAGAAGAATATTGAGGATAAACTAGATATAAACCTAAGGAAACACATTTTAGGATATACTTCATCTTTATAAGTTCATACTTTTATGTTCAATGTTTCCTTTTATGATCAATAGTTAAGTATTTATGACCTCTAATTATATGTTCTTATTCTTAGTTAATGGCGGGAAATAGAAGAACATGTTCCAATAACCATTGTGATGGTCAATGTGATGATTGACCTAATGACATGCCTGATGTGATGGAATCGAGTGCTCCAAATTCATGGCAGTACTTGCTCAGCTGGCTCGAGTTATGAATAATAACTTGAATCAGTTAGAACGCCCCCCTCCTCCAAGGAAAGAGCAAGTTGCCATAGAATCTTTCATGCGATAAAGGCCTCCCATGTTTAGTGGGTCTTCTGATCCCCTCCTCATAGAACAATGGATTAACTCCATTGAAGAATTTTCTCTATCCTCCTGTGCTCGGAGGAAGAGAAAGTTGTACTGGCAGTCTATCGTCTTGATGGGGAAGCTAATCAGTGGTGCACACTGATCAAGAATACAAAGTCCCAAGAGGAAATTGCTTCCATAGAGTGGGAGGAATTCAAGAAGATGTTTTTCAACAAATATTTTCCCTAAACCCTCCATCTCAATATGGAAAGAGAGTTCCTTGAACTCAAGCAGAAGAAAGATGATTCCATTGGGGCATATGAAGTGAACTTTACAAGGCTTACAAGGTATGCCTCTAGATTTTTCATGATCACTGAAAGAAACATGGATCACTTCTTTAGAAGACTAAAGCCATGTCTATGAAATGTGTTGGTGATTGAAGACTTTGAAAGCTATAAGCAGATTGTTTGTTCTGCCCTCACGATTGAAATGGACATTGAAGACTCTTAGTGGTCTCATGGGCCTAGTGACAAGAAGCAAAAAATGGAGAACAACATGAGCGGTTCATCAAAAAAATCCCATGATGGAAAGAAGCCTCACTTTCCCCTTTGCAAAAAATGTGGGAAGAAGCATCTTGATAACTGTCTCAAGGGAACAAAGAATAGCTTAAAATGTGGAAATTTTGGTCATCTGGCCAAGAACTGCCGAAGGGACAAGGAAAATCCTACAAATGATGAAGAAGAAAGAAGGTTCAAATCCAAACTTAGCCTGTAGTGCAATGTTATAACTGCAAGGAGATTGGGAATTATGAGAACAATTTCCCTAAGCTGAGGGTTTTCAGAGTTAATCAACAAAAAATTCCAAGGAAATAAGGAAGGGATTATGCTATCACTATTTATGAGGTGGAGCTAGAAAAAGATGTGGTGACGGGTACTCTTGTTATTCATTCAAGATTAGAGAACATACTAGTTGATTCTGGTTCTATGCATTCTTTCATGTCTTACAAGTTTAGTAGAACTATTCAAACACCACCTCAAAATTTGGAGGAAAAGTTATTTGTGAGAAAAAATAATGGGACAATTTTTGAATCCATGGTTTATAACTCATCTCCAGTTAATGTTTGTGGACAGAACCTCCCATAAAATCTTTTCAAACTTCCTTTAGTGGACTTTGAGGCTATCTTGGGCATGGATTGGATATCTTTGTTAAAGGCCAACTCCAATTTTCAGGAAAGGGAGATCAATTTTCACATCTCGAAGTATCCTCTGATTCTTTACAAGTGTAAGGAAGAATATGAGTCTCCTTTAGAATCTTCGTCTCAAGTTTGGATATTGATTCCATGTGAGCAAGAATATCTTGCTCAAATGGTTGGGACAAAGGATAGAATAATTCTTGAAGACATGCCTATCATGGGGGATTACACTGATGTATTCCCCGAAGAGTTTCCTGGTCTTCCTCCTAACCAAGAGGTTGAGTTCTCAATTGAACTTATCCCTAGATCTCTGTCAATCTCAAAGAAACTTTATAGAATGGCCACCGTAGAGCTAGAAGAGCCGAGGAATCAGTTACATGAGAATATGGAGAAGAGTGTTATACGCCTGAGTGCTTCATTGTGGGGTTCTCCAGTCCTATTAATCAATAATAAGGAGGGATCAATGCGCCTCTACATTGATTATAGTGAGATCAATAAAATCACTATAAAGAACAAGTATCCCCTTCCATAGATAGATGACCTGTTTGATCATCTTCATGGGGAAAGTTTTTTCTCTAAGGTTGACCTTTGGTTGTGATATCACTAACTAAAGGTAAGGTAGAAGATATTCCCAAGACTGCCTTTCGAACGAGGTATGGACACTATGAGTTTCTAGTGATTCCCTTCGGACTCACTATTGATCTATCAATTTTCATGGATTTAATGAATAGAGTCTTTAAATATTACCTCAAAAAAAATTTGGTGGTCTTTATTAATGATATTCTGATATACTCTTAGAGCAAGGAGGAACATGAGAAGCATTTGGAAACTATGTTAAAGACATTGTGAAGGGAGAATTTGTATGCAAGGTACAGTAAATGTGAGTTCTGGATGGAGGAAGTATCATTCTTGGGGCATGTTATCACCAAGAAAGGGAAATCTGTGGACCCTTCCAAGATGAAGGAAATTGAAGAGTGGCCGAGGCCAACATCTTTAATGGAGTTCTGCAACTTTTTAGGTCTAGCTAGGTATTGTAGAGGATTCGTGAAGAAGTTTTCACGATTTTCAAACCCAATGACCAAGCTAACACGGGAGGGAGTAAATTTATTCTGGACATAGGAATGAGAAGACTGTTTCAAGGAGTTGAAAAAGAGGCTTATAACTGCACCGGTACTCACACTCCCTTCAAGTGGAGAAATATTTGTGGTGTATAGTGATGCTTCTAAGAAAGTATTAGGATGTGTGATAATGAAAAATGATAATGTGAGAATATATGCCTCAAGGAAGCTGAAAATCCATCAGCAAAATTATCCCACGCATGATCTGGAGTTGGCGGCTATGATCTTTGCGTTGAAAATCTACCGGCATTATCTCTATGGGAAAAAATGTGAGATATATACTGACCACAAGAGTCTCAAATATATATTCACAAAGAAAGATCTTAATATAAGCTAGCGAAGATGGATAGAGCTCATTAAGGATTATGAATTCTCAATCCACTACCATCTCAGTAAGGCAAACAAGGTGGTAGATGCTCTAAGTAGAAAGGATCTTGCATCTTTATCAATGATAATAATTGAAAAGGATCTGATCTTCTTAGATTTTCAAAGTATGGACATGGGAATAATTAAGGGAGGAACATCATCAATCCTTTCTCAAATGATTTCTCAAACATCCCTTTGGGAGAAAATAAAGGATGCTCAATGAAAGGATGTGGAAATTTAGAAAAGGGTGGAAGCTGTTAAAAATGGGAAATCCTCCGATTTAAAAATTGATGAGGAAGGAGTTGTAATATTTGGTACACGGTTATGTGTACCATCTGATCCAGAGATAAAGAAGTAGATATTGAATGATGCACATAGCTCGACCTTCTCTATCCATCCTGGGAGTACCAAAATTTACCGTGATTTCTGAGAACACTTCTAGTGGGATATCATGAATAAGGAGATTGCGGAATATATATCAAGGTTCTTCGTATGTCATCAAGTTAAAGTTGAGCGACAAAAGTCCAAAGGTATAATGCATCCATTTCCTATACCCTTGTGGAATTGGGAAAATGTTACTATGGAATTTGTCATGGGTCTCCCGAAGACGTAAAAGGGAAATAATGCGATATGGTTTGTGGTTGACCGTCTCACCAAGACATGCCATTTCATCGCTATTTGGGATGATCTCTCACTTGAACAACTTACAATGAAATATGTGAAGGATGTGGTGTCACGACCCGTCCTCGGGGCCCATGCCGTGACTACCCCAATCCCACCTTCCATAGGCCAGGGGCTGGCGACTAGCACCAAGGCGTAATTCCCGATAAAAGGGAAGGAATTTCCTTTATAAAGTAAACAAACACCACAGAGCAAGCAAGAAAAAGTAGACACTAAGTAAAAACTGGGTACAATAGTAAGTGCGGAAAAGTAAGTGGGCCAAAATACAAAACCAAATTGAAAGTAAAGTACAACTGGAATGGGAAAACAGTAACTGAAAGTAAAGTCGCAGCCTCGAGCCGTCCACTGGAAGTCCCACCTGAAGGGTGGGTAAAGATAGCCTCCACAGCTCCTTGGGTCCAGCCGTCCACTCTGTGTACGTCCCGCCCAATGGTCCACCTCCAGGTACCGACCTGCTCCTCGTGCCTCAAACACGATCAGCGTTTTCCGTCATCTGCAACCAACACAACGTAGTGCGGGCATAGCCCATGCAGGGGTGAGTATAAGCTACTCAGTAGGGACCCCGAGACCCCCTAAGGTCTCCCAGAATCCACAAAGGATAATCCACAAAGGAAGATACAATCACTAAGTAACATCCGACTCTACTTAGGTATATGCCCATACATATACCTAAGTCATCAATTCCAGTTCACTCCAACCTACGAGCCCACGTTCGACCACATCCACACAGGAAATCATAACCCGGTCCACACAGGAAATCATAACGTAATCCACATAAGAAAACAAGTCAAGATTCAGATCACACAGGTATACTTCTTCGTATAACGATAGAGACGATCAGATATTGCCACTGATTCATCTAAGTCGTCGGACCCACAAAGGATTGATATGTACTGAACCCCGCGATGACCCACAAAAGATCTGACCCACACAGGATCGATAGGTAACTAACCCCCGCAATGTCCCACAAAGGATCTGACCCACATAGGATCGATAGGTAACTAACACCCGCAATGACCCACACAGAATCGGACCCACACAGGATCTGCAGGCGCTGGCCCACACAGGACCGTTGAGAACTGACCCACACAGGATCTGACCCACACAGGATCTGACCCACACAGGATCGGTTGCACTGATCCATGTAGGATCGCTGAGTGTTGAAGTCAACGCCATCAAATCTACAGAGGATTTCTGTACAGTCGTCATCATCGTCGTAGTCGCAACCAGCTCTAGGGTTCCCCCACACAGCAAGCTCGTTCAGGAGAGTCTGCTCCACGAGCCGAGGGGCGGATACATCAACTAAAACAATGTTCAGAGATGATGTATCCAGAAGTTCCGTATCGTCAATAGGAACTCAAAGTCACAGACGGCGCGTCAATCGGACGCCCAGCCTGAGAGTTATTGTCTTTTTCGTCCAAGGTGCCCGTTTGGTTTGTAAGTCAAAACCAACCCGAACGTACTCCACCTACGTCCAAACCTTGAGCGGAGTAAGCCAAAAGGTCCATCTCACTAATAGGAATCCAAAAAAGTCAATGGAACGTCAATCAGACGTCCGGAGCTCAAGTTATAAGTGTTTCCGCTCTGAGGGCCCGGTTGGTTTCGTGTACGAACCAACCTGGTCGAACCCAAAGTACTCTGAAACCTTGAGTGTAATATACCGAAACGATCGTCTTGATCCAAGTATCACATCACAGCTAACGGTGCATCGATTTGAAGTCCACAGCCCTTGATATGGGCAGAATACCGATGGAGGTTTGGTATTAGGGGGTTCGGGCACGGTCCGACCCGGCCCGATACCCTATGGGTCGGCCCGAACCGGGTCGACCCATCCCGGGTCCGGGTCCGGCCAGCTTGGGCGCGGCTTGGCCCGGCTGGCGCGGCCCGGCCCAGCTAGTGCAGCCTGGGCGCGGCCCGGCCTGGCGGCCCGATCTGGCGGACCGGCCAGGGCAGCCGACCCGGTGCGCTGGCGCGCTGGCGCCAGCAGGTGGCTCGGCCATTTGGTCGAGTGGATGAGGCGGGGGGGCTACCTCCTGTTTTGTAACGGCGACCCCCTTAATGGGGCCGCTCAAGATGGCCAGCCAGGGGTTGTAACCCCTGGGTCATCCCCTGTCCGGCCGGCCTGCTCCGCCGTGGCCCGGAACCGGCCATGTTCATGGTTCGTCTGGCATGGCTCGACGGCGCCGCGCCCCTCCGCCACGGCCCAACTCCGACCGTGGTGCTTTCGTAGTTCTCCGGTGCAGCGCGACAGCGCCGCATCTTAGGTTCGTCTTCAACGGCGCTGCGCGACGGCACTGCGCTTCTCTACCTTCCCTTAATAATTCCCACACTGTGCTTTGGCACCGCGTTTCCTTGCTCGTGTCGCCTCAATATCAAACAACCAAAAAGGGATAGGAGGGTCGGCGTGTTCGTGCTATCCGACCCCCTACCGTTATTGTGGTAACAGGGGGCTCAAATAAAAGAGAAGAAAGGAAACGGGAGAATTCACGAACAATAGTTAAAATAAATCCCTACCTCGTCGAATTCGATGAGTGAGGATTCGTCGCGGAAAACCGTCGCATAAGAAGGCATCGTAGAGGGAGGATCGTCGCGTCGCGGAGAAGCATCGCAGAAGAAGCATCGCTGGCGTCACGGTACACGGCGTCGCGTAGTTGATCTCCGATGATTTGGCATTCTTCGTTGGAGGTCGACGCGTTCTCTGCGTTCTTCGCATTATTCACCGAAGAAGAAGGCTTTTCTCCCAATCCTCTCCACGCAACAAGTCCCAAAAAAAATAAAATGAGAGTTGTCTGATTTTATTAACGCACAAGCCAACGTTCGAAATTCAGATGAAATGAAACGAATAATTAATTGGGGAGTTTAAAACCGCCCAATTAATGATATGTTTCTTAACCAGAATAAACTCACAGTTTGACTTCATTAAAAAGGGGGGGTGCATTACTTAGAAGGAAATAAATGGTGGGGATCATGCGGGCCCCACCTCACAAATATACTACCAAGTGGGTAGGATATTGTGGGTCCCAACTTATCCGCTTAACTTAGGTTAAGACGTTTTAAGTAAAATAAAATAAATTATTGCACCACTTTTATTTTATTCCTTAACCTAACCCCAAAATTTAAAAACCACACCCGAGAAAACGCAACTCCGGAAAAAGGTGTTTCTAAGCAATTATCGGCGCTGCGATTCATTTGGTGCCCTTGGAATTCGATTCCGAGCACCAGTTCAAAAGTTAGTAAAACCCGCTCGTTCGTCCACTGAACATACATGAGCTAAACTTCAGAAAATGATTCCGGGCACACCGAGCCTCGGAATCAGGTGTCGTCAGAAACTTCATTCTTGTAAAATTCCCAATAAAATTAAGAAAAACATTTCCTTGAATTTTTCGGGTCTTTACATGTGGTGAGACTGCACAGTGTCCACTGACAATTGACTCTGACCAGGATCCAATGTTCACATCTAAATTCTGGATGAGCCTCCAACATTCTTTGAGTACTGAATTAAATTTCAGCTCGACCTATCACCCCCAAACTGATGGCCAATCTGAAAGAACTATTCAAACACTTGAATATATGCTTAGAGACTACTCTCTAGAATTCAATGGTGGATGGTATCAGCATCTCCCATTGGTTCATTTCTCATACAACAATTGCTTCAACTCGATTATTCAAATGACTCTATATGAAGCTCTGTATGGAAAGCGATGTATAACTCCAACCTGTTGGGATGGAGTGGGAGAAAGAAAGCTACATGGACCCGATCTTGTTCAAGAGATGATAGAGAAGGTTCAAGTCATCCAGAAACACACCAATGCTGCTCAAAGTTGGCAAAATATCTATGATGACAACCATTGAAGGGACTTGGAGTTTGACGTTGGAGATAAAGTCTTGCTTCAAATATCTCCATGGAAGAGAGTCATGTGATTTTGGAAGAAGGATAATCTATGCCCAGGGTATATTGTCCCCTTTGTGATCCTTGACCAAATAGGAGCCATGGCCTATCGGCTTTCACTTCCACCATATATGGCTTGAGTTCATGATTTTTTTCACATATCACTCTTGAGAAAGAACATACCTGATCCATCACATGTACTAAACTCAGAGGTTGTGCAAATAGAAGATGATCTCTCCTATGAGAAGCAGCCAATAAAGATTCTAGATTAGAGAAATAAGGTTATACGCAAAAAGACAACCAATCTTGTCAAAGTGTTGTGGAACAACCATAAGTTTTAGGAAGCAACTCGGAACCAGAATAGGCAATGAAAGAGAAACACCCTCACTTGTTTGTGTAAAGTGAAATTACGGGGGAAAAATTTCGTAAGGGGGGAAGAATGTAAAGAACCAATGTTTTTCAATGGAAATTACCTTCTTATAATTATTTCATAAAATTACATGAAAACAAAACATAATGAACTACTAAGTGATAAGGGACCTTTAAACATAAGTTTGTCACTTTTGTGTTTGGAATTTTTAAAATCTGACATACACGGTTGTGTTCAAGATGTTTTATGGGGTCTAATAAAACAAAAATATTTTTTTGGTGAATAGTAACATGCCCTTATAATTAGTAACATACCCTTATGAATAGTGATATACCCTAATTAATAGCACTCTTGCCTATGATTATATAAAAATAATATTCAAGTGAAAGTATGATGTACCTATATTTTAGAATAATTAAATGAATGTTTTAAAACTATTTTTTTTATAATAAGTTATGATTTTAATTAAAAATTAAAATAATCATATTTATAAAATTATTTTTGAAAAATTAACTTCATTTTTAGATTCTACATGTCGAAAAATGGTAAGGGTGAATTTTTTGGATTCTTCTGAAATACGTGAATTTTTTATGAATAGTAGAATCTGACAATTAACAATAAATGCTAAATAATGGATTAATTGAGTCATCAATGATGTTATGCTGATGTAAGCCACCTTGGTTCGGGATAACATGATAAAATAACTATTATTGGTAATGTAATACTTAATATTCCTTGTCTTGGGAATAAATAATAAATTAAGGATTATAGTATTATAAAATCCCTCCTCTCCTCCACTATAAAACCCCCCTTCACTCCCTCTTCTCTTCACTCCTCTCAAGCCTTGTTCCTTTCCATTATTCTACCCAAATCTCTCCCCAAGGTCCTCCCCCATGTCCAAAAGCTCTCAACCTCCTCAAAATACCAAAACCTCTCCCCTTAAGAGGTTCTCAAAGGAGGAAGTCTCAAGAGGTAAATACATCTTCCCAATTTCTTCTTTTCTTTTATGTTCTTTTCTTTTTTATTTCTTTCCTCACCTCCTGTCACCATAATAGTATAATAAATCTAGTAACATACATGTACTGAAATTTCTTCATGCTAGTGGTATATTTCATTATCTTCTCCCCTTTCCCCACCCTTTTATTTGAAAAAAAATGAAAGCACCGTTTGAGATGTGCTAATTTAGCACATTCAAGGACAACTGTTTATCGATTTCAATTATTATCATTAATTCTGGTCATGAAACCATTTGTGTTATAGTTGAACCAGATTTTTTTATATGTAATATATCCTATTTTTGGTTCTGTAATCCTTTGGTACAAATGGAAGTAATTTATAAATCTAAACACATTCTTTGTAATCAAATCCACCGATTAACAAAAACGGTTATCACTATGGTTATATATATAATAATTTTACATCACTCTAATTAACCTAATTAAAATTAAAACCATGTAATATACGAGATATAAACTGAATAATATAACTTCAATTATGGACAACCACTTTCATCTTTCTTATTAACCAAACATGAATATAAGTGAACCGATCTTTTAAAGCCAAGTAAACAAACGAGCTCAAACAATGAAATTTAACCTTGTAACTAATCAAAAAGGATTTGAATGAATTAAAAGGGTTATAATAAATAAATTGAATATATAAGAGGATCTGTATTTATTAATTAGTAAGCCTAATTTTTGTATTCAGGTCATTAATAACAAATGGAGATCACCAACAGATTTAAGTTAAGGGATCCTCCCCTTTTCACTCTTAATCAAGATTGTTCTCTATGCTATGCCTTTTTGTGTAATACCAAGAGATGGGGTATATTTATACAATATCCCCATACCTCCCTAATGTTTTATAAGTGGTGAGAAACCCCTTATCTCTCTCATCAATCCCTCTTAGTTACACCTGATACCATGCCAATAAACCATGATAGATTCTACCCGAATTTCCTTTATTCCTTCAGGTTGCTGTATATTTCATTTTAACAAAATGTATTTGTCTATTATTTTATGTGTAACTTCAAAATTATGTTTATATGATCCAAAATCATGTTCCAAGATCCGTCTCTCATTCAATTTTGGGGATATACATTCTTTTAAGTGAATATCTCTTCGATACTTCCCAATAAGCACACTCGTTTTAAAGGAACGTCCTGAACTTTTACCCTATTTCAAGTTCACTCTATCTTCTATTTTAAGAAACCATTATCATTGTAAATTCTATGTTTTTATTATGAAAACATTCTTGGTTAAATTCTGTTTTTATATAACATAATGTCTTCTTTACTATTTTAAAATCTCTATAGTATGTTCCTTAAAATCGCACAAATTTTTTTTAATGCTAATGTTTCTAAAATACATTTCTCATATGTTGTAACATATGTTTGAAACAAATTACCATGTTATATGCCTATTTTACCTTATGAACGACCATGTAATTTCTAATTCTTTCCTTATATGGACACTTTCATGATATGCCCATTGGTTTTGATTCATGTCATGATTATGCTACCCAATTATTTCCATGGGTACCCTAATGGTTGTGTATGGTTGATTATGTATGATTGTATATGTGGTAAGAATATTTATGTGGCAATAATATTCATGAAAATGTTGATGTCGGTGTTCTAGATAGCGCACAAATGCATTGGATAAGGTTAAGTCTCATGAGATGCGATGTGAAACAGGATTGGCGGTTAGCCTTGACCCCTACTAAAATGGGAAACAGGATTGGAGGTTAGCCTTGACCCTTACTAAAGATATGATTTTTTATTCTTCCACATTTATATGATTCCATGTTTATTTGATCTCATTCTTATATTAAATTTTTTTTATAAGTTTCTTGATTTGGATATCATTATGCCAGGCCTCCTAACTCATGTGCTTGAGATGTGTCCTTATGTTCATTCCCTTACTGGGAATTTTTAGCTCATCCCTTTGTTCATTTGTTCCCTAGGGTACCCTCTGTAGATGAAAGGGCTAAATGGAAGTTATAAGATCTTTATGGAGATTAAATTATGAAGTTTTTTATCCCCGTGTTTTATGTTATATGTACCTAGTCTTCCAAGACACTGGACTTAACGATCCTTGTCTTGTACTCTAATGATTAATTATGCTCAAAATCAATAAAGTTTTTATGTAAAAGGCTCAGGTATCTATAAAAAATGTTTTTAAATACATTTTTGAGAAACACAGATGTGGATGATAAAGAGGTCCTAGTAGATACTCACGTATAAAACAACTTCGGATAATAAAGAGATTGTGAAATTAACCCTTACTTTGTACTTTTCCGTGGTCGAGGCTCGGTTAACCTCATATATAATTGTGATATAATTGTAATTAACTTATCAAATAACCATATACATTAATATGATATCATATATTATCTTCTAATTTTTATTTCTTAATGATATTTTAGTAGTATCATCGTTTCAGGTGTTAACTGGTTCGTTTTCCTTTATAAGCTTGGTTACGTAAGACATGTTTGTTATGGATATAATGTATTAGATTCATATACATAATGATATTATATTAATAAAAATTATTTTTAATCATAAAAGGAAAATTATTCTTGAATGATTACGATGGGGAATGGATCTCATCGCGTTCGTGGAGACAGTAATCCATACGTACGAACGAGCGGAAATATCATTCTTTTGATATTAAAATATTATATAATTGGATGGTATATCATATATACAGAATCATTATAATGTTATGTTTATTATTCACATCATTTATACTTATTATTATACCCATCAAAATGATGAAGTGTTTGAATAAAAAACTACACCACGACGTAGAGACGGCAGTCCGCACGTACGCACGTATGGTGACTTTGTCATTTATAGGATGGATATAATAGTGAATATGGTTGTACCATTTTTATAATAATGGAAAATTATATATAAGATACTAGAGTTATTAATTTATAATATAAACATCAAATAAAGAGGAAGTGGAAGAAGAAAAGAACTTGAAAGAGGTGATGAAATATTTACCTCTTCTTCGGGTTCCTCCCTATGATTTAATAAAAAGGGATCATTTGGTTGGATCTGTAACTAAAAGAAGGCCTCTATGATGAAGTGAGGACAGTTGAGAGGATATTTGGGTGGGGGTTGTTTGATCCAAATGTCATTTAAGGTGTTAATTTTAGAGAAGGGGAGGTTCCCTTTTATAAGAGAGGTGAGGGTCACTTTAGGAAAAGCTTGAAATATTATTTTATAATAAAATCATTTTCGGTTTTTAATGGCTTTAAAATGAATTATTTAATATCTAAGGTGGGTATGGGTCATGAAACACTCAACCAATATGTTTTAGATAGGTTTGGGTCACCATATTAACCTTATCTTTTAGATTTAACTCTCAGTTAAATAGTTTGACATTTACCATGTCTTTTTGTTTTTTAAGATTATATAGTTAATAAACTTACTATAAACTACCAAGAGAACCCCAATAGGTTCATTAAGTACATATATAGTATTATTAAGGATCTTTGGCTGAACTCTCATTTTTAGGAATATTATATCAACCAATAATATAGTATTTCTTTTAAAAACTCAATTATGTTAATTTTGAAATTATTTAATAAATGATATTTTTAAAGTCCTAATAACTAAATTACTTAGAAATAAATTAATATGTTCAATCATAACATGTCATATTAACCTATAAAATTATTTCAATTCATCAAAAGTCTCAAATTACATTTATTTGGATATTTATAATATCAATTATTTTAATATTTTATTATTAAGGTAATTACTACATCATCATTGTGTCATAAATAAATTAAATTTTTTAATGTATAAAAATTATAAATAAAATATCATTAGGTAGGAAGTATTTTAATATTTATAATTAATATTTATAGTCGAATTTATATTATGTATAACCCTATATTAAAAATGATTTAGTTATTAAACTTTGAATTTAACTCTTTTAACTCTTCTTTAAATAAAATAATAATAAATGTCTTAATCTAATCCATGTGGACCAAAAAGAATCATATTTTATTCCTAAGGTTTTTTTGGTCTAATTACACTTATAAAATAGAATTAGGACATGTTTTATATTAATTTTGATATCATTTTTACCCTTAATTACCCTATTGACTTTTAACCATGGTAAATAAAAGTAAAAAGTTACTATTCACCAAAATTTATTTTCATCTTATTGAACCACATTTTAATTACTAATATTTACTTTGTCACTCGTATTTTTAAAATTCAACTCATAGAATTTGTAAAATTATGTTTTATGTGAATTTGTAAATGCTCATAGGAGGTGGGTAAAAGACGCTAAAAGTTTGATAAAATTTTATATATCTAAACTTATTATAAAATGACTCAAATTAATTATGTTGAAAATATATAGGTATTATGTATCTATTTTTACCTAAAATAAATTAAATTAAAATAACTAATTATTTAAATAAAAATTCATTTTTAAACAATAACGCAGTGTTTTCACTATTCATCAAAAATTGAATGTTTTCAGAAAAATACAAAAAATTCACCCTAAGCTAATTTTGATATTTAGAATCAAAAACTGAAGTCCATTTTGAATGATAAAATTCATAAAATTTCAAAAAGCGGGTATTAATATTCATAATAGCTAGTTTGATTGGTTGTGGTGTGTTAGAATCTCGAAGTTGCGTACAATGCAAGCTATTGTGTTATTAAAAGGGAAATGTATTGTGGGATCTTGGGGTGTTACATCTTGAGTTTTTGGACCTTTGAGCTGAATTCCCTACTTTATTGTGCATTAATATGTTAGAGGCATTTTCTGAACCACATGAGAATCCCGATAACCAAATAGCCTCCCATTTCCCTTACTATAATTCTCCCTTTGAAAGCTCCTTAAAGCCTATGAAAACCTTTTCATTGATAGAAACATTACTAGACCAATTCCTTATCCCACCCAATATCAACATGCATTTCGTTTCATAATTTTTTGAAATTTAAGTGTGGGGGGAATGGATTTCATTTTGGAAACCCTTTTTTGATTTCACCTGTTATCATATGTTTGAGGGAAAGAATCCATTTTAGTATGGGGGAGAGGTTTTCATTCAGTTTTTTTAAGGGAATTTAATGTAAATTCATTTATGTAATTTTGTAAAAGTTATTTAAAAGTGATAAAAAAATTCAAAAAAATCAAAAAAATCAAAAAAAAGAACAAAAAAATTGGGTTTTGTCTTGGGTATGTCAAAAATCACTCTTCTTAAACCTTTGATCTTATTATAACTATTACAATTAGTGTCATGAGAATATCAATCATGGGTTGGGATATGAGTGTGATATACTTTTCATGTTCATCTTTTGAAAAATGCTAAAAAAAAGAAGAAAAAAAGAAAAGAAAAAAATAACACTTATGTCATTTAGAGAAGTTTTGTGTTTTGTAAATATTTCATCTTATCATCCCCTTCAAATTTTATTTTTCCTTTATTTATTTTTCACACAATCATTCACATGTAAATATGTGTTTTTATTTCCTTTCATGTTTTATTTCAAAAACATTGTGCATTGTTTTACACATGCTGATGTTTTACCCCCTTTTCCCTATCTTTTAGATATCATCTTCATACCGTCCCATAGCCACAGAAAAAACAAATAAAAAACCTATTGATTATTTTTCACTTTAGTATAGGGAATTCAAGATTAGATCTCTTTAAGAATCTAATATTTTCACTTTTGGTTGGTGAATGAGTGAAGCTCTATAAATTAATTTTATCATCTTTAGAGGAGTAAGTTTTGTGTGCCGCCATTTTCCATTTATAAATTTGAGCAAGAAAAAATTAACTATTTTTAGAACATTGTTTATGTAACCACTTTGGGTGGAATTAAATATGGATGAGTGATATTTTTTAAACCTTCCCTGATTAGGGAAAACAAAATTTTAATATTTGTTTGTGAGTGAAAATAATTTTGTCATGTTTTTATATTTGTTACACATGAGGACATGAACAAGAATAAGTGTGGGGGAGTTGATGTTATTAATATTTTAATGACTTATTATATACTCTATTTACTTATTTTTATATTAAATGTGCATAATTTGTATGAAATATTAATGTTTTAATACAAAGTATAATTTTTGAGCATTTTTAAAAGTAGTCCAATTGACTCAGTTTACTATTTTATTTATAACTCTCACTCTACTGATTAAAATTGTGTTTTTAATGTCCTTTAGGCTTCCTTATTCGATTTTCCACATATAATTAGAAGGAATAAGTGTCCAATTATACCATTTGAAGAGTCATATGGACCACACAATAAGGCCCAAAGAATATGTGAAGAAACTGGTCCATCCGTAAAGATTGAATTATTGGGATCAATCCAGAAGTTAAAATTCATTAATTATTCTACAATTTTTGTGGGAAATTGTGAAATAGGAGATATAGCGGGCCGGCTTTGTTGAAGAAAGCATTCAGATTTATAGGCATCTTCCATTTCAAAAACCCATTCATAGTTTGGCCATCAAAAAATTTGTATTGAAATGGACAAATTAAATTTTTTAATCCAACTGCCATAACATTGGTTCCCTAAGTTCAATGTCTACCAAATATTCATAGTAGACAGAGAAGATATTTATCTACAACATTTAAGAAGATCATATATCAGGATTCAGCTTGCTAATTTATCAAAGTGGCGATGCAATTGGAGGGGATGTTTTGGAATGCAAACAACCAACAACATTGGGATATAAATACATCCCCTCCTCTCTTTTAAAAGGTGTTGGAATTTTAGAGGAAAGGAGGATAGATTGGAATGACCAAATATCTACCAATGTCTTGGGAGGATATTCCATACTCAAGTTTTTGACTTGAGAAACCATTCCTCCTTGGTTTCTTTCATTTACTTTTGTGTGATTCTTCGTTTGTAATCGTGTAAGTGTTTGTTTTTTGTAATTCTGTTTTAATGAAATTTTCTTCTTAAATATCTCTTATTATCATCCACCTTATGTATTTTAATATTAATGTTCTTAAAATAGTTTAAATTAAGTTGAATCAGCTTCCCTTATTTTTCTTTCTCATTCAATCTAAAGTTCATTTTTAATTATCATCATCATTTGTGTGTCTGTTCGTCGCACCAAACTTTTCTTATCCCTTTATTTTTCTTATCATCATAATTTATCATCATAATAATTATATCCAAATTACTAATCATTTCAATGGATCAGTAAATATCCCATTGGGGTGAGTCATTATTTAGAGATGTTAGGCGATTGAGAGCTTTTGCTCGATTAGTATTCTTTAATTTAATAGTGTGTATGTTGGACTTAACATGTCTTGGATTAATGACTTTGTTTGTTTAACATGTGGTTTCCATAGATTATTGGAACCATAAATACACTACCACCAACAAGCTCTGATTAAGATTATAACCCTATGTTATGTTAAGGGTTGGATAAAAGCCTTAACACTTTGTAATTCCAATCAATGCTATCTTGTAAAGTGGGTGTTAATTTAAATTTAATATAATGCAAAGCTCAGGGATATCACAAGCTTAACTCCCTAAAAATAAACTCACCCCAATATTTATCAAATTGTTAAATCAAACACCAATCATTAATAACTTCATTTAAGCTCTGCAAACAAACCCCCAATCAAAATACATTCAACTAAAAACAATTGGCTGTTAAAAAGTATCATCGTCGAGGATTTGACCCGAGTGCTACTATAAACATTAGCAGGTCACTGAAACTTTGAATGGTCAATAGGCGACTATCGGCCATGCTTTCAAAGACCATAAAAATTTTAAAGAATTAAGGGAAATATCAAGAATTAATGGATTGTGCAGGAAAGGAAATGGATGGAAAATTCAACCTCAATGATGTGATAATGTGATGAAACTTTTCGATAAGGAAGAATACACTATAAGAGAAAATATGCACACCCTAGAATCAAATAAATCAAACTACACATCAACCATATCCCTTATTGTTCATCCAAAATGAAACCCCACCATGGAAGAACCATGAGACCCGGATGGGAAAGAAATAAGAGAGATAAATCGACCAAAAATCATGAATAACTCACCTTAGTACCTTCAAAGGGATTCAAAAATTGAAGGAGGGAAGGAGAGCAGAAGGTTTAAGGACCCCCTGGTGCCTGGGTCAAATAAGAGGGGAGAAATCCTGAAATTTGGTCAAAACACCTGAGGGGAAAATATGTAATTTAACATTTTTTCTTATATGGGAAAGTCTCACACTTTAGCCACAAAATTTTCCAAACTGTGTTCCCAGAGTGTACACCCTATTGGAAAAAAGGGGAACCCCACATGGTATGGCTAAATAGTTTCCAAAACTATCTGCCAACCGTGCCAAACCCCTCTACCCAAATATAGAATATCACCACATAATTTTTACATTGTTTCCAAAATCGTGTGAAACTCATGCACCTTACCCCTTGAACCCAAAATAGGAAACACAGTTACCTGGGTGAGGTCCCACGATTTCCCCTAACCATGCACCAAATGTGTGCCACTTGTTGTCAATCCAAAATATCCATTTCTTAACAAAAACTCACTCTAAAACATCAAAAAATCACAAATTCAAACTAGGGTTCAACTCAAACCACAACCAAAGGATCCAATATCAAGAATAAAATATAATTAATGAATTTCCAAGGTTAATGTGTGATAATTCTCCCACCAAAAACACTTTATTCCCCAAAAAAGTCATCCAACTGAAAGATAAAACAAAACTCGGTCCCAATTCTGGAATAATCTAAAAAACCCAAATCCTTGAGTTGAAATTTTACTTCATAATTCACACCCTACAGCTTCTAGAGGAATCCACATAAATAAGAACAACAAGAGAACATGATAGGGTTCTCCCCACCAAGATAACTCAACTGAAACCACAAAAAATAAAACCCAAATAACACCACCTTGAGGTGACCAACATAGGAAACCCACTACAAGTCAAAATGAACACACCCAACCCAGATCAAAGATCCCCAACACAAGGGAAAACCGCATGGGAGGGATTGAAACCAAACAACAAACCAAAACCACAACTAAACTACTATCTGAGGATTAACACGGGACTAACACGCACAAGGGATAATCAAACCCAATAGCTATTAATCAATTTAATATCTATCTCTAAAATAAACATAACCACTCAGACTGTGAAAAAGAAATCCATCACACTTTTTATAATGGAATGATGAACCTAGAAAAATAGAAAAAATAAAACAAATAAATTTCAAACATCTCTACCCCAACATGGGAGAAAAATGTGGGACCGAGGTTTCCCACGCCCCAGAAGATTCCTAATTGCATTAAATATTCTCTCCAAGGCCTATGTCTAGATCCCTGATGTCTGAAGAATCTACTTCTTTGTAGCTGAAAGCTGACATCCTCTAATCAAAACATCTTCATTAGGAAAATGTTCTTATAAAACTTATCCAGCTGACCCAAACGACCGTAATGACGACAAGTATTTGGAGGATTACAGCATGACGAATTCAAATGATTGAACCGACCACACTGGTATCACATGAGAAAATGGTCTGATGAACGAGAATCCAACACCATTAAGGGAAACTATTTTGAAATAGGTTCCTCTAACATACACCTCTCACCAGATAGGGAAATACACAAGAAAAGAGGGATACTGGATTGTCAACTACCTGTGCTCCAGTAATCAACTCAGGTAAGAACACATCATCCACCAAATATGAAAATGAAGATCCTTAGAGTATAGTGCTCTCTCCTTGATCTCTAGATGAAGACCCCCAATGAAAAAATAATCCTTTAATAGATCCTATAAAGCTACATCTAGAGAAAATGAAACGAGCTTTTTAAAGTGGTCAACATAGGCCTTCATTGTCCATTGGCCATGCTGAATACTCATGAGCTCTTCCACTTTCTTCATCATTACTTACTATAGTATAAACCATCATAAAAAAATGAACTAAAGCACTTCCCACATCATCTTATCCTACATCGATGATGGATCAAATACCTTCTATTCATCTAAATATGGACCCTCAAACAAACCTAGAACTGCACACACTCTCTAAGCTTCGGGAGTTCCCAAAAATCCAAAGACATTCTAAACATCCTCTTGAAATTCCACCATATCTAACAAACCTTGATCACCATGAAATATGGGAAAAAACTGAGAAGAACCCGAAACTACGAAAGAACCATTAGAAATTTTGGGGACCTTTTGGGGAGGCATATTCTGAACAACACATGGAGCACAAAACTATAATCAACGTCAACTAAAAATGAAACCATAAGACCATTCCAATCTAGAACAATTGGCTCACAAAACAAACATAAAAAACACAACAAAAAATCCTCTTTTTAAAAACCAACTTTTCTTTTTGATTTCAAAATCGCTTTATTCTAAAGCCACTATCCAAACAATAAAATACATTTTCCAAAAACAACACCATTTTTTCACAAAACAAAACCCACTTTTTTAAACAAAACCAATTCCCAAAATCATTTTACCCTTTAAAAAGAAATCATTTTGGAAAAACTATGAGAAACCCTTATTTCATATACCATCCAATGGAATCTAATGAACCGTCGTATATGCCTTCATCCCACTTCTGGTTATATCATCCATGCACACATTCCAATAAGTACTTTCTTCACATACCCACACATATTTGAACATCCATAAGAAATGCTAAGGGTCAAACTTACCATTCCATCACTCAACACATGCATTCACCCAAACTCTTCCAAATATTGAATTACCTTCCCTTTTAAAACCCATTCTATACTATCTGAAACCACTTGAAAGAAAATATTTCCATTTCAAAAACCTTGTTAATTTTTAAATTCCATCTCAAACCAACCGATACAAAAAAAACACAACTCATACCAAACTACCAAAATGAGGAAAAAGAGTCCAGAACTTACTCAGTGATGTGGTTAGTGGGCCATGCCCCAAGTAGGAATTAACAACTAAGAAGATATTGAACCATGAACTAAAAATTTACAAGGGTCACTACTCTATATGAGATCAATACATGAAACCTGCTCGCCTAAATTGTCATTCATCAATCCAAATCAAAGACAAGGAAACAAATCCTAGACAAACCTGGAAACTCAAGGATCCGAATAATCAAGCATTCATGAAGTCATTCATGTACCTACCTCTCGAGTTCCAAAAAACATAATCTAAAACGATATGATAACCCAAATAACAAGAACCTACCTCTGATACCATTTTTTCATGATCCATGATGGTATTTCATCCAACCTAACAACTGACACTGTCAACGATATGGATCAAAGGGTATTCATGATCCCTACGGGCTGGAAAATAGTGTCGGGAATCAAGATAATTCATATGGGAATTATTTAGCCCAAAAATATCAAAATAAAAAAAATTAATATGGAACTTCATCAAAAAACTGATCATCAATAATATAAAAACTCATCTCGATAAAACTACATAAAAATAACATAACTGAATTCAACACTGAGGACAAACCACACTAACATAATCTCTATCTGACTTCTTGATCACCACAAACTTTTAGACAAACTTGCTCCCAATGTGAGCACACGAACTAGGAAAATTCAACTAAAATACAACTCAAGTCTACCGATACTGAATGGAATAAGTAGGGTGTGGGACCAAATAGCTCAGTAAGAAATCAACAAAGATTCCATGCATTTACTTCCCCAAAATAGTCCAAAAACACTAGTTTAACAATACATTCAGAAAACATGTTTATAAACATTTCTAGAAAATAAATATATCTTTCCGAAAATTCTATTTTAAAATAAACACAAACATTATTCCTTTTCAAAATGTTTCTACTTTCCAAACCCCTTTTCAAAAGACAAAACACAAGTATAAGTCCAAAACAAATAGCAAACATAGGGCTGTGAGAAAAGTAAAGGGAACAGAACAAGTAGGACAAGATAACAATGCCAATATCTAACATGAATTAGAAATAAACAAAACATACAAATAGTAGATCATGAGACTTTTCTAAATATCCCTTTAGGCATCCCATGACGTACTCAGTTCAGACTCAACTTTTGGTATATTGTGCTACTCCATAATCAATAACTCACTATCCATTCTAACTACTAATCTAGTAGCACAATCACACAAGGCCTCTAAACATCCAAGGGGTACCAACCCATCTAATTTTCTTTGGAAAGAAACCATCAATCGACCCTCTAAATGACGTCTAGGAAAACCATGATAGTAATAGTGATACATAGTGGAAAGATATCCCCCCTCATGAATGACCCACCTGAACTTTTGTCACTACACATGACTACCCCAACCACTGACACCGCCCACATGATAACCCACATCTCAAGAAATCCTCCATAGGTGTGCCCATCTCACAACAAACCATTCATAAGTGCCAACTAAGCCTTCACATCATTTGAGTTTCAAAACCCATTATCCCAAACATTTTTAAATACTGACCGAGACTTCACACTACACAAGAATTCAAATCATTTTCTAAAACATTTCTATATTAAAAATGTTCCATGATATTTCAAGTACACAACTATTTCCAATCCATGTGAAAACATGGAAAATGGAATGAGAAATTCCAAATGGGCCATTATGTCAACCATTCACCAAAACATACCTCAAAATTCCAAAGGGACCGATCTTAGGAAACACATTTAAACTGCACTTAAAATAACATAAATTACCAATGCTCCCTTCAAAAATCAAGTAACCATTTTGAAGAAAAAAAATATAAAAAAAACCATTCACATTGAAAATCCAGTTTCCAAATTCACACACACACCCAAAACCATTTTAAAACACGTTTCACATGAGCTTTACAATTTACAACCACACATGAGATGCACCCTAAACAAGATCACATATCATAAAAACAATTTCCTTTATAAAACCAACTTTCAACACAATCACACCTCCAACCACTTATACAAACCATTTTTAATGATACACAACATACTTTTAAATCAACACAAAAAATCACATATAAGTTTCACAACATAAAATCCACCCAATTCCACTTAAAATGCACAAATAATGATTCATTAACATTAATAAAGCATAGCTAAGGGAAACACCACTCAAATCACTCAATTTAACTTTAAAATTTCAATTAACATTTTATTAAATAACTTGCATGAACTTAAATCTAGGAATAATCCAAGAAATAATTGAAAACCCATTTTGAACCAACTTTCCAACATGAGAAAAAAAACAAATAATGATAACACACCTCAAGCAAGATCAAAACATTTTTAAAGAATTAAAGTAAAGATCAAGCATTATCAAAATGTTATAGAAAGAAAATAAAAGGAAACACCTACCTCAATGACGTATGAATGCGATGAAACTTTATTATAAGGAAGAATATATCCTAAGAGGAAATCTACACACACTAGCATCAAATAAAGAGAACCATACATCAAACCTAACCATTATGGTTTGGCTAAAATAAAACCCCACCAAAGAAGAACCAGGAAACCAAGATGTGAAATAAAGAATTGATGGAAATTGACCAAAAACCATAAATAACTCATCTTAGGACCATTAAAGTGATTAAAAAATAGAAGGAGGGAAAGAGAGGGGAATCTTGGAGGACCACCTTGGTTCACCTTGGTCGAAAAAAGTTAGAATTCCAGAAATGGGGTGAAAACACCAAAGGGGAAAAGAGGTAATTTCACATTTTAATGATCTAGGAAAGTCGCTCGGTTTGGCAGCATAGTTTTCCTAACCATGAACCATATGTACACACCCTATTGGGAAAAGGGGAACCCCTCATGGTTTGGATTCATACATTCCCAAACTATGTTCCATCCATGCCAAATTCCACTGCCCAAATCCTAAGATTCACTACAAGGTTTCCGCATGACTTCCCAAAACCGTGCACAACCCGTCTGCCTTACCCATAAACCCTTAAAAAATATGAACTATTACATAATATAGGGTTCACAGTTTCACCTAACTATGTGAAAACTATGTGCCACCATCTATCAAGCACAAAATTCTCCTTTTGTAAAAAAAAACTCACTCAGAAACTTCCAAAACACACAAATTCAAACCAAGGATCAACCCAAACATAAACCAAAGGATCCAATATCAAGAAAAGAATATAATTAAGAAATTTACAAGGTCGAGGTGTGATAATTCCATATTTATGGAAGCTGGTATCCTGGACCATTGAATTTAATAGAACCATCACATTAAATTCCAAGGCCATGGGGTAACAATGTGTTTATTTCGGATAGTCAAAGAAAGATGTATCGAGTAAATAGGTTGATGACACAATCTTGCAACCTGATTGATGAGATATTATTATAAGGGGATTATATTACATAGTGAGTGTTCATATGTGATTATCAACAATGTGAAATTCATTTATTTCTCTTGGGTGCCTTGACCCATTGCTAAATAATAATATTGAACTATAGGAAAACCGACCTAATGCCAACGAGAAAGAATACTAGATGGTCACATAGTAATTGTTTTCATTGATCTCAATTAAATTCTATATGAGTATAGTTAATTGAATAAATATTATTATAAAGTATAAGGGATATTTTTATTCAAGTTATTTTGATAACATAAAATAAATAATTATTTATTCCCCAGCATGTGAATGAAAATATATTTTTTATTTTATATAATTTTTAATAAATAATTATTTTCCGTTATGTGACTAAAATATTTATTTATAGATAAAATTTTTATACAGGTTTTCTATAAATTCAATAGTATTTTGAATGGACCAAGATTGTTTCTATTGAAAAATATTAATTAACAAGATGATTGAATAATATTTGTTATATCAAAAGTTAGCGCACGAATCAAATTAATAATATTATTATTATTTTCCATGGTGTTTATTTAAGGTAATAAGTTTTATTTAATGGAATAAATGAAATGAAATAATATATTAATTGGAATCCTAACTCCCTAAATATTCAGGTATCTCTATTGTATAGGGAATCTAAAAATTGAGAATAGAGAATTGTTGTTAACAAAAAATTCTATCTCAACTCCTCAATCTATCTTCATATCAATAACAGGAAATGTAAGAGATATTAATTTAAGACTAAAGAATGAGTGATCAAGAATGAACAATTCAAGACATTTGACATTATGCGCTAGCACCCAAAGATTAGGTGGCATTTCTTAGAGATCACAGGAGCATGTTTGGATCATTGCTAGAGTTATTCTATCTTTGGATCCTCATAGTGAAATAATGGTAATATGAAAGTGTCTTTTGAAATGATTAAAATTCATGAATAAAGAATGTTCTTAATCCTAGGTATTTTAATTCTTCAAATCATGAATAAATTAATTATAAATTTGACATTCAAGATTCTATTTATTGGTTTCAATAAATGATAATTAAAAGAGATTTCAATAGATCACCCACCACAACACACTTCAACTGAAACCAAAACCATCAAACATTATGAAATCTTTCTAGGATCCCACAAAAGGATCATGAGGATGATCCTCCTAGTGATAAGGCATCTGTTCAGGGACCTATTCTAGAGGTGGTACCTTTGAGTGATTTTATAGTCTTAAAACCTCCCATTGAGTATAATGATTCTTGATTAGTACCAATTGAGGATGTGAAAATTATTAAAACACTTCATTAGTATCATATAAGGATACCTATTAGGTTTCAAGGTCATATAGACCCTCATGAAGGTGAGGAATGGCTATAAGTTGTTACATGAGTCTTCTTCCTAGTCAAAACCCCTATAGATCAATTAGTGGTCCTATAAGTGAGCATTCCTCACATCTCTATAGGGAAATGGATGATTCTAGTGACATAGACTCATGAAAATGTAGAGATCTCTTGAAATGAGTTTCATTATCTATTTAGGGTGGAGTTTTATCCATCCACATAGTGAGCAGTGTTCATCCAAGAGATTTTCAAGCATTATTATGAAAACATGTCTATGAAATAGTATTATTAGAGGTTCACTAACCTGTCATGATACTCCAAAGATATTGTTGTAGATATATTAATCTAATCATAAACCTTCAATAATGGTATCCTTAGAGATATCATTGAGAATTGGATATTTCCTTACATAACTACTTATGTTGGAGTGCTCAAGAGAGATTTGGTGGTGGATAAATTCTTAGAAAATCAGTCAACAATGGTTGGTGCTGGTATTGGTCACTAAAGATTAGAGACTTGAGAAGTAGGTAGATGAAATCATAATTTGGGTTCCCTGAAAGCTATGAGTCTTTGGAGATAGTCTTAGGATCTAGGGTCTACAGTCCATGACTCACAAGTTAGTTCTAGTCAGCCGAGAGAGTGGCAGTGTTTCTCCTATGATGGGCAAGGTTATCTTACATGGGATTTTATGGCCTGCCATACAAATAATAGGGATATGGTATATATACCACCTATATAGAGAAATTGACTTTATTAGGGAGGTTTTTAGAGAATATGACGTGGTATAAAATTTAAAAGATCAGTAGAAGGGGGCTGACAATTTCATCTATTACCACCACCATCCCTAGGTGTTCCTCACCAGGCTTAGGGCGTTGATGGTTAGGGGAAAAGGAATATTCAGGATTTAGATTATTATGACCTAAATGATCCAAATTTAGTTAGTTGTATGATATATTTATTTTCTACCTTTTATGTAGTATTGATAGATATTGGTGCAATCTATTCTTTTCCTTCCATGTCCCTTGTTCGAGATCTATAGATTTTAGTTGAGATATTAACTCAACCCTTTCGCTTAGAAACATTGAATAGAGGGGATCCCATGATCAAAAACTTTTACAGATAGTGTGACCTAACTTCTGGAGGAGATATATTTCTTTGAGATATTTTGATGTAAATGGTGTGGCCTTATGGTTTCATCATAAGTATGGAATGGCTATCTACAGTTCATGCCAAGATTTACTTCTTCAATCGGTAGATGTGGTGTGTCCACATAGATGGGATGAGGTTTTCCATTTTCATTATGAAGGAAACACCGGTAGATTATGGTGGGATCATAAACAAAATGATAGATCAAATTACTCATTATTTGTCATGTATTTTCCTTGGAGAAACATATTTCATGAGCTTTTGGTATATTATAGTGGTGGCGGAGTGCAAGAAAATCGTTCCCAAGGACATTCTAGGATTACCTCCCCAACAAGATATTGACTTATATATAAAATTAAACCCAAGTACTACCTCAATATCAATACTAAAATATTATATATCTCTTATAGATCTTAGTTATCTAATTATATATTTGGAGGATTTATAGTTGAAAGTCTTTGTCAAACCTAATGTTTCCCCCTAGGTAGCCCCAATGTTGTTCACTAATAATGAGAACATGATCTTGAGGTTATGAATGGATTACTATCATTTGAATTCAGTGACTACCAATAATAATTATATTTTATTGAAAATTGATGAACACTTCAACCAGTTATTAGGGTATAGGTGGTTCTTGAAGATACACCTCAGGTCGGGCTATCAGTAGCTTCGAATTTGGGTTGAAAATATAATCAAGACAGAATTATGATGTTGTTATGGTCACTTTGAGTATAGGCTAATTCTGTTCATCTTGAAAAAAACCACAATACTGTTTATGGGGCTCATGAACCATATTTTTCATCCGTTCTTGGATCAATTCATGGTTGTCTTCATCAATGACATCTTTGTGTACACGACATCAATGGAGGAGCATGATAGACTTATGATGATAGTCCTAGACATACATTGAGAGCACCAACATTATGGGAATATCTCAATATTTTGGTTCTAGATTTGAGTGGTCAACTTCCTAGTATATGTAATATTAGAAGAAGGTATATCAGTGCATCTAATGAAGGTTGTGGCAGTTCTAGCTTGGGAACCACTAAAGAGAGTAGTTCAGGTGCAAAAATTCCTTAGGTTGGTTAGCTAATATCACAGATTCATACTGAATTTCTCCAGTGTTACAACACCCTTGAATTCATTGAATTGATAAGGACAACATTTCATGTGGAATGAGAGGTTCTAGTAGTCTTTTTAAAAGTTATAGTAGATGTTGATAAGTTCCCACAACCTAAGAATGCTAGAGGAGGGTGTTGAGTCCATAGAGTTATGTGATGCCTCTTAAACTGGTTTTGGATGTGTTATAATATTATGGTAGGAAGTGATTTACCATGGGTATCATATGATGATACCCCATGAGAAGAAATATATGACCCACAATCTAGAGCTAGAAATAGTAGTATTCACCCAAAATATATGGTGACACTACTTTATGGGTGAGAAATTTATCATCTATTCTGACCTTAAGAGTATCTATTATATATTTTCAAAGAAGGACCTCAACTTGAGATAGAGGTGGTGGATATATTTCCTCCAATATTATGCCTTAGATATAGTCTATACTCCTTAAAAGGAGAACTTGGTGGAAGATTCTCTTAATATGAGATAATGTCTATCATTGTTGAGTGAGTTTTCAAAGTAGTTGGCCTCATTAAAGTTGTCCTTAGTGGATGAGGATGGTGAAGATTATCTCCAATGAATGGTTGTTACCCTTCTACTTCTATAGCATGTTCGGGAGTCTCGAATTAGAGATAATAACTATGGTACCTTGTATGTTTTTATATCCACTAAAAATTATCTTTATATATTTTTCTAAAGGTGGGGATCATGTTATCCTTTTCCAAGGGTGTTCTATGGTTCCAGTGATGCTGTGAGATGATATTTTGATGGAGTTTAATACGTACCCCTTGGAAGTACATAAAGCAGTAGAAAAGAAGTTTTGGGACCTTCAACATCAGTTTTTGGGGCTAGGAATTAAGAATTGTGTAGTAGAGTTTGTCTTTTAATGACTCAGTTGTCAGTACGTGAAGGTTGAGAAATAGCTTCCATTAGATTTGATGAAACAATTTGAAGTTTCAAAATGTATGTGTAATGGTTTCTCTATGTACTTAATGATGACGCTTCCATGATCATATAGAGGACATGATGATATCAGAATAATCATAGAATGGATCATGAAGTCATCCTACATACTAGCTATCCAATAGCACAGTTTAATAGATATCTTGGGATGCCCTTATCTGTAAGAGATATTCCATCTTGAGTTATCTCAAAAATCGTTTCATACCATGATTCTCGATTCACAATACAATTATGTAGAGGTGTGTTGTACGGTGTGTAGTAGGACTTTGGGATTAGTTGTAGTTGAGAATGATGTTTCACCCATACATAGATGGTCAGACTTAGTGGACCATCTAGGTTCTATAGTACATGATTTTGACTTTCATGTTAGACTTCTTCCATAATTGAGAGGATCAACTACCCTTGGTGGAGTTTTCATATAAAAATAGTTACCAGTCCTCTATCAGTATAGAACTATTTTACGTATTTATGGGAGTATATACAATTTAACACTATATTAGAATGATCTTGGATAGTATACAGTCATGGTCTTAGATTTGGTGTGAGTGATGACAGATAATGTGAATATCATCGAGGAGTGGATGAGGACTGTCCAAAGATATCATAAGTCGTATACAGACCAACAATAAATGCCTTAAAAGTTTAAATAGGGAGACTATGTATTTCTAAAGGTCTCATCTCAACCAGGATTTTAGAGATATGGATGAGGATTCAAGTTATATTGGAGATTAATTGGACCATTATAGATACTTCATAAGGTTAGCGAGGGGTCATACCTCTTGGAACTAGCAGTGAAATTAGATCGGATACATTGTGTCTTCAATGTGTCATAACTAATGTGGTGTGTACATGACCCATCGATTGTATCAACTGGGGTGACATGGATCTTAAGAATGGATATAACTTCATATATTACTTTGTAAAATCATGGTTTTGTTGGAGAATATCCTTCTTGGGTGAGCGATTCCATTGGTTTGTGTCTAGTATCAGCATGATAATATTCTGGTGAGAACCAGGAAGTGGGGGAACTAGATGCGAGCTTAGTACCATCACCTGTTTGAGTAGTTTTTTTCTTTTAAATATGAAAATCACTACTTTAGGGATAATTAAATGATTCTATTTTTTTCTTGTAATACATTGAAATATTGTAAAGAATGTTTTTGAGGATTGGCATTGAGTTAGTGTAGTATTACGGGGCTCGAGGAGGATCATTATGCATATAATAAAAATAATAAATATATTATATAACAAGAATACCTTTTTTATAAAATAATGGGATATCTCCCAAATAGAGTCACATATGGGAAATATTATATTTCCATTAAATCCAAAATGATGGGATTACACTAAATGTGGCACAACCTTAGTTCTTGTCAATTGTCTGGTTTAAGTACAATCTTGGGAAGGTTAATGATTAAATATATTTTTTTTTTGAAAAAATAACATAATATACTCTATTTAAACCCAATTATATAAAATACCTTGGGTTAGCTACATAACTTGAGGTATTTTAGTGGATCCATTATAAGATATTTCTTGGATGAATGACAAATAATCATGGTTTAGCGATCAATGTGTCGATGGAGTTCATGGATCTCACAAATGATATAGACATGGAACCGTTCTTCGTCAAATATAGATCTAAAATTGAGGTAGGTTATTGTTTTTGTTGGATTTAATCTCTATATTTGTATCAAGATAATAATTTTTCATAAAAAACCGACAATATTTAACATTTTTATATCCATAAGAGTGTTTAATCTCTTTTGAGATAAAACACAAGGTATATTGAAAAACATAATTATCATGTTTTAAAATAAAGAAACCTTTTGAAATAAAAGTATGCCATAAATCCTAAAAATTATATCAGTAAGACCATGTGAACTATTAAAAGGATAATCTATAGGTATGTTCATAAACTTTATAATATTACTTCAAGAAATTTTATGAATTCGCGTTGAGGTAATGAGTATACATGGAAAAAGGCATTAGATCCCCTAGGTGAGCATATCAGAAGATATTTTCACTAAGTATCCATCGATCATTTTAATATAGAGTGATGGTATTCCTAAACTCATGCTACGTTATACACATAAAATTCATGATAGTAGTAAAATAAATAATTATCATGAGTCTTATATGTGTTGAAAATCTTCCATGATTTCTTCTAAGACATGTTTAGTAAATATAAGTAAAATAGTTAACCATCTAAACATTATATTAACTAATGGATATCAAATAGATGTGATGAATAAATTTTTAGGCTACTACATTATGAGTTTTAATGTATGATTTTTGTTAAGACTAAAAAATTCATATCAAAGATAAACATTATGTGTATCTCATTTCATTATCCAATTATTACATACGATATTTCAATCCCAAAGATATTAAGGTAATAATAATAAACAATTATAGTTATATAATAATTAATTATATCTCTTTTGAGATTGTGGGAGTAGTCAAGACTTTAATTAAGTCTAGGATCTAGATGAATAGGAGTTATCATAGGAAAAAATACTTCACTAATACTAGTGGGAGGAGTTATTCTAGAGACACATACTTTAAAGGAATTTAAAAAAGGTAGTTTTTTGTTACCCAAAGTCGGTGACACACACACACACACACATTATGAAAAATGAATTTTATAGGGAAGGGGTAAATAGAAACCTTCTAATAATGACACGTTTGTATAAATTAACTAATGCATGGCATGTACCATAATTTAGGGGCTCTATATTTTATATGTTTCTAGATCTGATATTTATAGTGTGTATTAAATGTAAAATAGATATGGATGGTACAATCTGATACTAATAAATCCTGATTGATTATCAAAAGGTTTATAAAATATCAAGATATTATCTGTAATAAATCATTTACACCAATTATTTTTTAAAATCTTTTCGAATTATAATTGTTATAGTAATAATCTATGGTTATTATATTGGGTGTTTAGATTTCAAGGATTGTTTCCTTAATGGATTCCCCCAAGAACATGTCAATATGAAATACATATAAGGGTTATTGACACTAATGAATTCCAAAAAGATATGTAAATCAAAAAATATATTTTTTTTAGAAAAATAAAGCATATTGATCAAAAAATATTTATATTTAATGAAGGAGAGACATTTTTTGTATATGTTTTTTGTGGTAGAACTATTTTTTCCAAGATAGATATGTTAATAACATATAGAGAAAATATATTTAGTCTTACTAGTTTGATTTGAATAAGGAATGGATTTATACTAGGATGACTTGAAGTATCAACACTGTTATAATAAATAGGAATGATATACATTGATCTACGAGCTTCTAAATCCAGTCATAGTACATAATTTGACAGGATGGGGCAATTCAAGAATGAACTATTACCTATGTCATATTCCATGTGATCTATTTTAAAAGAAAGAGTTTATAAATAAAATTTCAAAAACATAAGTTATAATAATTTATATCATATATAATGATATATACATGTTTTATATATTTATTATTCATAAATAATAATAGGTAGATATCAAATATAACTACATTAGTTTCATTGAATGAATCTAGAACTATCTAATAGTGCTTGAGAAAGATTAATTGGATGAGTTATTGGTAAAAGGAGAAATGGGAATATTAGTATTTAAGTGGAAATAATTCTAGTCTTCCTAGAGATTATTTTTATCTTGGATCATAGTCAGGCTAAGAATAATATGTAAAAAAACATATTACAGCTCAATGATTCCATATCTATAATAACTGATTAGGTCATGGATTATGATGAGATTAAGAATCAATTTAGCAATTAATTGTTCCAATTTTGGGTTATTCAAATAATAAGAGTATTATAATTACTTTGAGATTATCTAACTATAGTAATATTCAATATTTTAGGTTTCTATCAAGGGAATAAAAGTTAAATGGTTAGGGATGTCACTAATTGGTTCACTGGAACAAATTACATTGTGTTCTAAATTACATGGATATTCCAAGGCTAGAATATTAATTGAATATATTATCACATGATAATTTTTATTCTATATAAAATATATTTGATAACGTTATTAGAGTATTAGATGCATCTAGAGGACATATAAGTTCACTAATATGAATAGATACATGAAGTGATATGACAATATTATTGAATACATGTTCTATGGTTGGAAACACTCTCTAATGTAAGATAAAGTATGTTCAATTTCATGGTGCTTGATGATCATAATTCGATATAGCTTTATATAATGAATTTATCAATTTGAAATCTCTATGAAATGAGGTTATGAGAATATAACCACCGATATAAATTCCACATTTTACAAGTCATTAGATATTCCAATGCATGGATGTATGCAATGATCCATATACTTGAGATTATTATTAATGCATATCATGAGTCCTTTACTTTTATGTATTGAAAAAAACTATGACACTATATTTTTACTACGAAGATGTATATATTGGTTGCATAATGAGTAATATAACATTAAAGAACAATTCACTAAATGATTTATCTTTCCCAAGACCAAAAGATGATATATCGACCATTTGATAGAAATGGATCATTAGAACTAAATTTCACAACCATGGTGATATATGGGTTAATTTTAAAAATTAAAATAAATATATATTATTTTTATAGGTTTATGACATGATTATGAAACCTTATTGATGAGATTATAGGAGAAAAAGATTATATTACACAATGAGGGGTTGTATGTGGTTGTTTTTATTACGTTATTAACTTGATCCTCTACGGGTCTCTTTATGTGTTTCTATATGTTGATATTAGACTTTAGAAAAGCCTACCTAATTCCACTGAGGATGAGTCCTAGAGGGTCACACACTTATTGTTTATATTAATCTCAATTAAAAATATTTTTTTAATTATCTATTTAAAAAAAATATTTTCCTTAATATTGAGAAATAATAATACTTATTTAGAATTTATTGATCTAGATATTTATTCATCAGTTATATTTGAATATGAATATTTTTGTGAGTTTAGTTATAAATATATATTTATTCTAAATTCCATATAATAGTATATTTATTTATCTCATGATTTATTAGAGAGGTAATAAATAATATTTATTATTAAATATATATTTATTTAGTTATGTGAATATTAAAATAAATATTTATCTTCATGAGCATCAATATAATATTTATTTATTTATTGAATGAATAATATTTATTATTTGAGTTTCACTAAATACTTTGAAAGGTGGAGGGGATAATTTATATTTCTAGTAACATAAATGATATAATTATAAATATCATTTAAGTTAATCATAGATTATTTATGTAATAAAATGATATTTAGTTTTCCAATGTAGGCATATTCCATTATATATTATTATTATTATTATTACTACTGAAAGGGGGAATATTTTAGTTTTATCATTTGATTAAGTTCCTTTTTTAAATCATTAATAATAAACCCTTTCCCTATATATACCCACTTATATCATATTAGAGAATGGTAAAAATATTTTGTGTTGTGGACAATACATCCTCTCTCTAGAGAATTCTCTCAATAAAGAACATCTCTAAAGTTCCTCTAAAGACCAAGAGAATTTATACACCTTTTTCTTACCTATCAATATCAAGAAAACAAGATAGATAATCCTCAAGATGATAGGATTGTGTTTTCACCTTGATGAAATATATAATGTGATTGAATCGACTATAATAACACTTGAAGTTCTATCAGTATCATTTATATATCAAAGAGAACATATGGAAATCAACCAGAGGGATTCTAATGTGGACACTATTTTAAATATAATGGATTAACTCAATTTTATTTTGAATTATGAATCTATTAATTGAAGAAAAAACTAAAGATCGAGGTAATTATTGTTGTTAAATTAATTATAAATTTAAAATTAAAAGATATTCTCTATGTTATTTGATTTATTTATTCTATTTTATTCAGTAAAATTCATTATGCATGAAAATTAATTTTCATGTTCTTGTGGATTATCCATATAAACTTTTGAAAAAAACATTGGTAATGGGATCAAATATCGTTTTTTGTTCCTGAAACATTCGGGATCAACTCCAACTAATCTAGATTTAATCAAATAATCCACTAAATTTTGAAAGAAAATCAGTTTTAATGAATGGTCAATAAAAAACAAAAAAATATTGAAAAATCCTCTAAAACCATTCTAGGAAGTCTAGTCTCACTTACGGCCACTCCTTAGGAAAACCAACCAGAATATATGAAAATTATTGAAGATAAACTCCCAAAATTATGAAGGAATGCATATGAGGTGAGATCTATGGAATTACCACATATTATGGTCAAAAAAATATATTTCCCCCTTTTATTGTTGGATTCCCATTTAATTAACCACATAATATTTTGGAAAAAATCTACCAAAAAAACATGACATATCAAATTTGAGAAAATTCTACAACCTTATGTATCACCTACTAGGGATCCTTACATAATATATATTTAAAAATATAATACATTTGTGTGGTTAGATAATTTATATATTTTTGCATTTAAAACTATATTATGCATCTCATACATAATATATTTTCATATTTGACATTTTATCCTTCAGAAAAATTTCATACATAATATATATTTCCCATGTGTAATATATATATATTTCATACATAAAATTTTACATTATCCAAAATTTGATATCGAATATATTTTCCTTAACCAAAAATGTGACTTGAAATATTATCTCTAAATTGAAGGTTTTTGAATTTACTCAAAAACCCATTCATAATATATATTTCATACTATGTTATGATAATTAATATTTAGGTGTTATATAATTCTTGAAACATAGTATTTTTCCCATAAGTGATATATTTTTCCGCTCTATAATATATTTTTCATTTGCGTCAGATATTGACATTTGTTCACTCCTGCATGCACTCATTTAAAAGACCTTAACCTTAGTATCCCAATGTATATGGTTGCATTATTACATTCTCAGAATCTATAAGGAATAAAATATTAAAGGACTTATTAGTGTAATAGTATTGGTAAAATAGATATATACTTGAATCTCACACTACATGTGAAAAAAAAATTATAACACAGTGAAAGATAATATTTTGCATCATGAACTCATTTAAGGATTATGTATTTATATCTTAGGGAAAGGTAAAAAATACGTTTGATATTATATGATTATTAAGGATTATATACAATGAAATCTATCAAGAGTAAGTAAGGAATAATCAATATGTCAAAGTAACTAACTAAAAACACATGTCATTTAATCAATAAATTGAGCATGAATAATAATATAGAAGGAATAAATAATGATCAAATAATTTCATATAACTAATCACATGATATTGAGAATTATCCATGCATATAATAACTATTAAAATAATCACATGTACATCAATAACTAATCTTACAAAGATAAAATGCATAATATCAAACAACCTAAACATACCATCAAGCCCCTGTTCATACATAAATGGGCCAGGTCTCATCCAAATATCCAAAATAGTTTCTCTTGTTAGAGATACCCATGAATTGATGAGTTATGTAATTTTGGGTCCCACCCAAAACATAATAATTCCAATGAATTCATCATATGAATTAATAATACAACTTAATCCAAATTCCTTATTATAAATGATCTGTATAGAAAGAGATAACTTATAAAATTAAAATAATTTACCAAGAAAAAATGATAATAAATTATCTAAATAAAAAATAAGGATGGTATGATTATAAAATATTCTGAGGGGATAATAAAAGGGTTGTTTTCATTGATTAATATAAATACAATAAAGAGTTACTTAAAAAAATTCTTTAGGAAAATAAAATTTTCACTTTGAAATTCACTTTTAGAATTAAACATCTCCAAAATATTTGGGAAAATATTTCTTTGTAAAGATTAATTAAAACTTATAATGTAATCATCAAATCATTGAGTGCTCAAAAGGTCTAGAAATTCTATTCATGCTGAGTATGTTAAAGTAATGATTCCTTTCACATTTTTGGTAAAAAGTCATAATACCTATTTCAAAACCTGACAAGAAGATTCCTTTTAAAATATTTTGTAAAACTTTTATCATTCGTAAAAATATATTTAAATGATAATATGATAACATTAAAATAATTATTGAAAATATTTTTAGAAAACATGGATATGGATGGAAAATAATTTTTGACCGAAGAGATAAATAACGTTAGAATTTCTAAAAAAACATTTTCTCAATCATTTTAAGTATCATTGAGATGATAATGTTACTATTACCTGAAAATTTCATGAATAACCTGAGTGGAATAAAATTAAATGAGTTTATTATAAAATGATCAAATAATTTCCTTAAATGAAAATTCAAACATAAAAAATCCCAATTAAAATGAGACGGTAAAATAAACCCTTACCACATCCTTTGAATAATAACCCCCTTGCAAGAGATAACTTCAAATGAAACATTAAATGACATGAATATAAATTTTATCATGAAATATCATATCAAAAGTGTAGTAAATACACTACATAAGGAAAATACATAGATAATATTTGATATGTATCATAGAAGTAAAAGTGAGACTAGAGACCCTTATAAAAGTAATATCATTTAAGTCAGAATTAATTATTGAATTATTTATGTGTGAAAAGTTAAAAAAAACATAAAAATTTTAAATACAAAATAATACAATAAAATTTCATTTCACACATGATCATGGAATAATATAATCAAAGAAGTGATATAACACAATGAAAGGAAATTGAGTTAAGAAACCACTAACCACATGGTAACATTCAATTCACATAACCTTGGATGAAAAAATTAAAATCATTGCTTAAAATAACATGAATTTGGAATTAATAATTATATGACATGGAAATGGGGAATTATATATACCAAATTAAATAAACTAGGTGTATAACAATAAATTATCCCTCGATGTAGGAAAATTGAGAAGAAATCCTCCACCTCTGGTCCAACACGTCATGTATGTTATTTATCGTCTTGAAAAATAAAATTTTATTATTTATTTACACTATTAATAACCTTTTTAATTTTTATTATTCATTTTCTATTATTTAATATCATGTTATTTTTATTTATTTAATCAAATAATTTCAAATGAGAGGTTTTGACGATATTCAGCTTATAAGTCCAAAATGACTTTAGTAGTTGATTATAGTTGAAGTGGTCATTATTTAATAATATATATAATAATAATAATGATATAATAATAATTTTTATACATGAATTATAATTTCTAACCACCTATAATGGATTTTTATGAGAAATGGGCTGCATTACAAGCATTGAAAAGGTAAGTCGTACATATGCATGAGTAATGTTCCCATTTTTCAATGATCGCGATGGAAACTATAAAAGTATAATTTTATCATAAAATAATTATAATTATAACATAAATATAATATATTTTTAAAAAAATATTATATATGTCATTCACGTGACGTGGTTAAGAAAAATGGATCACATCACTTCTTGATGGTGGTATTCCACACGTATGCAGAGACAACATTATCATTTTTAAATGAATGGAATGATAAAAAATTATATGATATATTATGTTTTTATTATGATAATTATTTCATTAATATAACATATATTAATAGAGTAAATATAATATTAAAACCATATTTGAGAGGTGGTGAGGGAAAATGAATTACATTGGTTCGTGAGGTTGTAGTCTACCGTACACATGAACGATAATTTCATTTCCCATTTGATGGAAGAGGATATTAATATAGGGTATTCAATAAAAATATAAACATATAAGTGTATATTAGATATATATTTTATTACATTATAATTTTCTAATAATATTTTGTGGAGGTGAATGAAGAAATAAAATAAAAATGCTTGATTATGAACGATATCTCTTCTTCACACAATCTCTTTATCTTTACATCAAAATCCTTCCCAAGAGGTATTTAAAATAAGAAAATACAATATTACATGTTATTTTCAGTAATTATGTAACTTGGGTGAGGCTTTTCCAAATTAAAAGGTTCTTTAAATGTGGATAGGAGTGGAGATGAGGTGTCTTTTTTTAAGAGGGGGGAGGGGCACTCTTAGAATTTCATAAAGTATTAAATTAATATAAATTAACTTTCATATTAATATGGATTAAAATTGATAATATTTTAATATAATTTGAATTTGTGTTAAACTAATATAATACAATAAAAATTGGAAAAGTTTAGGTGATGCTTTAACCCTTATATGTTTTATCCTCTTTTAACGCATTTTGACAATTACAGCAGTATTAAAGTTTTTACTCATTAAGGACCCAGTAAAGTCCCTATAAAAGGAAAAACAACCCACATATATAACATGGTTGATGTTTTAAACCATATAACATTTAATTGGATATAGATAATTTTTTATTAATTTAAAATCATTTAATAAAACATTATTTATTATAAAATATCAATATCGTCAATTTTGACTTTATTCATTTAAATTGACATTAAAAAAACATGAAAAAGTTTAAATTTTAATATATAACTTTAAAACACCTTTAACATTTTATACTTATATAAAAAATTATAAGAAAATAATTTATTTAAATAATATTAATTTTAATATTTTTTAAATCATTATTTTTTCCTTTTAATTAAATAATTATGGTGTCCGTGTTGTGTAGGTATTTATAGTAATTATTTAATTTATAAAAAATCTAAATAAATTTCCTTTTTAAAAAATTTCATTTATCTTTAAAATTAATATTTATAACTAAAATGGATAATTTTTTCCTTATCAAAAAATATTATAGTTATTAAAAGGAAGAAGGTGTCATTTTTGGATTTGCTTTATATAAAGTATTATATAGGTAAAAATCATGGATATATGGCTCCAAAATGGAAATTTTCCAGCCCTTATATGATACAGGATCAAACTATGGCTAGAAAATTGAAATTTTACAGGTTTTTATGTCATTATAACCCTTATAACTTTAGTTTAAACCTTGGTAAACATGTTCTTATCCTTAATTATGATAACATGTTTTTACTATTTGTACTCTTCAGTATAACCAAAAAATATTTTGACCCTATTACCTAATTTTAATTATTCAAATTATAAATATGGAATAAATTTTATTAAATTTAATTCATAGAAGTTTCATCATTTAATTTAAAAATAGACTTGTAGAATATGTCAAAAAACAGGTTTTTAAAGAATGCATTTATCAAGCATAAGATGATCTTACATTAACTATATAACTACTGATAACTATTATATGGATTTAAATTAATATATTTAGATATATAATATATAAATTTAATTTAAATTATTAATTATTAAATATTATTTTAATTAATTAAAAGGGAAATACATCATGCATTTAACGACAATCTTCAATAAAAAATAGTATTTTTCTATATTCATTGAAAAATAAAACTTCTTAGAAAAATAAAAAACCATCCAAATATAGTTTCTATACGATGAATTATAAAATAAAGTTCATTTTATCTAATAAATTTTCTAAAATTATCAAAAATTAATGACATTTTTAGCTCAAAAAATATAGTAAAAATCATTTTGGAAAAAAATATTTTTCAATAATAAATTGAATTTACTATATATTATGTGATTATTTACAAAGAACTTATTAAAACAGTTATATTGAGTTGTAATTTCATATATATTTCATAAATCATTTAATAATATTCATACTCTCTAATTATAGTGGCTAGGTTATGACGGACACATTTAAGTATTTTAATAGTATATTGCGATTTGTTTAAACTCAGGGTTGCAAGTCACACAAGATATAAAAGAAATAATTTTTATTTAAATCAACATATATTCTAATATATCATGGTGCTACATTATACCCCCTTAAATAATTTTTATCCTATTAATTTTGACTTGATCTTGAGCGTTAACGGTTCCACATTTGAGAATTACACTTTGTAAAACCCACCTCATAAAAGGTTTAATAATACCTCCTCTTAAAAGTGGTAAAGGGAAATATAAATTTCATCTAGAATAACCGAAAACTTTGTTTCCAAATAGGATAAAATTAAATTTAAATATAGATACAGAGGATGAAACTAGGTCTTAAGGACTAATAGATTGTTTATGAGAACATGGTCAGGTTAGAGTTAATGAAAAAAGATCCATAAATCTATTATTGGTGAAAAGATAATTGATTCATACGAAATGAAGGTATGTGTGTAACATTTTTAATTCAAGATATAATTCCAAAAGTTGATTGATTCATTTACTTTAAAGATGGAGGAAACCATAAAATAAACTTAATAAATATATATTTATTTCATATACTCAATTTCATCCTTTCGTTGTGCTTTGATCAATTTAAACTTCATTTATTACTCTAAGAAATGAATATCCAAGATGATTTTTTAATTCCTGGATCCCTAAAATCAAATTATAATGAATAACATGATTCAAAAAATTATATAATGACATTAATCTTATAATTAGGCATTAACCAAAACCAAAAATGGTTATCATAAGGAAATTTAATTACCTAAATGAATACAACTTCATATTTATCTCCAAAGACAAAGTTCAAATCAAATCATTCTTTAATTTAATATACATAAACCCCAAATAACATCAATATTCATAACATTTCATGTATAATTTCCAATTAAACTTTTATGTAAAATAAAATGTTAAACATATGGGTTAAATATACTTCAACTCAATGAAACATCTCCCAATATATCATTAATCACTTTAAAATACTAAAAATTAAAAAATATTTGATCCTATAATATGTTTCCTAAAATAAACATAATATTAATCCATCATACCATTAAAGTAAAATCAATGAAATACTAACTAGTAAATCATATAGTCCAGTGGTAGGTTTTACGAACTTTTCACCTTTCAGTTGTGGGTTCAATCTCCAAAACCTTGTCAGATGTGAGGGGTTGTTACTCAACATGTAAGAAGTCCATTATCTGAAACTATATTAATAAAATTCATAAAAAATTCCAAATAATATGATGGATTATCTCAAAAAAAACACTAATCATAAAATCTCATTTCAATCTCATGGTGATTTATATGATATTATATATGTTTCAAATTTTTAATAACCCATAACATCCTCATAAACAAAGATCATATAACCCCAAAGTTTATCAATACATTTAAATTTATGTCCATAAAATAAAAATCATTATTCCTAAAATAACTTTTTCACTAAAAATTATATTAAATCAATGGATTTTATTACAATAAATGTCCCCCCAAATGACATTAATCTTGTTCCCATCACACAAAATCCCAAAAGGGGATTCTATGTCATTAAAAATGTGATTTAACTAGGACGTATAAACCCAAGACACATTAGGTTTATCCCGTATCACTATGTAATATTATAGGTTTCCATATGTTCTATTTTCTAATTAAATATAGTTTTTCATAAATAAAATTTTAATTAACTAAAGAATATTTCCTGGGAGAGTTAAACCAGGTGTATAGTAAGGGCACACTCATAATTCACTAGGATGGTGTTCATGATATACTCGACCAACTCTTGTCAAGGTTATTACACCTAAATGCATCTATTCCAAAACCATGCCCACCTGTAGTATCCTGGCAGGTATGTTCTACTAGGAAAACAACATAATCTCTACCTTTCCAAAATTTTATGATTTCCTCCTATACAAATAATTATCATCAAATTCTATGAAAGGTTTATTTTCCGTTATACATGTTTTTCCAAATCAAGTTCCAAAGGTGTCTGCTAAACATTATCAAATACTAACTCTAAAGACCCTAACCCTATTACTCCAGAGATGGTGGTTTCTATATTACATTGGGAATAGATAATTGGAATCATATCCCAATTGAATAAATAGTTTATTAGTCTTGGTAAACAATATGTATACCTTAAACTGACATTACATTTGAAAACATAAATTACAAAATAGTGAAATTAAATATTCTACCTCCTTGAAATAATGTAAAGATCTATTCTACATGTCCTAGGGAAAGGAAAAAAATATGGGTCAGCATAGATAATTATTAATGGTTACATAATGGAATATATCATGAGTAACAAATAATAATCAATATTAAAAGGTAACTAACTAAAAAATACCATTTTATTGATAAATTAATCATAATTAATAATATGGTTGGAATAAATGATGATTAAATAATTTCATATAACTAATATTAAGATCATAAAACCTATCCATGGATATCATAATTATTAAAATAATCACATCGATGTTAATAAATAATCTCATTATGATGGAATCCCTAATGTAGGACATCATAAACTTAACATCAAGGACTCATGCTAATAAATCATATAAAAGGGTCATACATTAGACAAATACCCAAACTAGTTTATATCATGAGACCTCCCAATGCATCGAAGAGATTTTTAATTTGGGGCCCACCATTCACTTAATAATCCCAATTCAATAATCATATGAATAAATAATAAAACTTAATCAAAATTACTTATTTTAAAAAATCTATATAAGAATAACTAATAAATAAAATGATAATAATTTCCTAAGTGAAACTGGTCATAAACCATCTGTAGAAAGAATAAGGATGGTATCATTATAAAATATTCCCATTGGGGAATAAAAGTGTTGTTGATGATGATGAATAAAAATACCATAAAAAGTTTCGCAAAAACATTCATTAGAAAAATATCCTTTTCAATTTAAAATTTACTTTTAAAAGTAAAAATATAATGAATATTAGGGAAAACATTTTCATTTTAATTAATCATGGAAACATTTAAAGTAATATTCAATAAATTGGGTGGTAATGACAATAGAAAATTCCATTCATGTTTTGTACTTTAAATAAATTAATGCTTTTATATTTATGGTAAAAAATAAAAAGTATCTCTTTCAGAAAATGATATTAATATTCCTTTTAAACCATTTTTAAAAAATTATATCATGGATAAAAATGACCCTAGAAAATAATTTTATAATATTAAAATCATACTTGAAACTAATTTTATAGAACATGGATATGGAAGAAAAATAATTTTTACATTAAAAGTGTAATAGCTAGTTATTTAAAAAAACATTTTCAATAATTTTATGTACCAGCGAGTGGTAAATGGCCTAAGGAGAATAAAATTAAATGGGATTACAAAAAATGATCATTTTATTTCATTTAATGGAAATTCAAACATAAAAAATCATGATTAAAAATGGATTCTGAAATAAAACCTTAACACATTTATAACCTTTGAATCATAACCCCCATGAAAGAGATAACTTCAAATGAAACATTAAATTCCATGAAAATAAATGTAATAATGGTATATCATATAAAAGTGTCAATATACATAACAACCAAATGAAACCATTAGTGAATGTAGTATATGTCCTACAGAAGTAAAAGTTAGATGAGAAACCCTTAAAATCATTTCATTAATGTGAAAGTAAATCAAAGAATTATTAATGTGTGAAAAATGTAAATCCACTAAAATTAAGTATAAATAAAAATTAATACAATCATATTCTATTTAATACATAATAATGGAATAATATAATCAATGAATAAGTGATATAACCCAATGAAGGAAATTGAGTTAAGAAACCCCTTACGAAATGGTAACTTTCAAGTTAATACCCATAGAAGAAATAATTAAAATTGAAATGTAAAATACCACTAATTATAAATTATTCATGATATTACATTTAATATGGTATGTCTATACACCATATTAAATAAAGTAGGTTTATAACAATAAAGTATTCTTTAATATAGAAAAATTTAGACGAAATATTTTACCTAAGGTATGACTCATCACGTACATTCTATATGTTCCAGAATAATAAAATTATGTTAATTATTTAATTAATTTATACGATTTTTCATTTGTTTTATAATTTTAATTAATTTACTATCTTGTTATATATAATTACTTAATCAATTATGTTCATATCATACATTTTAAGGATATTCAGTTTATATGTCGAAAATGACTTCAGTAGTTTGATTATGGTAAAATAGGACATGGTTCCATTATATATAGAATAATTATAATTAAATAGTTACAATTTTATACATAAATTTTATTTTTTAAAATGAACCATTATTTATTGTTATGAAAAGTGAACTACGTTATAATCATGGAGAGAGTAAGTTATACGTACGCATGAGTAACGTTTTTATTTTTTAAAGATCGTGATGGAAAGAACATAAGTATTATTTTATCTTTAAAAAATGTTGAATATAATATAAATATCATATTATTTATTTAAAGACACTTATATATATTATTCATGTTATGTGGTAAGGAAAAAAAAGTCACTTCGCTTCTTGAAGGTGGTAATCCACACATATGCACGAACGACGTTATCATATTTAAATGAATAGAAAGGTAATAAATTATATGAAATATTAAGTATATATAATTTTGAATATTTAATTATATATATATAAATTAAATTCATTATTAAACCAACCGTGATAGGTGGTGATTGAAAATGAATTATATCGGTTCATGAAGAGGTAGTCCATTGTACACATGAACGATGATTTTTCCCCATTTTATGGAAAAGGAGATGGATATAGGGTATTACATTAACATAAAAACATATAAGTATATGTTATATAATTATTAAATTATATCAGTATGGTTGAATTATATTTTAAGGATGTGGAAGAAGAAATAAAACAAAAACTCTCAGTTAGGAACGATACCACTTATTCGAAAAACCACTTTGGGTTTACACAAAATGCCTTCCTAGGAGGGTTTTTTAATTAAAAGAAGTCCTATAGAACATATTAAGTGAAAGTAAGTTATTTGGGAATATATGGGTGAAACCAAAATAATATTTATGTGTGGATAGGTGAGGAGAGGAGGCTCCCTTTTATAAGAGAGGAGAGGTTCACTCTTGGAATTTCTTAAAGTGTTTAGTTATTATAAATGAATTTTAACATTAAAATGGATAGAAATTAATATCATTTTAAGATAAGATAATTTTGGGTCTAAATACTCTCATAAGATAAAATACGGAAAACTTCAGGTGATGTTTTTACCCTTATATTTTTGTTTTAACCTCTTTCAACCATTTTAGACAATTACCATGGAACTAAAGTTTTTACTCATTATATGAAAAGAAAAGTACTATAAAATGATAAAAAGAACATAAATGGATCATTTTTGACATTATAAACCATATACCATTTACTTGGGTGAATATAATATTTTTTTTAATTTTAAATCATTTAATAAAACGTTATTTATTATAAAATATCATTAATTTTAATTATGACACTATTCATTTAATTTGAATTTAAAAACATTAAGAAAAAGATGAAATTAAAATATATACCTTTCACACTTCCATAAAATGTTATAATTATATAAAAAATTAACAAACACACTTATTTATTAAAATTATATTACTTTTAATAATTTTAAAATCATGTATTTTATTTTCCTTTTAATTAAATAATTGTTCTATAGGTGTGGCACATGATTATAAGGATATTATTTCATTACTAAAAATTATAAAAAAATTACCATGATAAAAAAATAATTTATCATTAAAATTAATATTTATAATTAAACATAGGTTATTTTTAACCCTGTCAAAAAATATTATTGTTATTAAGAGAATGAAGGTGATATTTTTGGATTTTCTGTTCATAAATTATTATAAAGGTCAAAATCCAAGCTGTATGAATCCAAAATGGGAAATTTATTATAAGAATCCAGTTTTTCCTTAAGGTAGATATCTTTTTGATTTTTTGGTTAAACCCATTATGTAGTTTTCTTTTGGGTTAAACATGTCACTCGCACCTTAAGGTAAGTTTTTTTTTGGGATGAACGGTTACAAAGGTTGAAGGATACTGCAAGCTAACTACACAATGTGTATTTGGAACCCATGTCATGTATTAAATACATGATGTGTAATTTCACGTGACGTCTAATTCAAGACATGTAATGAAATTTCTCTAGAATGTAAATCCTAAGAATTACATGACATGTAAAGAATTTATGCGATGTGTAAATGTTAGGAAATGTTTTAAAGGGGAAGACCCCTTTTTCTTTTTCCTCGCCCCTATTTTCATTCTTCCCTCCCGTGTATGGGAGGTCCACCATTTGAGCTACCTTGAATCCCTATTCTAGGTTCCTGGATATCTTTTTGATCTGGACTCCAATTCCAGATTTTCCAATCACATTAAAAGCATGTTGATAAGTGCTTTAGTCTTCTATCTTCTTTCGCCATTATTATTCCTATTGGAGATTCTATTTTTTTTATAGGTTCATATGCCATATCTTTTGGTAATTTATTTGTTATTCTATTTTCTTCCAATCCATGAAAAGCTAAGGGGTTGATAATGGACAAGGAGAGTGTTATAGGCTTGAGGTTGGTGGTCTATGACTTTTATTTAAAAACTAAGGGGTTGATAATTATTGAGTTTGGTCGTCCCCTAAGTTCACGGAATCCTTGGTCATTACCTTTGATCCTATTCATCATTATCATTATTAAGGATTCCTTGGTTATTATATTGGATTCTATTTTATCATTATTAGTATTATAGGATTCCTTGGTCATACCTTGATTCCACTTACATCACTTATTATAAATTGAAAAAAATAATAATTAAATGATTACATGTTCAAACACTAGCTGAGGCTGAAGCTGGTATTAGCATATTTACATTACTGTACTGTATTTACATTCATATATTCTTCCACACAATTTCAGTCTTCATTCATAGACTATATTTTATAGATGCCATTGGTGGTGTCCTACAGAGATTTATCTCACACACTAGTTGGGCCACCAATGGTACCCAAACAGATTACATGTATGCAAGTGATGACAAGGGGAATCATCATGATTTGGACACATGAATTTCTTTCTTGCCTTAAGATATATCTTTGTAGAAGATGATTGGGATAATTCATGGTATGCTAAATAGATTTTGGATTTTTTTTCTTTTGAATAAAATGTTTTTCCTGTATCCATGTATACCAATTTTCTAGTTTTGTAGATACAAGACATTATATCATCATCATGATCATTTCTATTTGATTCTTTGTTCAATTATTAGCTGGTTATTATTTATTAGATGTTTCTTCCTTATTTTCACTGCTTAGTCATTGATATCAGGCATTCTATATCTATCTACTTACTATATCCATTGAGATCCACTCTAACATGAGGGAATAGTCTCCCCATGGACACACCCTAGGACCTCACTGCTATTTGAAAACCTCTTACACACAGGGAGGCACACTTGAGGACATGTGGCCCACTAGCTCAGGGAACCTTTGAGTGGAACTCAATTTAGGACATCACAAAGTTGTATTAGAGTGGTATTTTCTAAATTTACTATTTTTTAGATGATATCTAGGAGATTAGAAACACTTTGTAACTTGGTTATAATCCATTCTTGGGAGTAGCTAACCCACTTCCATGGTAAATACTGAGTTTCCTAAAATAAGTATTATTGTTTTGTATTTTTCTTATTATTGTTGATACGTTTTCACCATTTGGTAATGGAAATGAATTGTGGTGTTTCATATGATTTATGTACTTTTTACCTTGTCCTGGTATGTCAAGTAGCATTATTACATGCATCATTATAGGAACCTAGAATTCACATTTCATGCATATTCCATGCTATATAGGATCATTTCAGTTCTTTCATTACTTCTGTTTCTTCTAATTTTTGAGTGAGTTATGGTTGTTATATATTATTTTTCTAAAAATATCTTTTACAAGGTAATGGAATTGGTTATTTAAATTGATAGAATAAATATAAATAGTGTTTTCCTATAGAATTTTATGGCAGTGTCTTAAATGGATGGTTTCTACCCATGTCAGTAATGTACCTTTGGTTACATGACATGCTCTTTAGATTTGATCAATTGAATAATAGTTTCAATACATGATGTATATGGTCCATCATGAATTGGAAGTGTTAATTTACTATGTTAATCCATTATATATTATCTATTACATTTTGAGACTGAGTATAGATGAGGTTGAATAGAAATTAAATGGATGTCAATTTCATTAATGTGGTGTATGGTCCTTTATTTACTAGAAATAGTTATCCATTTTAATCAAAACATGATATATATATATATAATAAAATTAAAAAATAACATGAAAATAATGACTTATAAAATGATATGATTTATAATAAATGGAAAGGTAACCATATACTGATCTTTCACCTACTAGAACCTTTGTAAAATTAAACTCGAACACTTATAGATACCTGGCCTTCTAAGTGGTTATTTGGGGTAGTTCCTTAGGTATGAATCCCCTTATTCTTATCTTATGCTTCCTCTAGTGTATTTATCTAATATCAATATTGATATGAGACGTGTTATTTCAATTTGTTAATCTATTCCACCATGACTTCTTTTTTTCATGTTCCAAGAGGGTGGTGGTGATCATGCTCTAGAGATGGTGGGTCCTGATCATATAGTCGTATCTCTAGGAGTTCCACTTGAGGAACCACCCACTATACCCAAAATTGGAACAAATTATCATCTTTGGGAGAGTTTTCTATGTCTAATGAAGTTTATATAGTCTACTTCACAACTCGTACCTACTATGGATGATCTATATCATGATTTCCAGCAGTAGAATCCTCCCACCTTTTTTATGGTACGGATGTCCACAGGAACTAGAGTCTGGGAATGAGACTATTATTACTCCATTTGAGAATTTAGAGACACCTCTAGAGAGGAGGGTAAATATCACCATCTATTTTATTCATGATTTGGTGAAGAACTGGTGGGATATTATTACTCAGGCTTGTCATCATCAGGGTATGGTTTGGGTGGACATCCAGACTACCTTCTATGATCACTTCTTTCCTTAGAAGCGGAAAGATGAATGAGTTAGAGATTTAATGAACATGGAGAAGGGGGTTATGTCAGTCATGAACTATTCAGAATGTTTTATTGAGTTATATCACATTGCAACTATTCTAGATAGTAATGACCTATCACATGATAGACACTTAGGAAAACATCTTGGAATTTTGGGGAAGTATTGATTTATTGTTTCCTAGAAATACATCCCTATTTAGATATTACTAGTGGATGTGGATCTAGAACAAATGTACCTAGGTGTAAAAAATCCAACAAGATGTTTTGGGGTTGACTTAGGGTAATATGGTATATAAAAACGGGCCTTTCTACACACCTGGTTTGACACTCTTGGGGTATATGCTTTGGGAATTTACAAACTCTTCATGAACCATTATGAAGGATTTAAACCTAAGCTGACTATGAAAAACATAGTATAAAACTGAGGTGTCATAAATTAAGAAAGGTATCAAAATTTAGACATCCTTCAAGTGATTTTTCAAGATTATGTGGTTCCTCATTATAATAATTATTTCTTACTATTTGATTTTGGTTTAGGTCGATGACTGAAACCCAAAGGAATCACATTAATGGTGATTCTGATAAACAATTAAATGATTCTCCTCCTGACAAACCGAATTATATGGGAGATGGTATGAAAAATATTATTTCTATGATCACCCATATTTCTCAAGATATGAATCATGGTGGACTTCCAAATGAGAAAAGGAGGGAACAAAATTATGTTGACTATTTCATGAGGAATCATCCACCTTCTTTCAGATGGTCTCCTGATCCACATGTTGAAGAAGAATGAATTAGTACCACTGAAAGTATATTCTCAACTCTTTAGATTACAGAGTATAAGAAATTCATTCTATCTATTAATCGGTTAAAAGGAGAATAAGATTAGTGGTGTAATATAATCAATGAGGTGTCATTATGAGATTGAATCCATGGTTTGGGGTGAACTCGAGAACTTATTTTTTAATTATTACTTTCCTCTAATTCTTCATACCAAGATGGAGAAAGAGTTACTAGACTTTTAAAAAATGGATGATGAGTCTTTTGGTACCTATGAGGATAATTTAACAAGAATTTTGAGGTATGCTTTAGGAATTATCAAACAACTTGAAAGTAATGTTGACAGGTTCTTTGGTGGATTAAATCCATATCTTATAATGAACTTTTCTATATGATACTTTAGTAACTATGAAGAGATTTTGAGTTGTGCAATTCAGGTTGAAATAGAGGTTTGAGTCATGTATCAATCTCATGGATTTGACTATAAGAGGAAGATGAAGTTTAAATGAAACTCTAAAAACCATGGAGAAAAGAAGATGAACATTCTTTTATGCTCTATGTGTAGGAATAATCATGGAGGGAATTGGATTCGGAAGGTCCAAAAAATGTTTTAAGTGTGAAAGGGAAGGTCATCCAGAAATAGATTTCTGAGTTGATAGGAAGAAGTTTTCTCAAAATGCTAATAGAGAAAAGGCCATAAAAAGGGCACCTCCCATGGTTCATTGCTACATGTGTAAAGAGATTGGGACTTTTTCTATCCATAACCCAAACTCAATGGTTGGTGATGTTGATCGACATCAACAACCTCTTATGCCAAGGTATAAGGGAAATCTCATTCAATTCCTATTTCTGATGAGGGTTGCGATAAAGAAATCATGAAAGTTACACTTACAATCCACTCTATAAATTCTAATGTAAGATTTGTTTTGGATCTACCCACTATTTCATATACAAATAATTTTCTAAGGGTTTTATGATTCCTCCAAAACAATTAGAGTTAGAATTAGCAGTGAAAATCCTTAATGGTATGATGATTTTATATCATGTCTATTATTCCTCTCTGGTAGAAGTTTATGGGAATGTGATTCCTGTAAATATTTTATTTCTTCCTTTGGACTAATTTTATGTCATCCTAGGGATGGATTAGTTTCCTCTACATAAATACAACATTAATTTTTAAGGAAGGGAAGCTATTTTTGATATTTCAAACCCTCTTATGATCATTCATCAATGTGACAATATGTTTGAACTCCCTATGGAGATTACATCTAGTGTATGGGTATTAATTCCCATTAAAATGGGTTTTTTTCTGAAATGGTTGGGGAGAAGATAGACATTGATGATATGCCTATTGTTTGGTATTTTTTGGATGTCATTCAAAATGAGTTTCCTAGTCTTCCACCAAAACGTGAAGTTGAGTTCTCGATATAACTTCTACCTGGTGCCACAAAAATTTCAAAGTCTCTTTGTAGAATGGCCCTGATTGAGTTGCAGGAATTAAAGAAGAAAACCCAATAAAACATTGATAAGGGATTCATTTGGCGGAGTGTGTCACTATGGGGTGCACTAGTTCTTTTTGTGAAAAGGAAAGAAAATCAATTTGACTCTTCATTGATTTTCGGGAGTTCAATAGGACCACAATCAAGAACATGTATCTTCATCCCCATATTAAGGACTTGTTTGATCAACTGCACAGAGATCAATACTTTTTCAAGATTGAACATCATTATGTATATCATCATTTGAGGGTTATGAAGGAGGATATACACAATACTGATTTTTTTACAAGGTATGGTCACTATGAATATATAGTGATGCATTTTGGCCTTAATAATGCCCCTATTATCTTCATGGATTTAATGAGTAGAGTCTTTAGAGATTACCTTAACTAGTTTTTGGTATTCTTTATAGATGATATTTCTATCTATTGAAAGAGAAATGAAGAGCATGAAGTTTACTTGATAATTGTAATGAAGACCCTAAGGAAAGAGAATCTGTGTGAAAAAATTAAAATTTGTTAATTTTGGTGGAAAATAGTTTCATTAGTGGGTCAATTAATCTCAATAGATGGTATAGTAGTAGATCCATCAAAGATGGAGGCTATGGAAAGCTAGCCCAAACCAACCACGGTGTTCGAGATCCATAGCATTCTTGGTTTAGATAGATATTATCTATGGTTTATAGAGAATTTATCATGACTATATAATCCTCTAACCAAGTCAACTCGGAAGGGAGTTAAGATCCTCTATATAGATGAATGTGAGGAATATTTCATGGAATTAAAGAAAAGGTTGGTTAGTGAACCTGTGCTTACACTACCCTATTGTGAAGAATGGTTTGTAATATATAGTGATGCATACAAGAAATGATTGGGATGTATTCTTATGAAAAATAATATGGTTATAACCTATGCATCTCAACAGTTGAAGATTCATGATAAAAATTACCAACTCATGAATTGGAGTTAGTAGTGGTAAAGTTTTCATTAAAGATATATAATAATTATCTTTATGGGGAAAAATGAGATATACATACCAATTATATAATTATAAAATATATATTCACACGTAAGGAGTTGAACATGTTATAGTGAAGATGGTTAGAGTTGATAAATGATTATGAATACTCAACACATTACCCCATTGGGAAAGTTAATAAGGTGACCGATGATTTGAGTTGAAAATATCATGCTATATTATCTATGATGAGGACCACAAAAGATCCAATATTTTTAGATTTACAAAGTATAGATCTAGAAATGATGAAGGAATGGGAAAATATTATCTTTATCAGCTAAATGTCCAACTATCTATCTAAGTGAAGATTTCGGAGGAGTAGAAGGAGGTTGAAGAGCAAAAAAAGAAGGTCATAAATTTTCTTGAGTTTAACATTGATTGGGATGGAATGATAAGGTTATAGAATTGTGTATGTGTTCATTCCATTAAATATTTAAAGAAGGATCTGCTAGAGGAATCTCATAGTTCTTCATTCTTTATTTATCCTAGAAGTACAATGATGTATATCGATTTAAAATAATACTTCTGGTAGGATGGAATTAAAAAAGTTATTGTAGAGTTCGTATTTTGTTGTTTGGTATTCCAGCAAGTTGTGGATAAAAGACATAATTATAAAGGGATGTTGCATCCATTAACCATACTAGAATGGAAATGGGAGAACATAACTATGGATTTTTTCATTGGAATACCCAAAACCTCTTAAGGGTTTAATGCTATATGGGTGGTAGTTGATCACCATACTAAGTCATCAAACTTCATTGCTATAAGATAATATTACTCTCTTGATAATATTTCCAAAATATACATTAAAGAATTGGTAAGGTTGAATGGATTACCACATTCCATTATATCATATCAGGATTTGAGGTTTATCTCAATGTTCTAGAAAATTCTTTAGCAATCACATTATATAGATTTGAGTTTCATCATGACTAATATCCTCAAATAGATGGTTAGTCTGAAAGAACAATTCAAACCATAGAGGATATTTTGATATCTTGTTCTTTGAATTTTAAATGTGTTTGGGATCAACATATTCCTCTAGTTGAGTTTTCTTATAATAATTTATTTCACTCAAGCATTCATATGTAATCGTATAAAGCCCTCTATGGATAGAAATGTAGAGCTCCAACATGTTGGATGAGGTTGGAGAAAGAAATCTATTGGGACCGAAGATCATTGTAGAAATAGGTGAGAAGGTTAGAACCATTCTTCCACATATAAAAGTAGCTCAAAGCCAAAATAAAAGCTATGTAGAGAACCAAAGACAAGATCTATAGTTTAAATTGTTTGAAAAGTTGTTTCTATAAATCTCACCCTGGAAGAAATTTATGAGATTCGCAAATAAAGGGAAACTAAGCATGACGTATATCGACCCCTTTAAAATTTTTGATTGTATCAGGATGGTAGAATATCACATAAAACTTCCCCTAAATCTTTATCAAGTTCATGACATGTTCCATGTATCACTCCTGTGGAAGTACATACATGATCCTTCACATGTAATAAACTCAAATGTCATACTACTGGAGAAGTATCATTCTTTTGAGGAACAACTTCTTGAAATTATGGACTGGTTAGAGAAAGTTCTATGAAATAAGACCACTCACCTGGTCAAAGTTTTGTGGATAAATAACTAGTTAGAGGAAGCTATGTGGGAACTTGAGGATATTATGAAGCATAAGTATCCTCATTTTTCTACCTGAGTGACAAATTTTGAGGACAAAATTCATTTTAAGGGAGATAGAATGTAACACCCCGAGTTCTAATAGACCTGTTTTTTCATAATAAATTGAAATTTATATTTAAATCTTGCAATTAAATAGGTAGAAGATTCATTTCACATGTAGAAATGGATTCACATATGTTACATGAAACACCAAGTTGGCATACAATGCATGCGACACTGAGTTGGTGTACGACACATGCAACACTGAGTTTCTCCAAAACAACTCTTTTTATTATTTATACTATTTAAAAAAGGTAATTATAACCTAGAAGTTAATCTTATTAATATTAATAGTAATAACTACTTTTAAAATATTTTTTATAATTGTTTTATATAAATAAAAAATTTTGATAATGAAAGATAATATTTTTGTGAAAGTCATTTTATATTAAAAATATTGTTCTCTCAAATGAACCACTTATAATAATGAAATGTATTTTAGAAATATTTTGAAATTTAATTTTATAAAATAAAATTAATTTTTAAATTTAGAATGTCTAAAGTATCCATGGGTGAAGTTTTGGGATTTTTTTGAGAAACTTCTTTTTTGATGAATAGTGAGAAATACTGCTTTTTAGTTAAAGATTGCCTTTTGTCTAATTAATTATTAATTCTAAATTATATCATAAATATGTTTTATTGTCACATTATATAATTATTACATCTATTAATAGAATTTAATTCATCAGAATCATTTTCACTTTATAACTGAACATAAAATCTTAACAAACTATTGAACTTTTTCCTACTTAAAAACCTCATTATTTTGTCATGACTTCTGGATTAGCACTAATCTTAATTTTGATTCTTATATGAATTGAATTTAAAAAATAAATCATAAAACTTTTATTCAGTCTAATATTTATATTCTATTAATAGCATGTTAATTTGTTTCCTAAATTATTACTAATAGTGATTAAAATTAATAACAGCGGTTAAGGACAAATTAAGCTTAATTAGGGACTAAACCTTAAATGTATGGACCCAATTGACCAAGAAAATTTCCAAACCCCATTGTATGTATATAGTTCGTCCATAAACCTTAGATTATTTATTGTTTTTTGTTTTTATGACTTTTTTTCTAAGAACATGTGCACACCTAATATGTTTTTAAATATTCCATGTGAATCCTTTTCCCTCCCTATAAAATGCCACCACCTCTACCCAATTCTCACACCTCTAAAACCCTTTATGATCGTCCATTATCTTCCCAAGTAGTCTCCCAAAAATAATCCCTTTGACTTTGAAGCCTATATTTTGGTATAAATCTTCTCAAGGAATCCTTTTGGCATAAACCAAAAGGAGTAACCCGATTCAGAGTTATCATATTCTCTTAAGCTCATTTCCGTTGTTTTCCTTCTCCACACCTCCACTCTATTTATTCTATTCTTGTGTGACAACACTAGTATACTCCATATACGAGTATTTTTTAATGAAAATAGTATGGAATAAAATTTCACACACCTCCATATATTGGATCTTGAACATGTTATTTCTATGTATGAAGAACTACTTCATCACGAAATGATTATGGTTTATTTCTCCTTTAACACCTATAATGGTGGAAATTATGATGTAAAATATGTTTATATTTGTAATATATAATATTTATTATGTATTTCATATTTTTTATTCCTTTTACAACAGACATGTATTTACTTTACATTTGGTGTTAATATGATAATCTTGTTTGATGAAGTGTAGACTACTGCCCCTCAAAGCAATGTGATTCATTCACACACCACATAGAATTTATTTAGGATGAGTTTAGTGATATTATATGATATATATGATATATTAAAACTAATTTAATAAATATATATATATATATACCTACATATATAAACATATTTCATTTACATACTTTCTTTCAATACGATAATAAAAATGGAAACATCGTTCATGCATACGTACAACTTACCATCTCCATGAATGGTGTATTCCATTTAATTATTATTTAAACTATAAATTATTATAATATTCATATAATTTATTTTATACATTCATGAATAATGATATAAGTATAAGTATAAACGATATTAAAAATTAATACACATGTGAATAAAAAAGCGAATATTACCCGAAGTGAAACATTTACATAGGATCCTTATCAAGCGAGTAATATAAGTTCATAATAAAAAAATATATGGTAACATATCTAAGAATATTATTTTTTTAAATATGTATAATAACATTATATTTATTATACAGAAATCTTGTATGAGTATGGAGAGATTCAAGACACAATGTAAGGGGATTTCATCTCACTTTTAATTTCTTTGAGATACAAGCTATATTCAACACTCTTTCATTTTGTGTGATGTATGTACTAAGAATGATTTTATTCTATTTATATTGTACTTAAATTTATGGGTAATCAAATATCAATTATATTATCCTTCTTTAACGGGGTTTAAATTTCAAATGTTATAGAAATCGGTAAAACAATTTTGTCTCAATTTTCCTTCTTTGAGACTCGGGTTTTGTTATGCACCTAAACTCTTCTTCAAAGTGTATATCCTTTATATTTACATGTTATATCATGAATATAATTATTTTCATGATATATTAATCATAATTTAATTTCCTTTTATTACATGGATACTATGATCCCACGTCACCATGTTATAGGTTTTTATTGAGATAATCCCCTAGTTGTTTTTGAGATTGTTTATGTTTAAGATTCCATTGATGAAATATTATGATCTATCATTCAATAATATTCGTGTCATTCCTTATAATATATTTATTGAATATATACTCATTTTTTATTAAATTTGTTTTCACTCTTTGGTACTTAAGATAATGATTTGGTAAAATCTGACCACCTCTCTCTTTAGTCAGAAATATATTGTATTAAAATAAACCTTGTTTTTAAAATGTTTTCAAAAGATCATTGATGATAATTATCAATGAAAATTTTATTTTAATTTTTTTTATTTTAAAATATTACTTCATATTATTTCAAATATATTTTTAAGGAATAAGGTTTTCAAAATGTTTTATGTAATAAAAATAATTTTTCAAAAAAATGATATTTTCCTCAAGAATTTTTTTAAAATATCTCTCAAAATTGTATCCAATCAAAGATAAAATCGATTGGTGTTAATGATACCTTTATGGGTAATTATTAAATGTCTTCATTCATATTCATTCTCTTAATGGATTGTGTTTTTGTGGCATGGTGTTATGAACCCATTTCTCTTTCACAAGTTATATGATTTTAAAACACGCTTTTTATGGGTTATGTTTATAATGAAATGATCATAAAACATATCTATTTACATATGTTATGATATGTCTACATGTTTATGATACCCATTTCATTTAATGGGTTATGATCTGTTCATTTATGATCTTATGGTACATGTATGTATGATTTCATTATGTGACAGGTGGGACCTATATCCCCCTCCAATGCATTGGGTAAATATTTATATTTAATGAGATATATAGGGCTGGAATAAGGGTTTACTCGGTTTAGTAATACAGGGTTGGAATGAGGGGTTACTCAATTCAATAATAAAGGGATGGAATGAGGGTTTACTTTGTTCAGTAATACAGGTATAGAATGGGGGTTTATCCAGTTCAGTAAAGGAATCTGTCCACTAAGATGGTCATGTAAGTGATGCCTTAAATACTATGGAAATAATTATATACGTATATATTTCCACAATTCCATGTATTATTCCTATGTTATTATTTCATAGAATATTCCCTTCGTTTCTTCATGATTCATGTCTTATAAACTGCCAATATTTTTGCCATGATCTCTGTTATGATCACTAAAATGAAGGGTATGATCTTCAATCTTCATGATCATGTTCTCATACCCTTATGATCATGATTATTCTTACACACCTCACTTTTTTACCCTTACCGAGCATTTGAGCTCACTATTTGTTTTGTTTCCTTCCCCATGTTCTGAAGATATGTATTATGTTCGAAGTGTCTAAGACTGGTTCTAGTCAGAAAGGACTTGGTGGGAGATAATGTATATAACTTAGGTATAAATGTTTATGTATTCTATGTTTCTAAAGGCACTAGAATAGTATAGTCTTCTTGTGTATGTTTGTTTAATGTTTAAGTATTCTGTGAAAGTTATGTAATGTTATTGTTTGTGAATCGTGGGTCACTACATATATTAATTATGGATTCTTTTGGTTTATTTTATATATCATGTATTTCCCACTTTCATGTATACCTGTTTTCTTATTTTGTAGGGACATGACATTACATCATCATCATTTGTATATGATTCAGTTTCCAATTGTTAGATTATTACTATTTCTTGGATGTCTATTCTAGCTTTCCGCTACTTAGTCATTGATATCATCCTTCCTCTATTTTTCTTATTATTATATCCATTATTCTACAATTTCACATGAGGTAATATTCTACCCACAAACACACCCTAGACCCTTGCTTCTAGTCAGCAGCCTCTGTCATACGGGGAGGTACGCCTGGGACCATGTGGCCCATCAGCTAGGGGCACCTTTGAGTATCCCCTAGGTCTAGACATCATAAATACATAATATAGATTATTTAGGATTGAAATATTCCCATCCAATCAAAATTATAATTTTTTTTTTATTTCATTATAACCCATATATCTTTAGTTTAACCCCTGTTAAATCTGTTTTTATCTTTTAGAGTGATAATAGGTTTTTACTATTTTAACTCTTCGTTATGAAAAACAATTAAGTTGGCCTTATTACCTATTATGAATTATTATGTTTTCAAATATGGAATACATTTTATAAAATTAAATTCACTCAAATGGTTGAGTTTAATTACAAAATAATCCTGAAAAACGTGTCGAAAAACTCTTTTTCAAGGAATGCCTTTATCAAGCATAAGATGGTATTACATTAACAATATGAATATTCTTCATATTTATATGGATTTAAATTAGTATAGTTAGATATAAAATATATTAATTTCATTTAACTTATTTATATTTCAATATTATCTTAATTAATTAAAATTGAAGACCTTATGAATTTAAAAAAAATTAATAAAAAGAAATATTTTTCACTATTTATTGAAAAATAAAAAATTTTAGAAAAAACCCAAAATATCACACAAAGATAACATTCATATTATGGATTAAATAATTAAGTTAATTTTATCAAATACATTTTATAATAGTGAAAAAATAATTATATTATTTTTTCCCAAAATACAGGAAAAATCATTTTGGAAGAAAATACATTTTTGAAGAATAAATTGACTTTTATAAAAATTGAGTGATTATTTACTAAGAATTTATTAATAAATTTATAATGATGATGAATTTTATATTAATTTCATAAATCATTTAATACAATTCATACTCACTAGTTTTAATGGCTAGTTTATAATGGTCACGTTTAAATATTTTAATAATATGTCATAGTTCATTTAAACTTGGTGTTGCATAAAACACAAGATATATAAGAAATAAAATTTATTTAAAGAGAAATATTTTCTAAAACCACAAGGTGTTACACTCACACTAATATATTATTTATACAAGGGATCTAACACATAGCTGGTTTTTTATTCCAGTCTAACTCAAATATATTATGCATGTCATGTCTTAGCCATTTCCTCTTGCATAAAATTTCTAAAATTTTAGGTAATATATATTTCATCCCCTTGATACATAATGTATTTTTTCTCAAGTCTTACCCAAATATCTATAAATTTCATCTTAAACACAAAAAATATAAAATATTTAGTATTCATTGAAGTTACAAAGTACACATCTAAACAATAGATCTCTTTAATAAATAGGACCAATAATATTTGTTCATAAAAGAATTAACCATTGAAACCTCTTTTGATTCTAGAACACAATATATGGTACAAGATACAACCTAAATCGTTATCCCAAGTAATAAAGTCCTTATAATAAAATTAATTTAAGTTTACTGCTCGATTAACTTCCCAAAGGCTCTTCATTTTCCATCATTAAAAAAATGTCATATGAAATTCATAGCTACATATCTGGGCTTTAAATGAGGGCAAAAAATTTTTATCACTAAATTAAAATTATTGATAATCAAAGAAATAATAATTTCCATTAGGCTTTATCAGTGTAAGAAATAAATAATAAAATTTTCTTTTATTAGGTCTAGAGCTATCACTAATAGATTATATATTTTTATTAATGATACTTTTAGTAATGATAAAATCCAATTTTATTGGTACTAATACTAGTTCTGATAATGTCATATTATATTAGAAATTACACTAGAATTGATAAAAGGATTGACATTTACTATGTAATGATTCTAACAGTACAACATACCACATTAGTCAACCAGTTAAAAGACATGATATTTATTACAACAAGCCAAATATTTCATCATATAAATAATATATTTATATTGAACCATTTGAAAAAAAAATTACATCGAATCCTTCCCTAACATTACAATTATAATGATATCTAAAATTAATTAAAAATAATTTAAATTTACAATAACCTATTTAAAAAAACCCAACTCATGGAAGATTTTCCCTAAGGATAACCAAACCCTGTAGAAAATAATCTTATACCTGTAACAGAAAAACAATGCTTATTTTAGTAATACTATGTATTAAATTCAATAAAACAAAAATATGATGCTTTAATGTATAAATAAAACAAAAAATGATGTTTTAAATGATAAAACATAATACATAAATAAAAGTGATAACATAATAAATAAATAAAACATATTAAAAATTAATAAAATAATTTGATCACATTTGTTCTGTTTAGACCATTTGAAAAATGTTTTCTAATAAAATGTTAGTCTTAAATTAAAAACACTTACATTCAATCAACCTATCCAAACCATATATTAGATTAATGTGTGTCTTATTCTTATACACCAAAAAAGAATAGTTGATCATTTTTCAAATGTATCGTGATAATTTGAGTGTGTTTTGTCAGTTTGAAGTATGTGATCTAAATTTCCACTTTTAAATTAAAAAAATGCCCTTTCAGTAAAACTATTGAGACAAACTATCAGAATGATGTGAAGTTAATTACAATATGTAAAAAGTAAATAATTGATTTATTTACTATGGTATCATGATAATTTGAGCACATAATCTCAATTTTGAGCATATGACAAGAATTTTGAACTAAAGTTTCACCTTTAAATTGAAAACAAAACACTTTCAGTCATACCAGACACACCACATATCATAATGATTGCATTTTATCATTTTTGACAATAAGATGCCCATTTTGAACATCAAATCCACTTTTAAATTGAAAACAAACTCTTTCAGTCAAACCAGCTAAATTTTAGGTCATATTGATAGGTTGTTAATCTTAACATGTAAAAATTGAGAAAGAAGACTTTTCAATAAATTATCATCACAATTTGAGGGAATTTTCAAGGTTTTGATAATGTAATTCATTTTTTGAACTAAAATGTCACTTTTAAAATTAAAACATGCACATTCAGTCATATTGGACACATCACATCTCAAAATAATGTGTGGATAAGTACTATATTTTAAAAAATAATAATTTATCATTTTTATAATGTACCATGAAAATTCAAGTGTAGTACGCTTATTTTGAGTATGTGACATGTGTTATGAAATTAAATATTTCTTTTAAACTGAAAAATGAACTTTCGATCATATAAATCACACAATGTATAGGAAATATGTGTGGCTAATTCCTACACATTAAAAATGAATAAATGATCATTTTAAAAAAAATATTTGAAAAATACAAGTGTGCTTTTTTTCTTTGGTGTATATAACAAGTATTTCGAACTAAAATTTTAGTTTTTAATTGAAAACACACACAGTTAGTTAAAAAATAAAAACAATACACCATATGGATGTGAGGTTAATTACTAAATTAAAAAAATCAATATCAAATATTTATAAAAATTTCTCATGATAATAAAATTGAATTTTATTTATTTTGAGTATATATCATATGTTTTGAACTAAAATGTCACTTTTAAAATTTAAACAAAAACTTCTAGTCATATCATCCACACTTCATGTCAAAATAGTATGATGTTACTTCCTATTTTTCTAAAATAAATAATAATTCATTTTTTAAAGTATCAAGAATATCCAAGAATAATTTCTCAATTTTAATTATGTAGTGCATTTTTTTATCTAAAATCTCACTTTTAAACGGAAAACATTCATTTTTAGTCATTTTGGCCACCCCACCTATAAGAATTATTTGTGAATGATTTTTACACATTAAAGACACATCATTTTTCATTTTCATAATGTTTTACAAAAAAAAAATTCCCGTTGGTTACAGAGATGTGGCCAAATTTTTAAACTAAAATGTCACTTTTAAATTGAAACCATGTATGTTTAGTCAAACTGGACACATTGTGTACTGGAGAGATGTGCAGTTAATTCATATATTTTTAAAATTAATAACCAATAATTTTTTTAATGTTTTACAACAATATGATATTTTTTCATGGCTTTTAATATACGACACATTTTTTGAACTAAAAGTTCACTTTGATGTAAATAATAAAGACCTTCAGATAGACTATCCTCAATGATTTTCATAATGAAAATAATTTAATCAATAAATAAAAAAAATGAATAATAAATATATTTACTAAAATATCATGACAATATGAGTGAAATTTCTTATTCTAACTATACGACAATTGTTTTGAGAAAAAATGTCACTTTTAAATTGAAAATGAAAAATTTTAGTCAAACCATCTAGACCATGTGTTAGTTTGATGTGTGGTTAATTATGCAATGTCAAAAATTAGTAATTTATTATTAAAAAAATTTAACATGACATTCCAAACATTCTTTCTTGGTTTTATGTATGTAACATGCGTTTTGAACCAAAATGTCACTTCAAATCTAAAAACAAGAAATTTTAATTATTGGCCTCACCATGTTTCAAAATAATGTTTTTAAAATTTTTACATGTAAAAAATGTAACGTTTATCATTATAAAAAATTATAATAACATTATGAACATGTTTTCCTAGTTTTGATGATATGAGGCATGTTAGAACTAAGATGTCACTCCTAAATTAAAAACAAACATAAAATTTCTGTCAAACAGGACATACCATGCTATGGATGGACATGAGGTTAGTTCATATATGTCAAATATTAATAAAAAATAATTTTCCTAAAGTATCATGATAGTTTTATCATGTTTTCTTGACTTTGAGTTTGTGATGAATGGTTTGATCTAAAATACCATTTTAAATTGAAAACATGCACTTTTATTTATATCAGGTTCACTGTGTGTTGGAATGTCCTGAAAAAAAATCGTCCACATAAAAATCAAATCATAAACTATTGTCCTAAATTATCATGAAAATCCAAGTGTGTTTACTTTGTATTGACTATATGAAATGTGTTTTGAACTAAAATATCACTTTTAAAATAAAAATATCATCTTTTATTCATATAATTATGGATAAGAAAAGTAAATAAATATATATTATATAAAACATGTAATTTTTATATTTATAAAATAAATATATATATATATATATATATAATAATGACAGGAAACCACGTCTTCATGATGTCTGAAAACATTCTGAAACCATGAATGTTTCCCCCTAATTCTGAGACAAATTTATTTATTTTTTTGAATATATAGACTATTAATAGTCCTAATAATAAAGGAAAAATATATATAATCAAATGTTTAATAAATATATTAAATGAAATTTTACTTACCTTTGGAAATACCAATACATGGATTTTATTTTGTGGATGTAATATGATATATTTCATAAATTAATAAATGTAATGAACATAATTGATGTGATTACTTTGTTTTATACACTAAAAAACATTTATAAATAAAATTAATTTGTTTGAATATATGTAATTATAGTAAAATGTAATTTTATATACTTCTAATACTTATCTTGTTGGAGAAATATATGGGTTTCTTGTGAACAATTAGTATCCTCACACCATGTGTTTAATTATAAATAATCACTTTTCTATCATCAAAAAATATTTGTTAGAACATAATATAAAATATATTTTTTGAATTTTCTTTATAAAATATTCAATTAAGTATATTAAATAATCATAAGGTATATATTTTATTTATTTTTTAGAAATCCATGTATATGATCTAAAAATATATATCTTTGGATTATCCAAATTGATTCAAAAAAGCATCTAGTTACTCTAAAAAATAAAAAAAATAATAATGGAAATATGGAAAATAAATTTTTTATGATTAGAGTGTTAATGCTTACCCATATATTGTCATTATTAAGAATATACTATCATTTTTTATTTTCTTTTTAAACATTACACCTACTAGGTATGATCACTCTAAAATTGTATCTAAATCAATTTATTTTTTTATAGAAGTGAAATGTGAAAGAATCCAATTTTTTTCATACAATTTTCTATATACATTAGTGTTATAAATATTCCTATAGAAAATATGAATATTATGAAACTATCATAAAAAATGTGTATCAATTATTGGAAAAAAATATGAAATATACCTCATGTATACATTAACAACTAAGGCTACCAATAATTCATGCATGAAAATTTCATTTACATTATGAAGATCGATCATGTCACTAATGAACTCTATATACTTTTTTTCTTTAAATTAATTTTAGGTCAAATATATATTTGGAAATATTTCCTCTTTATAAACATGTAATGTTAGTAAATGAGGTAGTGTAATTAGTGTGGTAATTTTACCATTAATAGGTATTTTTGATCCATTATTTTATCCTTTAGATTATTTTTACATGACCATCTATTTCTCCTTCTATAATAACACAACATAGTTCAATTTTTTTCAATAATTGAAAATTATTTTTCATATAAAATAAATTCGAAATAACATACTTCATTATCATCATGTGTAACATACAAGACCTTATTAGACCACAACTTTATTTATTTTAGGCATTGGAGGTGTTAAGGGAAGATTGGATGAAGAGATATATAACTAGATATAAGATTTCAATTGGATGGGGTGTGTATTGGTTTGGACTCAGGTACAACTATATGAATGGATTGTTGGATGAAAAGGTGATGTTCTATATTCTAGTGTGTCATACTATGAAGGGTTAAGTCATTGAATGGTTTTGGTGTCATGGTATGAGGAATGTGTCATGGATTGGGGGAGTATGCCATGAAATTTGGACCCCATTATTTTTTAGTTTTTGGTTTATGCCATTAAATTATTTGATGTTTCCATGGAATGAATACTATCAAAGGGGTTTTTTAGAAAACTAATGAAACATAAGTTTTATAAATAAATTCTTATGTGTTTATTTAATATATTACATATTGCATTTGATTCATTTCTAGTCAGAGTGTAAGGATGTTTTATCATGGTTTAGTGGGCCTTTGGGAGATTATTTATTTTTTAATTAATTAATATATATCATTGTATTATTACTTAGTTGGTTGTTTCCTTGGTTCTACCAATTTGAAACCATTATATTGTGGTGATATTATTTCCCAGTGGCATGGTTTGGGGTTACACCATGTCTTTCAGAGGACCATTTATCATGGAATTACCACTATGGTTGTGTTGTGACCTCCTTCAATTATATAAAAAATTAAGGGGTTTTTTTTTATTTAAATAGGGTAGATAATTTATATCACAATGTTATATTCATAGATCCCTTCCACTTAGTGACATCACAACATGACCATAACCTATCATTCCATGATTCTATAAATTTTCAATTCAAATATAAATTCATAAGACTATCATAATTATTCTAAATTCATTCACATTCTTAGAACCCTAAGAAACCATAATATTATAACTAGATAGGTTTGAGTGACCTTTGATTGACCTTGGCCGTTTTATTCAATATATTTAACATTTTTTATCTAGGGTGAATTCATCTTCCATTGTTTTAGGTTATCTTCATTTTAGACTTCTTAAAATGGTTTTGAAAGTGGTTTGGATTCAATTTTATTATAATTACATCATAGAATTTAGGGAGGTTTTTTTCTAGGTTACTGAGGTTTTCTCTAAAATATCGTGTCCTTGTGAACATATTTCTCTCCCTATTTTTTCATTACAATTGTTGAATATTTGATTGAGGTAGGGGATTTGACACTTCCCTCTCTTAATTTTCAATAAATTTTGGGTGTATCATTATTTTTTTATATTGGTGGATGGTAAGGATTACAAAAATGAATATAATAAAATAAATAAAATAAAATGTATGGTAAGTGATGAATCATATGTCCTTTATACGATTCTATGATATTTCATATTGTTGATGGTTTTTTGATGTTATAACTATGTGAACCTTGTTTACCCTGTTATAAATTTTTATTTTAGCTATTATAAAAGGATAATTACTAAAATATGGTAATGAATTTGTTTATTGAAATCCATAACTAAGGTATGAAATCTCATGCCATAAATATTTAACTAATATGATGGAATGTTTTAAAAAGGGAACTGTGGATGTGTTTTGTTGCTAAAATTAGTTACTATTTTCTACTGGTATACCTATTTATACTACTATGATTGGATTCATTTTGGAAGTGGATTATTGTGTATGGTATTAGAGTGTTGGAATAATCTTTTTATTTGTGTTTTTTAAAGGTTTACTTGCATTGTATGTATAATTATGGTTGTTGATACGGTGGGGGTGGATTGGTATGTAGTTGAGAAACAATGACATGGATGGTGATGTTGAAAAGGAATTTTTTTTGGATATATATATAGCTTTTATAATGGGATTTTTTCAATTTTATGGTGATGAGTTTGGATAATGTATGTATGTGTTTTATTTTCCCATATATATGGAATATGATTAATAATTATGAATATGGCAATGGGATATAGGTGGTAATAATGAATGTGGTAATGAGTAATAGGATATTAATAAAATTTAAATGATTGAAATGAATGATTAATGGTTGAGAAGAATGTGGGTGATAGATAATTAATGGGTTTTCATCAATTATGATAGTTAAAAGAATAATGAATGTATTATTTCTAGAAAAATTATAAATTTGGAAATAAATAGATGATATGATTAAATGGTGAATCATAATTTCTTTGGTTTTTTTGTGTCAAATATGGGATGGTTTGTGTTTTAGTGTTGAAAGAATATATTAAAATGTGGAATAAATCGTGTGATGGTGATGATCGGTATTAATATTTTTATTTGTTATAAACCCTTGGAATGGGAATGTGTATGGAGATTCTTTATGTTTTATTTTCTTAATGATTTCATACACACCCCCACATAATCTGAATAACATTATCAACAACAATTTTTTTTGGGTTTCATGTGTTTTCCCAAACATCAAGGATAATGAGGGAATGGATGGATGAGTATTTCCTTGTCCCTAGTCTCTCTTATAATCATTGTGTTGGTTGTGATGTACTGTAGTCACGATGCACAAACCTTGAGGGCCATGAGTTAGAGTGAAGATAGTAATGATGTTTTGTGATGACGATGTGATAATAAAAGAATGATTATGTGATAAAGTATGTGATTTATGGTGTGTCTTGTTCATTGTAGGAGGATGGAACATGGTTCATACCCTTCTAATTCATGATACCCAACTATGATGGCAGGGCAGTATATGTCTTTGGGGTGGTTGTGGTATGTGGTTGTGATGTGGGGATGTGATATGTGGATGTGATTTTTTGATACGGTATATGCCTATTAATATGTGGTTATTGTTGCAGTTTTTTGTATGTGGTTTTGATATGAGATTTGATTTGTGATGGCATAGTTGTGAAGGGGATGGGTGCACCAGGACATATTTCGTTGGGGTATGAGAGTGAAAAAACTATTGGTAAATAGGTTGTGAGGAACCTTTTTCTATATTTTTACGATATTATGTTATTATATTTGGATGCATTTTTGGGTGAGTGAACCTTGGTGAGGTTGGGTGATAAATGTACATTCATAAGTGTGTGTTGGTTCTACTATTTATTCACTGAGGCATTAGTATACTTATTCCAAATTTACATGATAGTTATTGAAGAGGATCCTTTTATGTAAACATTTATTCTCACCCCTATATATATAAATCTGCTTTCAGTTGTTTGGTAGGTATTCATTGATTGAGTCGTACATTACTAGCACAAGGCTTGTAGTTGTTGTCATAGTTATTGTTATAAGAGTTTTTTGTTGGTATTTTACTTTAGATACTTAGATTTTGAATGATATCACATGAATATTTAGATACTGATTTCCATTTATATTATTGTGTTGATTGGTTGGTTTATTTATATATTCATGGTATTTATGAGGGAAATTCCCCCCATTTTTTTATACCCTAGGTGTTAGTATCGAACATGAGGCCAATTATAAGAAGGCATCAAGAGTCACTTTCACCTTTACTATCTGCCTAGGGGTTCCCAATGGGATAGGGACATAAAAATATGGAATTATATCTATGGATAAGAGTTTATAGTGATACGATAGTTTGGCATTGGTAGTAATTTCATGATACGGTAGGAAAACAATGTTAGTCATGCATAGTGTGTGATATAGAATGGGTGATTATTTACGTTAATGATGATTCTCCCATGCCTCCCTTATAATCCAATTCATAGTCCTTAAAATTACTGAAAAATATAGTTGAGTTAATACTGATCATGGTTTATATACTTAAGACAGGTTCAAGCATCATGTTTTTTTGACTTGTGTTTTAATTGAGGTGATTTTAAGGAAAATAAAAAACTTGATTAAATGATCTTTAAAAAATTACATGTTATTGGATTAAGATTTTTCTTTATTTATAATACAGATATATCATGGTCATATTCCATGTATGGATCATGTTTTTTAGGTGTGGAATGATGATCAAGTTTACCATATGATGGTTGACCCGGATGGGGAGGATGTGCCATGGAGAAGGGAATTGTGTGAGTTCCAGTATTAGGGTTTGGAAAAGTATGAGGGGAGTATATTTACTTTAGAGATAGACTATTGGTTTGAGGATCACAATAACAGTTTTAGTTACATCATTTCCAAGTAAAAATATCAGGTCTTGTTGGCTATAATTCAAATGATAGTTATTTCACACTAATTGTGGATCCTATTTCTTAGAGAGTGCAAGTTGTTGGAGATTTCATGAGATAATTTTTAAAGGAAGTTCTATTTTGAGTTAAATTCATTGAAGATGAATGGGATAAAGAGGCAAGAGTATATATCTCTCTCTAGTAGGGGATCCCAAGCACATGGGGGGATCTAGATCATATTTAGGGACCTTCTTTTCCTTTCTCCCTATCTTTTCATAGACGAGAAGGATAGAGTGAAGTGATTTGAGAAGGAATTCTATCCATCTATTTGGAATGTGATTGTCATATTTACATTTCCTATGTATCCAGAGGTGATGATGAAGGGATGGGTTATCGAGAGGCTATACACACAGTCAGGGTTACATCAGGAGGGTATTCATTGAAGCTTCTCGATGAGAAGAGTTACAGATAGAGGGTATTGAATGTCGACACAGTCAGTATTCCAACTCGTGAGGAGTCATCCTTAGTGGACTTCCTCACGTTTTTCTATAGAAAATAGTTATCATGAAGCCAATGAGAGATCCATTCCTCTATGATTCACTTGTGGAGTTTATATTCATTAGTTATTTTAGTTCATATCCATTCTCTTAGAATTGTGTGGTATAAGTGGTAATTTACTATTTTTTCCTCATTATTAGTTTCCTAAAACCATGTATAATCATTTAGGATAGTATTATTTTGTTCTATCAAGGGGAGATGACAGAGGCATAGGATAACCCCATGATGCCCCCACCCTTAGGGGCATAGGGCTAAGAATAGTTATGGTGCTGATCGGTATCTAGTGAAATGATATAGAAGAGTTAGGCATGTTAATTTTCATGCCATATATATTCCTACACCAGGAAGGAAGTAGATGGTATTAGAAACAATATTCTAGTATTATACCCAAGTTTTTTCTTCATTTGACTCTGCAACTTCACACTCCTTTATTTTTCTTTCCATGGTCCATTCCTTTGGACTCATGGCGAATAACCTTCTATTACCCTATGTTTAACTTTGAATGGTAGATATTGGTCTATTTTTTATTAATGAGATCTATTTTTTTAGCTAATTTTGAATAAACATTAACCATTGGTGGATTTTTTATTCGTACAGATATGACCTTATAATGTCATCCTTAGAATGGGTTGGTTGTGTTCTCTCTGTGTTGACGTTGATTTATTCTAGATGAGAGTTTCACTCTATGATTTGGAAGGCTAATGTGTAATTCTTATTGAAAAAAATATATTATCATATGGGAAAATGCATTAAGTTCCTCTTTATTCCTAGCTATTGGAGTTTTCAATGGGTTTGAAAAGGCATGGGATTTGATTTTCCCTAGAGGTTTTGTGGAGTTTCCAAATATTTTACCTGAATATGTTATTAGGTTACCCCTCAAAAGGATATTGATTTTGAGTTATATTTTCATTTTAATGCCTTTTTAATTTCAATGGATCCACATAGGATAGAACTTTATAAGTAGAAACACTTGATGATTTATATTAATGATTTTATTCTAAAGGGATTCATCTATCCCAGTGTTTCAAGAGGGGTTGATCAATCTATATTCTCTTAAAAAGTGAATAGTTTTCTGATATTTTGCATTTACTACTGGTGTTTGAATCAAGTTATAGTAAATAATTATAATCTCCTTCCAAGTATAGAGGATTTTTTTGATCAGTTTAATGGAGATAGTGAGTTTTTAATGATTAACCTATGGTTTGGGATTCCTCAAATGAGGGTGAAGGAGGAGGATATCCTAATGATTATGTTCAGGTGTTATTATGGGAACCTTGAGTTTTTATAATTATAATTAGGGAAATAAACTCTGTATCTATTTCCAAGGTAAATGTGAACTCTATGTTTTCTGAGTTTATTGAGCAGTTCATGGCAGTGTTCATTAATGAAATCCTTTTACACTCAAATTCGTATGAATATCATGTTGAGAATCATTGGGTCCTTTTAAAATTCCTTTAGTGCCCTTATCTATATGGTAAGTCCCCAAAGTATAATATTTTGATTAGTGATGTGTATTTTCCTTGGTATGTGGTGCCTTAGAAATGAGTGTTAGTTTATCCATTAATGATTGTGGTGGTTGTTTATTTGGAAAACATAAGGATGTTACAGAGGTTCATAGTTCACTTGGCCTCATGGGTAATTATCAGAGGTTCATAATTTATTTCACGTTGGTTTCAACCCCATTGATATCCTTGAACATAAAAGATTTTTCTTTCATATGTACTAATCAGTGTTAGGAAACCTTTAACTACCGAAATGGGAAGTTGATTGGTGCTTATATCATTTAGTTACCAAAGATGGAGGTTATGTTTGAGGTTTTTAATGACTCTTCCTATCTCAGTTTGGATTGAACTTGATGTAGTATAGGTAAGTGATCACATATGGGTTTAGATAGTTATTTAACCACAATAATAATTCTTTCACCCATGATCTTGAGTTGTATTCAATGGGGTTTTCTGTGAGGTTTTAGTGACATAACCTTATCGGTAAAAAATTGGTCTTAAAAAATGAAAATATCTTGTATAATATTATCTTTTTATTGAATTTTAGCCTGAGTTAGCCAAGATGGATGGAGTTTTTGACCAAAACTAACATTGATATCTATTACTCCCCAGGGAAATGAAATTTAGTGGTTGATGCACTATGTAGAAATTCATGAGGAACTATTGTTTAGGAGACTGTATATTCATAGAGATTAATGCATTAGAATTTAGTGATACATCTTGATATAGATAAGGTTCGTGGAATAGTTTTATGATAATAGATAATATTGAAATAATTCTTATCATTTTTGTGTATGAATCTAAATGGGAAGACTCAAATGTAGTGTTGATTTGATATTGAATCTTTTATAGTGATTCTTAAAAGGGATAGTCAAATGATTATCAACATTGGATGTTGTTTAAAGGAATGATTTTTGTTCTGTTGGTGATGTACAAGGAGGTTTCCCGTGCATTTCATCAATTGCCCATGACATTATATCCTTATATATCAAATATGTGTTATTCCTTGAGAAGATTGTTCAGGTGGTCATGGGTTAAGTGATTTATAGTGGAGTTTGTTTTATAAAGTTTAGTATTTTATCATGTGAAGGAATAGAAACATGTATCTATTAGTCTATTTCAATCATTATATTCCCTCATGTGGAAGTGGGAGGATATTTTGATGGATTTCATCACCAGTTTTCCTCGATCTGAAAAATTATGTGATTTTATTTTGGTGATTGTGGATTCATTAACAATGTTTTATCATTTCTTGGTGATTAGGGAGTTTATTGCAATAATTGTTTTTCAAATGTGATATGTAAAAGAGATAGTGTATATTAACACGGTAACTATAAATATCATCTCTAAAGATAATCCAACTTTTACTATGCATGTATTGATAGGTCTTTAGTGTGATTTTGGATCTCAACTATGGCATATCACCACCATCATTAAAAAAATTGGGGTTAAATCCCACTTTTTTAGAATTTATTATTGAAAAACACACAAACACATTACTAAAAGATCCCCCAATTTTTTATTTGGGGGTGAAACCCACGCCTTGAAGTATTGAAGATAAGGGGAATGTGTATCCACTTTTCTCAATGTGAGATTTCCCAAACCTACACTTTTGAATCTAGTTCTAAATATACATATTTTTAATGCATTATAAGAGTTACCAAAAATTCCCAATATAAAATTCAAATTTATTTGGAAACTATGTACATATTAATCTAAACCCAAAGTATAATACACATCTCTTCCACAAAGATTATCTACACATTTAATTATCTTATATGTGTCCCTTTGATTTCAATTCCTAGGGAAATGGGGAATCATATCAAAAGGGTGAGATATAAGTCCCAGTATGGGAATAATCAATCATATCATGATTAAAAAAATTACATGTGTTTCAAGAGGAATAACATGATAACAAAAAGTGGTAGGAATCATACATACTACAATGGAAGCATGAAAGGATAAAATGAAATCATAAAATCATGGTATAATATGAATTTGGAAATTACATAAAACATACCATCGTAATTAAATTATGTATAACATGAAAATGTGTCTATAATATAAACATGATTCATTCATAATAATATCACCATGGTTCGTCCCCAAGGCTTAATAAAACTTATTTACAAGGGTTTTTCTCCACTGTATCATAAAACATTTCTAAGGAATGATTCCAGCATATCATAAACAAGGAATACCTAGAGATTAATTCATTACCTAATGAATCAGAGCGATACAATGGTTCACCATTCATATTCTTTAATTAATGTGTGAAACATAAGTAAAACACATATAAATACATTAATAATAATAACATGAACCAATAGAAATTAGATGGATATCAAATTAGATCACTCCAACAAATAATGAGACTAGTTATGAGTTTTTTATTTTGTTGTAATTTAAACCTCCACCAAATAGCTTCATGATGAATTATATTAATCACCACCAAAGTTCCCATTGGGAAGCATTTCATGTTATTTTTTCCATTTAATAGTGGTTTTGGGAACTTTTATGAAACTTTTGTTAGAAAAGGTTTCAACTGAAAAAATATTTTGAAAATGTAGTAGTTTAGACCCCTGCTATAATTAACAATAATAGAGATGGTTTAAACCACTGTTGTATATATGTTACTATATAGATATTGTTTAAACTTTTGCAATATATTTTACCTTTTGTAACAGTGGATTAAAATTACTCTATATATAGTAGTTCAAATAAAATAAAAAACAAAGAAGTTAATGCCCCCAAAAAACCCAAATAGAGATAGAAACATACACATAAACATAAACATAAACAAATAATAATGGACACATAAATATTGAATGAAAATACAATATAAGTAATGGACATATATATCAAATTTAATAAAATAAGTTACAGATAATTATTTTAGTTATACAACATCACAAAATCTAAATTCAAACCCCATCACTACCTAACGAACTAAGATTATCTCTCTATATCTTTGTCTCCATCTGTACTCCCATCTCTCAGCACCTATATGAAAATTTTATTGAAAATTAAATAGTAAAGTATATTTATATTTCAACATAAAAATAATAAATGTTTATGTACTAAATTATTTTGAAATTGTGTGATTTACTTGCTAACTCAAAACATCACTCAATTTAATATCACTGAGGATACATCTATTTATATTCTAATATAATTCAACCAATGAGTTCTATAGAGAAATTACCTTTGCATCATGTAGTCGAATATGAGTCCCTAATTGTTGGATTGTTTTTCCCTATTTCTAAATTGTGTTTTACATCTACAGAAACTATATCTAAGCATATAGTGAAAAATTTTAACTAAATCCAAGAGTATTTGTTGTTTTAATCTCTGATGGCCTTCTAAATGCCTGATATGGTAATGATCTAGAACTCATCTTATTCATGTGACTAGGATGATCATTCCCAAGGACCTAACCAACTGAATCATCATGGGAGACCAAGAAAGACTATACGAGATTGACATCCCATGGTACTTTAATTTTCACATAAAAACAAAATAAGAAAGGAATTTGATAATAATAATAATAAACAACATTTCATTTAAATGATATACTAAATAGACGAATTTAATATAAAAAACTAGTTTCAATTATGGAAAATATGAAAGTGATGAGTATAACGTTCTACTAGAAAGGATTTTCTAGAAATTATATGGAAGGTATAAATCACTTTAAATATCGTCAAACATCAAAATGAATGTATGATTAGAATGTAATTTTTAAATATGATAGATAAGAAAATATTTTATTTGTTATGACTGTTAGAGAAAGGGATAACAAAAAAGTTTGTTTTCTTAAGATCAAGTATGATGCTTCATTATTATGTTATCCTATTCGTTTAATATCATTTTCTAAATTATAACAATTATTCCTGATTAATTTATCTTTATTTAATTTGGGATGATTTCATACATTAGATAACATATAGAGACACATCAAAATCTTTAGAAATAATAGTTTATTTTGGAACAGTTTAAGTCATGGTAATTAAAAAAACAAAATGTTAAAACTAAGAGGAATTCAATATTAGTAAAGGATAATATATATATTAGAGGGATTCTATCAAGAATCCTAGATATTATATCTCTCCCCATGATGAATACTATAATATGGAAAATGTCTTAGTGTATTACATTTAAAGAGGACCAAGAGGAAATATTTAATATTATACAAAAAATTAATCAAGAAAATTTCTAATAAATGGAATTAATATTTATTATTTCAGGGTGATGATGAAAAAAATATTTATAAATTTCAATCCTTGAAATCTAAGATAAGTATTTAATTATATTTAATCGAATCATATATATTAAAACATTAAGATATCTAAGATAAATAGGGTGATAAAATTTGAACTTGATGTGAATAAAGCCTTAGTATTGGTTATAAAGGTGGGATTAATTATTTTAAAGTAGTTACAAAAAAATATTATCATTTTATTTTTGATACAAAATAAACACAACAGGGATATATTCATCATGTCATGGTTCATTTAGTTTTTAAATATAACACATATTATTGATTATCTATACTTTTAGGTTCATAATTGAAAAGTTTCAATGATATATATGGCTTCATAATTTATTAATGTATTTAAGATGTTTGTGTGAACCATTACAATGAAAAATGAATTCATAAACCTACAACTTCAGTAGAATCATTCGCATAACTCTCATCATATTTTATATGAACATCCAACCAAATTTCCATTCGGGATAATTAGTGATGTAAATTTATTTCTATATTAAACAAAGTTAACCCCATATTTTAATATATAAAATTAATAACATTATCATGTAAATATTTTAAATGAGGAAAGTATTACTATAGTGGATCTATTTCTTGAAAACACTTTTAACTGATGGTGTGGGGGTGATTTGTTTCACTCATCTCAATACATTTTTTATTGAAACTTCTGGAAATAAATAACATGTAATATAAAAGTAATGTACATAATGGAATATCCTTTTCATATACATGTATATATGTAAAATGATTCTAATATAATAATATATTCTATAATACCATGTTCTTGTCATGGATATTTCTGCCAATAAAAAATTTCCACTACTCTTGAGGTGCCTCTCCAGGTACACTATCATACATCTATTGGGTGATCAATGATGTGTCATTGAATTCATTCCAAAATATCTATTTAAAATCTTTACTTTTATTTCCCAAATTTTTAATGTCCACTTTTATTATTTGATCTGTGAAGAAAACGTAGAATAACATGTGTACAAATACATTCATTTTTAAAATAGTATATTTTCATTGAATTTTTCCAAAATGTATTAAAATTAATTTTATCTACAAATCAAATACCTCATTATTCCATGATTGATCCATATGCCACTAATAAGAATAAAAAATCAGAAGGGTCACTATCACATATTCAATATATCCTAGAATTTAGCTAAATATTCCCACAACATAATTTGTGGGGACCCAATAACAATCAAAGGGACTGACTATCTTCAATTAATTCATATTCCATACATTTGAACTGTCAATGTTTGTATAAATAGTAACATTTCTTCAATATTTTTATAAAAAATAATTGTAATTATTTAAAATTAAAATAAATTTAATCATATTAAAATTTTTACCTAAAACTGCAATCCTCCAATATCTTTATGAATAAATAAGAGTGACTACGTGTTCCCTCATTGCAGGGTCATTGCATGATAAATCGTATAAATTGAGAGTCAGTGATTTAGATTTTTATGTGAGGGGGAAAGAGGTCATGGAAAATGATGATGGGAGGGAGAAAAAGGGAATCCCATATTTTATATGGAGGCAGCCTGAGGAATCATCAGAAAACCTTGATAACACCAGCATAGTTGGGGAAATATCAACTTGGAGTGGAATGCATTAAGTGAATCAATTATTCCTTGGTATTTATGTCTTTTAAAAAAGTGAAAACAAATATAACATTTAATTTTTTAAAATTAAACAACTCATTCATAAAAATCAATTTAAATATAATACCAGATCCATGGCTCAAAAAATGAATAACATATAACATAGTTAGTTGATAAGTTATTGGATGACTACACATACAATCATTTTGTCCTTAAATCATGTCGTTATCCTACTCCATTTTATATATGGAATAATGAAGCCATTGTTGTCTGATAATTTCTCAAATATATGTGATTTCAATAAATATTAATAATTTTAAACTTTTTTGTGCTATTTTCATTTAAGTTTAAAAAAACTTATGCCAATATGCATGACATCCTAAATTTCTATTGATTTTGTAGAACCTAGTTCATTGGATGTTCATACTATGAGATAATCACCTTAGTGTTTTTCCTCCTATGAATCAATGAGCAGGAAGCCCATGTCTCTTCTAAAAATACCTAAAAATGGAATTAAATATATTTTTGATGAAACTATCACTCTTGTATTACTCCTTAGAAAATATAATTTGAGTGGGAAACATATGATAATCAATTCAACTATCCTATATTATGATGCTAGAATCATATAAAATTTATGAGAAGTTTCATCTAAAATGATATCTAAAGTAATATTTTCTAAAACATAAATTTTATTTATTTGGAATCCAATATCATTCCATTCCATACCACTTATTTAATCATCATTCCATATGATATTATAAAAACATATAAACAGTAATAAAGATACATATGATGAAAAATGTTATAAATGTCATCTATGTTTTATTCTAGAAAAAATAGATAAAATAAAATTCATTCAAATATGTTACATTTGTATAATAATATGTAAAAAAGAATAAAATTATAATTTAGTATAATAAGTGAATACTTTTTAAAACATAACATTCAATCACTAATTAAAAACTAATTTTATCACTTATCACATATGATGAGTAAATTTGATATTTTTTACACCACACCTTATGCTTCAAAACCAAATTACTCAAGTTCCTCTCTATAAAAAACAATATGATGGATTTTAATTGAGTTAATAATTTATGAAAAACATAAACACAATAATCACACTAATTGTAAAATACTTATAGAATTTATCATATATGATGAATTAATTTATTATATTTTCAAAACAGACCTCAAAATTCTGAAACAATTTACCATGTTTTTTTGTTCAAACAATTTTATTACTAATTTTAATTCACATGTGATTTTGGATGGGATAGATAAGTACATAATAATTCTAATTGTGTGGAATAATCAATAATGGAAGGGGAAAATGACGGTTAAGTATCTATTAAATGGAACTACATGAAGAAAGGGGGTGACTAGTGCAACAATAAGAGGAAAGATGGGTGATCGACATGATGATAGGGGAAACTGGGATTGAATAAGTGATGAAATGTCATCAGATGATTGATATTAAGGGGACTTGGTAGTGAGGTAAACCATAAGGTCGGGGTTGAAAGTGAGAGTGGTGAAGGTGAGGGATCAACAGGGAGGGCTCAAGGGTGAAAGTCTAGGGAGATGGCTCAAGGGTGGGGGAAAGTGGGGAGAGAGGTCGCACTAGGGGAAAGGAATTTGGGGTATAAGGGAAGAGATTTTTTTTAAATTTTAGTAAATATTTAGTGATGGTTTTTAAAGATCCACCATACAGATATTTATATTTTATTTTCAGGTGTTTTTTAAAACTTCTACTAATTAACCCCTATTAAACATTAATTTTGGTGTAGTGAAGTAAGTATCTCTCTACATAAATATCCTTTAATGAAGATAATTAACTATGGGGTATTTAAATCATAGAGAATAAATTGTATAAATTTTTTCATTAATTTACATAGTTAATTGATCGATGGGTATCTAGGTGAATACCATTCAATCAAAAGAATCATACCAAGGTATCCATAAGGAAAAGGCATTGGAATAAAAATTATGCATAGATTATGATAAAGAAATTTGAAAAAATTTATGTATAATTCCCCATGGAGATCATATTTCCACCATATCAAGTGTACATATGAATAGGGACATGGAGGAGAAAGGTAAAATCAATGTCAAAGATGAAGAGTGATAGAGAACATGAACATTGGTTACAAATTAGTTTGGAAATAAATATTTTCAATGGAATGATATGAATATCTTGGGGAATATCCAAAAATAAACTTTAGAAACTATAGTTTGCTCATAAGGAAAAGGGTAGTACCCCAATTGAATGAATGGTAATAAGTTGTGGTGGAGGGTACATTCAAAGCATAGGGATATCAATTGAATGTAAATATCAATCCATATATTATGATATTTTATTATGGATATGATAGAGAAAGTATTTTCAATAATTTTATTCCTTCCTTCAACCAAGTGTGATTGACAACTCGATAGAGGAATCATTCATTTATAAATTAATAGGAAGAGAGGGGATCTAACCTTTACAACCATGATGAAATTGAAAAAGTAAATCCTATCATTAACCCATCATTATCTCAATAAATTATTTTAAAACTATTTTCTTCTTTCTTTTTAAAATGTAGTAAAGTGGAGATCTCCTCCTTGGTTCCTCATATGGAATGAGATAGATTTGAATGCTTTGGGAAGGAGGATCTCTCCTCCTTTTATAGTCCATAATTTTCCTTCAAAAGTTGATGTGTTTCATCCCAAATAAATAACTAATTAACACATTTTATCCTTAATTAATGTTGGTAATAAATTTATTTACCATATCCCTTCCAAATTCCATCATATTTGGTCATTTTTAGAGGGATTTATATCTGTTTTACTTCAATAATTTATTCTTCCTAGTCAGACTCACCATATTTAAAAACTCTAGATTTTCATGCATTAATGACCATGTAATGGGATGATTCATGCATAAACACCATCATAACTACTGTTCCTCAACATCTTACCCATTTCCCAATAAAATTTCATAATATTGGGTCCCTAAAACCATGAGAAATGGACCCAAAATAAAAAATCTCTAAATATATACTGTTTTCAAGGCCTAACTTGTGATATTGTTTTGAGGTTCCATATTGTGGATTAATATTTTGGTATATAAGGTTTAAAAGTATAACTGGATGTTTAAAATATTGAAAAGAAATAATTTCATGATTTGGATCAGTATACAAAACTTTGTGGCCAAAATACTAATATAATTTCAAACTATTGACAATAAAAAATGGGCCATTTTTACAATTAAGCAAAAAATTCCACAAAAATCATAAAATGTGGAAATTTATCAAAAAATAACACTTTTTGGGGATTGAAAAATTTAAAATTAAATGAAATTCTATTGAAAATATTTTATCTATCAATTCTCTCATGCTTAAAACTTGGACTCCTAGACCAATAAGAATCAAAATCAAATCAACGAAAATTTAAAACACATACCCATGAGATCCACCAAATCCACACCAAGGAACAAAAGGATATCATTCCTCATAAAAAACCATTATTTAAAGTACCCATTTTTATCATACAATATATTTACCCTTCATTTAAGCTTCCATGGATAAAAAAACCTACCTCATTCTAATTTCTCTTTTCTCATCTAATAAATGTAAATTTTCAACAAGACTCTTCTCATCTAAACCCATGCAAGAGTCAAGATAGGACTAATAAATTAATACATCTAAACCCAATGTGACTCAATGAAATGAGTTTATTATGAGGATTTTTTAGGTTTGTTCTATGTATTTTAGTTAGTAGGATTTAGATGTTAAAAATTCTAAGCACGAATGAGGAGGGCTTGCCTCTTTTTGAAGAAAAATTAGAAAATTCAAATTTTCACTAAAGTATGGTCTCCTCCTCACCACTTTTGTAGAAAATTAGATCCATCATCTAGAAAAATGAAGGAACTTTCACTCCATTAATCATTTCAACGGAAAAAAATTTACCCTTCTCAGACATAATTTTTCTTAAAATCTTAAGATATGTACAACTTTCCTTCTCTATTGGATACTCCAAAAAGGAACATCTTGTAATGACCCAGGTATGAATAGAATAATAAATTTTCATATGTATTAATATTTATGAATAAGATTTTAATTTTATTTTAAATAGGAGACTTTTTCTAATAGCTTACTCAACACGCAATAACATGTTTCTTTGAAATCGTGCGTTGCACACAACTTTGAGTTATACCAGAAAAATAATATAATATTATTATTATTTTAAATAATAGTTAACACCTAGAAGTTGTATTTATGACAATGAACAGAACTAACTACAATAATATTATTAAATTTCTTCAAACTTATCCAATAAATTTTAGAGGCTTAAAAATAAGAATGAATATGATTTTAAGCATGAAAAATACTAATATTTTTAAAAGGATGATTTACCAACTTTTGATGGAGAAGCCATTATAAATCTAGTTTTTGTCACATTTATATGTTATATTTTACATAATAATATTCTTATTTAGAATATAGACATCAAAATTTACACTGGATGAAATTTTGGTATATTTCGGATAAAGTTCATTCTTATTGAATAGTAAAAAATAGTGAATTTTAATTCAAAATAACCTTTTAATCTAATTTATTTATATAGTTGGATTGTAAGTTTAATTGATTTTAAAGAGTAATTGGATTTTATTTTTATCATTTAATCCAATTTGCTTCAATTTATGTAATTTCACATTGAAATTGGACATAAGCGCATGTCAATCGTTTGATAGTTTTTACTTATTAAAAACATGCTTCTTGGTTTTGACAATGGGAATTAATTTTAAATTAATTTCTACAACTTATCTATTTTAAGTTTTATAAAAATGGATTCCATATTTGGAATCATGAGGTCCAAATTGTGTAAATATATAACTTTATTTTTAGGCATTATGAATATTAACTTGAGTAAATATTTTATTTACCATGGTTAAAGGGTAAACTGGTAATAAATAAGAATGATAAATAATATTATAAAAATATTAAATTACCCTAACCAATGTCATAACCCTATTGGATGATATATTTACTACTATTGGCATCATTGGGTTTATTTTAAGACCCCATGAAGCCACTTGTGTGTGAAAATGATATTTAATTACTTTTAATACAAAGTTAAGGAAAATATAACATAAACATATATATTTTACTAAAACAATTTATATATGGGGTTATATAAGTGACCTACTCGACAAGAAATAGTAATTACAAAGATAAAACTATTTTCTACATCATGATATTTTATTTATAATTTTTAGACATTAAATATATAAATTTAATTATGACACAACGGTGATGCAGTGATTGCTTCGTTAATAAAGGATTCAAATAAATGATATTATAAATGTTAAAATAAAAGTAATTTTGTTTTTTTGATCTCATCCACAAATTTTTGGGATTATAGTTACATCTTATATTTTTATTAATGAATTTATTTCTAATTAATCAAGTTGTTATGGATTTTAAAAAATTCATGATACGAATAATGTCAAAATTGACATAATTCATATTTTAAAATATAAAATATAAAATATTTTATTAAATATTATAAAATTCCAAAAAATCTAATATTTAGCCAAATAGTTATAATAAGTCTAAAATTTTATTATGAAATATTTAATTGTATATTTTTCATGTCTTGGTAACTATTTTGATTCTCAAAGTGTTAAATTCTTGATAAAATAGTTAGAGCAAAAAAGGGTTAAATAAAAAAGATAAGGATAACCAAATAACCAAATCCTATATAATTCTTATTGGATTATTTTATTTCGACTTATATTTATATTACTTGATAAAAAACTAAATTTGGACTCATTTATTATCGAAATAGAATTTATAATAAATAATATTTCAAGATATTCCTTAAGTGGACCTCATCCCTCTTATAAAAGGCCACCACCTCTAACCCTTAATCACACCTCTAAATCCCCCTAGGATCATCTAAAATCTGAAAAATAATATCCCAAAATCCATATATTCCTCATATAAGTATTAAATTGGTAGTAATGAAACTAAATAAGTCCTTTTCTATTAAATCAAAAGGAGTTACCTGATTTAAGGTAATGTCTTCTCTCAAACTTCTTCAATTTATTTTCTTTCTCCAACCTCCTAAACTCTCATTATTCCATTATTTTATAACAACAACAGTATATTAAATATAATTGGATGTTTTTATGATATTTATTCTATTTAAACTTCCACACACCTCTATCTAATGGATATGAACATACTGTTTCTATGGACGGTGAACTACTGCCTCCCGAAACGATGATTGTTCAATTATCTCTTATCGCCTCTCATGGTGTCCATTATGATAGAACTGAAATTTCATATGATATATATGATATTTATTTTATCTCTATTCTTCTTTAATTATAATTTAAGAAATACTTTTCTTCTTTTCATGTTGTAGAAATATAGTAATTTCATTTGAGGAAGTGCGGACTACCGCCCCCTCAAAGTGATATGACTCGTTCATGATATACATGGAACGTATAAAATACAGAATTAATAAAATTATGTAACATATATACCATATATATTATACAGTAATTATAATCTATTTATGTATCATTTAGTTTTCATTCTTTTAGAAATGAAAACGAAATGAAAGTAGCGTTCATACGTACGTACGACTTACCGTCTACATTAACAGTGCATTTCATTTTCTTATATCCAATTGTTATGGACTATTATAAAATAAATAAATATTGGATATAAATACATATATACATGATATATATGATATTTAAATCATGTATACAATTCTGGAGATAATGGATTTTTGACCACATGGACAATTTATAATTATAACAAGTTCATTTTTAACACAAGTACCAAACATCGACAAAAAGACTGATATGAACTTGAAAAATTATATAATTGTTATAGCAAGGTTATAAGTGATATAAAAGGAATAATAAACTTGAAAAATGTTCTGAATCAAGTATAATTAACATAAGTTTATAATTCATGGAGATAAAGAACGAACAGGACAAGTCGGACAAAAGGTAAAGGAACCTTTCACCCTCCTCTATTGGTCAAAGACTTTTTTTATGTTATGTTTTTAATTTACATTCTATTATGTTAAAATATGTTATTATATATCCTTATTTATATAAATTTTATTTCAGTTTGATGAGATACCCTTTTATCTCTCATCAACTCATTTTCTGAATTTTCAAGTTATGCCATTAGGCTGCCGAATTTTCATAAGGGAACTTCTTAACCCAATTTTCATTCTTTGGTTTAATCTTCTACTTTTAATTATGTCATGATATGATTATTTAAGAAATACATTTTGATGTCATATATTGTATTTATACATTACTTATGTGTACTTAGAGTTAATACACATAATCGATCTATTTTATTTACAAATTGACCTTTGTAAGGGACTTTGTCTCAATCTCCTTTCATTGATACATATTTTGATTTATACACAAATTTATTTTATATAGTGTATAAAACCATTTTATGTTTCATTTCATTGAAAGGGAAAAAATTTTCTATGAAGCATTTTACTAAATGAAAAAAGGAATGTATCTTTTTAACATACGCGGTGACAATGGCTTTTCCACCATTGCAAGTATTATTTGATATTTGGATTATTTATCAAGACGTAGTTTTTTTAAAAGAAAAATAAATACCATATACACTTTTTATGTATTTTGGTATTGAAAATGGTTTTGAGAAAGCATTGATTATGTCAATAACTTGAAATGATATATTGTGATTGCAATTTGGAAATGTTATCTTTCTATTATGCTTGTTTTATATGTAATGAATATATTATGGTTTGTGGGAATTGTTTATATATATGGTTGGTTCCATGATAAAATTTAGTCAGGTGATCCTGAGATATCTCTCCCATGAATTGGGTAACATGATAGAGGTAAACTTTAATGGTTCTCCTAATAGATTTAGGGAATATATTGTGATGGGTATTCCAAACATAACACCCTATATAGCTGTGAAAGCTAAAATGTATTTATGATATGGATTCCACAAGTTACCTTTATTATTTATGATTTCTATGTGTTATTCATAAATCTTATGATTTTGTGAGGTATGTTAAAGAAATTTTGTTTTATGATTGAAAGGTATGATTTCATTGAGTTCTATTTACTGATGGACTAATTTTTTCTTTCCTTGTTTTGTAACCCTTACTAAAATTTTTATAATCATCCCATGTTTTTGAAATGTTTTTCAATGGGTGTGAGGAAGTTTAAGGGAATGGAAGAATTCAATAAGATTCATATCAAGAAAATAAAACTTATTTTATTTAAAGAGTTTTATTTGTATGAAAAAGATTGGATAGAGTATAAGTGTTTACTTTGTAATATTTTGAGATGTAATGTAATAGTTATGACCTAATTATCTAAAAATTGTAACCTGAAAAGATCCAAAATGTGAATTATTGACTTAAATCTATATTATGTAATGTTTATGGCTGGGGCCTTACAGTTAGTATCAGAGGATAGTTTAGATAACTTTAGAGGTTAGGGTGTTATCTGGGTGTAGGTAAAGGATCCTATATAACCAAGAGGTTTATTATCATATGGAATCTTTTGGAGGGTTAATGTAAAATAATATTTTTGAATAAAAACCTAAACAATGGATATACAAGTACTTTGATGTATTAGTTTAATATAAAAGATTTTATGTTATCTTTACCCTATAAAGGATTCTTTTTTTAATAATAATCCATTTCATGTTTAATTGTTGATTATTTTCAAAATATTAAGGATCATTTGTCAAGATGGAAGGAAATAGATATTTCACAACCTTCTTATCCCTCCCTAAAGATTTAATCATCACTATTATGGAAAAAACATGTTAGAATGATTTTGACAGCTTCTTGAGTATTCAAATCACCTGTAATAAATTGTTCGAGTTATCCAACACCAACTCATTTATAAAACAATTTTATGGGTCATGGTATATCTTTCATATTATTTAAATATCTTATCTTTTCCAACTCTATAGAAAAGTGAAATTAAAGAAATGGAGTGAACATTTACTTTTTGAAAATATGACAACATTCCGAATGATAAATGGAACATCCTGAAGATCATGATATTTGGATTCAAGGTATGATTTATTTTCTTATCCCTAAATAATGAAGAATATTTGGATTTATATTTATAAATGATGAGGATGTTCAATCTGAAGGAATGATGTATTAAGAAATAATTAGGAAATTCATAGTTAATGGATTATAAAGAGCACTTAATGAGTTAGAAGTCAACATATAAGGGATTCAAGAGTTATGGTAGATTATAAGATGATGAAATGTTTAAAAGTACTAATGATTTTTGGGTGATGGGATTACATTAGGAAGAATTTTCTAATATGTGTAACCCTAATGTTTGATATGTGAAAATGTTATTCAAGGAAGAAATACTTTTTCTTATGCCGATATAATGGATAATCTTAGGGGTTTATATGATCTTTTGTTTTTGAGGAGATTAATTTTTATTACATTTTGGGATGAAAAATGAAAGGTATTATATAACCTTTGAGGAGAAAGCTTGGTATGGTTATTTTTTAAGAAATTATCTTATTTTTGAGAATGATGTATGAATTATATGGTTTTAGAAAATTGAAAACCCATAGGATGGGTAAAAACCCATCACATCTGGCAAGGCCATAGGAATTGAACCCACAACTGAAGGGTGAAAAGGGTGCATCGCCTACCACTAGCCTACGTGAGGACCCTGGTTAGTGTGACTTATTCGTTTTAGTTAAATAATTTTATTGACCAATAATAAGTTTATTTTGGATCTTATGTTTTATCAATTGGATATCATTAGTAAAATCAAATGATTTTGTGATTAAGTTTAAAGGTTATTTTGGAAGATGTTTGCTCCATTGGGAACACTATATGCCTAAGGAAAATAGAATACTTGGGGATTTCAATTGAGGAGTAATGGTGGAATTTTATTTTTAAAGAATATATGTTTTTATTAATGACATATAGTGATTTGGGGTATTTATGGATATGATTAAACTATCATAGATAATATTTTATTAGGTTAATTACATTTTAGTTTGAGATTTTAAGAGTAGCTGATGTTATTTGGAGATAAATGTTGAGATTTTTGTGGAAGACTATGTGATCAATTCCTTTTAAATTTAGGGTTTCAATATTAGTTTGGATTACTTTGAATAATTTTAATGAAAATTGTGTATTGAATGGTATTTGTTGAACATTGGGTATTTTTTGTTCAATTTTGGAGATTAAGAGTAGTATTTCATTTTTTATAAAAGATTACACTTTTTGGGGATTATCTGATCTTCTACTAACTTTTTTGGTTTTGGTTAATTTCTAATGATAGGGGAAATATATGGTTCATATTTTTTGGATCATGATATTCTTTATAAGTTGATTATAGTTTTTTAGGTGTGACCAAGTCATCTTGAATACTCATCATTTGGAGAAAAGAAGTGTTTTTGGTAAAAACTTATTAAAGGATAAAACTCTACTTGAAAAGTAAGTATATTTCCTTAAGTTCTTAGTCAATATTATAAATAAATTCTCCAAATTTATGAATGGGAACCTAAAACACAAAAACTTTTCCATTTACGTTTCCTACTGGGGAATCAAAGACCATTTAACCTATTATAAGTTCGTGGATTTCTGGTAGTTAACTTTCTACTGATCATGTTTTCCATCACTCTCAATCAGAACATGACACTTAGTTTCTCCTCTATATGCATGTTTTCATGGAATACTAGTATGTTTTATCTTGGGTGACCTATTTACTTCTCTTAATTTCTTTTAAATTGATAGTTTTATTGACTCATTTTCCAATGTGGGACTTTCAATGATGTTTCCAAGACCAATTTTAAAATTGCAAGGACGCAATTTCCAAAATGGTGGAAGGGTGTAATGACCCATGTATTTATAGAATAATACATTTTCATATCTATTAATATTTAATAATAAGATATTAATTTTATTTTAAATAGAAAACATTGTCCTATAACATACTCAACACACAACAACAAGTTTCTTTGAAATCTTACATTGCACACAACAATGAGTTATACTTAAAAAATAGTATAATATTGTTATTATTTTAAATGATAGTTAATATCTAGTCATTGTATTGGAAGTAATGAATATAAATAACTAAATTATGATTATTAAATTTCATTACACTTATCTAATAAATTTTAGAGGATTAAAATAATAATGAATCTGATTTTAAGCATAAAAACTCTAATATTTTAAAAAGTTGTTTTACCGCCTTTTGATGGAGAATCCTTTTTAAATCTAGTTTTTTTTAACATTAATATTTTATTTTTGAAAAAATAATATTATTATTTAGAATAGGGACATAAAAATTTATATTGGATGGAATTTTGGTATTTTTCTGATAAAGTTCATTTTTTAATGAATAGTGAAAAATACTGAATTTTAATTCAAAACTGCCTTTTAATATAATTTATTTATATAATTATATTGTAATATTAATTGGTATTAAATTTTAATTGGATTATATGTTTATCATTTAATCCAATTTTGTTTATTGTAAGTAATTTCTCGTTGAAATTGGACATAAACGCATGTCAATCTTTTGGTAGTTTTTACTTCTTAAAAACACGCTTTTTTGTTTTGACAACGAGAATTAATTTTAAATTAATTTATGAAACATATGTGTTTTGAATTTTGAAAAATTAATTCCATATTTTTAATAATTACTTATAAATTTCATATATATATAAATTTTATTTTTAGACATTATGAATAGTAACTTCAGTAAAAATTTTATTTACCATGGTTAAAGGGTAAATCTTGTAAATAAGGGTAAAAAAATAATATTATAATACTATTAAATTACCCTAACACATGTCCTAACCCTATTGGATGTGATATTTCCTACCATGGAAATCCTTGGGTCGATTTGAGGACCCCATGTAGCCACTTTTGTTTGAAAATGATATGTAATTACTTTTAATTTAAAGTTAAGGAAAATATAACATAAACATATAGCTTTTACTAAAACAATTTTTATATGGGGTTATATAAGTGACATCTTAAACATTAAATAGTAATTATAAATATAAAAATATTTTCTAAATCATGATATTTTATTTATAATTATTAATCATTATATAAATAAATTTAATTATGACACAATGGTGATGGAGTGATTATTTCATTAATAAAGGATTCAAATAATTGATATTTTATATGTTAAAATAAATGTTATTTTGTTATTTGGATGACATAAATATATTTTTTTGGATTATTTTCACATGTTATCTTTGTATTAATGATGTCTTTTATGTAATCAAGTTGTTATGGACTTTTAAAAAAGTCAAAATATAAATAGTCTTAGAATTGACATAATTCATATTTTAAAATATAAAATATTTTATTAAATATTATAAAATTCAAAAAAAAATATAATATTCGGAAAATAGTTATAATAACTCTAAAATTTTATTATTGACTATTTAATTAGATATTTTTCATGTTTTGGAAACTATTTTTATTTCAAAGTGTTAAATGCTTGATAAAACGGTAAGAGTAAAAAAAGGTTAATTAAAAAAGATAAGGATTAAAAAATATACAAAACCTGTCTAATTCTTATTGGATGATTTTATTTAGAATTATATTTAATTTATCTTCGAAATTATTTAATTTTGAATCATTTATAATTGAAATATAATTTACAATAAAATAATATTTCAAGATATTCATTAAATGCCCCTCATCCCTCTTATAAACCGCCACCACCTCTAACTCTTACTCACACCTATCAAGCCCCCTTAGCTAATCCAAAATCTTTCAAATAAGCTCCCAAAATTCCTCCATTCATTCTAAAATCATTAACTTGGGAATAAGGAAATTCAAGAAGTCCTTTTAAGCTTATATCAAAAGGAGTTATCCAGTTTAAGGTAGTGCCTTCTCTCAGATTCTTCCATTTATTTTCCTTCTACAACCCCCTAAACACTATTTATACCATTAATTTTTACAAAAAACAATATCTTAAATATAATAATATGTTTTTATGACAATTAATTGAACTAAACTTCCATACACCTCAAACTAATGGTTATGAACATACTGTTTTTCTGGATGGTGAACTACTGCCTCATGAAACGATGATTATTCAATTATCTCCTACCTCATCTCATGGTGGCCATTATGATAGAACTTAAATTAAATATGTTATTTATTTTATCTATATTCTTCTTTAATTATCATTTATAACATACCTTTATTCTTTTCATGTTGTATAAAAATCGTAATTTCATTTGAGGAAGTGTAAACTGTCGCCCCCTTAAAGTGATATGACTCGTTCATTCTATACATGGAATGTATAAAGGATAGAATTAATGAACTTATGTAACATATATGACATATATATTATAATGGAATTATAATATACCTATGTATCATTTATTTTTTATTCCTTTAAAAATGAAAAAGAAATGAAAGTAGCGTTCATGCATACGTACGACTTACCGTCTCCGTGAACGGTGCATTTAATTTTCTTATATCCAAATGTTATGGAATATTCTAAAATACATATATAATGTATTTAAATATATATTTACTAGATATGTATGATATTTAAATATTTAATAAATTTTTTTAGATAATGTACTTTTGACCACATGGACAATTTGTAATTATAACAACTTCATTTTTGACTCAAGTATTGAAAATCAAAAAAAAGACCGATATGAACATGAATAATTATATTATTGTTATATCAAGGTAATAAGTGATATAAAAAGAAAATTAAACATAAAAAAGGTTCTGAAGAAAGTAGAATTAACTTAATTTTATTATTTAGGGAGATAAATAACGAACAAGACAAGTCGGATACAAGGTAAGGGAACCTTTCACCCTCCTATTTTAGTCAAAGAATTATTTTATGTTATGTATTTTAATTTTTTTATTATGTTTGGATATGTTATTCTATATCCTTATTTCTATACATTTTATGTCCATGTGATTAGAGACCCTTTTCTCTCACATCAACTCATTTTCTGAATTTTTAAGTGACGCCATTAGGCTGCTGAATTTTCATAAGGGAACTTCTTAAACCAATATCCATTCTTTGGGTTAATATTCTACTTTTAATTATGTCCTGATATAATTATTTAATAAATAAATTTTTATGTCCTATCTTTTATTTTTACATTACGTATTTGTACCAATAGTGAATACACATAATCAATATATTTTATTAACAAATTGATCTCTATAAGGGACTTCGTCTCAATCCCATTTAATTGAGGCATATTTTGATTTATACATGACTTGTTTTTGTACAGTGTGTTAACCCCTTTGAATTTTCATTTAATTATATTGTAATCTTTTTTCTACGAAGCTTTTTACTAAAAGACAAAAGTAATGATTCTTTTTAATGTACATGGTGGCAACGAATTTTCCACCTCCATGAATATTATTTGATATTTGGATTCCATAACAAGACGTAGTGTTTTTAAAAGAAAAATAAATACCATATACCCTTTTTACATATTTTGGTATTGAAAATGGTTTTGAGAAATAATTGATTACGTTAATGTCTTGAAATGATATATTTTGATTACAGTGCGGAAATGTTAAATTTATGTTATGCTTGTTTTATATGTTATGAATATGTTATATTTCTTTGGAATTGTTTACATATACTGGTGGTTCCATGATAAACCTAGGGTGGATGAGCCTAAGATAGCTCTCCATTGCATTGTGTAACCTAATGGAGGTAAACATTAATGTTTCTCATAAGAGATTTAGGGAATATACTGTGATGGGTATTCCAAACGTAACTCCCTAAATTGTTGTGAAAGCTACAATGTAAGTATGATATGGATGCCACAAGTTACCTTTGTGATTTATTATTTATATGTGTTATTCATAAATCTTATGATCTTATGAGGTATGTTAAAGAGATTATGTTTTATGAATAAAAATTATGATTTCATTGATTTGTATGTATTAATATACTAATGTTTTTTTCTTTTTTTATAACCCTTACTAAGCCTTTTATTCTTATACAATGTTTTTGAAATGTTTTTCATATGGTATAAGGAAGGTTAAAGGAATGGAACAATTTAAAGAAGATTTATATCAGTAAAATAATTCTTGTTTTGTTTATGTAGTTTTATTATTATGAAAAAATTGAATAGAGTTTAAGTGTATACTTTGTAATATTTTGATATGTAATGTAATAGTTATGGCCTAATTCTCTAAAACTATGTACTTGAAAAATATCCTCAATGTGAATTCTTGACTTAACACAAGATTATTTAATGTTTAATGTTGGGGCCTTACACGTCTTCTCTTATCATGAAAGCTCCAGACATGCACTCATTTCAATAGAATGAATTATTTGTTAACAAAATCATCACATCAATATTTTATTTTCCACCCAAAGTATCACTTAAGGAGGTACCACACCACAAGATAGCTTCCCCCACACTTAAGATTAATTAAATCATGCAATTTTACATTAAGAGCGGATTGGATAAGGAAAATTGCCATATAATTTTTCTAACCTAATAGTCTGTTCATGGCTTCTAAGGTCTACAAGGATTAAATGTACAAGGTAATCCATATTGAAAAGTATTTTCTTGAAAAGGGGGATTTAAAACTAAATAAATTCCTCAATCATTTAAAACACAAATACCTCAAACCCTCAAGTTTTGACAATAATAAAACAAATCCTAGTTAAAGAAGGATTGGTATGGTTCTCTTAAGAAGTTAGGTGAATGTAAATAATATTACAACAATGGTTTAAAAGCCTCACAATAAAGTGATTTAAAAAATAATGACGGTGAGATGTGGCATGAGATTCAAAAAACAGAGTAATTTTTAGGAAATTCCCAAATATTTGAAATTGAAAAAAAAATCATTTTCAGATCTCATTTAAGATAAGTTTCATTGAATAAATCGGTTTACTCATTAACTTGGGTTTAAAAAATGGAAATAATAATCATTTCAACTCAAAATATTCTTAAACACACTAAAAGAAACACATAAAAATATAAAAAATAGACTATTTTTTTTAAACCAGACAAATAAAAATCCTAAACTACAAAGGTTCCCTCCCCATAGTTAAATGATGCAGTGTATTCAATTAATTAAAATGGATTTAAAAAGTAAGAAGATTTGAAAATTAATCAGAGCATAAAAGCAAGTGTAAAGAAGAGGCACATCTTAACTTATTGGCAGTGCAACGTTGAGTTAAGATCCTAAGTGTTTCTCTCTAAAAACCTAAAAGAAAAATTAAATAAAGATAACATAGGAAATTTTTTAAAAGAAAATAAAATATAAATAGTATGATAAAATATGGATAGATATCGGTTTAATCCCCCAAGTCAGGCCTATGTTTTTATTTCCTCCAGATGGTAGTTCAGTATGGTTTTCCCCAATCTGATGGAGGGTGAATTTTGTTTCTCATGAACCAACAAGAATTCTTCTTTCCAGCATGCACTTATTCCTTTTTGTTGAGAACTCCATGGATATAGTATGCCAAATACATTCATATGTGAATAAGATAAAACTTTCACGGTATGGGTTGGACAAATAATGATCTCATCTCTTTCTTGGTTTCCACTTTCATAGATTCTTCATTATTCTCTAGTGATTTATCAAGGTATGCTACATCAACGGAATAATCAAAAATAATTTCAGAGTCTAATTATATTTGAAAAAAAATTAATCATGAAGATTAAATATCAAATTCTTCCCCTTTAAATTAATTAGTTCGTTTCTCATTTCCCTCTAGTAAAGAGACTTTGATCTCCTCTTGCACTCCCTCCACTAAATTTTCAACATGTTTGGGGAGCTCCTTATGTTCCTCTTTAGATGCATATTCTTTTTCATAATATTCTTCCAAGGAAAAATATAAGTTGTATGAATCTGAAAATTTCATGAAAGGGGATGTGATAATCAATTCATTTTCAATAAAATTAGAAGAAAGTGAGTTCAAGAAAAGATTATATCCCTGAGTTTGTTAGACTTGAATTTATTCTTTTACGGGTGGTGCCTCTTGGAGTTGAATTTGACTTGATTGAGGTAGGAAATATGGATCCTCAATATTCTATTAAAATTTAAATTAATTGGTGATATCTTCCTTAAATGATGTTGGATCTTTAATTTATAAGGAATAGGGGGGCCAAGTAGTTCCTCAAACTCATTCCAGATGTCATCCAGATCTTATTGATCTCCCATACATACTTTATAATGAAAATATTCATCATAAATCTACTTTATAAATGGTTTAGTAGGGTCAAATGTATCTTATTTCAATTACATGATGATATCCATAATTTCATCAACATAAAAGATGAGAAGGGAATCCACTTCCAACACTGGATGAGGTTTAAGTTCAGATTTCTCTTGGGTAGCATAGACTTATTCAATTATCCTTCTAATATGGCCCCGTAGTCCTTCTATGGACTCTTTAAGTTCATTAATTTGAAATCTATTATACTCTAAAACTACTTGTTCTTGTTTTTTTTGTAAATATCAGTATTTATTCCATGCAGAGTAATAGCAGTCTGCATACGTCAAGGAAAAAAGTTTTCTTTTTATTTTTTTAAATTTGAAAAGATTCAAATATTTACAATTAGATTGTGGAACTGCCTCCCTGGAAATGGTGAAAGGTTTGAAATTTTCCTATTATAAAGTGTGAAAAAACCAATATTTCCTAAGATAAAAGGAATTAAATTGGTTGACCTAGTATGTCTCTATAGAGTAGTTCATAATAATCATATTTGTCACTTAAATTTGAGAAAGAAGTTGTTGTTTTTTTTAAATTGTTGGAGTTTAAAAATAAAGAAAGAAATTAAAAATAATGTTTGAATACAATTTTTGGAGAGAGTGATGGGTTTAGGGTAGTATTTAGTTCTATAATTTCATCATGGTCATAAGAATAATTTCCCCTCTCTTCCTATTGAATGATAAATGAATGAATCATTTATCGAGTAGTAAATATACCTTGGTTAAAGAAAGAAATAAAAATCCCTCCTATATGCATGAATGTTCATAAACCATTCCCAAAACATTAAGTAAATTACCAATCAATAATTTTTTCCCTTAAAAATCTAGAAAAAATTCACTTATTTCACACACATGCCAATGATTTCCAGACTATCAGAACCAAACACAATCTGCTCAATCGAGACAAATTGCATTAAGAAAAAGGGAGTTTAATGTTATTCTACCAAATATATAAACAATTAATGAAAAAAAACACAAAATACAATAACATTAAGATAATTGGACACAAATGAAAATAGAGATAATTCTATAGAAAAAAAGAGTTTTACATTAAATCACAAGAATAAAACATCACAAAAGGAAAACTTCTCCTTCCCCGATCACTCAAAATCTTTACCCCTCTATGTAAAGGGTAATAGAGTTGAATTGGAAATCAGTGCGAATTAAAATACTAAGAACAATAAATGGAGGAGGAATAATATGGTGAATCATGGATTCTTAGTGTATATCTCCTCCTTGATTCCTTGAATGGAATGAGATGGATTGGAATGCTTTGGGAGGGAGGAGATTTCCTCCTTCTATAAGCCAGAAGTTTCCTTCGAAAGATTACATGTTTGATCCCAAAATAAATTGTCAATTACCATGTTTTATCCTAGATGAAATTTTTTCATAAACATATTTAACACATCCCCCCCCCCCAATTTTAGAATATTGTTCCATGTGTAGAGGTATTTATGTTTGTTTTACTCTGAAAATTTATTTTTCCTACTCCCAATATTTTAAACCTACATATTATCATGAATTAATGACCATTTAAAAGGAAGATTCATGCATAGACTCCTTAATTAATGTTGTGTATTAACATCTATCACATTCACATAACGCATTTCAGAGTATTTGGGATATCCAAGGACAATATATTGGCCCAAAACCAAAAAAAATTAGATCTATAAACTATTTTCATGGCCAATTTAGTGATCTTTTTTTGAGCTTCCATATAGTGGATTCAGTTTTTGGTCTAGAAGGAGGAAATTAATTCCCAGATGTTTAGAAACCTAAAAGGAGAAAAATTCATGATTTAGACCATTATAGGAAATGTTATGACTAAAATATAGAAATAATTCAAAAATATTAACAATTCAAAATGGGCCATTTTTACGATTAAGCTCAAAGTACCACCAAAATCATAAAATGTAGAACTTTCAAATAAAATAACACTTTGGTGGGATTTAACAAATTATAATTCCATAGAAATTTTTTTGAAATATTTTTCTATCAATTCCCCCATACATAGCACTTGGACTCCTGGACAAGTAGTCATCAAAATCAAATCAAAGAAAATTCAAAACACATACCCATGAGATCCACTAAATACACACCTAGAAATAAAAACATATCTTGCCTCATAAAAAAATTATTTCAAGTTCTCCAAGTATATAATTTAATATATCTCCACTTAATTTATCCTTATATGCACATAAAACTCCCACCTCATGTTAATTTTTTTTCTCATATCATTAATGTAAATTTTCATCAAGCCTCTTCACATCCAAACTCTTGAAAGAGTAACCATAGGCTTGAAAAATTCCAACATATCTGCCAAATGGTATTCAAGGACATTTGTATATCATAAGGATTTTTCATGGTTGTTATATGGATTTCAGTTGGAATGATTAAGATGTTAAAAATTCTGAGGATGTAGGAGGAGGGCTTGGCTATTTTTAAAGCAAAATTATATGATTCTAATTTTCATTCAGGTATGGTATCCTCCTCAACACCTTTGTAGAAAATTATCTTCATCATCAAGAAAACTCAAGGAAATATCCCACAATTCAGAATTTCAATAGAAAAAATTTCAATCTTCTGAAACGTAATTTTTCTTAAAAGCTCCTGATAGGAACAACTTTATTTATTCATTGGAAGCTCAAAAAAGGAACAACTTCTCTTATCATAAAAGATCCAGATAGACACATATTTCAATATAATGAATAATTGAGTAGAAAAACCATCTCCTAAATATTTTATTTTCTATAAAATTATCACCAAATGAGGTAGCACACCACAATACTGCTTCCCCCGCACTTATGTTTAATTAGATCATGAAATTTTACTTCAAGAGTGGGTTGTATAGGGAAAATTAGAATATAATGTGGCCAAACTAATAGTCAATTCATGTCTTCTAAGGGATAAAAGGATTAAAAGTACAAGGTAGGCCATAATGAAAAGTATTTTCTTGAAAATTGTTCTTTGAAACGAAATAAATTCCCCAATAATTTAAAACACAAGTACCTCAAACCCTCAAGTTTTGACTGGAATAAATTAAATCCTTGTTAAATAAATCATGTTATGGTTCTCTCAATATGTGAGGTGATTGTAAATAATATGAAAAAATGGTTTATAACACTCATATTAAATTGATTTTAAAAATTAAGATATTGAGATGTGGCATTGGACTCAAAAAACCAAGTAATTTTCATGAAATTCCAAAATATTTGAACATGAAAGAATGTCATTTTCAACATTAATTTATGATCAGTTTCATGGATTAGATGGTTTCAGTCATTGACATAGGTTTTTAAAATGGAATTGATAATTATTTTAGCTCAAAATCATAAAAAACAAAATAAATGAAACACAAAAAAAATGAAAAACACCTGATATTTTTTTTGAAAAAAAAAATGAAAATCATAAACTATAAAGGTTTTCTACCCACACTTAAATGATGCAGTGTCCTCAATGAACTCAAATGGATTTAATTAGTAATAATATTTAATAATGAATCATAATAAGAAATAAAGTGTAAAGGAGGGGTACAACTTAACTTATTAGCATTCCAACGTTGTGTTAATATTCTAAGTGTTTTTCCTTGAAAACCTACAAGAAAAAGTAAAAAAGATAACATAAGAAATTTAATAAAATAAAATAAAATAGAAATACAATGATAAAAGATGGATAGATCTTGGTATAATCCCCCATGTAGGATCTGGGTATTGACTACCTCATGAGGGGTAGTTCAATATGGTTATCCCTAATCGGATGGTGGGTGAAGTTTCTTTCTCATGAACCAACAAGAATTATTTGTAACACCCCAAACTTCTATGATAATCTTCTCTTTGAATAATATAGTAGCGTGTGTTGTACGCAACTTCGAGTTCTAAAACACACCACAACCAATCAAACTAGATGTTATGAATAGTAATACCCACTTTTTGAAATTTTATGCATTTTATCTTTCAAAATGGACTTCATTTTTGGATTCAGAATATCTAAATTATCTTAGGGTGAAATTTTGGTACTTTTCTGATAACTTTCATATTTTGATGAATAGTGAAAATTACTAAATTTTAATTAAAAACAAATTTATTAATAAAAATAGTTAGTAGTGATAAGTTATGAATTTAAGTGATTTTAAAGTATAATTTGATTATATTTTTATCATTTAATCTAATTTTGGTCATTGGACATAATTTCACATTTAAACTGGACATAAGCCAGTGTCAATCTTTTGATAGTTATTATTTCTTAAAAACACACTTTTTGTTTTGACAATGGGAATTAATTTTAAATTAATTTCTTCCAATTATGTGTTTTTAATTTAGAAAAATGAATTCCATATTTAGAATCAGTAGGTTCAAATTGTTTAAATAGGTAACTTTTTTTAGACATTTTGAATAATTATTTGGGTAAATATTTAAATTACCATGGTTAAAGGGTAAATTTGGTAAATAAGAGTAAAAAATAAGATTATAATAATATTAAATTACCCTAAAACGTGTCCTAACCATATTTTTTGATACATTTCCTACCATGGGCATATTTGGGTCGATTTTGGGACCCCATGTAGCCACTTGTAAGTGATAATGACACTTTATATTAATTAAGTTAAAGTAAATTCAAAAAATGACATAGGCATATATATTTTAGAACAAAAACTATTACATAGGGATATATATGTTATATTTTCACCTATAAATATTCATTAGAAATCTAAAACTATTTCCTAAATAATGTTATTTTATCTATAATTTTTAGACATTGAATAAATAAATTTAGTTACGACACAATAATGATGCATCATTTTCCTTATTATTGAATGAATCAAATAATTGGTATTATAAATATTAAAATAAATATAATTTGAAATTTTGGATGCCATAAACGACTTTTATAGGTTAATATGATATGTTAGTATTTTTAAAATTAATTTTATTCTAATTAATAATGTTTTTAAGACTTTAATAGAAATCAATTATTAAATAGTGTCAAAATTGATACAAAGGAGTTTTTAAAACAAATATTATATTATAAATTGATAAAATATTCCTAAAAAACTAAGGTTCATCCAAATGACTTATATAATGATAGTTATATCATTAAGGAACCAACTTGGGTACTATTGGAAGTATATAGTAAGTTTATTAACTATATAATATAAAAATACAAAGAGACATGGAAAATGTCAAACTATTTAACTAAGAGTTAAATCAAAACGTTAAGGTTAATATAGTGACCCAAACCTGTCTAAAACCTATTGGATGAGTGGTTTTCAACCCATACCCACCATATCCTTTAAATGGTCCATTTTTCAACCTATAGAAACTGAAAATGATTTTATTATAAAATAATATTTCTTCTTTTTCCTAAGGTGCCCCTCACCCCTCTTATAAAAGGACACTCCCCCTTCCCTCTAATTCACACCTTCAAAGCCTTTTGGATCAGCCAAAACCTACCCAAATATTCTCTAAAACTCCTGAAATTCATCTTATAAGACTTACTTTAGTCATATAGCCAACTTAAGGAGCCCTTTTGATCAAATCAAAAGGAAGAACCTGAAGAAGAGGTAATGATTTCACCACCCTCTATCAAGTTCCTTTCTTCTTCCACTTATTCTTTCTGTGTTATTTCCATTCTAAAATAATAACTCCAGTATATTCTATATAATTTGATGTTATTAAAAATATGGTATAACCATATTTAGTATTCTATCCATCCTTTGAATGACATGTCACCATACGTGCATACGTACGACCTACCGTCTCCACGTCGTGGTGTAATTGTTATTCAATACATTATTATTTGGATGGGTATGATAATGATGTGCAATTGATTTAAATAATAAATATAACATGATAATTATTCTTTATATATGATATAACATCCAATTATATATTATTTTAATATTAAAAGAATGATATTGTCGCTCGTGCATACGTATGGACTACCGTCTCCACGAACGCGATGAGATTCATTCCCCATCGTATCCATTCAAGAATAATTTTCCTTTTATGGTTAAAAATAATGTTTAAATACTTAATATAATTCTGGATATTAATAAGATACAACCTATCCATAACAAACACAGCTTACGTAACAAAGCATATAAAGGAAAATGAATCAGTTAACACCCGAAACAGCGATAATACTAAGAAATTATAAACAAAGAAATGTTAAAAGATCATATATGATATCATATTAATGTATATGATTATTGTATAATTTAATAACAATTATTTCACCATTATACAATAGTTTAACCTACCCTCTACCAAGTAAAAGTACAATGTAAGGGTTTATTTCACAATCTCTTCATTATCTGAGGTTGTTTATACGTAATTATCTACAGGACCTCTTTATCATCCACATACATGTTTCTAAAAAATGTATTTCAAATCATTCAGACTATTTTATAGACTATGGGTTAAAGTCCCTTATACCCTTTTTTGAATTTTTATAAGAAGTTTATAAATTAATCTTTATGTTGTTTTCCAAACAAGGTCCTTTTTAACCTTTTTGATAGAATTAAGGTAAAAATGCCTTTTTTAACTTATATGGCGTGTGCATCTATTTTCCTCCGTTATAAAATCGTTGAAGCATCCCTTACAAGATTATAAGAATATTTTTAAATTAAATGTTTTCTTTTATAATTATGTGACTTTTAAATGATTAAAAAAAAGAGATATTTCTCTCAAATAGTTTTGATTTCATCTATGTCAACATCCTTTGATGGATTTTAATCTTATTTGAAGTTGATTTATTATGATACAAAACTTCCATATTGTATTGAAGGTATTGTGATATTTTTTACTGTGGATTTGTTATTTTTATACCATTCATTGTTTATAGAGAAAGTATTGACATTTCATATGCTAGTTTTAATATAAATGTTTATGTTATGTTTAAACCTGTTCATATGAGGAATGCATTGGACATAGTAAGTGATGGGTGGAGTCCGCTATAGCTCCTCGATGAATCGGTAGGTCTCATGAGACAAACTAGTGTCTTGGAACAAGGCCTTGAAAAAATCTTATTTTTAGTCTTGGAACAAGACCTTGATTATGTGCTTATGATAGTCTGACATTATGCATTCCATCATTATAAAAGTGGTTATTGATATTTCTTGTGATTATTAGACAAGTAGAATATCCATGTGAATAACTATATGGCATTATGTTATTTTATTTTTTCCATATTATGTTGAAGTTCAAGTTTAAAAGGCTTTTTTTAGTTATACATTTCCTTAAATGTTTATGCTTATTTATGAAAGTTTCCGCTATATTGTTATCCTTACTGAGCATCTGAGCTCACCCCTTTATATGTTTTATTTTTTCTAGGATTTGAAGAAGTATTTTATGACTGACCTGGAGGGAAAGTATGAGGGGATATGAGTGTGGACTATGGAGACTATGTTGTTGTAGTTTTTCACATTATGATGTAATGTAAGACTTATGAATTTATCTAGTGTTTCCATGGCTACTAAACTAATCGGTATTTCGAAACTTGATCTTTTTTTATCATTCCAATGTTATGTAATAATACACCAACCCAAGGTAACTGGGTTCAGGGTATTACATTTGGTATCAGAGTAAGTTTATTACAATCCTTGGGAGCTAGATTTAGATAAACTCTGATTAGAGCACTTAGACCTAAGATGGACATTAGGATTATTATAGAAGAACTTTATAAAATTTTGGTATTGTAGAGATTATGTGAGTTTTCCGAGCGATACATCACTGTCTGGATACGAGCAGGTAGAGGCAGCTCTGGCATAGATGTACCTAGGGGTAAACCCCAAAAACACCGCTTTGAGCTAGACTCGAACGGGAATTGGTGCACGACAACTGGCCTTGCTGCACTCTTGGTTACGACACCCCCAGAGGATATGCTTAGGATAATTCTCATTTTATTAAAAAATCATTATGAAGGGTTTATGAGTATATACTTTCTTAAAGAAAACATTTTTATGATTATGGATTATATCCATAAACTATTCAATTCATCTTATGTGTTTTAAAAGTTTTTATTTATGTATTGTGATTCATAAAATAATCTAGTGTATGCCATTATTTATAAATGGAGACTAGTGGAAGGAATGGAAACTGTATCAATGCACACACTCCATGTAGGCATTTACCTCCTGTTCAAGATAATTATAGTGGAGCTGGTGATACAATTGGTGCTGATCATCTTATCACTATATTGAGACAAGTCACTCAGGTTATGGATAATAACCTTACCTGTATGGAGCACCCAGATCCACAGCGTCGAGGATCAATGTTAGATCGCTTCATGAGTAAACAACTACCAAACTTCAATGGGAGTAAAAACCCACTAGTAGCTTAGAAATGGATAAATTCCTTAGAGAAAATATTTCATGCCTTGGGGAGTAGTGAAAGGGAAAAAGTTATCATGGCAGTTTACCGCCTCACTAGAGATGATGATCAATGGTGGTAATTAATTCAAAACACAAAGGAAGATGATGATCTTTCAAATATGGAATAGATGGATTTCAAAGAGATTTCCTTAAAAAAATACTTTCCTCGTGACCATTGAGAAGATATGGAAAGGCAATTTCTAAGTTTGAGGAAAAAAGAGGATGAGAATGTCGCAATGTATGAGGGTAACTTTACAAGGTTAGCAAGCTATGATATAAATTATATATGTAACCCAAGAAGTAAGATTTATATTTTATTTGATGGGTTAAAACCATTTCTCAGTTGAGAATTAGTCTCACAATCCTTCTCACCATACGAAGATATTGTCTCATGTGCTATCAAGACAGAAAAAGAATTATCTAAGTCTTACTAATTTAAAGAAAAGTAAAATAAGAAGATATATGTTGATCACTATAAAAATGGAAATAAGGGGACGAAGGGAAAAATTGATTATCCATCCTACAGTAAATATGGGAAGAAACACATCAGTCCTTGCTTGAAAGGAATGGTAGTCTGTTACAAGTGTGGTGAAAAAGGCCACCAAGCTCGTGATTGCAAGGGGAATAAAGAAGCTACTGATATTCAATGCTAAAAATGCAGGGATATGGGACACTATGCAAAGGAATTTCCTAATCGTCAGGGGAACTTACCTTAGAAAAGACCAAGGGATCAAGGACAAGCTTATGCTATCACTACTGCTGATGTGGAAGCTCTAAAAGACGTGGTGGCAGGTAATTTAATGGTTTCCTCAAGTTTATAAAATGCATTATTTGATTCTGGATCATTGAATTGTTTCATATCTTCCCAATTTGCTAAGAAAATTAGATATTTCCAATTTTATTTAATAAGGGGGTTTTCAGTTAAAACTCATAAGGGAAGTATCATTACAACAAAGTTTTCTGAATCGGTCCCCATTTGATCACACAAATGTTCTTTATCCACCGATCTCATCGTTATAACTATGATTGAATTTGATATAATCCTCAGTATGGATTGGCTTTTAGACCATGATGTGAAGATTTATTGTAAGAAGAAGGAGGTTACAATTTTTTATGATGATGATAAAGAACACCTTATCTATAGAGAAAAATCGTCACCACCTGATTCTTATCTAGATCCACCCCCAGTAGCTCAACTAAGTTGAATTATCGGGGAGGAAGAGAATGAAATAATTGTGGGTGAGGAAAGGAATATTCAAGTAAAGGATATACCTATTGTGAAAGAATATGTTGGTGTGTTTTCGGAAGATTTACATGTACATCCTCCAGAATGAGAGATTGAGTTTTCCATTGATTTAATTCCTGGTTCAAGGCCGATATAGAAGACCCCTTATAAAATGGCCACTGTGGAAATAGTTTAACTAAAGAAAAAACTAGAGGAATTGAGTAATAAGGGATTTATTTACCCTAGTTTTTCTCTATGGGGAGCCCCTATCCTTTTTGTTAAGAAGAAAGATGGATCTATGAGGTTTGGTATCGACTACAGGGAAATCAATGTTATAACAATAAAGGACAAGTATCCCCTACCTCACATTGATGATTTATTTGACCAACTGCTTGATCATCAATACTCTTCAAAGATTGACCTTCAATCTGGATACCATCATTTGTGTGTGAATAAGGAAAAAATTCCAAGGATAGAATTTCGAACTAGGTACGGGCATTACGAGTTTACAGTAATGCCTTTTGATTGACTAATGCACCCTCTGTATTCATTGATCTAATGAATAGATTTTTCAAGATATATCTTGATGATTTTGTGGGGTTATTTATTTATGATATCTTGGTATACTCCAAAAGCTACAAAGATCATGAAAATCACTTGTGCATTATCCTGAAGACTCTTAGAATACCTGAATTATATGGAAAGTTTAGCAAGTGTGAATTCTGGCTTCAGGAGAACTATTTTTTTGGCCATATTTTCTCTAAGGATGGAATCTCAATTGATATTTCTAAGACCAAGGCAATCCAAGAATGGCCAGCACTGACGAGTATAACTGAGGTACACAGTATTATTGGTTTAGAAGGTTATTATCGGCGTTTCATCCAGAATCTTTTCTGGTTGGATAACCCATTAACAAATCTCACACATAAAGTGGTTAAATTTGTTTGGAAAAAATAGTCTGAAAAATGTTTTGAAGAACTGAAGAGAAGATTAGTCAATGCACCTTTATTGAATCTACTATCGGGTAATGATGGGTTCGTTATTTATAGTGATGCTTCAAAGAAAGGACTTGGTTGTGTCCTTATGCAGAATGATAGAGTTATTGCCTATGCATCATGACGGCTGAAAATTTATGAGAAAAATTATCCTACTCCTAATCTTGAGTTAGATGTTGTAATCATTTCTTTGCAGATATGGAGACATTATATCTGTGGTGAAAATGTGAGATTTATACTAATCATAAGAGTTTGAAGTATATTTTCTCATAGAAATAACTCAACATGAGGCAAAGTAGATGGATTTAATTACTCAAGGATTATGATTGCACAATACACTACCACCCAGGGAAGACAAATAAGGCATCATATGCATTGAGTAAAAAGGATCGTGTAGTTTTGAACAAGATGAGAGTGGAAAGGGATCCTATTTTCATGGATCTAGTAAAGTTGGATATGGTAATCACCATGGAAGGTGAAACATAAATACTTTTTCAAATGGTTTCCAAACCATATTTACTATAAAGGATAAAGAGTTCTCGGACCGATGATAAAAAGTTTAAAAATAAGATTAAAGCTATGAATGATGGGAGATTGAGTGACTTTGTGTATGAATATTGAATTTTGAAATTTGGGAAGAGACTTTGTCTTCCTGATATACCGGATCTAAAAAGGTAATTGTTGGATGATTCTCATAGTTCCAATTTCTCTATACACCCTGGGAGTACCAAAATGTATAGATATTTGAAAGAAAATTTTTGGTGGGACAACATGAAGAGGGAGATTGCTGATTTTTTGTCTAGATATATGGTTTTTCAATAAGTGAAAGATGGAAGGAAACATCTTGGAGGAGTCATGGAACCTCTTCCCATACCTGAGTGGAAATGAGATAATATCACGATGGACTTTGTCATGGGACTAACAAAGACTCCTAGAAGGAACGATGCAATATGGGTCATTGTTGATCATCTTACCAAGTCAACACATTTTCTTGCTATAAGGGGGGATTTACCACTTGAACATCTAGAAAGACTATATATTAATGAATTTGTGAGACTTCATGGAGTTCCCATATCGATTATTTCTAATCATGATCCACATTTTACATCAAGATTCTAAAAAAGTCTTCAGAAAGCTTTGGATACTGAACTTCATTTGACCACTGCCTACAACCCCCAAACTGATGGACAATCAGAACAGATTATTCAAACCTTAGAAGACATGTTGATATCTTACTCACTTGACTTCCAGGGTATGTGGGATCAATATTTACCTCTGGTAGAATTTTCCTAAAACAATTGATTCCGTTCAAGTATTCGGATGGTACTATATGAAGCGTTATACGGAAAGAGATGCCGCACACCAACCTGTTGAGATGATGCTAGTGAAAGAAAACATATAGGCCCAGAACTGGTGGAGGAAATGATGGAAAAGGTGAAGGTAATCTAAAACCACATCAAAGTAGTTCAAAGTAGAAAGAAGAGCTATGCAGAAAACAGAAGGAAGGATTTGGAATTTCAGGTAGGAGATCATGTTTTCTTAAAGGTATCACCATGGAAGGGTGTTATACGTTTCAGTAAGAAGAAAAAAATTGATTCATTATTACATCAGACCTTTTGAAATTCTAGAACTAATTAGGGTTGTAGCTTATCATTTGGAAATGCCTCCAAATCTCTCCCAAGTTCATGATGTGTTCCATGTATCACTATTGAGAAAATACATGCATGGCCCAATGCATATACTCACCTATGAGGAATTAGAACTGGAACCCGATCTATCTTATTGAGAAGATCATTTCAAGGTTCTTGATATAAGAGAACAAGTGCTGAGAAACTGGACGACTCGTCTGGTAAAGGTTATATGGAGAAACCATAAGATGGAAGAGGCAACGTGGGAACCTAAGGAACTTATGATGAAGAACCACCCAAGTATTTTTATGAAGTAATATTCTAGAAATTTCAAGGACTAAATTATTTGAACGAGGGGATAATGTAACACCCCAAGCTTCTATGGTATGCTTCTCTTTGAATAATACAATAGCCTGTGTGGTACACAACTTCAAGTTCAAACACACACCACAACAAATCAAACTAGCCATTATGAATAGTAATACCCACTTTTTGGAAGTTTATAAATTTTATCTTTCAAAATAGACTTAATTTTTGGTTTTAGAATATCTAAATTAGTTTAGGGTAAAATTTTGGTACTTTTCTCATAACATTCATATTTTGATGAATAGTGAAAATTACTAAATTTTAATTAAAAACACATTTTTTAATAGAAATAATTAATAGTGATAAATTATGAATTTGAGTGATTTTAAAGTCTAATTAGATTTTGTTTTTACCAATTAATACAATGTTGGTCATTGGACACAATTTCAAATTTAAACTGGACATAATCCAGTGTCAATCTTTTGATAGTTATTATTTCTTAAAAACACGCTTTCTGTTTTGACAACGGGAATTAATTTTAAAATAATTTCTTCCACTTCTGTGTTTTAAATTTTAAAAAATGGATTCCATATTTATAATCATGAGTTTCAAATTGTTTGAATGGGTAACTTTTATTTTAAGAAATTTTGAATAATTATTTCGGTAAATATTTTATTTACCACGGTTAAAGGGTAAATCCGGTAAATAAGGGTAAAAAATAAGATTATAATAATAATAAATTATCCTAAAACGTGTCCTAACCCTATTGTTTGACACATTTCCGACCATGGGAATATTTTGTCGATTTTGGGACCCCATGGAGCCACTTGTAAGTGATAATGACAATTTATATTAATTAAAAGTAAATACAAAAAATGACCTAAGCATATATCTTTTAGAAAAACAATTTTTACATAGCATAATATATGATATATTTTAGAATATAAATATTAATTAGAAAGATAAAAAAATTTCATACATAATGGTATTTTATTTATAATTTTTAGACATTGAATAAATAAATTTATTTATGACACGATAATGATGCATCATTTTTCCTATTAATGAAAGAATCAAATAATTGATATTATAAATGTTAAAATAAAAATAATTTGAATGTTTTGATTCCATACACGAATTTTATAGGTTAATATGACATGTTATAATTGTTTAAATGAATTTGGTTTGAATTAATAAAGTTGTTAAGACTTTAACAAAAATCAATTATTAAATAGTGTCAAAATTGACATAAAGAAGTTTTTAAAACAAATATTATATTATAAATTGATATAATATTTCTAAAAATATAAGGTTCAGCCAAACAACTTATATAATGATATTTATATCATTAATTAACCACTTTGGGTTCACTTGGAAGTATATAGTAATTTTATTAACTATATAATATAAAAATACAAAGAGACGTGGTAAATTTCAAACTATTTAACTAAGAGTTAAATCAAAAGGTTATGGTTAACATAGTGACCCAAACCTATCTAAAACCTATTGGTTGAATGGTTTTCGAACCCTCCCCACCTTATCCTTTAAATAATCCATTTTTGAGCCTTTATAAACTGAAAATGATATTATTATAAAATAATATTTCTACCTTTTCCTAAGGTGCCCCTCACCCCTCTTATAAAAGGACCCTCCCCCTTCCCTCTAATCCACACCTTCAAAGCCTTTTTTCTTGGTAAAACCCTTCCCAAATATTCTCTCAACTTCCCTCACTTAGTCCTAGAATACTTAATTTAGTCAGAAATCCAACTTAAAGAGCCCTTTTGATCTAATAAAAAGGAAGAACCTGAAGAAGAGGTAATGATTTCACCACCCTCTTTCAAGTTCCTTTCTTATTCCACTTCTTATTTCTTTGTTATTTCCATTCTAAAATACTAAATCCAGTATCTTTAATATACTGTGATGTTATTAAAAATATGGTAAAACCATATTCAGTAATCTATCCATCCTTTGATTGACATGTCACCATACGTGTGTACGTACGGCCTACCGTCTCCATGTCGTGGTGTAATTGTTATTCAATACATTATTATTTGGATGGATGTGATAATGATGTGTAATTGATTTAACTAATAATATTAACATGATAATGATTCTGTATATATGATATAACATCCAATTATATTTTATTTTAATATCAAAAAAATGATATTGTCGCTCGTGCGTACGTACGGACTACCGTCTCCACGAACGCGATGAGATTTATTCCCCATCGTATCAATTAAAGAATAATTTCTATTTGATGGTTAAAAATAATGTTTAAAGACTTAATATCATTCTGGATATGAATAATATCTAAACTATCCATAACAATCATGACTTACATAACAAATAATATAATGGAAAATGAATTAGTTAACACCCAAAACAACGATAATACTAAGATATTATTAACAGAGCAATGTTAAAAGATCATATATGATATCATATTAATGTATATGATTCTAGTATAATTTAATAAAAATTATTTCGTCATTATATAAGAGGTTAAACTACCCTCGATCAAGGATAAGTACAAGGTAAGGGTTTATTTCAAAATCTCTTCATTATCCGAGGTTGTTTATATGTAATTATCTACTGGGACCTCTTTATCATCCACATCCATGTTTCTAAAAAATTTATTTCAAATCATTATTACTAATTTACATACTATGGGTTAAATTTATTTATACCCTTATTTGAAATTTTATAATATGTTTATAAAAGAATCTTTCTATCGTTTTCTAAACAAGGTCTTTTTTAACCTTTTCGACAGAATTAAGGTAAGAATGTCATTTTTTAACTTATATGGCGTGTGCTGCTATTTTCTACCATTATAAAATCGTTGAAGCTTCCCTTACAAGATTATAAGAATATTTTCAAAGTAAATTTTTTCTTTTATAATTATGTGACTTTTAAATTATTTCAAAAAAAGGGATATTTCTCTCAAATAGTTTTGATTTCATCTATGTCAACATCCTTTGATGGATTTTAAGCTTATTTGAAGTTGATTTATTATGATACAAAACATGCATATTGTATTGAAGGTTTTGTGATATGTTTGACTATGGATGTGTTCTTTTTATATCATTCAAGGTTTATGAAGAAAGTATTGACATTCTGTATGCTAGTTTTAATATGAATGTTTATGTTATGTTTAAACTTTTCATATGAGGAATGCATTCGACTTAGTAAATGACAAGTGGAGCCCGCTATAGCTCCTCAATGCATCGGTAGGTCTCATGAGACAAACTAGTGTCTTGGAACAAGGCCTTGAAAAAATCTTATTTGTATTCTTGGCATAAGGAACTACAGAAAAAATGACTTATACCAACAGATATTTATTGACAGATAATATATCTGTTGGTAAAAAATGAGAAATTTTGACAGATATTAAGTTATATTGGTATTGATTTTATTTACCAACACTTGTTTTTACCAACAGTTATATCCGTTGATATTGGTCATTTAATACCAACAAATCTTTTACCAACAGTTAAATATATTTCTTTATCATATCAATACTAACATTTTGATATATGTATATTATTTTCAGTGAATGTTATAAATTATAATTATTTTAATAAAATCATATAATCATATGTTTTCATTGTCAAATTATATTTTATGATATATAGTATATATATATATATGATATAAAACTAATGATAAATGATTATAATTTTTTAAAAATAAAATAAGATCAAATTTACACTAGTAAATACATCAAAAAAAGATAGTAACTTATATAAAATTTCAATATATGTATATAATATAATTTTTTATTCATAATATATATAAATTTAAATATTTTTTTCATTATATATAAATTATATATACACTTATTATATATCATGATATTTTTTTAAAATTATACCAATAAAATGACTTCTTTAAATTAAAAGTCTCGTACCACAATGGTCACATCACCGTTAACATTTTTATTATCTCGCTCTAATCTGGTTAATTTATTTTTGTACCGCTAAATGGGGTGTGATGCATGTAAATAAAATGTTTTGTTATTATTATTATTATTTACTTTTATTTTTAATTTTCCTCCCTCGACTTTGCCCCACCCCACCCCATCCTATTCGTGTCGCGCACCCCAGCCAGTACGATCCCTGACCGCACGCCTCCCTCCTCCTCCAGCCATGGTCGTCTCTCATTTCGATTTCACTTGTTATCTCCCCAGGTTACCATTTATTCTCCCCTGATCTATTATTCTCTTTTAATTTCTCTTTTCTGTCTCTTCCTTCTGGTTCACGTGACACATCCAAACAATAGCCATATTTTGGGTGTTTTATTTCATGATTCTTGAACGTTAGGGTTTGTGAGACTTGATTGTGGTTTGTTTTTGCCACGTCTATTGAAGGCATTTTAGGGTAGTGCATAATACGTTAATGGGTAGTGAAAAATCTGTTCATTTTAGAGTAGTGCATAATCAATTTGTTTTATCCGTGTTTTTTGAAGGCGTTTTAGGCATTTTTGGGTAGTGCATTATCTGTTTTAGGGTAGTTCATAATCTGTTTATTTTATCTGTGTTTTATCCGTCTTTGTTGAATCATTATTGGCGCTAAGCTTCTCCAGCTGGGATGCATCAAAATCTAGGTCTTGTAACATTGTGTAGCTGACACTCCCATCATCCATGCTCTAATCAACCTACCTCCCACCAAACCATTCTCTTATATTCACTTCTTCATCTTTCCTGTCCTTTAACATCACCAGGACAACACTTTGTGGCTGATTCTCACAAACCATAATGGAGTAAACTAGACCAAGCTTTGGTCATTCCTCTTCAAATTCTGAATACAGGTTCACATCAGATCTCATATTAGTAGTAGTAAGCATATGGAGAAGGATAATAGTAATAGGAATCGAAAAATGGGAATCATCATAGCCACACCATCCAAGCATCTATTGTTCAACCAGGTTTCTTTCTCTCTCTTGTTCACTTTTTTTCTATGAATTTGTAAACTTTTTTCACAAATCCAGCTTGGGTCACTGACTTGGGGGTATTGCAACCTAGTCATAGTGGTGTTCCATCCAAGGTCTCTATATACCATGAAACCAAAGGTTCACTGAAATATGTAACAAATGAATTACCCTTTTTTTCTTCTTATTACCTTGCCAACATTGATCCACTCAGGGAGTTTTTGTTTTGGGTCCTCCTTTATTATCTCGTTCTTGTAAAGCTCATCCAAAACCTCATCAAAAGTAACATCATCTAGAAATACATTAACATAAATGTGTGTGTTTTATTTTAACACAAAACAATTGTCAGGAGACAATAAGTTTCTAGTTATATTCATACAATTTGAAATCTTCCTTGAATACTGTCTTTGTAACTCTATCCTTGACGCTTAAGGGTTTTCATTGAAAATAGTTTTTTAGCTATTGAATTAGGTTTAATTCTTAATTAAAAGAAGTATCATTATAAATTGAAGTAACATTTTATGGATTATGGGATTTAATGAAGTGTTTCTAGAATATAGAAGTTTGAGTTATGTGTCACTCTTAATTGAAATTAGTGTCATTCTCAATGGTTTTTTGTAACGAGATGGATAATATTCCTGTTATTTTTGTATAATGTGTTGTTGTTTTTTGTTGTTGTGGTCACTTGTATTTCTTTTTCTTCTAGTAATTTTTATGTAGTTCTCATTGGTTATTTTTATATGTCATTGGTTGTTCCCTGGATGGATGTGGTCATTGGTTGGTCACTAGATGGATAACCATCTGGTTGTTGTGGTCTCTTGTAAGATAATATTATGTTGGTTGTTTCCATTGGTTAAAAGGGATTATATATCGATATAAAAATAGAAGAAACAAAAGAAAAATCAACTAGGTCCATTTGATTTCTATAAACATCAGGAATCTAGAGTTTAGGGGAGGTGAGATTCCATGGGAAAGTCCTTGAACATATTTTGTTGTAAAAAAAATAGAGTTGCATAAGTTGAATTGAACAAACCAATTAAACTATTAACTGAAATTTCTAGAACACATTAGAAACTGTGATCTAGTGAAGACTCATGAAGGTTCTTGTTTTCACTGGTCATATGATCCTCTTGTTGTGGTGGATGATGTTTCTATAGCATGATTTTTAATTTTTTATATCATGCATTTAAATGAAAACTATTTTCAAATTATTGTGTTTGTGTGATCAGAAGTTGTCATAATGGTGCAAGTCTATAGTGGATGGGCGGTGCTTGTGGTCAAATTTGGGACATCTGCCACTTCAAACATAGAAGGGTGGTCTACTAAAATCATAGGTATGATAGTGAAGTTTTCCATGTTCATATCGACTACTGTAGAAACCTTATAGAACCACTTTTTACTAGGTATGTTTACCTTCAGTAGCCACCCCTTTAGTTCACTGATGTCTTTTCTTCTCAGTCTTTTGTGCATGTCATTACATTTGTAGGAAGTCTTTATTTCTATGATCATTTTCTTCAACTACACAAAATATTGATGAAATGAGGGAAAATTTAAATTTTGGGTAAAAAGTGAAAGAATTAGGTTTTGAAAAGCTCGTTGGAGGATAAAAATTAAAATTTCTATAACTGTTTCCCGATATCTGGCTCTAAATGTTGATTGAATTCCTCTTGTAAATTTAATCTTTCATAGATTAATTGTGCAAGAGAACGTATGTTATGGGCGTGTTCCCTACTAGTGGCTCATGCGGGAGAATAGGGAATATACGAGTACGGTTAAAAAAAGTTGTTGACGACTGCGTGCAAAGAAACAGGGGTGCGCGAACTGGGGCTTTCGTAGGGATAGTTTAGTCACTGAAGTGAAGAATGAGACAACAGCTGTTGAGGGATGGATGAACCAATTCACTGCAGCATGAAGTTTTTATGAGCAAGCTGGACAATGTAGGGACAAACTGCGAAGGCCTAGAGACAATCATTATATTTGGAATATTTTTCTAGGAGACAATGAGGATCTAAAGGCTATTTAGTGAGCTAAAATTCAACCTAGACGAACAAAATTTGGTTCCCGCTATTCATGTAGAGTGTTAGAGTGCTTCTGGGAAGTTGAGGCATAGACCATGGGAGTAGGATCAAGTACAATTGCAAACAAATGAGAGGAAACTGAAGCAGATAAAGTATTTGTAGTCACGGGTAGAACGAAGTTCTGTGTCTATAACCCTAAACCAAACAACTGCATCATGTTATCTTCAAAGAAATGTTAGGGTAGTGGAGTTCATAATGAAACTGGAGAAGAGTCTTATGCTTTACAATTTGTCGTCAGTCGATGGAATGAGCAGTATCATAACAAGAGTTTAGTTGCCTATTTTTCATGTAAGGAACCACTTAGTTGGATCACAAATACAGAGACATATTTCTAAGAAAATCATATATCAGAGGACATGAAGATACACTATGCATAGTTAAATCTGGAATACACAGTTTTTCTTTGGTTTTTGTTTTGGCTGAACAAAAATATGGGTTCAGAATGGGAGCAGCTGAAGCCGGTGATGTTAGATAAGTACGGGTCCGACAAGGAGTTGGTAGAGTTTTTAAGACAATTGTGTGACAAGAAGCAGTCCATGCAGGATCTGGGAGACATAGCTGAGAACATGTCGGATCTTCAGTGCTTAGTACAAGAGAAGGTTGATTTAATTTGGATACACCAAAGTATGGACTGCTCTGGAACTAGGACATGAGAAAAAGAGTAAGTTGGTCACTTCATAATGGAAGAAATAGAAATAGATTTCTGGGAATTTCAGACTGGACAGGAAGGGGACATTTGTCTTAATCTAGAAAAGAAAATAGTCTCCAGGTTAGCTTGGACGAAAGTGAAAAAAGGATGTGGTGCCAAAAGTATTGGAGAAAATAGTCTCTAGGTTGGCTTGGATATAAGGGATGAAAAAGGAGGTGGTGCCAAAATTAGTTCCTACCGCTGGCATCACAAGGGATCATATACCAGCACCACCACTCTAAATGGAGCTATTTCATTTACCAGATTTTATAGCAATTGATAATTTTCAAGTTGGTGGGGTGACTCATCCTATAAAAGATAAATTTTATTTTTGGGTCTTGAAGTATGACCTCCAAATAAGTAGTATACACTCACCCATCCCACTTGTTACTACGACAAGATTTGGTTGGAGAAATTCTGTTACAAATATGAAATGAATAGAAAGGGGAGAAATAGTGGCATAGATGAATGAACTTGTTTAGGTTCCTTAGTTACGTTTGAAAATTCTATTGTAGTTCTGAAGGGAGGCTAGAAAAACAACAGCTGAGTATGGTGTTGTTTGACATACGTGCAGGTTTGGACTGAGTTGGATGAACTCCTCCATAGTGATGTTGATGCTACTCCTAGGATGCAGGTTTCCTAGCTGAATATGGTTTTGAAAGGATGGGTAACAACATGTTCATTGGCACTGGTTGTTGCTAACTGCCAATGCCTAAATAAGTTTCATTGTATACCAGTTGCTGATGTTATAAAGGAATTTGGATTTTCTCTTGTTGTTTTCCCTACAATGGATGGTTTAAGAGCTGGAAATACCATTTTTGGGGACCCTGAAATTCTCTATTGGGACAGTAGTAATGTTGAAAAAATTATACACACTAGAAGGTCCATTTTTAATCCATAAATCTAGGGTTTATCCCAATTAAAATTGGCCAAAAAGGTGGCATAAAGTCTGTACAGGGAATTGTGGTTTGTTTAAGAACTATACATACACTTCTAATTAGTTTTTTGGAGAAGATATTAGGACTGAGTATGGGGAGTTGAAGGAAGAACTTATTAATACAGTCACTTCAGGAAATGTTGTAATTGTTACCCATCACCCACCATATTCTCAGCACGCAAAGACCATGAGAGAAGGCACTTTGGAAGATTTTTCCATCCGCAGTGATGAAGCTTTAAATGCTAAGCATCCATTTGATCAAACAGTGGGGCTTTTGTTGCATGGTTTCTTATATTTTGAAGACACACATTTGGATGGGAACAATTTGGAAAAAAGGTTCACTTGGGCGGTAAGGTCGAAGCTTACCTTACAAACAAGGGGCATCCAATCCACTTCCACAGGGCGTCTTACTTTTCCTGAGTGTGTTGCTGATTTCCAATGAAGATGCAATGATGTCGAGGCCTCCACCTAAGCCGCCATCGGGCACTGCTAACCCAATGCACAACCAAGAAAATATTGAGTTGTTCACCTTGAGGAAAATGTGGTTTTTAAGTGGGAATAAATTGTTAGGAATATAGGGGGTTTCCTGTTAGTTTCTATTGTGGCTTGGCCATTATTTTTTGTTAGTTTGTTAGAGTTTGTTAGTTGGTTAGGGGTAGTATTGTATTTTGTATTGATGTACCAGCTGTATATTTGAGCTGGTGGGGTATTAAAGTGGTAGTAGGGGGTTGGGATGGGTTATGAACTGATATCTAGGAGTTTTCCACAGTAGGTTTTTGTGTGGGCTGGTGTGTTGGGACGTTTCAGTAGGGAATCAGTGGAGTGGTCTTCCACAGGTTCCTCACCCTATTTCTCCTTCCTTTTCTACCGTATTACTCTCCCTCTCTATTTTATTTCTGAATTATGCTGGATCTATATGGTGAATACAATCAATATATACTATTTTTCTTCTCTTTCCTCCCTCTCTCACTTTATAAATTGTTTGGGTGATTTATTAAATTAAGCATGTGATGCGAATCATGTTGTGAAAAAGTTTTGGTGTGTGTTTAATTTAAAAAAAAGTATTTGAGTGCGTGTATGGTGTAAGTATGTTAGAAGTGCGAATTATGTTTGGAAAGGTTTTGGGTGTGCGTATATTTTTAAAATGGAATTTTGGTGTGCAAGTAGTGGCTTGTGATATGCGATGCTTGGTTTGGTTGATGAAATGTGGAAGTGGTTTGTTGTGTGACATGTGAAACATGATTGATCACAAAAAGGTAATCTTGGGTAACTAGGTGGGCGGACGACTAGCTTGCTTGTGATTCGTATCTGGCTACGACCTGGTTTCACTTAGCAGGATTGACGCTACAACACTAACAAAACAATTGTGATGATTAAAGACCACTAGAATTTGGGATGTTGCTCCTCTTTAGTGGATCGTGCACGAGAACGATGATGGTCGTGGTTTCTATACCATATTTTCACTGAGATGAGAGGTTCCTAGAATCCCACTTAAACTAGTTTGACCCTATGAATTTACCCATGATGCTCTACCTTATATGACAGGGTGCCTACTGTCGGCATACGCTGGGCCTCTTGTGTGTGGATGTGTGTGTCAGAATTTTTAGAAATCCCTTTTTCTTTCAAGAAAATCATTATGTATTAGTTTTCTTTATAAGTGGTTTCTTTCCTTTTATTTAAAAGTTTTACTCACAAATGATTTCCCATAAATGTTTTAAAATCTTTAATTTAAATGAGCATGTTAGATTATCTTTAAAATGTTTTGGTATGAAATATTTATATCTGGGTGGCATCCTACTGGGCTTTGTCTTACACCATGCATATACCTTCGGGTGTATGTAGATCATGTTGTCTGTTTGTTTTAGGTTAAGGAAAGGTGTGTAGTGTCGGATGATTGGGTTCCTAGTGTCTTTGGTTGTGGACTTTGTTGGTGGCGGCTTAAGGATATTGCTCCTCTTATTGCATGGAGGTTTGGGGCGATGGTTTAGTTTTCTTTTTTTGTCGTAGTATTTTTTTAGTCTTTGTTTTAGTTTGTAAACTTAAAATTTGGAAATTGTTAAGGGCGTGTTTGGTTCGAAATTTTCAGATCTGATTTATTAGTTTTTGTTGGTTATTTTAATATGATAAATTTGGGTAAATCGTTCCCAAACATTTATTTGATACTTGAGAACTTGTGCCAGCCCGTGGGGATCGGGAAGGCCCTTCGGGCCTTACCGCGGACCGGGTCAGATTTTCGGTTAGATGACGATCCATCTTGGTTTGTGGCACCCTTATATCAAATACGAAGGCATCTACTAGAATGACAAAATTCTCTAGGGTGATCTTTATTTTTTACATAATCCTTGAGAAAAAGCTCGCGATACGTTGCCAAGCTTTATTCTGAAAGTATTTGTTGGGATAACCTCTACATAATCCAACTTAGCTAATTGTCTAGAAATGAAGTTATGGCTAGCTCCACTATCAACTAAAATCAGTACCAGAACACCTACAAGATGTCTCGCAAGAATCATTGAATCTAACCTAGCTGTACTCACTCTAAGTAACTCAACCAGTTCTCCAGTCAAAATAGGAAGTTTCCCTCCCAGCTCCTCTTTCATTTGTATTAAGCATCCTTCCAATTCAGCTATGTCTTCCACCCTTTTGTTGTTCCTCTAGTTTCTGAATTTCTCAGACTAAAACCTGCAAGTGTTTGTCAGGATATTTACGCATTGGTCTGAAAGGTTAGTCACAACGGAAACACAATCCCTTTATCTTATGGTTCTCCTGTTCCGGTTGACTCAATGTACATACCTAGTTCCAGTGTTCCTCCCCCAAAATTTTCATTAAATCTTCTTCTCAATGATTTTGAGCAACAACCGGCTGGCTTCCAGAAATATTCGTCCTCACCACTATGGTTTTCCGATACCAGGGGGTAGCTCTGGTCGTATACGTGATCTCTAGATTACTCCTTTACCGACTAACTATTTTTCAACCTTTCTTGCTAGAACCATCATCCAAATTTTGTTATTCGTCTCATGCGTTGAAATCCGGTTTTCTATTTTGGGGCGCAGTCCCCTCATAAATAGATTCATATACCACGATTCAGGAAAATCAGAAATTCTCAAAGAAATTTGCTCAAACTTTATATATTCATCCACAGAACTAGTTTGCCGCAAATTTTACAGAAACATTAGCATATTTCTATCATTGTTCTTCTGATCCATTAAGGATGGCATGAAAGAACTCCAAGTCGATCCCGGCATTCCTCTCTACCAAGTCAAGAACCAATACAATGTTGTTCCCTCCATACAAATATGTGTATTATGAAACTTTATTTCCTCTAGAGTACGATTGATCAAAAAATAATTATTTGATTTAATAATCCATGCAAATGAATCATATCTAGAAAAAATCAGTCATTCAACTCCTCGTCACACTACGCATTCCGTCCAGAAAAATAGCATCCTCTACAGAAGCATTTTCCCTCATGCACACAACATACTCCACGCTTCATACTCCATGCTTTCTGACTCTTTACCATTGAAATTTTTCGATGCTACCTTACTATGTTTCTCCATTACTGATCCCCGCTCCAATTGTTGTTTGAATCCCTTCAAATGTTCCAATGTATATTTCTCCAAATCTTGAACTCTTAATGACATGTTTTCCTCTGTCCGTTGGGCGACATCCAGAGCCACTCGCTGGCTCTCATTTTTCACGCCCATCAACATTCCCAAATCTTCCTGCATCTAAGTCATCGAAACCTTAATGCTCTCCATAGATGACTCAACTGATCCCACTAGATTCTCCATTCTTATTTGCATCAATATCGGAACACAACCTTCTTGCTTATGCTTAGTAAATCTCCTCTCATTAATTCACCTCGGTTCTCTCTCTCCAGTGTTTTATTCCCTAACGGGGTGGCCAAAATCTTATGATGGTGTTTGAGTGTGAGGCTTGGAGAAAGAATATCTAGCTATTTACACAGAGAAACTTATTTGATATTACCAGATATTTAGTTTACAATAGAGAATAGGATGTATAGCAGGATAGTTCTGGAGAGTCCTCCTCCAGGTCTTCCTCCTATTGCAGTGGTGAAACATGAGTCTATCCACAACTCCTACCAGAATCTGTTCCAATAGATTCAGTACCAACCTTCTAACTGAAAAATATGCCCTCCTCACACCATGTTTCACAATTTATACTCCTCTGAATCAACTACTAAATTTCCATTTCTACCCCTCCGCTGATATGTATTAAGAATAAGAGGTTGTGAAACAATTAAAGGGGAAGAAGGGACAACACCAGAAAATGATCGCAGACTGCTAACACTATGTATGTTTTAATTTTAGAGGTTTGATAATTCATACGCCAATGAAATAAAGACACCAAAAGAATTTCAAGGTTGTATTTTGGGGTTATCCTCTCAAAATTTTTGAGTTTTTTGCATGTTTTTCACTAACTCTCTGTTTGGCAGAGTGGTAGAGAAGGAATAGATTGAAATTGATTCCATTTAATTTTATCCATGGGATTATATTGTAGTAAATGAGTTTAAAGTTGGTGATTGATGTAGAAAATTTGATGTAGCTTTTGAAATGATGACTGTTGCCACCTCTTTCAGAAATTTTACCCTTTATCCCCTCCCTTTTAGGATCCCTCATGATTGAACTTTTTAATTTCTCTTAGAAGATCTATTATTTTTTTTAACTTGAGCAGCTACTCTCATGGAATCTCCTACTGGAAACATTCCAGCTGTGGCAGCCACTCCCATTCAGTCTGTGAAGTCTAAAATTGTAATTTCTGTCAGTTTTTTCTTATCCAATAATTCATAATTTAATATCAACTTATTAAATTATGTTTTTTTGGAGCAGGTGTTTTTTCATGACTGGCGGCTTGTGAAGTCTCACTACAATAGGTTGTTCATTGGTGGGTTTGCTTATAAAGAGTAAAAAAACTTTCATTTTCAGCATTTATATTTTTAATTCATTTACCATCTTTTAGAATGTGTGGGATGAAATCATGTAACATTACTCATGGTCATGTGTTCAATTCTGTACAAGACATGTTTTCAAGTACTCATGGCTTGAACACGTAGCCTATACAATTCTATACAATTCCAAACATGCATGTACATCATGTCCTATACATGTTGTGTGGTCAAGGCCAGTGTACAATTATTCACTCACCCATGTTTCATAGTACTCAACATCCCATTTTTCTAGAACTCATTTACTCATAACTAATGTACCGTGATTTCAATGCATTGAACGTATTTCTAGAAGAGGAATTCAAACCAAATCACTTTGATTTTTAGTGTTTCCAAGATTGGTCTAACTTGGGATAATAGCCATATTTCTACAATGGTGTTGGGGACCTTTGAATATTTTGATCATGAGTATGAATGGGCTGGGTAGTTTCCTACCAAATCAGATGGAGCATATTTGGTTTCATGTTCTTGGAGATGATTACTGGAAGGTAGGTTATTGGTACTGTTAAAACCACTAACTAGGAGAATCTGATATAATGGGTACTTTTTACAGGTTATTATTTCAAACCTAATTACATGTATACAATTTCTATAAATAAAAGGCTATCATTGAATGCTTATTTCCCTATTGTGCAGAGACTAAAATTGTTGAAATACAAAATAAATTCACCTCTATGTTTTTTGAAAGGAAAAATGTGTTTAACCATAATGGTTGATCCATTTCTTGAAAAGAAGTTTCCAATGAATGGTCTCTACCAAGCTCTTATAGTTGGATTGATGGGTCTAAATTAATTAAGGTAAAGAAAGGGATATATTTCATAGTCTATTTATTTTTCTCAAATATGTATGTTATGAAATTTTAAGCTATTCTATTGATTGAACTGGTAATATTTTTTTTTGGATCCCAAGTCCATTAATGAGAGGGTACAAGCTATAGAACTTTTCTAGGATTTATAATAAGATATCTGGGAAGGAGGTGTCATTTGGATACCTTATTACTGAGGCTTGACTCAACCTCCCTTTATTCCTTTATTATGAATGTTTTTGTGTTTTCAATCATTTCAATACTTTTTTTACCTTCCTTTGGTAGGACCAACCTTGAGTGATTTAGAATTTTTCCTACATGTTTACATTTAGAATATGGTTTTTTCTATATGGTCATAGTTTTGATACTTGTGTTTTTATTCATTTGAAATTAGATACATAAAAATATTTCTAGACTGTTATGATGAATAGGCAGAGTTAAAATGAACCATGGAAAATACATGTATTAATATCTTCTGTTTTTAACAATTTCTTGGAGAACACTTCAAGTTGAAAATGTTGCTTCTCGTGTTAGCAGTACAGTAGACTCTAGCAAGTGAATCATTGGATGTTTAGGAATATAACTCCCATATTTCACAATCTTACAAACATTTTGATTGAGGTAACTTAGATCATTACTTAGAACATGTATATCTAAAAGGGAATGTTTTATTCATTTTTTTTCTATTATCCAATGTTTTATTAATACATAAAACATGGATAAGGGGTTTTGTTCTATTCCTATTTACATGGCTCGCTGACATGGATGTTATGCTCGCTTGCATGGATGGGACATTGGTGCTCGTTGGCATGGATGATCTGGTGATGGAGATATGGATTGGCTGGTGATGGGGCCAACTTTCTAGCATGAATGAGTTGTTGTTGTGCTAGCATGGAATGGATGAGTCACTAGTGGTACTTGTTGGTCGCTGGTGCATGATCTGGTTCATTGGCATGGATGGGCTATTGTTGCGAAGGCATGTATGGGTTGCGGGGGTCTCATCATTGAGTGGGTGGGGTGTGATGAATCTTGTTGTATTAAATTTCATTATTAATAAAATTATTTTTTTTCTAAGATTGAACATGTGTTAAAATCTTTGGTTTAATAATTAGGGATGTATTATATATAATAAATTAATTAATTAATATAATATGAAATTTTAATTAATTTTTATTCAAATGTAATTTACAAACATATATTATATATTGGTAATTTTATTTCCAACAGAAAAATGTGTCATTAAAATCTGTTGTAAAACAATTTAAACAACATATATATTATCAGTTGGTATTATTATAATTATAACAGAAAGATTTTATCTGTCGCAAAAACATTTAGCGATAGAGTTTTTACCAACAGTTATGTGACAGGGACATATATATTGGTAAAACGTTTTACCAACATAAAATGTACTTTTATCAACAAACATGCCCCTGTTGGAAAAAATGAAATATTTTATATTGAGTTCTTGACTATGTGGTTATAATAGTCTGGAATTATGCATTCCATTATTATGAAAGTGGTTTTTGAGATTGCATGTTATTATTAGACTAGTATAATATCCATGTGAATAAGTAAATGAAATTATTTCATTATATTTTTTCTATATTATGTCGGAGTTCAAGTTTAAAAGGATTTTGTTTTAGATATACATTTCCTTAAATGATTATTCTTATTTGTGAATATTTCCTCTATATTGTTATCCTTACTGAGCATCTGATCTCACCCCATTATTTATTTTATTTCTCCCAGGACGTGAATAAGTATTTTATGACTGACCTACAAGGATAGTCTGAGGGTATATTAGTGTGGATTATGGAGACTATGTTGGCGTATTTTTTCACATTATGATGTAATGTGACTTACGAATGTATCTAGAGTTTCTAAGGCTACTAAACTAATCAGTATTTCGAGACTTGATCTTTTGTGATCATGATAATGTTATGTAATAATGCACCGACTCTAGGTAACTGGGGTCGGGGCATTACATTATTCTTGTCAACATGCACTTGTTCCTTTTTTTAGGACTTCATGGATATATTATGTAAAATCAAATCTCATGTGAATGAGATACAACTTTCTTGGTATGGGTAAGAAAAATAATGAGTCCATCTCTTTCTTGGTTTCCTCTTTCATGAATTCTTCTTTATTCTCCAGTCACTTCTCAAGTTATGCTACAGAAAATGGAATAATCAAAGGGATTGTCAATGTTTAATTTTATTTCACCAAAATTTAATCTTGAATATTCAATATCAAATTATCCCCCCTTAAATTAAGCAACTTGTTTCTCATTTACCTATTGTAAATACACTTTGATCTCCTCTTGAACTATTTCTACAAAATGCTAACCATGTTTGGGGTGATCCATATGTTCCTCTATAGATGAATATTCTTTTTCATAATATTTATCCAAGGAAAAACATAAGCTGTCCGATTCTAAAAATTTCATGCAAGGGGAGGTGATACTAAATTAATTTTCAACAAAATTAGAAGATAAAGAGTTCAATAAAATATCATCTACATGAGTTTGTCTGGCCTCATTTTCTTATTTCATGGGTGGTGCCTCTTGGAGTTCAATTTCACTAGATTGAGGTAGACAATTAGGCTCCTCAATATTATCTTCAAATTCCATCATGTTGGTGATTTTTTCCTTTAATGATTCTGGATATTCTACTTTTCAAGGAATATGGGGATCAAGTAGTTCCACACATTAATTCTTTATGTCATCCATATATTTTTGATCTCTCAAACATACTTAATAACTAAAAGCAACACCATCAATCTACTTTAGAAATGGTTGAGAAAGTCCAAATGGATCATATTTTGATTCCATCAAGGTCTCCTCAAGTTTTTCAACATCAAAGATGAGAGGGGAATCCACTTCCATCACTGGCTAGGTTTAATTTTGGGTTTCTCTTCAGTAGCATGGACATATTTTTTTAGCCTTCCTTTTTGACCATTTAGTCCTTCTATGGCCTCTTTAAGTTCATTTAATTGAGCTCTCTTATATTCTAAAATATCTTATTGTTGTTTTTATTGCACCTATGAGTATTCAATACATGTAGAGTAATAGAAGTTTGGATATTTCCTGGGAAAAAGATTTATTTATAATTTTTTTAAATTTGAAAATATTAAAATATTTACAATTAGATTGTGGCACTGCCTCCCTATAAATAGTACCAATTTTGACATGTCCATATCATGGGGTATGAAAAAACAAATATATCATAATTTAAAATACATTAAAGTGGTTTACCTAGGATGTCTCCATAGATTATTCCATAATAATGACATTTGTAACTTATATTTGTGAAATAATTATAGGTTGTTTTTGAAATTGTTTGGGTTTAAAAAGAAAGACGGAAATTAAAAATAATGTTTGAACATAATTTATGTATAGAGTGATGGGTTCAGGGTAGGATCACCTTTTCTAATGTATTCATTTTTGTAAAAATTAGTTCCACTCTCTTCCTATTGAATGATAAATTAATGAATCATCTATCAAGTTGTCAATCACCCTTTGTTGAAGGAAGCAATGAAAATCACTCCTTTGTGCATGAAATTTCATAAACTGTAGAGACCTGAAGCCTGACATACATGGACATTACATTACATTTTCGGAATACTTAGTACATAACAAAAAAACACACACACAAGGATCGTAATAGTTTAGTGTCTTTGGAAACACGGAACGTAATCTTCTAATCGTGGTGAAAGATCTTCAATATCTCCCATAAAGATCTTCCCTTTTTTTACCTAAAACCTTTCTTTATATCCTGGGGAAAATAAAACATAAAAGGGTGAGCTCAAATGCTCAGCAAGGGCAAATAAAGGAAATAAAAATCATATCATATATTTTTGAAAATCATAACCTGCAAAAGAGATCATAATATCTTAACATGGACCAAATCATAGAAGTGAAAATGAGATCCCCATAATCATAACATGAAACTTGAAACTTTGTGGAATGCACACATAATCATGGAAAATCATTTCTTGTTAGTCATGACTCATTTCCAATACTATCTTAGTGGACAAAGTCCCTTTCTGAACCGAGTCACCCTCGTTCCAGTCCTGTTTCACTGAACCGGTATAACCTACCGTTCCAGCCATGTCTATCTCATGAGATATAAAATCTTTACCCAATGCATTGGAGGGAGATATAGGTCCCACCCATCTTATAATGAATCCTTTCTTATGTGTGCCACATAATCATAAATCATACAGCATCGCATAACACATGTAACAAAAATGGGATTCTTGAAACATCATGACATCATAAAACAAATCATATACGGTAAATGACATCATAAAAATAATTCCCTAACAACATAATCAAATCAATGTAATAATAGGGATAAAAACAGAACCCTATATTATCTTAGATGGAAAATAATTTTGATAAAACATTTGAACTCCATTCTTGAGGAAAATATCCTTTTTACTTCAAAAACACTATTCTTTTACTAACATGTCATACAATTATAAACTAAAAGAAGTTGATTAAAAATAAAATTGAAAACTTATAAAAGAAGATTCTTGGAAATAATGTTTTAAAAATCCATTCTTGCCATATAAGTTAAAAAAACATTCTTTGTACTTTTGTCGGAAAAGTCAAAAAGTACCTCGTATGAAAAACGACAAAAGATTCCTTTCATATCCTTTACTAAAAACTCACCGAAGGGTAAAATTGGATTTAAACAATTTTAGGTGGATGGAAATAATATTACATATTTATGAAACATGGATGTGGATGATAAAATACACCCCAGTAAATACTTACAAATAAACAATCTCGGATAAAAATGAGATTGTGATATTTCCCTTACCTTAGGTCCGATTTGCTTTGTACGTGTCCGAAGCTCCTGTATAATGGTTTAAATAATGTTATTGACTTATTCCAGAATCATACATATTGATATGATATCATATATGGTCATATTATTAGCTTCTTGTTAGTAATATTTCATTGTTACTTGTTACTCGGGTCTTTATTGCCTTTTGTACTTATGCGTGTTTTGCCAAATAAATTCTTATTCTTCTTTTAAGGTTATAGATGCCTTATATCCAGAATGGTATTAGTGTAACATATATCATATTTATACATTCAATTCATTTATATAATTACTATGTAATGATGATCATGTAGAACGAGTCGCATCACATCGTGGAGACGGTATTCCGTACGTACGCACGAGTGATGATATCGTTCCTATGATCGTGGAATTGTATTTGAGTATATATATATTATTTCATTATCAATATTACTTTACAATAATCATAAATAGTTACTCATTACACCATTATACCCATCCTTGTAAGGTGGTGGTGGAAAATAGATTACACCACGGCGTGGAGACGGTATTCCGTACGTACGCATGCGCGGTGATTTCATTTTTCCGTAGGATGGATAGAAGGTGAATTAGGGTTGTTTCATATTTATAATAACATATCAGTATGTAAGTAATACTTATGTTATTACTTTATCATGAAACAACTAAAGAAGAAGAAGTTGAAGAAGAAAGAAATTGAAAAGATCGGTAATGGATATTACCTCTTCTTTGGAACGCCTCTTTGAATCCTCCACTTAGGGAACTAAGATTGGTCTTTGAATAAGACCAGGACCTATAGGATTATTCTAGGGAAGTGGAGAGGAGAAAATGGCAGAGGTTTTCCGAGCATGAGTGCTCAAATTGGTGTGAGGAGGAGGGGGAGGAGGTGCCCTTTTATAAGGGAGGAGAGGGGCACCTTAGGAATATCTCAAAATATTATTTTATATTAAAGTCAAAATCGGTTTATAATGGTTCCAAACGGTCTTATTTCGAAGCTAAAGTAGGGATGGGTCTAAATCCTATCAACCAATAGTATTTAGACAAGTTTAGGGTATTATTTTAACCTTATCAATTAGATTTAACTCTAAGTTAAATAATTTAACTTTTACCATGTCTTTTTGTTTTCTTTCACTATATGGTTAATACACTTACTATAACATGCCAAACGAACCCCAAATTGTTTATTATTAATATATATATCTATATCTAAGTCATTTGGCCGAAACATAGATTTTTAGGATTAAAATAACAATTAATAATATAATATTTGATTTAAAAACTATTTTGTGTCAATCTTGACACTATTTGATATATGATTTTTTTTAAAGTCATAACAGAATTATATGTTCGAACCAAGTAGATTAAATCAACACTAATATATCATAGTAACCTAGAAAATTATTCTAATTCATAAAAAGTCTCAAATTACATTTATTTTGGTGTTTATAACATCAATTATGTCAATATTTCATAAATAAGATAATTACTGCATCATCGTTGTGTCATAATTAAATTAAATTATTTAATGTCTAAAAATTATAAATAAAATAACATTATGTAGGAAATATTTTTAGTTTTCTAGTGAATATTTATTGTCGACTTTATCTTATGTACAACCCTATATTAAAAATGTTTTAGTAAATATACTTTGATTTTAACTCTTTTAACTCTTCTTTGAATTAAATAATAATAAATATCCTAATCTAATCCAAGTGGGCCTAAATGATAATATTTTACACTTAAGGTTGTTTTTGGTCGAGATACACTTGTCCAATAGAATTAGTACATGTGTTAGGGTAATATTAATATCATTCTTACCCTTAATTACCCTATTTACTTTTAACCGTGGTAAATAAAAGTAAAAAGTTACTATTCACCAAAAATTATTTTCATCTCATTGAACCATATTTTACTTACTGACATCAACCGTGTCTCTCGGATTTTTGAAATTCCATTCACAGAAGCGGTAAAATTATGTTTTATGAAAAATTCAGTTTTTTTAACTACCACTTAGTAGTTTCACTATTCATCAAAAATTGATGTTTTTCAGAACAATGCCAAAATTTCATCCTAAGCTATATTTCATATTCCGAATTCAAAAATGAAGTCTATTTTACCAAATTCATAACATAGAAGTTGCATTAATTAATTTTATAATTAAATCCCGCTGTTAAAACAAATAGCGTGTTTTTAAGAAATAATATCTATCAAAATATTGACATTTGATTATGTCTGGTTTAAATGTGAAATTACATTCAATGACCAACATTGTATTAAATTGTAAAAATATATTCTAAATATACTTTAAAACCACTCAAATTAATAATTTATCACTATTAATTATTTCGATTAAAAAAGTTGTTTTTAATTATAATTTAGTAATTTTCACTATTCATCAGAATATGAAAGTTATCCGAAAAGTACCAAAATTTCACCTTAGGCTAAATTCGATACTCCGAATCCAAAAATGAAGTCCATTTTGAGAGCTAAAATTTGTAAAATTTAAAAAGTGGTTATTACTATTCATAACGGCTAGTTTTAATAATATTTTAATAGTATATCGTTGTTTCGTGAAACTCAGTATTGCGTACTACACATGCTATCGAGGAAGGTTGTGATTGCGTGTAATGCAAGGCAAGTCAAGGATGCGTGTTGTGCAAGCTCCTTTTGGTGTAGCGTACAACACAAGACATTAATAAAATTAAAAAGAACATTTTTCATAAAATCTCGGGCTGTTACATTCTACCCCCCTTAAAATGAATTTTGCCCACGAAATTCGTCGGGGTTATAAATGGTTTACTATTAGAAAGTTTCTTTAATAAAAACCCACATCGTAAAAAGGAATATCAAAACCAATCTTTAAAAACAAAAGTATGAAACGTAACGGTTACCCAAATAAACAAATCACTGGGTTTCCACATAGGTGAAAATATGGATATGGAAGAGAAATCTAACCATCATGTTCTGATGGAGAGTGGTAGAAAACATGGCTATGGAAAAGCCAGCAATCACAAAGCCATAAATTTGTGACGATCTAAGGTACCATCTGATTCATCAGATATAAGATCACTAGTAGAACATTTTTGGTTTTCAAGATCGTTTCCCTAAAGTTAAAGAATTTGAATTAGAATAAATACTTACTTTATTTTGGTACAATCTCACTGTTGTTCGTGACTTTAACAATTTCCACTTCATCTCTTAAATAAATGAAGTTGAATTTATTATTCTTGAAGTGTTAGCAGATCATGTGATAGAATGATGGGTCATTCCATCTGTCTCAAACAAAAGGTTAGCAAAAAATTATATACATAAGTCGATATATAGTGAGATTAATCATATATGGTTCCTAAAATGGACTTATACATCATATGTCATATAGCTTAATATAATAAAACTAGTTTCTACTAAATAGGGACTTCTTGTAGGCCAGTGGTAGGCGATAAAGGCCAGTCGCACTTCGGTTGTGGGTTCGATTTCCACAGCCTTGTCCAACTCGATGGGATGTCGCCCGTCCTGCAGGTTGTCCTTTTTCTAAAACTATATTACTATAACATCCCATCAATAATATCGAGAAAACTTCTATCCTTAAACAATATGAACTTATGTCCAACATAATCCATTCCAATCTTTACGATTATCCATAATACTGCAGTCCACTCTCATAACATAGTGAAAACGATTACTAGAGATTTAATACCATCGTTGATCCCCATATATCATAAGATATGTTTTGTTGGTCACATTCCAAACATTCAAAGTCCTTAATCATGTATTCTCTTGAATAACCATTGAACCTTAGTGAAAACATGAATGCAGTTAAAAGTTAACACCTTCCACATACCAAAATCCTCAAAATTCTATATACTCAAACCATGATATCACTTAGTCCTTATATCAATCATGAGCTCATGAATACTGTTAAACATTTCGTTTTCTCATTTTCCCTTCATTATTCTCATATCATCTTATTTCCAAAAATATCTCAATCACTTTGAATACCGCATTAGACCAATACATAAATATTCCAATACTTTATGATACAACATTATTTTGGAATCCCATTACATAAACACTTAATCATTCCACCACATTGTTATCATATTCAACATCGCCAATGGTGATTGCATGTGACTTCCCTTTGTCCTTTGCCTTAAGCGGTTGCTCATGTCGATCATCACTAACCCTTGGATTAGGGCATTTATTAGCATAATGCCCCATTTCCTTGCACTTGAAGCATTGAAGTGTTGGTGGTTCATTCTCTGCAGTGTTTGCTTTATTCACATCATTATAATCCCTTTTTCCATTACTTTGACACTCAGCTGCTCGATGACCTTCTTTTCCACACTTAAAACATTTTCTAGTCCCTTTAAGACAATCTCCACCACGCTTCTTTCCACACTTTGTGCATAAGGAAACATTCATCTTCTTTTCACCATTATTCTGATATTTCTCCTTGAACTCCATCTTTCGTTTCTTGTCAAAACCATGAGATGGATATGTAACACCAACTTCCATTTCTACTTTGATAGCACAACGCACAATTTCTTCATAGCTACTAAAGTATCTTATAGCTAATGCCCTTCGAAGACTTGGTTTTAAGCCACTGAAAAATCGATCAACTTTACTTTCAGGTTGGATGATAATGCCAGATGCATACCTTGCAAGTCTTGTAAAATTTGCTTCGTATATACCAACAGATTCATCATCCTTCTGCTTCAGCTCAAGAAACTCCTTTTCCATCTTTGTTCGAAGAATACGAGGGAAGTACTTACTAAAAAACAAGTTCTTGAACTCGTCCCATTCCATGGACTCAATTTCATCTCTTTGCCTCGTATTCTTGATAAGATTCCACCATTGATCAGATTCACCTTCCAAACGATATACTGCTAAGACGACTTTATCATGCTCAGAACATTGAAGAACTGAAAATATTTTTTCAGTGGTACTGATCCATTGTTCAGCAACAAGTGGATCAGAAGACCCACTGAAAGAAGGTGGACGTTGCCTCATGAAGGACTCAATAGAATATTGTTCCCTTCTCTGCTCATTTGGAAGTCCAGAATGATTCATAGCTTGTGTAAGTATAGAAATAAGATTTTGCACTCCATCTCCCATAACATTTGTTTGTTCAGGAGGGAAATCATTGCATTGTCCATTGCATTGATCAACACGGTTCCTTTGGGTTCCAGCCATCGTCTAAAACCCAAAAAGAATAGTGTGAGAGGCAAAAATCATGCTTGGGAAAACAACATAATAAAGGGGGAGTACCTTCAATATCTAACATCTTAGGTTTAATTCTATGATCGTTAACGTAATTCTAGTACTATAACCTATACGTATACTTAACCTTAGGGACATCCCTATACATACCTTAGAAATATCTCTAGGGATCTCACTAAACTTCTCACATCCTAGTTTCCAAAGGTTGACTAAACCCTTCCTCTGATACCAACTATAGAGACCCGAAGCCTGACGTACATGGACATTATATTACATTTTCGGAATACTTAGTACATAACAAAAAAACACACACACAAGGATCGTAATAGTTTAGTGTCTTTGGAAACTCGGAACGTAATCTTCTAATCGTGGTGAAAGATCTTCAATATCTCCCATAAAGATCTTCCCTTTTTTTACCTAAAACCTTATTTTATATCCTGGGGAAAATAAAACATAAAAGGTTGATCTCAAATGCTCAGCAAGGGAAAATAAAGGAAATAAAAATCATATCATATCTTTTTGAAAATCATAACCTGCAAAAGAGATCATAATATCTTAACATGGAACAAATCATAGAAGTGAAAATGAGATCCCCAAAATCATAACATGAAACTTGAAACTTTGTGGCATGCACACATAATCATGGAAAATCATTTCTTGTTAGTCATGACTCATTGCCAAGACTATCTTAGTGGACAAAGTCCCTTTCTGAACCGAGTCACCCTCGTTCCAGTCCTGTTTCACTGAACCGGTATAACCTACCGTTCCAGCCATGTCTATCTCATGAGATATAAAATCTTTACCCAATGCATTGGAGGGAGATATAGGTCCCACCCATCTTATAATGAATCCTTTCTTATGTGTGCCACATAATCATAAATCATACATCATCGCATAACACATGTAACAAAAATGGGATTCTTGAAACATCATGACATCATAAAACAAATCATATAAGGTAAATGACATCATAAATATAATTCCCTAACAACATAATCAAATCAATGTAATAATAGGGATAAAAACAAAACCCTATATTATCTTAGATGGAAAATAATTTTGATAAAACATTTGAACTCCATTCTTGAGGAAAATATCCTTTTTACTTCAAAAACACTTTTCTTTTACTAACATGTCATACAATTATAAACTAAAAGAAGTTGATTAAAAATAAACTTGAAAACTTATAAAGGAATATTCTTGGAAATAATGTTTTAAAAATCCATTCTTGCAGTACAAGTTAAAAAAAACATTCTTCGTACTTTTGTCGGAAAAGTCAAAAAGTACCTCGTATGAAAAACGACAAAAGATTCCTTTCATATCCTTTACTAAAAACTCACCGAAGGGTAAAATTGGATTTAAAAAATTGTAGGTGGATGGAATTAATATTACATATTGATGAAACATGGATGTGGATGATAAAATACACCCCAGTAAATACTTATGAATAAACAATCTCAGATAAAAATGAGATTGTGATATTTCCCTTACCTTAGGTCCGATTTGATTTGTACATGTCCGAAGCTCCTGTATAATGGTTTAAATAATGTTATTGACTTATTACAGAATCATACATATTGATATGATATCATATATGGTCATATTCTTAGCTTCTTGTTAGTAATATTTCATTGTTACTTGTTACTCGGGTCTTTATTGCCTTTTGTTCTTATGCGTGTTTTGCCGAATAAATTCTTATTCTTCTTTTAAGGTTATAGATACCCTATATCCATAATGGTATTAGTGTAACATATATCATATTTATTCATTCAATTCATTTATATAATTACTATGTAATGATGATCATGTAGAACGAGTCGCATCACATCATGGAGACGGTATTCCATACGTACGCATGAGTGATGATATCGTTCCTATGATCATGGAATTGTATTGGAGTATATATATATTATTTCAGTATCAATATTACTTTATAATAATCATAAATAGTTACTTATTACACCATTATACCCATCCTTTTAAGGTGGTGGTGGAAAATAGATTACACCACGACGTGGAGACGGTATTTCGTACGTACGCATGCGCGGTGATTTCATTTTTCCGTAGGATGGATAGAAAATGAATTAGGTTTGTTTCATATTTATAATAACATATCAGTATTTAAGTAATACTGATGTTATTACTTTATCATGAAACAACTAAGAGGAAGAAGTTGAAGAAGAAAGAAATTGAAAAGATCGGTAATGGATATTACCTCTTCTTTGGAACGCCTCTTTGAATCCTCCACTTAGGGAACTAAGATTGGTCTTTGAAGAAGACCAGGACCTCTAGGATTATTCTAGGGAAGTGGAGAGGAGAAAATGGCAGGGTTTGGCCGAGCTTGAGTGCTCAAATTGGTGTGAGGAGGAGGGGGAGGAGGTGCCCTTTTATAAGGGAGGAGAGGGGCACCTTAGGAATATCTCAAAATATTATTTTATATTAAAGTCAAAATCATTTTATAATGGTTCCAAAGGGTCTTATTTCGAAGCTAAAGTGGGGATGGGTCGAAATCCTATCAACCAATAGGATTCAGACAAGTTTAGGGTATTATTTTAACCTTATCAATTAGATTTAACTCTAAGTTAAATAATTTAACTTTTACCATGTCTTTTTGTTTTCTATCACTATATGGTTAATACACTTACTATAACATGTCAAACGAACCCCAGATTGTTTATTATTAATATATATATTCTTGTCCAAGTCATTTGGACGAACCTTATATTTTTAGGAATAAAATAACAATTAATAATATAATATTTGATTTAAAAACTATTTTGTGTCCATTTTGACACTATTTGATATATGATTTTTGTGAAAGTCATAACAGAATTATATGTTCGAACCAAGTTGATTAAATCAACACTAACATATCATAGTAACCTAGAAAAGTAGTGTAATTCATAAAAAGTCTCAAATTACATTTATTTTTGTGTTTATAACATCAATTATGTCAATATTTCATAAATAAGATAATTACTTCATCATCGTTGTGTCATAATTAAATTAAATTATTTAATGTCTAAAAATTATAAATAAAATACCATTATGTAGGAAATCTTTTTATATTTCTAATGAATATTTATTATCGAATATATCTTATGTAAAACCCTATATTAAAAATGTTTTAGTAAATATACTTTGATTTTAACTCTTTTAACTCTTCTTTGAATTAAATAATAATAAATGTCCTCATCTAATCCAAGTGGGACTAAATGATAATATTTTACACTTAATGTTGTTTTTGGTCGAGATACACTTGTCCAATAGAATTATGACATGTGTTAGGGTAATATTAATATCATTCTTACCCTTAATTACCCTATTTACTTTTAACCGTGGTAAATAAAAGTAAAAAGTTACTATTCACCAAAAATTATTTTCATCTCATTGAACCATATTTTACTTACTGACATCAACCGTGTCTCTCGGATTTTTGAAATTCCATTCACAGAAGCGGTAAAATTAAGTTTTATGAAAAATTCAGTTTTTTTAACTACCACTTAGTAGTTTCACTATTCATAAAAAATTGATGTTTTTCAGAACAATGCCAAAATTTCATCTTAAGCTATATTTCATATTCCGAATTCAAAAATGAAGTCTATTTTACCAAATTCATAACATAGAAGTTTCATTAATTAATTTTATAATTAAATCCCACTGTTAAAACAAATAGCGTGTTTTTAAGAAACAATATCTATCAAAAGATTGACACTTGATTATGTCTGGTTTAAATGTGAAATTACAGTCAATGACCAACATTGTATTAAATTGTAAAAATATATTCTAAATATACTTTAAAACCACTCAAATTAATAATTTATCACTATTAATTATTTCGATTAAAAAATTTGTTTTTAATTATAATTTAGTAATTTTCACTATTCATCAGAATATGAAAGTTATCCGAAAAGTACCAAAATTTCACCTTAGGCTAAATTCGATACTCCAAATCCAAAAATGAAGTCCATTTTGAGAGCTAAAATTTGTAAAATTTAAAAAGTGGTTATTACTATTCATAACGGCTAGTTTTAATAATATTTTAATTGCATATCGTTGTTTCGTGAAACTCAGTATTGCGTACTACACACACTATCGAGGAAGGTTGTGATTGCGTGTAATGCAAGGCAGGTCAAGGATGCGTGTTGTGCAAGCTCCTTTTGGTGTAGCGTACAACACAAGACATTAATAAAATTAAAAAGAATATTTTTCATAAAATCTCGGGCTGTTACATAAATCATTACCAAAAAATAATGGAAAGTCCTGGTCAAGAATTTGTTATCATTATAAATCTAGAAATAATTCACTTATTTAACACATGTGTCAATGATCTCTAGACACTAACCACCTTACATAATCTGCTCGATTGAGAAACATTTCTCTAGATAGAAGAAGTTTAAAGTACTTCCACAAAAGATATAAAAAATAAATGAAAACAAAACCCAAAATACAATCGCATTAAGAGAATTAGAAAGAAAATAAAATATAGATCATTAAATAGAAAAAATATTTTTACATTAAATCACAAGACTTTTACATTACAAAATGGGAACCCCCTTCCCCAATCAATCAAAATATTTTCCCCTCCATGTGAAGGGTAATAGAGTTGAATGAGGAAGAATTGTACATTAAAAAACTAATAAGAAGAAATGGGGGAGGAAGAATATTTTTAATAATATATCCTTGGGGTATATATCCTTTTCATTTCCTTATATGGAATGAGATGGATTGAAATCTTTTAAGAGGATCTCCCTTCCTTTTGTAGGCCGGAATTTTTTCTTCAAAAGATGATGTGTTTCATCCCCAATAAATGACTGATTCACGTGTTGAATCATAAATAAAAGTTATTCATAAATGTCATTACCATATCCAATATAAATTTCATAGTATTTTGTCTTGTGTATAGGGATTTATGTCTATTTTACTTACATAATTTATTCTACCCAGTCAGACTCTCCATATTTCAAATGTCTAGATTATCAGGCATTAATGACCATGTAAAAGGCATATTCATGAGTATCATCCTTCATGATTGATTTTCCCAAACCTATTTTTCTTTGAATATATTAATTTTATAGTATTTACGACCTCCAAGAACAAGATATGGGCCGAAAAATATCCATATCTAGAAACTGTTTTAAAGGCCCAACTTGTGAGCTTATTTTGAAATTCCATATAGAAGATTCAACTTTCGGTCCAGGAGGAAGAGATGAATCCTCAGATGTTTAAAGTCATAAAAAAATATAATTTCACAATTTTAATCATCATAAAAATTGTATTACCTAAATAAAAAATAAGTTAAAACTATTAACTATATAAAATAGTTCATTTTTACTATTAAGCTAAAAATACCACCAAAATCTCAAAATGTGGAAATTTCTATTTAAATAACACATTGTTGGGATTTAAAACATTGAAGTTAAATTTAAAATTATTGAAAATATTTTCTCTATTAGGATCATAAAGTTCACATGAATTATCCAAAGAAAATACCTCAGGAGTGTCAAACCAATTATGTTGTTATGCCACATTGTTATACACTAAGAGACAATAGAGTTAATACCCAATACACCCTTTTAAGGGTTATTACCACTCGGTACATTTTTATATATCATTAATTATTTTTTAGTTTCCAAATATATATTTCATAACAAGGAAAACCACACACACATCTCTTTACCAAATTTAGGATGGTGTATTTTTATGGGAAAATTTGAGCTATATAATGGATTATGAAGGTAGTATAATGATAAGGAATAGTGATATCTCATATATTAAATAGTTAGTAAATTATAATAGGGATTAATTACAATATTTTTTATTGAACTGAAAAAAATAGTCCCACAAAGGTAATTGGAATGGAGTGGTAAGGAACCCTTATTTCTACAGAGTAACGGATAATAAAAAAGGGTATAATGAGAGTGGAAAAATTAACTCCAATTTAAATATAATTAAATATAAGATAAAACGATGGAATAAAAAGTAAGTATATTAAAAATTATGTAAAACAATACAATATAACAAAATCAATGATCATGAATAGGAAAGTGGATGATTGGTGAAACCATTAAATCTCTTGAGCTTCTTAGCTTAGAAATGACCCTTCAAACCAAAAAAAACACTTAATGGTTGAATAAGGTGGAATATAAGATACTCCTTGAGATATATTTGAAAAGATAACATAAAATATATAATAACACATATATTTCAAAGAAACCATGGGGAAAACCATTGGATGGTTTGTGATTTATATTATTTTATCATATAGAGTCCAAAACCAATGTTTAAAAATTAATAAATAATTATCCCATATTTTTCTATAAATACCCACCCAAACTACCAATACTCTTCACTAAAAACCATTTATCAGGACTTTACTATATCTATACCTCTCTATATCCTTCTCAAGGTGTCCTGAAGCTCTTTAGTGTCTCCTTCCAAACTTTTAGAATCACCCACTCAAGGTAAGGGATCTCTCTCTCCTCTTTTTCCATTCAAGAAACTTCTCTGTATTTAGAATTTTGAATCTCAATTTAATATGTTTTAATGTATTTATAAATATCCCTTTACTTTACATTTATTTTATAACAATGAGAGATAATTTATCCCTTCTCTTTGTAACCAAAAACTATGTCGTTACTATGCCAATGTGAGGGATTCTCTTCCTCATTTTCTTTCTTATAGTATTTTCTTTGTATTATACCTTTTGATTTTAAATTTACCATGTTGTAATGTGTTTTTTCACATCCATTTACTATCCTCGTGATTAACAATAAATTATATACCATCTTTAACTTTAATTCACTCCATTTATAAACCTTTATGTACACTTGTTATGTCGCTAAAATTATCCAATGATTTCCCATGACAAACTTTTATGTTGTGAATATACATCCCCATTTCCTCTCAAGGGTATTCACCTAGTTGTACCTAAACATTATTGTAACATCCCAAGTAATTAATGAATAATAGATATTTTTATCTATGTCTATTAGTGAATTAGATAGTGTTTTAGAGGCTTAAAATGATAATAAATCCAGTCTTAAGCATGGAATACACTAATATTTTTAAAAGATTGTTTTACTGCCTTTTGATAGAAACCCATTTTTAAATATATATTATGACAATTTTATAAGATATGTTTGTAAAAATTAACTTATTCTTTATGATTGGGACATAAAAATTCACTTTGTGTGAATTTTTGGTATTTTTCTAACAATGTTCATTTTTTTAATGAATAGTGAAAAATACTGCATTTTACATCACAATTAATTTTTAATCTAATTTATTTATATGATTAGATTAACTTTTGAATTGTTTTTTAAGTGAAATTAGAATATATATTTACCATTTAATCCAATGGTGGTCATTGGAATCAATTTCACTTTGAAATTGGACTTAAACTGGTGTCAATCTTTTGATACTTATTATTTCATAAAAACATGCTATTTGTCATGACAGTGGGAATTAATTATTAAATTAATTAATGTAACTTATAAGATTTGAATTTTTTAAAATATAAATCATTTTTTAATTCAGAATATCAAATATAGCTTAGGGTGATGTTTTGGAATTTTTCTAAAAAACTTCAATTTTTGATGAATAGTGAAACCACTAAGTGGTAGTTAAAGAAACTGATTTTTCATTTAAATGAGACTTTGCCACTTTTGTGTTTTGAATTTCAAAAATCCGACTTACATGGTTTTCATTATGAAGTAAAATGTTGTTCAATAGGATTAAAATAAATTTTTGGTGAATAGTAACTTATTAAGTTTTTAATCGCGATTAGTGATAATTAGTGTAGTTTAAGGTAAAAATAATGTTTTAATAATATGATATGAGCTTGACACGTGTCCTACCATCATTGGATGTGTCATGGACGACCAATAAAATCCATGGGTCAACTTGGGGACCCCATGGAGCCACTTTGGTATAGAAATGACATAAATAACTTTTTATTTAATGATAAAGTAAAAATGACACAAACATAATATGTTTTACAAAAACAATTTTTAAATGAGGTTATACAAGTCAGAATTTTGACTATAAATATTCATTAGAAAGATAAACAGATTTCCTACATCATAGTATTTTTTTATAATTTTTAGTCATTAAATAAATAAAAGTATTTATGACATCATAATGATGTAGCGATTACCTCATTAATAAAGGATTTAAATAAAGTGATAAGATAATGTACAATCTATGACCTACACATGTCCAAAACCTATTGGGTGGGTATAGTTCGAACCCTGATCACCTTATCCTATAATTATATCAATGTGGGACCTTTTAAATCCAAAAATCATTTTCAAATAAAGTAATATGTCTTTACATTCCAAGAGTGCCCCTCCTCTCCTCTTATAAAAGGCCCCCACCTCTACCTCCTTACCCACACTTACAAAGCCTTTGGATCGGCCAAACCCTGCCCATTTTGTCTCTCCAATTCCCTATATTACCCCTTGAAGCCTCACTTTGGGTAGAAGTCTTCCCAAGGAAGCCTTTGAGCTCAAACCAAAGGAAGTTACCCGATTTTAAGGTAATGTCTTCACTTGAGTCTTTTTGTTTTATTTTGATTCTCCAACCCCGTAAACTCTTTTTATTCATTTATTTTGTAACAACTCAATTATATTAAATATACTAGGATTTTTTTATAATAAGTATTCTAGCTACACTTACACACACCTACATCTAATGGTTAAAGAACACACTGTTTCCGTGGATGGTGAATTTCTGCCTCCCGAAACGATGATTGTTCAACATTCATATAACACCTTCAAAGGTGGCCATTAAGATGTCACTATATTTATATATGATATATAATATGGTTATGGTTTCCTTAAGATTCTGTATTTTTCATTTTGGTCATACCTTTATGGTTTCCATTATGGGTAAACGCGATATCTTCATTTAAGGAAGTGCAGACTACCGCCCCCTCAAAGTGATTTGATTCGTTAATACCATATGTGGGACGAATAAAGGATGGAGTTATGATATTATATATGATATTACACTAGAAATTATAATATACCTTTATATCATTATGATTCTATTCTATAAAATACGAAATAAAAATGAAAGTAGCGTTCATGCGTACATACGGATTACCGTCTCCATGAACGGTGCATTTCATTTCTTACCTCTAAATGATTATGTAATATTATAAATGCACGTATATACTAGATATATATGATATATATGATATATACATCATGATTATAATTCTGGATATAATGGATACATGAAGAACTTGTAATTATAAAGGGTTTATTTTGACTCAAGTACCAATGATCGTTAAAATGACCGTTATTAACTTAAATAATTACATAGTGTTTATAACATGGAAATAAGTGATATAAAATGAATAATGAACTTGAAAAATGTTCTTAAGAAAGTATAAATTAACTCAAGTTTATTATTCAGGACATTAAAGAACGATCGAGTCAAGTCGGACCCGAGGTATGGGACTTCGTCTCAATCTCCTTTCATTGAGGAATATTTTGTTTTATACACAACCTTCTTTTAGACAGTGTATAAACCCCTTTGACTTTTACGTTTATCCAAAAGGACTCTTTTTTATAAGAAGCACTTACTAAACGACAAAAGGGAATGTTTTTGTCATACGTATGCGGCGACAATGACTTCTCCACCGTCATGACCATTATTTGAGTTTCGGCTTCCTCTACAAGCCATACCATTTTTTAAAAGAAAAATAAATACCATGTTTTAATTTTCTTTTTTGGTATTGAAAATGGTTTTCATAATGTTTTTATATCAATGTGTTGTATTGATATCTTGTGATTAAAAGCTGGAAATGTTATGTTTCCTTTATGCATGTTTTATGTGATACGATTATGTTGAGGTTCTTGGGCATTATTATGAAGACGGGTGATTCCATGATAAAATAAGGGTGGGTGAGCCCGATATAGCTCTCAAATGCATTGGGTAACGCGAAGGAGTGAAACGTTAATGTTTCTCCGAAGAGATTTAGGGAATATACTGTGATGGGTATTTCAAACGTAACCAAGAGGGTTACTCCCTATGTAATAATGTTATGAATGCCTCAAGTTACATTTTATGTATTATGATTTCTATGATTTATTCATGATTTGATGAGGTATGTTAAAGTGATTATTTTTTATGGGTAAAGTATGATTTCGTTCTTATATATATATGTACCCATGTTTCCTTTCCCTATTTTTATATCGCTTACTGAGCTTTTTATACTCATCCCAAGTTTTTTGAAATGTTTTTCACAGGCCAAGGAAAAGGTACATGATATGATGATAGTGTCAAGGAAGTGTCAAGAAAGAATCCATGTTTTATTTCAAATATGTTTCCATTGATGGGAAAGAATAATACTATCTTTATGTAACCACTTTGTTTATATGTGGAATGTAATGAAAGTTTTATGATCTAATTCTCTAAAACTCTAAACTCGAAAAGATCCTCAATGTGTAATCTTGTAATAACACAAGATTAAGTAAGGTTTAAGGCCAGGGCCTTATAGTTGGTATCATAGGTCGGTTTAGATAAATTTAGGAGTTATAATTTTATTAAATGATTATCCAAAAATATTGTTTTGAAGTGATATAGAGTTTGAAGATTACCATGTTGCTTCATCTAAGACATATTTGTTCAGAATGGTTTTCCGTAGAGGAAACAGGGAAGCAGTGCTAGGAAGGCATACAGAAGGAAATAACCTTCCGAATTAGCATCCTGAGATGGTTGGAATTGGAACTGAACAGTTTGTTGCAGTAATGGCATAGTTGACTCAGGCGATAAATGGTGGTGGTATCCATGCACGAGATCAGCCAGATCAACCGCAGAGGAACATGTCAGTGGTGGAACATTTCATGAGGCAACATCCCCCATAATTTAGAGGATCATCTGACCCTGTGCTAGCTGAATGGTGGATTAAATAACTGGAGAAGATTTTCGATGTCATGGGGTGTTCAGAAAATCAAAAGCTTAGTCTTGTTATTTACCGTTTGGAGGGTGAAGCAGATCAGTGGTGGTCGATGGTTAAAAATATCAGGGATGCTGATGAGATTGATGCTCTCGACTGGGATGAATTCAAAGGTATGTTTCATTAAAAGTATTTTCCTAAGGTTGTTCGACTTAGGATGGAAAAACAATTCTTGTAATTGAGGCAAGAGGAAGACTCAGTGGCTACCTATGAAGAATGGTTCACTCGATTGTCAAGGTATGCTCCAAATTTTATCTGAGACCTTGATAGTAAAATCAATCGTTTTACTCAGGATTAAAGCCAAAATATCGAATCGCATTAGCTTCTCGTGAGTTTAAAAGTTATGAAAAGCTTGTTCGATGTGCTAAGAAGGTGGAAATGGAGTTTTTTGATGATCAAGTGTTCTATAACAACCAGCAGAAGAAGAGACCGAGGTGGCAGGAGAAAGGAAATAATTCTTCAAAAAGGTCTGATGGTAAGAAAACTAAGTTTCCAGTTTGTGATAAATTTGGGAAAAGGCATGTTGGGGAATGTCTTCTGAATTCTGGAAAGTGCTACCGATGTGGTAAGATGGGACATAAGGCTCGTGATTTCACTGAAAAAGATCAAGGTGAAGGTAAGACCAAATTTGATTTACAGTTAGTAAAATGTTTTAAGTGCAATGAGATGGGTCACTATGCAAACGAGTGTCCGACAAAGAGCTTGAGTGATGGGAAGCAGTTAGACTACAAGCGGAAAGGGGTGGTGAAATCCTTTGCAATTACTTCAGCAGATGTCGGGCCATCAAATGAAGTTGTATCAGGTACTTTGTTTGTTTTTTCAGATTATTCCAGTGTGTTGTTTGATTCGGGGTCTACACATTCTTTTATCTCTGAATCCTTTTCTAGTAAAATTGGAATACCATCTCAAGAAATGACTCCTGAACTTGTGGTAAAAACACCTGGGAGAAATTTTGAGGAAAAAAGAATTTATAAAAATCTTCCTATCCTTATCTGTGGAAATAACCTACTTGCAAACCTTATTGTTCTACCTCTAGTAGAGTTTGATGTTATCCTGGGTATGGATTGGCTCTCTATTTACCATGCTAAGATTGACTGTAGAGCTAAAGAAGTTTCTTTTCAGAAAGACTTTATGCCTTTGTACAAGAATGAACCCTTACTGTTGATAACCTATCAAGAGGCCAAGAAACTTGTAAAATATGGAAATGAATGTTACCTTGCACACATCGTTGAAAATAAAGGAACTGTTCAGATTAATGATGTTCCAGTGGTAAATGAGTATCCTGATGTTTTTCCTGATGAGTTTCCTAGAATAATACCAGATCGGGAAGTTGAGTTTACTGTTGACTTAGTTCCTGATGCTAAGAAAATTTAAAAACCCCCTTATCAAATGGCTCAAATTGAACTTTTAGAGTTGAAGGAGAAATTGCAAGATTTATTAGAGAAAGGTTTCATTCGACCTAGCACGTCACCATGGGGTGCTCCTGTTTTATTTGTTAAAAAGAAAGATAGTTCTATGAGACTTTGCATTGATTATAGAGCCTTGAATAACATCACTGTTAAGAACAAATATCCTTTGCCTCATATCGATGATTTGTTTGATTAGCTCCAGGGAGCTCAGTATTTTTCAAAGATTGACCTGAGATCGGGGTACCATCAACTGAAGGTAAAGGAAGCAGATGTTCCGAAGACTGCGTTTCGTACAAGATATGGCCACTATGAATTTGTAGTAATGCCTTTTGGGCTAAACAATGCACCTGCTGTATTCATGGACTTAATGAATAGAATCGTCCATGAGTTCTTGGATAAGTTTTTGGTGGTTTTCATTGATGATATTTTAGTGTTTTCTAAAAGTAAAGAAGATCATGAATGACATTTAAGGGTTATCTTGCAAACCTTAAAAGAAAAGAAACTGTATGGAAAATTCAGCAAGTGTGAGTTTTGGTTGCAACAAATTTCTTTCATTGGTCATATTGTTTCTAAAGATGGAATAACTATTGATCCTGCAAAAACAAAAGTTGTGGAAGAATGGCCAAGACCCACAAATGTAACCGAGATTCGTAGCTTCCTTGGTTTGGCAGGCTATTACCGAAGGTTTGTTAGAAATTTTTCACGGCTATCTAGTCCAATGACTAAGCTAACTCAAAAGGGTGTTAAGTTTATCTGGACAAAAGAATGTGATGATTGTTTTCAGGAGTTGAAAAGAAGATTGGTGAATGCTCCAGTTTTGGAACTTCCTTCCAGGAATGGTGTGTTTTATATATACAGTGATGCTTCATTGAAAGGACTTGGTTGCATCCTAATGCAGAATGATCAGGTAATTACTTATTCTTCATGATAGTTGAAAACTCATGAGGTAAATTACCCTACACATGATTTGTAATTAGCTACTGTTGTTTTCACTTTAAAAATTTGGAGGCATCATTTGTATGGAGTAAAGTGTGAAATATATACCGATCACAAAATTTTAAAGTATATATTCACTCGGAAGGAATTGAACATGAGACAGAGGAGATGGATGGAATTAATCAAGGATTATGATTGTACAATTCATTACCATCCGGGAAAAGCAAATAAAGTGGCTGATGCTTTGAGTCGAAAAAGTAATGTTTCATTAGCAATGTTGCATTTGGAACGTGATCCTTTGGTTAAGGATTTGATGAACTTTGGCATAGAAGTTTTTGGTGCAGGAAGTTCTTCTGTTTTGTTTCAGGTATCAGTGAGATCATCTCTATCAGATAGAATCAAGCAAGCACAGAAGCAAGACAGTGAGTTGCAGAAAAAGGTAGAGCTGGTTCAGAAAGGTAAGTTGCTTGAATTCAACATTGATAATGATTTTGTTTTGAGATTTGGAAAGAGATTGTGTGTGCCTTGTGATTCGCAGTTGAAGAGAGAGTTGTTATGTGAAGCTCATAGTTCTCCGTTTTCAGTTCATCCAGGAAGTACTAAGATGTATAGAGATCTTTGGGAGTATTACTGGTGGGATGGAATGAAAAGAGATATTTCTGATTTTACTGTGAAGTGTTTGACTTGTCAGCAGGTTAAAGCAGAGCGGCAGTTACCGAAATGGATGCTTCAGCCTCTACCAGTTCCAGAGTGGAAATGGAAGAATATATCCATGGACTTTGTTGTGGGATTACCGAAGACATCTCGAGGTAATAATGCAATCTGGGTTATTGTTGATCGCTTGACTAAATCTGCTCATTTCCTTCCTATTCGAGATAATTTCACTCTAGATCAACTTTCTCGATTGTACCTAAAGAGATAGTCATGTTTCATGGAGTTCCTCTATCCATTGTATCCGATCGTGATCCTAGGTTCACTTCTAACTTTTGGAAAGGCCTTCAGAAGTTGTTGGGTACTGAATTAAATTTTAGTACAGCTTTTCATCCTCAATCAGATGGGAAGTCAGAACGAACAATTCAGACATTGGAGGATATGCTACGTTCTTGATCTATGGATTATCAGGGATGTTGGGACCAGAATCTTTCTTTGGTTGAATTTTCATATAATAACAGTTTTCATTCTAGTATACAGATGGCACCATTTCAGGCATTATATGGGAAGCGGTGTCGAACTCCAGCTTTTTGGGATAAAGTAGGTGAAAGAAAGCTGATGGGACCAGAATTGGTAGAGAGTTGGCAGAAAAAGTTCAGTTGATACAGAAACACATGAGAAAAGCTCAGAGCAGGCAGAAGAGTTATGCAGACAACAGGAGGAAGGATCTATCCTTTGAGGTAGGTGATCATGTTTTTCTCAAAGTCTCACCATGGAAAAGTGTGATGAGATTTGGTAAGAAAGGAAAGCTAAGTCCAAGGTTCATTGGACCATATGAAATTCTAGAGAGAGTTGGATCAGTTTCTTACCAAGTGGCTTTACCTCCGAGTTTATCTCATGTACACAATGTTTTTCATGTTTCAATGTTAAGGAAGTACATGCCAGATCCATCTCATGTTTTGAGTCCAGAGGTAGTTCAGCTGGAAGAGAACCTATCTTATGAGGAACAACTGGTCCAGATTTTTTACCACAGGGAGCAAGTGTTACGGAATAAGTTGATTCACCAGGTAATGGTTTTGTGGAAAAACCACATGATTGAAGAGGAAACATGGGAATCTAAAAATGCAATGAGGGATAAATACCCCCACTTATTCGATAAGTAAATAAATTGTGGGGACGAATTTTTCTAAAGGGGGGAAGGATGTAACATCCCAAGTAAGTAATGAATTATAGATAATTTTATCTATGTCTATTAGTGAATTAGATAGTGTTTTAGAGGCTCAAAATGATAATAAATCCAATCTTAATCATGGAATACACTAATATTTTTAAAAGATTGTTTTACTGCCTTTTGATGGAAAACCATTTTTAAATCTATCTTTTGAAAATTTTATAAGCTATGTTTGTCAAAATTTACTTATTCTTTATGATTGGGACATCAAAATTTACATTGTGTGAATTTTTGGTATTTTTCTGACAGTGTTCATTTTTTTAATGAATGGTGAAAAATATTGCATTTTACATCAAAACTGATTTTTAATATAATTTATTTATATGATTAGATTATATTTTGAATTGGTTTTGAAGTGAAATTAGAATATATTTTTACCATTTAATCCAATGGTGGTCATTGGAATCAATTTCACTCTGAAATTGGACTTAAACTGGTGTCAATCTTTTGATACTTATTGTTTCATAAAAACACGCTATTTGTCATGACCGTGGGAATTAATTATTAAATTAATTAATGTAACTTATATGATTTGAATTTTTTAAAATAGACATCAATTTTGAATTCAGAATATCAAATATATCTTAGGGTGAAGTTTTGGAATTTTTCTAAAAAACATCAATTTTTTATGAATAGTGAAACCACTAAGTGGTAGTTAAAGAAACTGATTTTTCATTTAAATGAGACTTTTCCACTTTTGTGTTTTGAATTTAAAAAATCCAACATACATGGTTTTCATTAATAAGTAAAATGTGGTTCAATGGGATTAAAATAAATTTTTGGTGAATAGTAACTTATTAAGTTTTTAATCGCAATTAGTGGTAATTTGTGTAGTTTAAGGTAAAAAAAATGTTTTAATAATATGATATAAGCTTGAAACATGTCATACCCTCATTGGATGTGTCATGGCCGACCAAGAAAATCCATGGGTCAACTTGGGGACCCCATGGAGCCACTTTGGTTGGGAAATGACATAAATAACTTTTTATTTAATGATAAAGTAAAAATGACACAAACATAATATGTTTTACGAAAACAATTTTTAAATGGGGTTATACAAGTCAGATTTTTGACTATAAATATTCATTGGAAATAAAAAGTGATTTCCTACATCATAGTATTTTTTTCTAATTTTTAGACATTAAATAAATAAAAGTATTTATGACATCATAATGATGTAGCGATTACCTCATTAATAAAGGATTTAAATAAAATAAAAAGATAATGTAAAATCTATGACCTACACATGTCCAACACCTAATTGGTGGGTATAGTTCGAACACTTATCACCTTATCCTTGAATTATATCAATGTGGGACCTTTTAAATTCGAAAATCATTTTCAAATAAAGTAATATTTCTTTACTTTCCAAGAGTGCCCCTCCTCTCCTCTTATAAAAGGCCCCCACCTCTACCTCCTTACCCACACTTCCAAAGCCTTTGGCTCGGCCAACCCCTACCCATTTTGTCTCTACACTTCCCTCTATTACTCCTTGAAGCCTCACTTTGGGCAGAAGTCTTCCCAAGGAAGCCTTTGAGCTCAAACCAAATGGAGTTACCCGATTTTAAGGTAATGTCTTCACTTGAGTCCTTTTGTTTTATTTTGCTTCTCCAACCCCCTAAACTCTTTTTATTCATTTATTTTGTAACAAATCCAGTATCTTCAATATACTAGGATGTTGTTATAATAATTATTAGAGCTACACTTACACACACCTACATCTAATGGTTAAAGAACATACTGTTTCCGTGGATGGCGAATTTCTGCCTCCCGAAACGATGATTGTTCAACATTCATATAACACCTTCAAAGGTGGCCATTAAGATGTCACTATATATATATATGATATATAATATGCTTATGTTTTCCTTAAGCTTCTGTATTTTTCATTTTAGGCATACCTTTATGGTTTCCATTATGGGTAAACGCGATATCTTCATTTAAGGAAGTGCGGACTACCGCCCCCTCAAAGTGATTTGATTCGTTAATACCATATGTGGGACGTATAAAGGATGGAGTTATGATATTATATATGACATTACACTGGAAATTATAATATACCTTTATATCATTATGATTCCATTCTATAAAATACGAAATAGAAATGAAAGTAGCGTTCATGCGTACGTACGGCTTACCGTCTACATGAACGGTGCATTTCATTTCTTACCTCTAAATGATTATGTAATATTATAAATGCACGTATATACTGGATATATATGATATTTATGATATATACATCATGATTATAATTCTGGATATAATGGATACATGAAGAACTTGTAATTATAAAGGGTTTATTTTGACTCAAGTACCAATGATCGTTAAAACGACCGTTATTAACTTAAATAATTACATAGTGTTCATGACATGCCAATAAGTGATATAAAAGAAATAATGAACTTGAAAAATGTTCTTAATAAAGTATAAATTAACTCAAGTTTATTATTCAGGACATTATAGAATGATCGAGTCAAGTCGGACCCGAGGTATGGGACTTCGTCTCAATCTCCTTTCATTAAGGCATATTTTGTTTTATACGCAACCTTATTTTATACGGTGTATAAACCCCTTTGACTTTTATGTTTATCCAAAAGGAATATTTTTTATATGAAGCGCTTACTAAACGAAAAAGGGAATGTTTTTGTCGTACGTATGTGGTGACAACGACTTCTCCACCGTCGTGACCATTATTTGAGTTTCGGCTTCCTCTAAAAACCATACCTTTTTTTTAAAGAAAAATAAATACCATATTTTACTTTTCTTTTTTGGTATTGAAAATGTTTTTCATAATGTTTTTATATCAATGTGTTGTATTGATTTCTTGTGATTGAAAGGTGGAAATTTTATGTTTCCTTTATGCATGTTTTATGTGATACGATTATGTTCAGGTTCTTGGGCATTATTATGAAGACGGGTGGTTCCGTGATAAACTAAGGGCGGGTGAGCCCAATATAGCTCTCCAATGCATTGGGTAACGCAAAGGAGTGAAATGTTAAGGTTTCTCCGAATAGATTTGGGGAATATACTGTGATGGGTATTCCAAATGTAACCAAGAGGGTTACTCCCTATGTAAGAATGTTATGAATGCCTCAAGTTACCTTTTATGTCTTATGATTTCTATGTTTTATTCATGATTTGATGAGGTATGTTAAAGTGCTTATGTTTTATGGGTAAAGTATGATTTCATTCTTATGTATATATGTACCCATGTTTCCTTTCCATATTTTTATATCCCTTACTGAGCTTTTTATGCTCATCCCATGTTTTTTGAAATGTTTTTCACGAGTCAAGGGAAAGGTACATGATATGATGATAGTGTCAAGGAAGTGTCAAGAAAGAATACATGTTTTATTTTAAATATGTTTCCATTGATGGGAAATAAGAATACTATCTTTATGTAACCACTTTGTTTATATGTGGAATGTAATGTAAGTTTTATGATCTAATTCTCTAAAACTCTAAACCCGAAAAGATCCTCAATGTGTAATCTTGTAATAACTCAAGATTAAGTAAGGTTTAAGGCTGGGGCCTTATAATTATTGATTTGGTAAGTACATGTATATAAATCACATTAATTTAACATGGGATTAAAAATTATAAAATACATTATTATATTTTATAATCAATGTCGCACATAAGTGCACGTACATGATATGAATGTGATGGGTTGTACCTGAATTATATAGCCCTCCAATGCATTGGGTAATGAAGTTATCTCATGATATACCATGTATATTTCATGGGAGGTTATCCTCATCACACTATGTTATGAAATCTTAGTGTTTATCCATGACTAATTCATATGATATCAAGTTTTATGTTGTTTACACATTCATATATTTTCTTGATATTATCATCTTCCATCATGATTTAATGTTCATGTTTATGATTTACACCCCTTCTATGTCACCTTGATATGCCTCTTGAATTAAAAGTATTATTTTAATAATGTTATTATTTTATTATTACCTTATTGGTATTTATAGCTCACCCCTTTCTTATTTACATCCCTAGGTTATTCTGTGTAGCTTTAGATGATCCATGGAATATAAGGGCATGTTATGGAGTGTTTAAATAATGTCATTTTATTCTTGTTTTAAGTTATTATACCATGTATATAATTAACTAAATCCACTAGAAATAATTATCTTTTGGTGTTATATTAAGTTTATCTTTGAGTGAAATATCATGAATTAAAGTGTATTAAATATATGTTTTGTCATAGTTGTTATGAGATCTAGGTCTAGTTATTTTTGGGGACTCTGTTTAGAAAATATTTATGAAATATTTAGGGATAATACTGGATATAGTATAACATCACCAAATTTTGGTAAATTATATATTATTTTGTCTTCAAGAAAAATAATCTCCATCTAGAAACTACAAGTGGATGAGACTCTAGCATAGTTTTACCTATGGGAAGTAACCTTGAAAAGGGTGCATTGGGTTTTAACTTGATCATCACCAGGTGCATGAAAAAGTGGCCTTACTGCACACTTTTTTTTATAATCATCATGGCTATGCTTTGTTAAATTCAAAATACATTTATGAACCATCATGGAGGGAATAAAAATGCCTATAAAATTTTAGTTCAGGAAATAGAATCTGGATAACATCGATTAAAACCTAGAAATTAATAGGTTAAGGAATTGTTTTCATTTATGAGTTACTCTTAAATTTTTATGGTTAACCTTTTTGTTTGTAACAGAATGAAAATTATCAACCATAATTTTCCCTTTAATTTATTAAAATGATGGAAATTGGAGGAAATGAGTCAATAAAAATTGTGATAGACAATGTGATGACTAACCAAATGAGATTCTCAACTATATGGGAGTGTAATCCATGATCTTTAGGAAAAAAATTCTCAATAAACTCATGTTTTTAATGGAAACAAGAATTAGGGAAAAAATACACATACCCCTAATAAAGATTAATCTACAATCGATACCTTTATACATTAAAGGCCTCCAACTATTAGTAGATATTATGATCATTAAATCAAGAAAAATGGATCAACTCCATTTAAAATATATTTTCATCCTTTAATTCTCTGAGTAAGAGAAGTTCATGTTGACTGTTTATCATATGGAGGAAAAATTTGATAAATGGTGGACATTGATGAAAAGTAAAAATAATGATATGGAGATCAAAGTGATGGAGTATAAAGAATTATATAAAATCATTTTTAATAAATATTTTCCTCACACACTATGACTTCAAATGGGGAGCTTTTTCCTTAGCCTTAATCTAAAAGACATCGAATCCATCAGGGTGTAGGAGGTGAACTTCACAAGACATTCATGATATTACTACGACATTAGAATTGACCCTAAAATTAAATTTCACCACTTATTTAGTGGTATAAATTTGAGTATATGAAATTATTTATAGATTTTATACTTTGATAGCTATGAGTAAATTGTCTGATGTTTTCAAAAATTTGAAATGCAGATAAAAAAATATCAATGGTCTCATGAGTTTGGAGGTTGGAAGAATATAATGGATTTAATTCTGGGGCTGTGATGGAGAAATATCATTTTGGTAAGAATTTTCAACATCCCACTTATAAAATTATGGGAAAAATAATTTCATAAATTTAATGAAGGAGATAAGGAAAAGATTTATGTGTGGGAAGGAAGGGAACCAAGACAATGAATGCTAATAAGAGAAGAAAATCAATATGATGGAAGAAAAAAATTAACTAGTGAACCCTTGGACTATTATAAAATTTTCTAACTGAAAGGAATAAGGAGACTATACAAATCAACTCACTAAAGAAATGTTTTTCAGAAATAACCTACAATAACTTTCTTGTCCTATAGAAAAGGGTTCGACTTATAGAATCTGAACTACATAGGTGGATCCTAGAAAATAATAATGATAGTTGTGCTACTTATTCATTCAATAATTGTGAATAACCTATTTAATTATTGTTTTATGAGTTATTTCATATCATGAATTTTTAGTATAACTATTCAAACACCAACTCAAAACATAGAAGTGGATATATTGGTGAAAATAGAGAATGGGGAAATTATTTCATCTCAAGTATAAAAATTATCACATATTTATATCTATGAGTTGAACTTCTTAGAGAACCTTTTGATACTCCATTTTGTATAATTTGATTTAATTTTGGGTATGGATTAAAATACCTTAAAAATAGATAACATAAATTTTCAAGATAAGGAAATCACCCTTTCTAAAATGAATTTCCCTAAGATCCCATACAAGTGTAAGAAGGATGATAAATCTTATATGGAATCATCATCTCAAGAATGGATATTATTTCTTTATAAACATTCACAAAAAGTTCAAATGATTGACACTAAGGAAAAGACCATCCATGATGGAATTCACAATTTGAGGGAATATACAAACGTATTTCCTAAATAATTGCATGGTCTTTCCCCAATCCATGAGGTTGATTTCTCAATCGAGATTACACCTGAATGTTTTTCAATATCCAAGACTATATATAAAATGGACACTGTTGAACTTCAATAGAAAAAAGAATAAACTATATTAGAATTTAGATAAAGGGTTTATACACCCAAGTGCTTCACTATAGGGTGCATATGAAATTTTCATCATAAAGAGGGATAGTTCAATGGAACTCTGCATTTATTATTTTGATCTCAAAAACATAATGATAAAGAACAAGTATCATCTATTATGAATTAATTAATTTATTTATTATCTATGTGGAGCCTAGTACTTCACTAAGGTGGAATCTTGGTTAAGATATTATCATGTAAAGGTAAATGAGTATTTCCTCAAGATTACTTTTCGTACAAGGTATAGGTTCTATGAGTTCATAGTGATTCCATTTTGATTCACTAATACTCCATTTATATTCATTAATTTAATGAAAAGAGTCTTTAGGTATTACCTTGATAAATTTTTGGTTGTCTTTATAGATTATATTCTTATATAATCAAAAAGGAAGTAGGAACATGAGGATCATTTGAATATTATACTGAATACATTATGAAAAAGAAAAGTTTTATGTGAAGTATAGAAAATATGGATTTCTGATGCAACAAGTAACATTCCTAGTGGATGTTATCACCGACAGTGGTATATTTTTTAATCATTCAAAAATAAGGCAATTTAAGGATGGGACAAATCAAAATTTATGGTAGGTATTCATAGTTTCCTTGGATTAGATGGGTACTATCGTTGATTTTTGAGAAACGTCAAATGATTTTCAAGCCCACTAACCAAAATAATGAGAAACGGGTGAATTTTTATGGACTGATGAATGTAAGGATAATAAAATGAGTTGAATAAGAGGCTAATCAATATGCATATTCTAATAATACCTACTAGTGGGGAGGGATTTATGATATACAGTGATGTGTCCAAAAGGGTACTAGATTTTGTACTCATGCAATTTGATAAAGTGAAAGCCTATGCCTCTATCTAATTAAAGATATATGTGTAGAACTACACAACTAGTGATTTGTAATTAGCTACAAATATCTTCACATTAATGATTTTTTGGAATTATTTCTATGGTTATAATTTTTAAATATATGTAGATCATATAAGATTCAAGAATACATTCATAGAAAATGAGAAAAATATGTTCCAAAGAATGTTCTTAGAGATGATCAAGGATGATGATTTTTTAATACATTATCATCCTAAGATGGTGAAAAAAGTAGTATATGCTCTTAGTAGAGAATATCCAACAATAGTATCTATGATGAGGATTAAAAGGGATCCAATATATATAGAAAATCAAAGGAAGTGAATGGGAATAATAAAATTAGATTCATCCTACTATTATAAAATAACTTCTTAATCATTAACTCTTAAGAGGGTAAAATGAGGCCTAAAATGATGATATGGAGCTAGAGATAAATGTAGAGAATATTTGGTAGTTCAAATTTGTTAGGACCCAACACACTGGGCTCTGACCCATGACTACCCCAAGCCTGCCTCCAATGGGCCAGGGGCTAGAGACCAGTACCGAGTAGGAATATCCCACAAATGGGAGGCATTATCCTGAGGTATTTATACCCACACACACATTTTCATGACCACACAAAGCAAAAATGTAAAACAACTATTAATGTACACATACATCTAATATCCCACAATAGAATAGAACAACAAAGCACTTAAAATAGAATAAGGAAAAAAAACAAGGCCCCTCCAAAACTATAAAGACTCTAACATTCTCCAAGGGAATAGACTAAGTCCAAAGCACTGTTCTGGTAAATTCCTTAGTCAATCAATCTCCAACTACGCTCTACAAGCTCCTTGTCCTCCGAGGATTCCTTAAAAAGGGACATCTTTTACAAAAGGCACGACATGTGTGGGCAATGCCCGTGTAGGGGTGAGTATAAAAACAATCAGTAGGATACCCAAAAAAACTAAAAATGAATCACACAAAATAGTCAACTTTATATAAAATATAAAAATCAATGTATAATAGAAAAAACCCCAAATATACTCAGGAAAGACACCACCAAATTAGGATGTCATAACCGACTATTATCCACAAGATTCTTCTTGAATCAATGCTCATTCTGGAAGAACACGCTCTACGAGACATGAAATCAATAAATACATTTGATGAATAGGTATATCTCATTGTGACCCACCCAAAGAGAACACACTGGTATTTGATACAAAAATAGGGGCGACACCCAAAATCGCTGGGGGCACTACGAATCCAATCTAGATCAACCTGCTACATATGGGATTTTATGTCAACGATTCTACAAAACCTAATGATAATACCTTCTAGATGGAGGATCAATGCCTTGATCAGGTAGGTCATGATAGAGGATCACACTACAATCACATATAGGGACACAACAACTCTATCTGAGACTTGGCCTCCAGTGAGGATCAAAATCCAGTGATGTGGATGTAATTTTTCATTGTACCCTTGAAGGAATGGACCAAGGGAATGAACTAAACCTATATTGGTCCAAAATAAGAAATCAATGAGCCTTAAGTATTATTAAAGGGATTACACAACGTGTCTAATTAGGTAGACATCATGTCTAACTATCCCAAGTTCTTCCCTTGTGGAAGAGCCTCACACGACATGTAGTCTCCATATTCATGGAATGTTGAAGGAGTCACGATGTGTAGAGAAACATGAAATATTTCTCATTTCACCTGACTATGTATGGGTACTCAAGTCGTTTCCGTGTATCGGTCCCTGTACGCCAAGTCACGTCTGTGTGGGAGTACATGGCGTGTCTATGACAATGTACTTCAACCCATGCCTGTGTACTCTTCTAAGTACACGTCAAGTCAACCGAGTAGGTTCACATGCCTTTGGATAGTGGTCACATGCTGTGTGATCCATATCTTCATCCCAAAACCCTATCCACAGCTAATGTGTCCCCACATGCCTTGTAATCCATGATTACACACTGTGTTCTGTGGGATTTTACAAAATCCAATCTTCTTCCTCCATGTGCCACCTCTTCCTTTATGGCCTTTGATCTAGCATCACCTTTATAGAAAACTCTAGGAATCTCTTCATCCAATCATTTTAATCAATAATTGACATGTTGTGGCCTCAAATCTGCAATAAGAATGTATTAAATTGGTGTTCTTCATTGTGTGCCAAAGAACACCAAAGAAAGTGGAATCAAGCATCCACCACCATCCAATTTGATTCCACAGCCACCATCACACCTATATTGCATCATGTCGATCCGAAATCTAAATTATTAGACGAATTCTCTAAGAAATAAGTGCATAATGATCGATAAATCGAAATTTTTCGAACACCAGGACAAATGAAGAAAGCTCATGGTGAATCGAAGAACCAAGGAAAATAAGGAAAAGAAAAAAATGATAGGAATGAACCTTTATCAATGTTTGTGTCAATATATATTTTTTTTTATAATATAAAAACAAATGGATTGATAAACATAATCAATTCTCAAAAAAATTCTCCAAAATAAATCTATTCTGCAAATATGCATGATCTAGGGATCCATCTATTGGTTGATTCATCTCCGTTCATCATAGGAATCTAGAACAAAGAAGAATCCACATTAAAAACATCCTACCTAAATTTATTTTGATCACTGAAAAATAATGATGTGTCATCATCAATGTTTTCAAGATCCGTTGAATCTGAGGTTTCATCGATTTTCGATCCATGATTTTGTCATCATTCGCCTAAGAGGATTATCCAATGATCTCTCCAAAAATCCACTAGAGGTTCCAGGGTTATTTAGCTAACCCTGAGACTCTGAACAAAGGATCTATTGAAATAGAGGTCAATCATTGAATCAATAAAATGAATTAATTTTTTTATCTAATTATTTTATTCATTTCCACAACTACGATGAGTTTTCCACAAATGAACCACTCTGACTAAGGTTAAGTCAAACCTTGGGTAAAACCATCATTATAAACTCTATGATGCCCTCATATTTTTTATCTGAGCACCCATTTGAGAGTTATTCAACTTTTTTAGGAAAAAATCACTCATGAGATATTTAATATATTTTAATCATGTATTCCAGGAACACTATTACTAAGAATCAAACATTGTATCAACAATTGGTCTAAAAAATAATGCACATAATATTCAAAAAACAATAAATGGAAAATATGAGATGTTACATTCTCCCCACCTTATGTTTTTTCATCCCAAAAAGACAAAAAAATACTCAAAGATATGGGATCACTAGGCTCACATATGGGTCTCTTGCTCCCAGGTTCACTTCTGAATATTCTCATGATGCCACCAACCATGCATAAGGGAAATTAAATTACCCAAGATGATTCTCTCTTACAAATCCTCAATCTCTTCTAAGTACTCAACAAAGGTTGATCTATCCTCAATTTCTATCTCACCCAATTTGATAATGTGTGATAGGTTATGCACATATATCCTATACTATGGAATTTGGAAGACATCGTGTAACCATTCTAATTATGGAAGTAGAGAAAAGTGGTATTTCACCACAACAAAACTATATAGAATTTGAAAAGGATGGATGAAACTAGGATATATCTTGCTTCACCAGCCACATATCTATTATCCACGTTGATGAGAAACCTAAAAGAACACATGATCTCCTTCCTAGAACTATAAATTCCTTAGTAGCCTATCAGAATAATATGCCTAATAGATTTCTGTAGTCTTCAACCGATCATGGATGATCATCACCCACATTGTTGTAGCTCCCACTAACTTCGATCCTATTAGTGCCGACTCTCAAGGATCATTCCAAAAAAGTGATGACATGCAGGGTCGCTCATACAAAGTCTCAAATAGTGCCATTCCAAGGGTGGAATGGTAGCTCTTGTTATATGAAAAATCAACTAGTGTTAGGTGATCTTCCCAACTATGAAAAAATTACAACATGCATGCTCACATTATGTTCTCTAGAACCTAAATGATCTTCTCAGTATGGTTTTTAGTTTATGGTTTAAACACTATACTATAATGTAACTGGGTCCCAAACACATCATGCAATCCCTTCCACAATCGGGATGTAAAGAGAGCATCACGATGAGAAACATTCATTGATGGAACTCCCTGGATTCGGAATATCTCTTGAATGTAGATACATCCCAATACCTCAACCAAAATTTGTTCTCATATAGCTAGGAATTGGATAGACATGGTGTTTAAGTCTTTGATCACCTAAATGGAATCATGTCCCCTAGATGTATGTCTAATTTTCATCATTAATTCCATGGATATCCCATCCCACTCCCACTCTAGCACCTCAAGGGGTTGAGCTAAACACGCTGGAACATGGTGATCGACATTCACTTGCTAACAATTAAGGCATAAGAAGATAAACTTTTCAAATCCTTTATTTTTTCCTAGCCACCAGAACTGGCATCTAAGGTCTTGGTACATCTCAGCCACACCTGGATATACTTCTAAAGGGTATGTATGAAACTCTTGCAGCACCTCCTACCGCAATGCCAAAGTTACCACTATCCATCCTCTAAAAAGGATATTATTCCCCCTACCTTAAAAATTTACATCAGAAGCATGCCCTATGGATATATGAGTAGTTAGGGTCTTAAAGTCATTATCCCCAAGTTGTTCCTCCAAGAATCGCTATAGAATTGGTGGGGTAACAATCATTAATTGAAAATATTGAGAACAATCCCTATCCACAAAGGTCAACTGTAATGAGACTAACTTCTCAGACGCCTCGACTAATAACTGAGAAGAAGATATTATGTTGAGCGTTTTTGCTACCACATTTCCCTTATCAGGAGTATAGAAAATATAAAAGTCATAGACTTGGAGGAAATCTACCCATTTCTTCTATCTGAAGTTAAGATTCTTCTGATAGATGATAAACATTAAACTTTTGTGGTCAGAGTATATGATAAACTGCTCACCCATTAGGTAGTTTCACCACATATTCAATAAAACTACTATTTATAACTCAATGTAGTGGGTCCCATATTTCTTCTCATGTGGTCTCAACTAGTGTGAAAAATAGTCAATAACTACTTTCCTCTATATTAGTAAACAAATATGTCTGGTCCCTAATGCATTACAAAACACTACATACTCGACACCCTCCTCCAGTAACCTTAATATGGGAGCTCTCTTCAAACTCTACCTAAACTCCTAAAATAACTGCTGGCACATTTCAATCCACACAAAAAGGTTCCCTTTCTTACTGAATGATTTCAAGGGTTCTTTCACTTTGGATAATTCGGGTACAAACCTTTAATAACACCCAATCGATCTAAGGAAACTTCTCACCTTGGTAACACTCTTTGGTGGATCCCAAGTAATTACTACCTCAGCCTTCACTAGATCCACTAAAACTCTATCCTATAAGATAAAGTTTCCTATAAATTGGACCTCTCAAATCTATAACTAATCCCTTGAGAGATTCTTATAATGTTATTTCTCTAAGAGTGTGTCTAGGACCATCCTCAAGTGTCTCTTGTGCTCCTCCTCAAACATCGAATACACTAGGATGTCATTGATGAAGACTACCATGAACCAGACTAAGAAAGGTTGAAATATATTGTTTATGAGTCCTATGAAAACTGATGGGGAATTTTTCGTGATAAAAAACATCAACCAATACTCATAGTGACCGTAGGAACATCTGACTGCCATCTTCAGTATATCCTCATCCCGTACTCACAACTTGTGATACCCTAATATTAGGTCAATCGTTGAGAACCACCACACCACAATTAAATGATTGAAGTGGTTGTTTATTCTTGTTAGTATATATTTTCTCTTCATGTTCACCTAGTTCAAGTGCCAGTAATCAACACATAACCTCAATCTAACATCCACATTCTTGGAAAACACCACTCGGACTGCCAAGGGAGAAATTTTGGGTCTCACAAGTCCCTTCTCCTTCAAGTCCTCCAATTTCATCCTCAGCTCTTGAAGCACTATATGATCCATTCAATATACTAGTGAAGATATCCATACCATCCTGAGATGCAATTAGATGAAAACATATACCTCTAATCTAGGATGTAAACCTAGTACGTCCTTAGGAAATATGTCCGTGTACTTTGCCACCACTGCAAAAAACTAATAGCCCAAAGCATTCAATTCCGCCAAATTCATGATATCCAATTGGTGACTAATCATATATAATCTCCTATACCTATTCTTGTTCTGATTTTTCAAGGTTTCTTTTTCAACCACAAAGGAAAACCTCATTCTGATACTACAGATACGCCACACCCTTCACCTAAAATAGTCAATCTAAGCATGAAATGTAGATATTCAGTCCATACCTAAGATAAATTTGTAATAACTCATTATTACGACAAATATATCCTATATAGAACTCTCACCTCCATGAATTAGGTCACACTATCGGCACAAGTGAGAAATCACTAAGTCACTACCCGTCGAAGTCTCCAACCAAAAAGTTCATGTCAAAATCTCAACTGGAATCTCTATGTTTTAAACCAGAGAAGTGGAAATGAAGGAATGAATATCACCTATGTCAATCAATATTGTAACTAAAGTAGAAGTGAAAAAGATCATACCTCATATCATCCCTGGAGCCTCAGTGTCATAAATATCCATATCTTTCACCTGGCCTCATCCTTTTCCACTAACTCCCTAAGTATGGTGTGGAGCGCCTGGGGGTGGTGGTGGTAATAGACCAAACCTACGACCAACTTTGCTGCCCTGTCAGCCCCTATGCCTTGCCTTCCACCATGCGGACCACCCTACTCCTACCTCTGTCTCTATCTCCGCGGTCCCCCATCCATCTCCCAATCAACTGTACGTTGGGTCGGGCAATCTCATACCATATGTCCTAGACCGTTGTAAGACAAACATCATTTGTCCCTTGGCTGATTCGAGCCACCTTGATACCCTACACTATAAAACCAGTGTTCTGGGATCATCTCATGAATCATATTACCAACTTGGATCTCTATGACTATCATAGACTACCTACTTCCAAGGTCTCAGCTACTTGGTTTCCAATATTAGCTCCCATTACTTTTGTCTTCTTTGCCAGACATATTTTCTACCTACAAGGCTCGCTCATTCACTCCAGCATAGGTGGAAATGCTATGAGATACCACTGATTCCCTGATGTCCCTGCGCAAGCCCTGCTTGAAGTTATGATCCCTAAAGAAATGATCCCATACAATATCCAAGGGGTAATATGAGATATCAGTAAACCTCATTGAATACTCCACCATGGTCATACTACCTTTCTATAGATGAAAAAGATCATATAGTTGTATTGGTCACTATGTGTCCAGATAAAACACCACTCTAAAAAGATTCATGATGTCTATCTAAGAGATACATGTCTCATTGTGTGACTGAGTCACCAAGCTCCACCATCATCCCACAGATCTTTAAAGAAGACTCACTGTAAGGACTTCCATCTGATCGGCAGGCTTCCACACAAAGTAAAAAACGTGAGGGACCACATCAAGCCAGTCCTCGAACACCTGGGGGTCTGGATCACCCCAAAATATAGGGGGTCACTACCTATAAACTTGTGCAACATACTCATCCTGGGTTCATCCTCAACTGGTAGTGTTGGAACTAGCTACTGCTCAATGGGTGGTATATCTGGTAAACCACCTAAAGGTTCTATCTTTGGAATAATACCCTATACCAATGCCTCATCACTAGGTATATCATACTAATGATCATTTAGTGTAATCCTAGTAAGATTTCTACATGGATGCATCCTAAAGTAAAACAGATATACCACAATTAAAGAGTATATTCGGGGAGATAACTCAAGAAGGAAATGGAAAACAAAACCCATTCCTATATGATTATTATACAATTTTTTTCTCTGTAACCAGTGTTCTCATGTAACAAGTTGAAAGGAAGGTGATCATAGTCCTGAAGTATGGATACATCAGCCACCACACCAATATTTGAGAAATTGGCCTAAATGCAGAACTCGAAATACTTAACGCTATTTCCCCAAACCAATCCCATTGACTCCCAGTCCTAAAGTAGAACAAACCACTATAATACCACTCTCTCATGACCTGAACCATTGGGGTCAGACCTCTGACTACCCCAAGCCCACCTTCAATAGTTCAGGGGTGGGAGACCAGCACCGAGTAGGAAAATCCCAAAAATGGGAGGCATTAAACTAAAGTGGCTAAAAACATTCACATATCTCAAATCCCACACAATTCTTAAATGTAAAACCACTAAAACAATGCATACATACATGTTATATCCAACAACAAAGTATGATATTAATGTTCTAAAAATAGAAAAAGGGCCAAAAGCAATCCCAACAAAAAAACTGTAAATATTTTAACCTTCTCCAAGGGTGCTAAAAAAGTCAAAAGAACACTCTTGGTAAACACCTCAGTCTTTCAAGCTCCAGCTGTGATCCACCTACTTCCTTTCCTACTAGGACACCATAAAAAGGGTCATTATCTGCACAAGACAAGACACATGTGGGAAACGCTTGTGCATGTATGAGTATAACAATACTCATTATGAAACCCTGAAAACACTAAATATGAATAACCAAGTATATTCATAATAATACAAGATATAACAATCAATTTATAATAGAAAAAACACAGATATACTTATGAAATACATGACACCATCAAGAGGTTAGAACAAACTATCAGTTATAGGATTCTGTTCAAAGAAATGCTCATTCTTGGAGGACTCACTCCACGAGTCATGATATCATCATAGACACTATAAAAATAGAACTATCTCATTGGACCCCTCCCAAAGAGATCAAACTGGTCTAAGAATACTTTGATACATAGATATAAGGTCACGCCTAGAACTGCTGGGGGACACCACAAACCCAATCTATATCAACCTGCAATATAATGGATTGTATGTCAGGGATTCCACAAACCCCAATAATATGGCCTTATATATGGAGGATCAATACCTAGCTCATGGTCATTATACTAATTCCATAAGCTCTAACTAGGAAATAAAGGATGATAGAGGATCACACTCTAGTCTCATGGAGGGACACCACAACTCTCTCTGAGACTCGGCCTCTAGAAGGGATCATAATTCAGGGATGTGGATGTAATTTCACACTATTCCCTTAAGGGAATTAAATCAACCTATAATGGTCTGAACTAAGAAAACAAAGTTCCTAAATCACACTTGAAAGGAGTACACAATGTTTCCCAGTGGGTATACAACATGTCCAGCGATCCCAAGTCCTACCCATGTGGTAGAGCCCCACATGTCATGTAGTATCCATATAAAAGATGTTTAGAAGGAGTAAATAGTGTGTAGAGACACACAGTATCCTACCTATGTTGATTGTCCATGTCCATGAACCAATTTTGTGTCCATGTACCAGCTCGTGTATGCCAATCCATGTCTATGTGGGAGTACACAGTGTGTTCATGACTCTATACTCAAACTCGTGTATGTATACTCTTTGTAGTACATGTTGAGTCAACTGGGGAGGATCACATTTCGTGTGACATTGGTAAAATTCAATGTGATCCCTGTCATCATCTCGAAACCCTATCCAATGTTAATGGGTCCCCACACACCATGTAATTCCTGATTAAACGTCGTGTTCTATGGAACTTTCTAGAATCTCAAATTCTTCCTCCTCATGCCTCCACCCCCACTCCATCCTCTAATATGTCCACACCATGACAATAAACTATAGGAATCATTTAAAACAAGATTTTCCATTGATATTCAAAGTGTTCCAACCTCAGATCTTCTGGAAGAACAGATTATATTGGCACTCTTTATTGCATGTTGAAGAACACTGAATAACGAGGAATCATCCATCCACCATCATCTGATTCACTACATCAACCATCGTCACACAACCATTGCATCGTGTCGATCCTATATCTGCAATATCGTATCATTGCACCAAGAAATGGGTGTGCAAATATCGATCAGTCCGAATTCTCCAAACCCTGGTCCAAATATAGAACAACTATGGTGAATCGTAGAACCATGGGGGAAAGCACAAGAAAAAATGACAGGAACAAACCTTGTTCTATGTTTATGTTTATCTAAATTCATTTATATAAGAGAGTAATGAAGATATTGAAAACAATAATAAATTTTACCAAAATTTCCCCAAAAGAAACCCAACACATAAATACACACAATACATGAATCAATTTATTAGTTTATTGATCCACATTCATCATAGGAATAAATAATGAGAAAAAATCCACATATAAAACATCCTAGCTTTATTTGTCTGGATAAATGATGATGAACGATGCATTTTCATCATTATTGGAAAGATCCATCAAGTCTGAGGTTGCGTCAATTGTTGTTCCATGATTCTGTTATCGTTCTCCTGAGAGGATTCTCCAAGGCTCTCTCCAAAAATCCTCGAGAGCTTCCAGGGTTATGTGGATAACCCTAGTATTATGACCTAAGGATCTATTTAAATATGGATCAATCATTTTGGAAAAAATAATGATTTAAAATAATTTTATCTAATTATTTTATTCATTTCTGTTCCCGGGATGAATTTTCCACAGACAACCCACACCAACTAATGTTAAGTCAAACTAGGGTAAAAACATCATTTTAAACTCAATGATTCCCTTGGATTTCTGATATGATCAACCACTTAGGAGTTATTTAACTTTTTTAAGAAAACCGTGTTGGTGTGATATTTAATATATTTCAAATATTTACTCCAGGCACACTCAGCCTTGGAATTGCATGTCGTCTTAGTGCATGGACTCAAAACTAAACTATATATTATTTGAAAATAATATATGGAAAATAAAATACATATTTTTTTTATAAATATAGATTCATAATGTTTATAACCTGGATATGTGTCCCATAGAAACTAGAGCAAAATATGGAACTTCTGGATGATGTGAATAACTCATCCTTCTCTATTCATATATGAATCAATAATATATATATATATATATATATAATTGAAGAAAAAATTATGGGTAGATAACATGATGAGGGATATTGTAAAATTTGTATCTCAATGCTAGGTAGGAAAATCATTCATGGTTGAATGAGATAAGTATAAGATCATGATGAAACCATTTCCTATACTAGCATGTAAATGAGAAAACATAGCAATGGATTTTATCATAGGACTGACCAAGACATCTTAAGGTAATAACACCATTAGGTGGTAGTCTATAAACTTAAAAAGTTATTTAATTTCATTATCATCTCGTTAGATTTTTCTCTTGAAAAACTATCCAAGACTTACATAAGGGATGTTGTAAAACTATATGGAGTGCCACTATCCATTGTATATGATTGATATCTGAGGTTTACCTTGAGGTTTTGGAGAAGACATTATCAAACGTTAGATACAAAACCATGTTTCAGTACTACTTAACAACCCCAGATAGATAGTCTATTTGAGAGAACCATTCAAACTCTAGAGGATATGATAATGTCATTTCCAATGTATTTTCAATGATTTTTCGATCAGAAACATCCCCTAGTAGAGTTCTCATATAACAATAGTTTCCCTTCTAGCATTTAAATGGAACCTTATGAGGATATGCATGGAAAGAGGTGTTAGACTCCAATATGTTGGGATGATGTTGGAGAACATAATCTTATGGGACCTGAACTTATCCAAGAGATAATAGAGAATATTAAAACCATTCTACTTTATATGAAATCCACAAAAAATTTACAGAAAATCTATACATAAAATCATCGATGAGACCTAGATATTGAGGTTAGAGATAAGGTTTTTCTTTTTATATCTCCATGGAATAAAGTCTTGAGGTTTTGGAATAAGGTAAATCTTAGTCCAAGATATATCAGAACCTTTTAGATTATTTATCTAATCAGAGATGTGACCTATAAATTAGCACTCCCACCTAAACTATCTCAAGTACATGATGTGTTCCATGTATACCTCTTAATGAAGTATATACTAGACCCCTCACATGTACTAAATCATGATTTAGTACCCTTATAGAATGATATTTTATATGAGGAGTAGTTGGTGAGGATCTTAGATCGTAGAGACAACATTATTCAAAACAATAAAACACATGTGGTCAAAGGGTTATGGAATAACCACATGTATGAGGAAGTAACTTGGGAACTAGAAGAGGAGATAAAATAGAAGTACCCTAATCTATTTTAGTGTATGAAATGAAAATTTCAAGGGTAAAATTTTTGAATGTAGGAATAATGTAATGACCCAAAATTTTATAAATGAAATTAAAATTTTTAATGAAAAAATAACTTATTAAGTAATGTAGTTATAGAAAAAACATGCAATAATTTGGTAATTTTGAAGAATTGTAAAATACAGTTTTTCAAATTTAAAATACCATTAAGAATCATAATAATTTATAATATAGTCATTGTAAAGTGACCTTTAATATTTGTGTTTTAAGTGTTATGATAAAGAAGTGATAGACTCGAATAGTAGAATCATACCCAATAAATCCCATTTACTATATCTTCCATAGGAGATGGCATCACTTGGATTTTTCCTTGATCAATTCCAAGCTAAGATTCAATAACTAAAGTTTGATTAAAACCAATTATATGATAAGTTCAAGCTTATAGAGATCACATCTCAAACCATTTTTGTTGAACCACCCCTAGAAATAACCATTATCTCACACCTTACCCTTAGGTTGTACATTGGTGTAATAAGGAGTTGTGTATCTAGACCCTAGTAATATGATTTTTTTAGTTTTTTTAATTAAATAATGATTTTATTTATCCCTTTTTCTTATTACTTTAAAAATGATTATAAAATGAGTTTGATAAAAAGTATATTTTGATATGAATATATCAAAATTTTATATTTGAGGAATATATATTTTCATTTCAAACACTCTTTTTGATAAATTAAACAATTTTGAAGTAAATTTTATTTCATGAAAATATTATTATTTAAATAATAATTATTTTTATATAAATTATTTTATAATTTAATGAAGTCCAATATAATTTTTTATAAGGTTAAAAAATATTTTAGTATCATAAAAACATGTATTTTCTAGAAAATAAGTATTTTTATTTGAAATTATAAATACTAATATTTAGTGAAATGTTATGATAAAATAAATATTAAATTTAAATCAGCATGTAGAAATTATCCAATGGTGAGTTTTTCATAATTTTATGATAGAATCAAATTTTTTGGTAAAAAAATTAATATGGTATAAATATAAAGTATTTATTATAACATCATAATGGTTTTAAAGTGATATAATAAATTATATAAAAGGTATACATTCCCAGATATATTTTTAACCTTTAAAATAATTTTTTTTTGAAGTTATTTGATTAATTTTTTAAACCTTTAATCAATCCTCCAAAACCTATATTATATTTTATGTTTTTAAAATCAATTCTTTATGAACAAGACTCAATTCCACATCACAATTGGTATTGTTTTTATATGTTAGATTATTGGAATTTTAGAATATTAAAAACCTCATAAAAGTTTGTATTTTTTATTATTTTATCATAAAGAGTATAAAACCTAATTTTATAAATTAAAACATAATTTTGAAGTCTTTTGTTATAAATACACACCAAACCTCTGAATCCTCTTCACTAAAAACACATTTATAAATAATGTTTTCTCTCTATACCTCGCTAAATCCCTCCCAAAGTGTTCCTAATCTCTAAATAATCTTCTCTTAAGCTTTTAAATGCACCCTCTCAAGGTAAGGGATATGTCTCTCATATTTTCCATTTAAATAACTTCTTTGTATTTATCTTTTTGAATCTCAATTTCTTATGATTTTAATGAATTTATATGTATCATTTTATTATATAATGTATGTTTTATGAATGTTATATCATTCATCACCTCTCATTATAACCTTTACTTAAGTTGTTACTATGTCAAAGTAAGGGATTCTATTCCCCCACCTCTTTATTCAAGTACTTTATTTATAATATTTCTTTTGATTTCCAGTTTTCCATGTTTTAATGTGGTTTTACACATACATTTACTTTCCATATGATCAATAAGAAAATAGATAACACATTTCACTATCATTCAACCCTTCCATAAACATTTATGTACACCCATTATGTTGTCGAAATTACCCAATGATTTTCCATTCCAAAATTTTATATTTTGAATACCCATACTCATTTACTCTAAAGGGTATTAAACTAGTTGTACATATATTTCATTTATTGGGTAATTATATGTATGAAACCCACATTACTTTATAATGGGATTAAAATTTCTGAATTTCATACTCATGTTGTATGATATATGTGGCACACAAATGCGTGTACATGATATAAATGTGACAAGTGGGACCAAAATTATATATCCCTCTAATTCATTGGGTAGTGTTTTTATCTTATGAGATACCTTGTATGGTGCATGGAATATTATCCTAAGAACATTATGTTAGGATTTATCTGCATTTATACTTGTCTTATGTGTATGATTTCATGTTTTATATTGTTTCTTATTTATAATGTTTCTTGGATGTTATCATCATAAATCATTTTTTGATGATTTGTTTTATTATTATCTCCCATTTTGTATAACCTTGGCATGCCTATTAAATCACATGTATTACTTTCATCATGTTATGATTTATTTATTCCCATACTGGTCTTTATAGCTCATCCATTTCTTAGGCATGTCCTTAGGTTATCCTATTTAGTTTTACAAGATTCATGGAATATAAGGTCATGTTATCGAGTTTTTGTATATTTTCATTTTATTGTGGTTTCATGTTATTCTGGTATATATTTAATTTCCCAAATATAGTAGGTTCCATGATCTTTTTGGATTTTATTAACTATATAGTTATCTAATAAATCATGAAATAAGGTGTATTAACGATATGTATTATCTTGGGTATATTTAAATCTAACTCATAATTAAATAAACATATCTTCCATAAAGATTATCCACACATGTACTTCTCTTATACATATCCCTTTGATTGAAATTCCTAGGGAAATTGGGAAACAAAAGAAAAGGGTGATCTATAAATCCTAGTAAGGTTATAATCGAGAATATCATGATGGAAAAAAATTAAATGCGAGTCAAGAGTCATATCATAATAACATAAAGATGTTGGAATCATACATAATCACATAGATTCATGTCATGAGAAAATTATATCTTAAAATCATAGTATCATAGGAATGTGGATACAACATAAAACAAGCCATCATAAGTTCATTATGCATAACATTAAATGTGGCTACAATATAAACATGATACGTTTATAATAATACCACTATCATTCATAGCCAAGGTATCATAAATCATATTTACCAATGTTGTTCACCATGTATCATAAAACATTTCCAAGGAATGTTTCTAGTGTATCATAATAATGTTATATAGAGAGATTAATTATTTACCCAATGAATTAGAGAATTATCAAGGAACACCCTTCATATTAATTAATTTAAATGTTCCATATAAGGAAAATATTTATAAATCTATTAATAATCATAACATGAACCTATGGAAAATAAACAGTTGTCCAATGAATGTAAGTATCTCTCAACAAAAATACCCTTCAAGCAAGATAATTAATTTTGGGAAATTTACACCATATTAAATAAATGTTCCATGGTTTAGTCAATAATTTCCCCACCCGAATTATGAATGGTATCTAAGTTAACACATTTTAACCATGTTAATAATTTAAGGGTTTCCACAAGGTGAAAGAATTGGAATAACAGTTATTCATAGATGATGATAAAGTAAGAAATAGGTAGTGATGAATCATTCTACATTATATCATATTTTCAACATACCACATGCACATAGGAACATGGAAATTGATGATAATGGTAAAATATATGAGAAATAATGGACATTGATAGAGAATAAGAACATTGGTTTTAAATTAGTCCAGAATGAAACCATTTCAATGGATTAACGCGACTATCAGGGTGAATATCCCACAATCACTATTAGAAACTGTAGGATGCTCATAATGCAAAGAGTAGTACCCTAATTGAAGTAATGATGATAAATATTGATAGAGGGAATATACTAGGAATAGGGATATCAATAGAATATAAATTTCAATCCATATATTTTGATAATTTATAATGGCTCATAAAGTTTATGTGAGTTATCCAAAGGAAATCCCCCATGAATGTCAAACCATGTCTGAAGTTAGAACTTTTTTTCATCGACCAAGTGATTATTGAGTTAATAAAAAATCCTACCTTTTTAGGTTTATAAACCCTAGGTAAATATTTCATAGATTCATTAATTTTTATTATCCATACATGGATGTTGTCTCAAGTATTAACACACACGCTTTTCTTTAACAAAATTTCCGATGGTTTTAAAGGTACAAGAAAGTTTGAGAAATATAATGGCTTATAATGGTAATATAATGTGAGGTAATAGTGACATATCATTGATAAAATAGTAATTAAATTATATTAATTATTCATAATAGCATTTCATATTGGAATTAAATAGAATTTAAAAAGTCTTGTAAAGGTAATGTGAAAAATCGAGGTGAGGAACCCTTATTTAGGCATTGTAACGGCTTAGTAGAAGTCAATAATAATAGATAATGAATAAACTATCATTTATAAAAATTTAAATGGAATATAATACCATGTAATAAAAAATAGAATTATGTGAAAAATAAATTTAAAAATAAATTATAACAACATTAATGAACTTAAATAGGAAAGTGGAGGATGGAAGAAACCCTTACCTCCATTGAGCTTCTGAGCTTAGAGTTATCCCTTGAAACAAAACAAAATCTTAAATATTGAAGAGGTGGAAATAGAAGAGGCTCCTTGGGAGATATTTTATGAGTAAATTTGAATCTTGGTTTGGGAGAATGGGAATAGGGGGTAGGTATTTATACTTGAGGAGGGGTGGTTTTAGGGGTTTAAATAATGATTATTTCTTATTAATGCTAACAAATTTTGGGTGAAATTAAGTTCAATGAATTTTGTAGAGAAATAATGTTAAGAAATTTGTTTATGTTCATTTAAAATAATAACCTTATTTTTTATGGTAATATATGTAGGTATTTTATGCCTTTACCCTTTAATTATAATCTTTTAATTTGTTTTACTATTACTGTGATAACACACTTATTACCCAGGTAACTTCATTTGTACCTAAAAATTAAATTGAAAATTTTTGAAGAATTTTTAAATTATTATTAAAAATATTTAATCCATTTTGATATATTTCTTTACTAAAAGTGATAATTATTAATTATTAAATAATAAATGTATAAAAAATAAAAACAATTTTTAGAAAATATGTAACTTGGCTTTTAAAACATCGAATACAAGTTTATAAATATAAATTTTAACTAAATTATATAAATTAATAAATAACATTATTATAAATCAATAGGATTCATAATTGTTATGTTGTGTTCATATAATTATCAGGTTATAAATGATACTATTTTCTGAAAATGGTATTTTCACCAAAAAAATCAAATTATTAAGAAAAATTAAAAAAAATAAAACTTGGATAAATTTAATGTAATGATTACAAAAATGGTATTATTTTTTAAATATTATAAACATTTTTAATGAAAATCATTATTTATTGAAAAAATTGAATATTTATGACATGATCTGTTTCCCAACATTTATTTTACTCTTCTGATGGTAACATTAATTCCATGTTCTCTATAAATACCACCACTCATTTTATATAAGTCATCTTAGGGTTTAATATTTGTTAGTTTTTTGAAAAACAATTATTGCCTTAATAATGTTTTTTTCTCTTTTATAATTTTTTTCCTGGGAGCAATAATCCTAATAGACCACAATGATTTTAATTTTCATATAATGATTGTTTTATATATTTTTGTGTTTCTACCTAATATTATATTGTCTATATTATTCACTATATTCATTGTGTAAATTTATTATTCTTGATTAATGAAAGAAAACATTGTTGAATTTTTATTTTGAAACATGATAATTAACCTTTTAAAAGGTGTATTTTAAAGTAATGAAATATATACCAAAATTAATATTCAAAAAATATTTAGAAATTAAATGAACTATAATTTAAATAATAGTTTTATAATATCATATTATTTTCATTTAACCATTTATTTTATCATGCTTTTTAGATAAAAGTTTATATGACAGTGCCTCCAATGGTTATATGTTTTAAGTTTTTGATAAATAAAACATGATTCATTATTTTTAAAAACCAAATTAAAATGAATTAATTTCCATGATTATATGAAAATAAAACTATTAATAAAATGAATGTAATTATAAAATAAAAAGATATGAATAAAATAATAATTAATATAGTAAAAGAGATGTAATAATGTATATAAAATAATAGGAAAAAAATCAGGATTCCATGTAGACTGGTGGTAAAAACTATTCCCTTTTCACCACACGATCATGAGTTCTAGCATCATCACCTTGTATAACATAGTGGGTTATCGCACAACTAGGAAGTTTCCCATTTACTAAAATAAATTTCCATTATACTTGAAAAACATGTAAACAGACAAATTAGGTTATAATTATCTTTATAAATCCTTTAATGTTTTTTAAAATAAATAGATTCATTTAGTATTTACATTTATATTTGCGAAAGATAATTTATAATAACATTCATTGGAAATTCATGAGGTTACTATATTCATTTTCTCTCTTGCATATGCACCTGTGAATACCGATGGGCACTAAAAACTTGTGTCATAGGCCTATATGTTTCCATTAAGTGAAAACAAAAGTCACCTCAACATCCCTACCAAACATTTCCAATGAAATCCCTTCAAAACATCACCACCCACATCCCCACCTGACTCCACTATTTTACGCCGCCTCCATAAGTCACCACCCCCTTATTAAAAATACTAAAATGTGGGGGATTTTCCTGATTGATCTGAGGGAAAAAAAACTATCCAAATGGGTAATACATGGATAGGTGAATTTTCATGACCTTATGTGTTCATCCCTATATTTCATAGGCTAATAACTAGCAGCAAGGATCTAATTTATTGTCATGGGGAGAATATAATCTCATATAAGAGTAACAACAATAGAAATGACCAAACATAAACCATAAAAATATTTCCAATACAAATAATGGTTTAACATAAACATGATATATCAAATGAAATTGTAGAAGTATATATCCATACATCCCATTTTGATCACCCATCAGACTAATCATGTATACAAGATAAAAAACGGTGAAATATAGTAGGGTCTATTACAATCCCCAAGCCTCATAAAATCCTTGTCTCAAATACTTATTAAGATTCCCCTACCCAATCATGAAACATTGGGCCTCTTCCCTAATTTAACTAATGATAAATGAGGTATATGTAGGTACCCAAGTTTAATGGATTCCCGAGAAAGGTGTGAGTACAACCTAGTAGGGCTGTACCAATAGCGTCCCTAACATAACCCGTAAAGCAGTGTATGCACATGTAATATGCTCAATAAAATAAATATTTGGTGAAAACAAAATAAAATAATAATAATTGATCTTTAGGCTCTATGGTGACACCTGAAATCAAACATACCTGCTTTGGAAAATACAAAATATTTCTCTGAGCACAATATCATCATCAAGAACCCATGGGAATACACAAACACTACTAGGAGATAAGTAGCCTCATATAGAACTTAAGGGAATAATGGAACCCTTCTAGGAAATAAGAAACATTATCTTGAACCTGAGGGTAGAAACTCCCTACCTAGGAAATAGATATCATCTATAAACCTAGGGGTGGACCCTCCCCACTCAAAAAAACACAAATTCTATTAAAGAACTCAAGGGTGGGATCATACCCTTCCAGGAATAAAGTATAATTATTTAGAACTCAATAGAGTTGACACGCCCCATGAGTAAACACATATTATTCATACATGATAGGAACCCTCTCTCCCTAAGACCATCACACAACACAAACACATCAACAATTTTATCCCATCCCTATGCTCACAAGATCATCACCAGGTCTCTAGCCACTCTGACTAAGTCCCACATCTCTAGTAATTCCCCCATATCCTTCTAGCCTATTTTTCTCACCCTCATGACCAAGGTGGTCACATAATCACATCGTATCAAACCCATAAATATCTTCATTTGACCCGGAATTGAATCTTCTTGGTTCTTCATAACCCTTATAGTCCCTTCTCACTTTAACTGCGCCATATAAAACACTATTCAATGTTCTCTCATCCCACACTCCCTATCTGACCGTACCCTCATGTTTCCAATACAAAACCTTTTCATATCCTCACATAGTACTCAATCCCACTCATCCAAGACCATATGAGATATCTCACACTAAATCTCTTATCAAGTGTGAGATGTATGGATATCTCACACATTACCAAATGTACAAAGCCACTCAATATTACCCAATTAGATCTACAACCATGTATAGTTTATTCACATATCATCAAATCACTAAGTATCACCTAATTCCTCTTATAAAACACTTGGGACCCCTTCCCCTATGTGACACAATCATTGGGTGATTCTAGTCCCACAACATCACTTGAGATTCCACTGATAAACTCAAAGGTTTAAGTCCACGCTAATATGATACCACTATTCTTTGTTATATCATTAAACTCGTTACCCTTAAACACCATGAGTCACTTATCAAATTTTTATAATCAATCCATTATCCAATGGACATCAAGTCATCAATAAATTATCTAAGGGTCCATCATATCCATTGACACTTTTTGTATTTCAAGAAAATTTAACGAAAACAATTAATTTTATATTTCAATATCAACTTCACACCAATGGAAGGAACACATACCACATGCACAAAAACCCAATTCATAATGTGTAGGAATGAAAACCTACCTCATTAACAGAGTTATTTCCTTAAATTATATTCCAAAAACTCTTACCCAAGATTGTCTAAGTCTCACATCAACTCCCTAGAACCTATATCAAGTAATAACATCCAATAATTAATCATAAATATTTTATAACTGATAATTCAATTTAATTATAAAAATTTAAAATTAATTTAAAATTTAATTTAAATAATCATAAAAACCAAAAAAAAACACTTGGTGGTGTCTTCTTATTAAAACCTTAAAAAAGGTGAAGTTCACTCGTAACACACACCTAGAACTAAGACAAACCAAATACCCAATTTACATGCTCAATTAAATAATAAATTCCTTCTAATTTAGGAATAAGCCATAAATAGATTCACTAAGTGATGTGCCCTCATATAAATGACATTCAATTCCATGGTTTAATTTTCTAGAAATTTTATCTATCCATGAGGAGAAAAAGTCCCATCATATGGGATTATTTCCACCATGATCGAGTATAAATAATCATTAAAACCCTAGTAATGTCACACTAATTTAAAGGAATATCATGGAGAATAAGAACATAAGAAAATGGATTAATAGACTTACTTCAAATAGTCAAAAAACTCTCTTAGACCCCTCTCATACCCAAGGGGTCAAAGGAGAAGAAGGTGGGATCCCTCCTGGTTCAGGCATTCATAAGTGAGAAGGGAGGAGTGTAAGGGAGATATAAATAATGAGTGGGAAATGTGTATTTTCATACCTTTTTGAGAAATTTGGAAACTATCATAATTGATACCTGATTTTCAAAATTATGCACCAACCATGTAGATCATACTATCTTTTTTAACACACCCACACATGATCTAGCAGCAGAGTTCACATGACCTTGAACCAACTATGAGGTCCCTACTAATCAAGGTTTCATAGTTCACAAGATTTATCTTTATTGTTGACAAAAAAAATTTCCAAACCATGATTTTTTTTGAAACTTTAATTTCATATTTCTTTTGTTCCTCTACAATTGTCCACTAATCATGCACCAATGCCCTATGGAAATCTAACTCACATAGTTTACTATCAGTATTTTACCTAAGAGTTTTTTAATCTTATATAGGGAAAACCTATTTAATTTTTTTAAAATTTTAACCCAAGGCTCTCATCCTTTATCTAAGAACCTGATACCTCTTTGAGACCTCTAACCATATCTAAAAATATATTATCAAGATACTTCAAATCTCATAATTTTGATATGAGTCATGTTTCTCAAAATGACCCCTGCACAAAAAACCCATTTTGGAATTTATGACACATAATGACACAAGTACTTACAATAATATTCACCACTCATCCATTAGTATGGATCCAATTGAGGAATTTCATGGATGACAATGCATATTTTTATTATGTTGGTATATGGTTGGGGAATCTGTAGTCCTTGGACTATATGTGGTCAAGAACATATCCAATATTTTTTATACATTTTGAGGGTGGATAAAGGGGGTGAAGGACTGTTAGAATTCATATGTGTAACTGAGTAGGATACCTCGGGAGTTTGAGGTTGATGGTCATTGTTCTTCAAGGTTTCCTCTCTTTATTGGAAATCAATTTTTGATTTAGGGGGTAACATTTCTCCAGAGTTTGTTGATACTTTCGAGGTTTTGTTATGTGTAAGTGAGGTGGTGTATTAGTTAGTTAATTCCCTATAGTTGGATAGGAACCAATAATTGTTTCCAAGTGTTGTAGATTCACCAATATCTTTATGAACACTCTGATTTAATTGATTAGGGAGTATTAGATGTAAAGGATGGTGAAAAATTCATGGAGTGTCCATTTGAGATTTAGGATCATTGGTAGAAGGGTCTACACAAGAATTTACCTCCCTTGGTTTTCATTTTTGTAGAGGAATAGTGTCTTGGAGAATATATATTGGAACATGAGTTACAAATACATGATCTGTTTACCAAACTATTTTAAACCTTATTTTGGTCATGATATTGAGATTTTTAACTCTATAATGAATTGATTGATATGATTTTCTGTGCTCTTTTATTTCTATTTTTTTATTTTATATGCTATTTTTGTTGAGATGGTATGTGAGTATGATATACTCTATAATACCAAATGTAGGATAGAAAGAATAGGGATACTGTATGTAGTATCTAAAGATACTCAATATACAAGAGGGGGTGAATTGTATACTTTAAGAATTATGTAGGAACTTTTAAAGTTGGTTAGAAAACTTCCTCTTGTTTAAAAAGGTTAATAAAGGTAATTCACAAAACCTCTAGTTCTACACACTTTCTTGATTCCATAAATATGATTCCTAGAAAGTGATTCCGGAAAAGATGGTTTCGGAAAATGAGACTTAATGGAAGTTTACAAAGATAAAGATTCTACCATAAAGCGTATAGAATATTACTATATCAAAGTACAAGTATAATGAAGTGTAAGATAGTTATACTTTCCTCAACAAATAAAATGCAGCAGAAAACTTGTAAAAAAACATGTAACAAGTAGTAAATCTTTTAACTCAAAGAGAAGGGTATCCAACAACATTGGATAAAGGTCCCTTGATTTATACTTCAAGAAAGTATGTCTTACCGACACCAGGGTAAGCCCTCGATACAAAGATCAGAGTCTGTCTTTCTATCCCCGCAAGCCCTCAACTACAAGGTAGTCGACATCTCTATCTTCCTCAGTAAGGAATCCCTCAACTTCAAGGTAGTCAGATCCTCTGTCTTCTAATCCCCAGAAGCCCTCAATTGTACACACCAACAATTGGAGTCACACAAAGAAAATCTGAACAAGAATTTCAATACTCACAAAGTAATAAAGCCTCTATATCTAGAAATCACTTCAGAAGCATGTAATCTCTAGATTGATCAAATTGTTGTGAGCTCTTTCAAATTAGCTTCTATTTATAGACACAACACCAATGGTTAGCTCTCTCTTCCAACGGTCATATTTTTCCTTGAATTTTGTATGTACCTCTACACGTGTCACTCAAACAACGTTTGGTTAGTAACTGAATGCATGAGATCATTTTATAACAAAAAAAGTGTAAGAAAAAATATGGTTATATAACCAAAGTCAAGTATTTGGAAAGTAATCAAGTAAAAGTTCATATTCTAACTGAAAATGGATTCAGAGTCTATAATACAAGGATATTCAGATTCTATTTTCTAGGAATTCAGAACCTGAACTCTATAGATTTTGGGAGTATGAATTTCATGGAAATTCAGAATCTGGATTCACAAGAATTCGAAACCGGAACTTACAAAGTTTGGAGTCAGAATTCATTAGAATTAGGAGTCTGAGCTCAGAAGAGATTGGATTCAGAGTTCATGAGAATTTGGTTTCTGAACATAAAATGATCGGAGTACGAATTCATTAGAATTTGGAGTCTGAACTCAGAAGAGTTCAGAGTCTGAGTTCATGAGAATTTGGAGTCTGAACTTATAATGTTCGGAGACTGAATTCACTATAATTTGGAGTCTGAACTCAGAAGAGTTCGGAGTCTGAATTCAGAGAATTCGGAATCTGAATTCAGATCCAGAAAATAGAATGCTTTTTATCTAAGTATTATATGATTTTTTGGTTTTAAACTTGAAACTGAATATTATACTTTAGACAAAATATGATCAATGAAAACAATGTAAGGAAAAATTTCCTTAGGGAAATAAGTCTTCTTTATAGAAGTAAAACACAGGGTAAAATGAGATTTTCCTTGAGATAAGGTGTTTGTGATTTTCAAAACAAGATGGAATGGTTAAGTCATAAGGAAGACTTATTGACTCAATAAACTCCCCTAAGTATGAAGGAATAGAAAAGTATTAAGGAAAACCTTATTGACTCAACAATCTCCCCCTTTTTGAAAATCACAAACAACCTTAATAAAAAGAAAATAAGGACATAGAAAATAAAACTTATCTCCCTTATCATATTGGAAAAGATAAATACTACTAATTCCTCCATAGGCTATAGAACTCTAAGGATCGTATTATAGATTTAAAGAATGATATTCTTCATTCTCTTGAGTACAGAAATATCTGTATTGAAAACTCCCCCTTATATAAACTCCCCCTTACTTAGGGATATTTATTCTTTTCTTAGTATTCTTTTTCCTTGTCCCCCTTTGTGATTTTCAAAAATAATTTGAGGGAATGGAAAAGAAATTATACTACCTGAAATATTAGTACAAATTATGCAAACAAAAATGAGCAACCATAATTTCATTAAGAGAGGAAGAATTTTTATATGGGAAAAAACAAAAGATCGGATTAGATCTATTTTCCTTACTTTTCCTTGGATATTAATTTCTTCATAATGGTTTTCAGTTTTTTGGAGTTCCTTGTGGTCTTCCTCGGCTTTCTTAAGGAGTTGATCCTGATCCTCGGATTTCTTCTATAATGCTTTGATTATATCATCTGGAGACTTGAGAGCTTATCCCTGGGCCTTCATCAGTTCTTCTTGCTTGACTAGCTTCTATTCAATCTTGATCCAAAGATCCATTTTCGTCTTCCAACTTTGGAAAACAGAATACAACTTCCCATTCAGATTCTTGACTTCCTGAATCTGAGTATTCTGCTCAACAGTAAGATTTTCCTCAAATATATTTGTGAGATCCTTGATTTTACCATCATCAGTATATAAAGCTTCATTAACATCATCTTCAAACTTATCAAGATCTCTCAAATCTTCAACTATATTCATTGACCAGTTGACCACTTTCATACAAGATTTTTTGTGGGCATCGTAGTTGATGAGGAAGTTCTTTCAAGTAGCCTCAATCTTTACACACTTCACCGTTTCCATGGATACGGAATCTGATTTTTGATTCAAGCTATGTTGGAGCATCTGACATCTGGAGTTAATTCTTGGAAATATCAAAATGGTGTCAAAAAACTTCTTTTGTGATTGAATGACAAAATCATGTCCTATAGTTGATGATTCTGAATTTGAGACTTATCTTGGTGATGGTTCTTCCTCTATCTCAACTAGCTTCCTATTAGAATTTCCACCAGTTTCCTTCTTCTTTAAAACAAATTTAGTTGGAGTATTAACAACCACATGTTTTCCGTTAATGGTTCTCGGAACAGGTTCTTCATCTGGAGACTCATGTTCACTGTCATACAGTTGGAAAATTCTATCTTCATTAACCTTATCCTTCTCGTCTCCTTCATCAGCATCCTCTGGGTGAATAATGTGTTGATTATATCTTTCTTCCTCACAGAGCTTATTCACTTCAACTTCAGTTTTTTCATCTACCCCAAGAGTAGAAAGCTTCAAAGATCCGACTTGAGAAGTCCGGATTGAAAATTTCTCAGATTCACTTTCCTTTTCATGAAAATATTCAACCTGCTTTATCAAATCAGTTGTGTTATCACTACTACTTTATTCTTCTTGCACTTCTTCCACAAATTCTTTCTGTTAAACAACCTTCTCTTGGAATTTTTCTGGAGTCCAGAACTTTTACCCCAGAGGCTCAGATAAGGGTTCTACAAGGAAGGATTCTGGTACCAGAATATTCTCGGATACTATTTCAGTGTCCCTTATAATATATTGCACTATTTTAGTCTGAGACACCTTTTTCTGTAACTTATTTTATTTGGATTACTTATCAAGCTCATCTGCTACCTTTTCTTTCAAATCTTTGGCATCTACAGGATCCCAGCCAAATTGTGGCTCTCCTTCCTTCTGATTCTTTTTTTCTTCCCTCTATTTAGCAACAAACTAATTTGGATAGGATTTCTAATTCTTGGGTTTTGGAGGTGTGGATTTTGTTTCTTTAGCCTTAGGGGTTTTCTCTACTTCTTCGACCACTTTCAATTTCCTCTTCTTTCCAGACTTTTTCGATGGTTCAGGAACTTCCTGTTCCTTTAGAGTAAATTCAGCCTCTTCATTTGGTAAGTCATATAATTCTTCTGTATCCTTAGAAAAACCAACATTCATCCTTTTTTGGGTATCATCACTAATCAGCATGACTTTTCAGTTCCTCATCTTTGAACTGTAATGAATATTAAAAGACTCAAGGTACCGAACAATGATATTGGAGAGGAGGGCAGGATACAAGATTATCTGTGCTTTCAAGTTCCCATTCTTAATATTCTCAATCGTAATGATAATGTGCTTCATCAAGTTGATCTTTCTATGGTTTACCAAGAAGTCCAAAAAGTACATGTCACTCTTCTTCAACGTGTCCTTATCACCCTTTCTCAGAATGTTAAAACCCTGAACCCATAATTCAAGGATAGAATTATTTTTATACAAATGGAAAATCTCGGTGGTCTTGACATCAGAAAGTCCAAGACACTCCATATCTTTTACCTGGACAAAACTTCCTTGAACATCGGGCAACTTATGGGAAAAAATTCAACTTCCCCTTCAAATGGAACTCCAACCAAACTAGTTGCCTTTGAATAAGATAGATCATAGGTCTTTCCATAGATTTTGAATGAAAGCTTCTCTCTTCCTTCTTCCTTAAAGAAACTAACTAAATCATAGAACTCAATAAGTAGATCTAGATATGCGAAGTCTTGAGCCCTTGGCTTCGATATGAAAACACTTTCCCAACCATTAAGCTTGATGTTCTGGGAGATTATAGAATCATACTTGTTGAAGAAATTTGGATGCACCAACCTCTCTCTGTAAATATGCCACTCTGAAATCAGCTTGACAGTTGACATCTCTTGAGGAGTAACTTCAACAGACATTCAGATTTGAGAAAACTCTGAGAAGTTCAGAACGGGCTTTCGTATGAGGGGTAGAGTTTCGGCATGCAAAGGCTTGAAATATATGTGGGAGAACCCTTCGGGGGTCCTTTATATAGATGTTTGATGTGGCGGTTCATCTTCCCATATCAATCCAATGGCTGGGAATTCTTCTGATCAGATATGACGGTTGAAATGATAGTCTCAAGTAAAATTTGGTAGGATCCGATCTTTTGACTTTTTTAAGGAAAACATTCGGATTTAAGGAAACTAGAATCCTAATGTTTTAAAATAAAAAATAATATACCAGCAAGTAAAAGGTGATTACAAAAACTAAATAAGGAATCATAACTTTCATATTCCTAGGAATATTATTTTTAATAGGTAATATTCTTCTTGAATAACTTTAGAAAAAAACTACAAAAAACTCTATTATGAAAAATGATTTAAGTATGCAAATCTTCATTAAGAAAATTTCAAGTACGAAAATATTCATTAAGAAATTTTCAAGTACGAAAATCTTCATTATGAAAACTTTGATTATGAAAAAATTCATTACGAAAATTTTGAGTATGAAAAAAAATTATTATAAAAATTTTGAGAATGAAAATCTTTATTACAAAAGAATTAAAAAAACAGACTTTGAAAATTTTCATTACAAAAAGTTTGAAAAGCTAACTACAAAAATTGTCATTATGAAAAATTTGAAAAACTAACAAACAAATGTACCCCCCCCCCCTATGAAAAGGAGTTTATTACTTTAAGATGATTGGTTCAACAAGAAGTTAATGAGTAATATTACCTTATAGTTATCATTAATAACTTCTGTTTAATGTATTCAAATATATAGAAAGGTAAATATTTTGTGAAAATATCAGCAAGTTGGACTTGTGTTCCGATAAATTGAAGAATGATATCTATTTTTTGTGTGTAATCCCTGAGAAAGTGATGTCTAATATCTATGTGTTTTGCATGAGAGTGATGTGCAGGGTTTTTACTAAGGGAAATGGCACTTGTATTATCACACAAAATTTGTGTCTTGGTAAAACTCATACCATAGTCTGTGAGTGTGTATTGCATCCACAACACTTGACCACAACAACTTCCAGGTGCAACATATTCAGCTTCAGTAGTGGAAAGTGCTAATGAGTGTTGCTTCTTGCAAGACCAAGAAACTAATGAATCTCCTAAGAAGTAACAAGTTCCGGATGTACTTTATCAATCCATTATACAATCACCAAATTCATCATTTGAAAACCTTTTCAAAACAAAATCATTTTCAGAAGTGTAAAAGAGTCATAAATCCATGGTTACCTTTAAGTAATGAAAAATTCTTTTCATTACCTTTAAATGAGATTCCATAGGATTGGATTGATATCTTGCATATAATCATACTAAAAACATTAAGTCTGGATGACTAGTTGTTAAGTAAAGTAGAATTCCTATCATACCTCTAAAATATGTTTGATTTACTGGTTTCCCAGCTTCATCAAGATCAAGTGTGTTTGAGGTACAAATGGGAGTACTTATAATTTTATTGTAGTCATATCCATATTTTTTAATAAGATCTTTAATATAATTATGTTGGGATATAGAGATTCCTTCTAGTTTTTGGGAAATTTGAAAACCAAGGAAAAATGTTAACTCACCCATCATACTCATTTCAAACTCAAATTTCACTAGGTCTGCAAAATAATCAGTTAAAGATTTCTGAGTTGAACAAAATATAATTTCATCAACATAAATTTTAACAATCAACACATTTCTCTTATCTTTATTTATAAAAAGGCTTGGATTTTCATTTCCCTTAACATAATTATTTTGAATCAAAAAACCTGTAAGTATATCATACCAAGCTCAAGGGGCTTTCTTAAGTCCATACAAAGCTTTGTTAAGTTAAAAAACATGTTCTGGATGTTTTTTATCTTCATAAACAGGAGGTTGTTCAAAAAACATCTTCTTGAACAAAACCATTTAGGAAAGCACATTTCACATCCATTTGAAAAAGTTTTAAATTGAATAATGTTGCAAAGGCAAGTAAGATATGAATAGATTCAAGTCCAGATACAGGAGCATAGGTTTCTTTATATTCTTATTAATTATTGTTTATTATATCCTTTAGAAACTAATCTAGTTTATTTCTTACAATGATTCCATTTTCATCACACCTCTTTTTGAAGACCCATTAAACTCTAATAACAGAAGTTTCCTTAGATATTTCAACCAAGGTCCAGACTTTATTCCTTTAGAATTAATTTAGTTCATATTTTATAGATTTAATGAAATCATCATCACCTAAAGCTTCATCAGTGCTTTTTTGGTTCTAATTGGTAAAGGAATGCTAGATGTTCTACTTCATTTCATAAGGAACTTCTAGTCCTTACAGGTTGATTCACATCACCAATGATACTTTCACTGGGATGATTCTTTAGAAACAACTGATTTGGGTTTTGTAAAACATGTTCATCAACATAGGGTAAGAATTTTTCTAGGGTAAATGCTTCAGAACCATTTTCTTGGGCATTTTCCTTATCATAAGAATCTTCTAACAAAGGTTGATAATCAGTTTTTGAAAACAAATCCGAAGATGTAGGATAGGGTTGTTTTAAAACAAAAGGATCAGTTTCATCAAATTTGATATGTATTGTCTCTTCAACAGAACATGTGTTTTTATTGAAAACTCTATAATCCTTAGAAGATGTGGAGTAGCCTAAGAAAATTCCTTCATCAAATTTTGGTGTGAATTTGTGTTGATTATATTTAGTATTCATAATGAATACCTTGCAACCAAAAACCTTGAAATTGGAAAGTCTAGGTTTTCTACCATTCCATAATTCATAAGCTGTTTTATTAAGAAAATTTATAATCAAAATCTATTTATGGTATAACAAGCAGTACTTACAGCTTCAGCCAAAAAATGTTTGGCTATAGAATACTCACTCAACATGGTTCTAGTTATCTCTTGAAGAATTCTATTTCTTCTTTCAACAACACCATTTTTTTAGGAGTTATGGGTTATGAGAAGTTATGAGTAATTCCTTTTCTACTACAAAAAGTTTCAAAATAATAATTTTGAAATTCTCCACCATGATCACTATGAAGAGTTTTCGATGGAAAGTTTTTCTCATTTCTAACATGGGCTCTAAAACTTTTAAAATAAGATAAGTCTTCAGACTTCTTTGCAAGAAAATAGACCCACGTAAATCTGGTGTAATCATCAAATAAAAAAATACTTGATACTTTCCTCCAATGTTTCCAGTTTGTATAGGACCAAAGATATCTATATGCACTAACGGTAATACATCAGTAGTTGTGACTTCACCAACTGATTTAAAACTTGATTTATGTTTCATTCCATATTGACATGGGTCATAGACTTCTGAAGAATCAAATCTAATATCTAGTAGATCCTTAACTAATATTTTCTTAGAAAGTTTGCATGGGTTCTTAAGTTTACAGTCTAACCTTCTGTGCCACAACCAAGAATGATCTTCCCTTACACTAAGGCAAGGAAGATCTTGGCTCCTAAGGTCTTCTAAGTTTAGTGTGTATACATTCTCTTGGCTATGGGTAGAAAGAATAAACTCTTCCTTGGAATTGTGTAATAAGTACTTGTCATTCCTAAAGTTCACAAGGTAACCTTAATCACATAATTGGCTTATACTAATGAGGTTGTGCTTATGACCTTTAACAAATAAAACATTTGAAATCAAAGTTTTTCCAAGAAGAATGATGCTACCTATACCAATAATTTCTCAATGAGCATTATCTCTACAAGTTACTTTTCCTCCCATCATCTTGATAATATTTTAAAATAGTTTTTATTACCAGTCATATGCTGGGAACATCCACTATTCATGTACTAAGTATTGATGTTTGTAATTTCTCTATTTTCTTGAAATCAAAATAGTTAAGCTTTTGGAACCCAAAATTTCTTGGATCCAGAAATTTTAGAAATAAAAATCTTAGGCACCCACATTTTCATAGAAAAATATGCTTTATGAAATCCTAATGACTAAGTTTTGTTTAAGGAACAATTTTTTCCCAATTCCCACCACACTGACACTTAATACGGAATGGAGCACTTTGAGGAACAAAATAATTGTTACTAAAAATAGGTTTAGAACAAGTATAACCAAAACCAGAATCATTCCTTAGAGGTCGGATTTGAGAATACATGTTATCAAAATTTTCCTTACCTAAGGTAATGGTTGACAAACACTTTCTCATGGAAAAAATTTTGGATTTCAGTTTGATAACCAAGTTCTTATCTTCTAAAACATTTGATTTGGAACTAGAGTTAGGCTCGAAAACATTTTTCTTAGAAATTATGTTTTCTAGATCTTTAGAAAGTTTATTCTTATCAGAATTTACTTCCTCGAGAATTTTTGAAATACTTCCAAAATAAAAAATTTTATTATCATGATCTTTAGAAAGATCTGAAATTTTATTAGTAATAATAGTATTCCTATAATTTTCTTTATCAATATTTTTCATGTGTTTCGTATTCTCAATCTCAAGGAGTTTGGAAAACCTATAAACTTCTTCATAGGTAGGTAAAGTATTATCTTCATCAGAAGAAGATTCTTCATCCTAAGATTCATAATATTTATAATTACTATAATTTTAATTTAAAGAAACATTGGTCATTGATTCTACATTGTGTACCTTAGCCACAAAACAATGATTGTCAATAGGTAGTCTGGCTATTAGACCAAGATTCTTCTATCCAGAAGATTCGTAATCTAATGATTCATCTGAATAGTCACCACCACTAGCACTCAGGTGTCATTCTCTTTCAAGAATTTTTTAAATTTAGATTTTTGGTACTTCTTTCTGTTTCTCTCAGAATGATTTTCCTTTCTTTCTTTTCTCTTAATTATAGGGAATTCAAGCCTTATATGTCCATCTCTCTTGCATTCATAACAAGTGACTTCTGAATCATTCTTGTCTTTACTTTCCTTCTTCATATATCTAGATTGAAAGTTCTTCTTTCCAACAATCTTGTTCATACTTCGAGAAAGGTTTGATAATTAATTTTCTGAATAATCAGTTCCACTAGATCTGGATTGAATAACAATCTTCTTTGATTTGGATCTAGTAACTCCCTCGGGAGTCTTTGCTTTCATATGATTTGAAGTTGTAGCAAAAGCAACACTACCATTTCCATTCTTCTTCTTTACATTATCAGCATCTCTCTTCATTTTAGTCTCATGTGGAAGAATATTTCCAAAAAGTTCATCGAGAGAAACCTAAGTAACCTTTCTATTCTCATCAATAACAGTCCTCTTAGATTCCCACTCATTTGACATAATGTATATGATCTTATCAAATAGAGATTCATCATCTAATACTTTCTCACCCATGTATTGTAAACTATTTACAATATTCATGAATCTTTGTTGAATATTACATATGGGATCTCCATAAAGAAATCAGAAACCTTGATATTCAGCTCTGAGCATGGCTCTTCTAGTTTCAATGACTTTGGAAGTTCCAAGGTGAGTAACTTCAAGTTTCTTCCAAATACAATTTTCTAATTCACAAAATCAAATTTTGATATACATATATATATATATATATATATTTCTATTCATGGAACAAAGTAAGGTATTTCATACCTTATAATTCAGTTGATATTCAGGCTTTTCTTGATTTGTGAAAGTACTAACTTCCCCTTTCAGGGATTTTATATCCTTCAGTAAGCATAACAAAATTATCTACTCCAGTATTGATAATAAAATTATTCATACAATCTCTCCAACATTCAAAATCATTCCCATAAAAAATAGGTGGTTTTTTTTGGATTTAGATTTTTTATGGAACCATCATTGATTCCTTCCATCTTAAAGAAAAAAAATATTCCACACAAACTTGTTATAAATAAAAGAGTTTGTAAACAAGGAAAATATTCCTCAGCAAGGAAAATAAAACTAGAGTGTTTCTAAGAAAAATATGAATAAAAAATAATAAGAGGATGAATTCTCTTCTGAATATAATCATGTGATTAATTCAGATTGAACCAATTCTCTAATACCAATTTTTGAGATGTTATGTGAGTATGATATACTCTATAATACAAAATATAGGATTAAAATAATAGGGATATTGTATGTAGTATCTAATGATGCTCAATATACAATAGGGGGTGAATTGTATGCTTTAAGAATTCTTTAGAAACTTTTAAATTTGGTTAGAAACCTTCCTATTGTTTCACAAGGTTAAAAAAGGTAATTCACAAAACCTATAGTTATACACACTTTCTTGATACCGGAAATATAATTCCGAGAAAGTGATTTCGGAAAAGATGGTTCCAAAAAATGAAACTTAATGAATGTTTAAAAAGATAAGGATTCTACCATAAAGTGTATAGAATCTTACTATATCAGAGTACAAGTATAAGGAAGTATAAGATAGTTATACTTTCCACAAAAAATAAAATGCAGCGGAAAACTTGTAACAAAACAAGTAACAAGTATTAAATCTTTTAACCCAAAGAGAAGGGTATCCAACAACCTTTGATAAAGGTCCCTTGATTTATACTTTCAAGAAAGTCTGTCTTACCCACGCTAGGGTAATCCTCTGATATGAAGATCGGAATCTGTCTTTCTATCCCCGCAATCCCTCAACTAAAAGGTAGTCGGAACCTCTGTCTTCCTCAGTAAGGAAGCCGTCAACATCAAGGTAGTCGACACCTCAATCTTCCTATCCCCGGAAGCCCTTGAATGTACACAAAAACAATCAGAGTCACAAAAAGAAAATCTGAACAAGAATTTCAGTACGCTCAATGAAATAAATCCTCTCTCTCTAGAAATCACTTCAACAGTATGTAATCTGTAGATTGATAAAATTGTTGTGAGCTCTTAAAAATGAGCTCTTATTTATAAGCACAACACCAACGATCGGGTCCCTCTTCCAATGGTCATATTTTTCCTTGAATTTCGGAGGGACCTATACACATGTCAATCAAACAATAGTTGGTTAGTAACTGAATGCATAACATCGTTTTATAACAAAACAAGTGTAAGTAAAAAATATGGTTACATAACCAAAGTCTAATATTCGGAATGTAAGAAAGTAAAATTTCAGAGTCTATGAAAAATGGATTCGGAGTCTATAATACAAGGATATTCAGAATCTGTTTTCATGGAATTCAGAACCTGAACTCTATAGATTTCTAGATTCTTAATTTCAAGGAAATTATGAATTTCGATTCACAAGTATTCATAACCTAAACTTACAATGTTCGGAGTCAGAATTCATTAGAATTCAGAGTCTGAACTCAGAAGAGTTCATAGTAAGAGTTCATGATAATTCGGAGTCTGAACATACAAATTTCGTAGTCTGAATTCATTATAATTCGAAGACTAAACTCAGAAGAGTTTGGAGTCAGAGTTCATGTGAATTCAGAGTCTGAACATACAATGTTCGGAGTCTGAATTCCTTAGAATTCGGAGTCTGAACTCAGAAGAGTTCGGAGTCTGAATTCCGAGAATTCGGAATCTGAATTCAGATCCTGAAAACAGAAATATTTTTATCTAAGTATTATATGATTCCGAGGTTTTAGACTTGAAACCGAATTTTATACTTTAGACAAAATATGATCAATGAAATTAAGGTAAGGAAAAATTTCCTTAGGGAAGGAAAGTTTTATTTATAGAAGTAAAACACAGGGTAAAATGAGATTCTCCTTGAGATAAATAGTTTTTGATTTTCAAAACAAGAAGGAATGGTAAAGTCATAAATAATATTTATTGACTCAACAAACTCCCGCAAGTATGAAGGAATGGAAAAGTCATAAGGAAAACCATATTGACTCAACAATTTTTTCCTTAAGTTATGTCATTGTTATATTTGAGTGGTATCTTTATTGATGTTTTTAGCTTGGTAGTTATGTTTTCCTTTTGGAATTGGTTAGGATTTTAAAGGATGATAATCATTTGATAATTATATTATATAACAATACCAACCCTGTTAGTTTGTTACCATATGTATTCTTGGTGTTTGAGACGTTGGGAGAAGATTAGTGGAAGAGAGGTGTTATTGGAGTTGAGATTTTAGCTAAAAAGTATATTAATTTTGTATATCCTTGGGTGCGATGGTTTGAATTTTTGAATGGAGGAAAAGGGGTAGTTATTCATTTTGGTTTTTCATTCCGTGAATGTTAAGGCCACATTTTGGTTCTGGTGTCTCTGTGTGTGAAAAGTGTTGTATCTTGAGGGTGCATGCAATGAGAGTTCGAAATCATGTTTTTTTTGGGTTGGGAGTAAGTTTTTGGAATGAATGGGCTCATTTATGGTGTAAATTCTATAGAATAGGATTTTTGAAAATTATTATAACCTTACATTTCAAGAAACATTCTTTATATATTGATTTAAAATATTAAAAATTGAATTTATAAATTTTCTCATCATGGTGTAAGGTTGTTATGACATCGCATTAAGGGCCTTAGGGAGTTATATATTTTTTCATGAATATCCATTATAACGTGGTCACAAATGTGTTGGAATGATTCCCTTAGTGGTTAATTTTTTGGTTTTACCATTTTTTACTCAATTACATTGTTCTACTTTTATTGCACAATGGCATGATTTGGGGTTTCGACATGTATTTTGGAGGACCATGTGTTAGGACATGAACAATTTGTTAGCACTGTGACCTCCTTTATTTATATAAAAACTTAAGGAATTAACTAAGATTTAAATGGGGTATATTTGGTACAATGTGGTGTGATAGTTATACATTTGTTTAACATAGCTTCGTTACAAAATTACCATGACCTATTACACCACGATTATGTGAATTTATGTTTCCAATATAAATTTTAATTCCAATATAAATTCTTCTAAATTAATTTACTCTCCCAAAACCCTAGGCAATGATAGGTGATTCCTTGAATACCATTGAGTTCCCAACAATTTTCTTTGGCTCTTGGATTTGAGATATCAATATGTTTGCATATTTTTTTAGTTCTTATTCCCTTATTTTGGGTTTTATCCATGTTATTCTTCATTTAATGCTTGTGGAAATAGTATGTCTTTAGTTTTACTGGATTTGGGTCATAGATTTTATAGAGGTTATTATGTTGTAAGTTTTTTATGTTTTCCTCATTTGATCTTACCCTTGTGATTATCTTCCTCTACTTATTTTTTTTATATTGGTTATTAATTATTTGGTTGAGGTGAGGGATTAGAGACTTATCCATCTATATTTTGTGTAAATTGTGAAAGTGTCTAGATTTTGTTTTCTTTAAGTGGATGGAAAGGAATATCCTAATGATGATAATCAAAATATAATATATTATACTGAAGTTAATGGGTGAAATTAAATTTCTTTATATTGCTCCATGATATTTCATGCAGTTGATAGTTTTTTGTTGTTGATTCTATGTAAACATTTTTTGTTATTATGCAAATTTTTTGATCATTTCTAATAAAATCATAACTTATAAAATATGGTAATGAATTGGTGGTGTGAAATATGTACCTAAGTTGATGAAGTTCATGGAAGAGATATTGAATTAATTTCAAGTAATTATTTAAAAAGATAATTTTGTAAGTGTTTTATTGTAGAAATAGGATATTATTTTTTATTGGTATTATTGTTTATACTATTGTTATTTTTGTGTTTTTTGTGGAATATTTTTTTGGATGGTTTTGGGGTGCCTTTATGAGTTTTTAGGGGGGGTTTGTATGGTTTCCCAAGTTGGCATGAAGAAATATGGCTGTTGATATGGGGTAGCGGATGCCATTTTATGTGGTTTGGGTGTCATGGTTGGTGGTTTTGAAATCAAATTGTTTTGTGGTTGTTTCAATGGTTGTTGGCATGTGATTTGTAGAGATTTCTTCTTTAATGAGTTTAGTTGATATGGGAATGTGTTATAGTTTTTTGATTGTATGGAAAAACATTTTTTAGTGAATAATGTGATAATGTTATATGGTTGGTAATAATGGATAAGGTAATGAGTAATGCGTTATTAATTAACAATAAATGATCAAAATTAAGGGGTAATTTTTGAGATGAACTTGGTTGATGGATAATGAATAGTTTAATGTTGAATATGGGAAGAGTGGAATAATGAATTTTATATGGGTGGCAAAATTTTAAATTTGAAAATTAATAAATGATATGATTAAATGGGTAATCATGAATCTTTTTGTGATTATTTTGTGTGAAAATTAAATTGGTTTTTGGTGTGGTGGTGGAAGTGGTTGATATAATTTGGAAGTGGTAATGCAGTGGTGGTGATGGATTTTAGTTGTGTTTTTTGTAATAAACCCTTGGTATGGGTATGTATATGGTTATATTCTATGTTATGTTTTATTTGTTACTTCATATACATACCACCTGATTCAGATAACCTTACCAATGCCCAAATTTTTTGGGTTTTATATGTTTTTTCTAACATCTAGGATGTCGTGGGAATGGATGGATGACTACTCTATCATCCCCACTCTACATGTTAAGTGTTGTATCAGTTGTGATGGACTGAGGTTATGAAGGAATGGCTATTATGGATTTAGGTTTGAGAGAATATTATTCTGATGTTGTGAAATGTTGATGTGAGGATGATAAAATGATGATGTAATAGAAGATGTGATGCATGATGGGGATCATGCATTGTATGAGGAGGTCATGAGGTTAATTTATTTTAAATTCATGATACCGTATTATTATGGTGGTGCACTGTTTATCAGTGATGAGTTTCATGTATGTGGTGATGTGATATGTGGTTTTGATATGGTGATATAGTGTATGGAGGTTGATATGTGGTTGTGACAATAATACATGGTATGCAGTTATCATATGAGATATGATATGTAGATTCATAGATGTTGAAGGGATTCAAAAACTAGGACATATGTAATTGGTTCACGAGAGAGTCAAACTAGTGGGGAAGTGGTTGTCAGGTAACTTTTTTCTGTATTTTTTTATGTTATTGTGTTTTAATGTGATATTTCATGAGCGAGCCTTTGTGAGGTTGGGTGATATAAGTATTTTTTTATATGTGAATATTGGTTCTTTTTGTTATTCATTGAGGAATTAGTATGTTTTGTTCCACATTTACATAATATTTCTTAAGGAGTATCTTATTGAGTATACATGTATGTTCAACCCTATATTTATAATCCTACTTTCAGGTCTCTATGAGGGATTTAGTGATCGAGTTAGGAAACACTAGCTTGAGGATTAGAGTTTTTGTAGGAGTTTCTCTTCGTTATTTCACTCCGGGGACTTGGATTATGTATGTAATTACATGAATATTTGGATATAGATTTTTTTATTATATTATGGAGTTTATTGGTTGGTTTCTTTATACATTCCTAGGATTCATGTGGGTAATTCATCACAGTTTTATATTTTACACTCTTTAATCTTGTCTCCAAACAGTGTCCATTAGGATTTATGATTCAAGGGTCAATATTTCATGAAGGACCAATATGGGTGTATATTAGGGGTAAGTGGTGACATCATATCTCATTATAAGTTTAAACAAAAATTCAATGTAGTTTCAATAGAATGTTTAACCATGTGAATATCAATATCGTCAAGGGGAACAAGTAACTGAACTATAATCTTATTATCTATGTGAATACATACTATCCCATGATCTTTTATATTTTTTATTGTATAGAATTCCACCATTGATATTATACACTATACATCCTACAATAAGGTGATGAGCGGGTGTTGATAGATATAAATCACAATCAATTTCACCCTATAAAATTTTAATACCAGAAAAGTATCATTAGTTGTTTGATTCATATTTAGAATAAACCATTAGGAAAAAATTAATTACCTTGGATAATGATGAACTCTAATAGGAATTGATATCCTCAAAAAAAAGGGTCATATCTCTTCATAGTGTCTTTTATTCTATGTCAATTATTCACATTAATCCCTTTAATGAATATAGTTTATTATACCATCCCTACAACATACTGTTTATATTATAATATTTATTTTTTCATGTATCTTTTCATTTTATTGGCTATATCCTCCTATGTATTTTCTTTCTCAAAGTTTTCTCAAGGTGACGCACAGAAACCTTCACCTGTAATGCGACGATAATAATCTGGATACTTTATATCCACTAAAGGTAATTATTTTTTGGATATACTATATTATGATTCTTATGTCTAAACCAGATAAAATATAAGAAAATGAGTATTCATTGTTATGCATTACCATTTTAAAAATATAACTAATTTATATTATGTTATACTTATATGCGATTATCATAAATTTTATGTGTTTTCATTTACTATTTGAAACTTTTAATCTACAAAAAACTCTTTCTATAGAACATGACATGGTATGTAAGTGGATTGAGATTCTGATTCATCAATATACATATAAATAAAAGAACATAATTTTTTTATTGTTTTATATCACATTAAAGTGTTATTATAAATTTCAAATATATACCATTTTTATTCATATGAATCATACCCCATCCTCAGTTTCTTGTAGAAGTGTGGTGGTTTCAATTAACATTTATTACTTTCTACACTCCTTTTCTATTATGTAAATTAAAAATTGTGTATCAAAATGATTAATATACATAATGTTAAATTAAATAATATCAATTATAATATACCTTCAATGATTTATCCTCTTAATAGACAATGAATGAATCCTGGGTTATTAGGTTTATGATGTATTCTTATATAGCTGGTGGGGGTTACTTTCCCATTAACATACCGAAGATGATGTTTCGTAACTAGTATCTAAAATTCACTATGATTTATTCCAATGACAATTTGTATTGAGATTCCCATATGGATCATACAGTCACCCTGAGAGGGTGGGGTGAATCAGTGGTGACTAACTTTTACTGATTATATTCAACTTAAAATATTACTTACTTTATATTCATCAAACCTATGATATTGGTTAATATATATTGATCTTTAGAAAATATTCCTTATTGATTTACCGTTATTCTATATAGATGATATAATTAATACCACACACATGTAGTTTTATAGGGTTTGACCTCAGTGTGAAAAACTACATCTTTTCCATGGAAGCATCTATTACTCTATGGAATCTTCCAATAATAATATTTTCATCAATTAAATATCTTGCTATATCCCTATATAAAATATTATACCTAAGACAACCCCCATTTGACTCATTTTATCTCCTGATAGGAAATATTATACCAACTCTCATTAGGTACAAAATTTTATTATAAATTTGATATAACATAAGCTAAAACAAGAAAATAACTCACAAACATAATTTAAAAATCCTACATATAATAACTCTATATGGGGCATATATTCCTTTTCCTGGTATGAATTCATCTGATGTACCTCACACTCTATCTAGTAAGACTTCATTCGGTGTTCGTATAAAATTTATACCTTGAAAAAAAAATTCTTTTATAGATATGTTTGTCAGATAAAATATTATATATTGTGTCTAAGACCTGAAAAAATATATCCAATGCCTCTGATCAAAACCATTGGCCGGTACATCTCAGATTGGTAACTCTATCTAGTGTATCTTCTTCATCCAAGTATTTCTATGGTTGTAAATTTACCTTACTCTAAAATCATCAGCACTTTAGTTCACTCACACATATAAATAGTGTAAATTCATATTGTATGTACTCACATTTATATTAAAACACCTTCATGGAAAAGTATGGGAACTCTAATATGTTTTACCACTCAACTCAAATTTTAATTTTATAGTTTCCAATCATTTCAATTTCACTGGATTTATCTCAACTCTTCTTGTGCATTCTTGAATATTCTAGGAAAAACATTAAATCTACAAACTTCATAGAACTTCCATAAAATCATAATTATAGAAAATATTAAAAAAAGCTCATCTAGAGAAAAAAATATTGAAGGATCAACTCATAATCATTATTGTCAAGAAATTTACAAATTCATGTAAAGATACTCAGTACTCTATATGATATATTTTAGTCTAATGACTTCATTAATAACAACTTTTTTTAGTGACTGTTCTTATTTTTGGTGTATTTTTAATTTCTTTGTGCGGTGAATTATCACTCCACAATCTACATCAATAGATTTTTTCAGTCTAATGAACTCAACATAACTTCCATCGGTGTTATTCATAACTCTATCTGATAGAATCATGTTTATTTTTCTAACTTTATTTGTCTGATATATTGGCCTTTCTATATCTGGTGCATCCTTCCATAGATTAAAACATTATTTGAGGGAGGGTTCAAAAACACTGATCTAGTTCATATTCATAGCATCGTCCATCCAATGACATCACATTACTCTATTTGATGTCCATCTATTTGAAAGATATATTTCTAGTCATCTAGATCTTCAAAACTCATCCTAGTTTATTCTCAGATAAGAATATTCTATGATCGATTAAAATTATACACCCTTTATCAGGGGGACTTTTTAAATTCACAATTCATTATAACTGAAGCTTCATCCCGATCTTCAAACATATTTCTCCTACACGAAAATCTTCATATTTCATTACCTTATGACATCATAAATCGTCATCATATGTAACTCTATAAAAATCTATCTAATATAACATCATCAAACTCCAACTATTTTTTTATTTGATGTACTTCATTTATTGAAACTTTGAACTTATGGTCATTTGATCATTTTAAATATCTATAAAAACTTTCTTTCTACTAAAGTGACAAAATTTCTTTCATAGAAAACATGGTTTGATGGATCTTCTTCCGATTGAATCGATTAGGTGGACTATAAACAAAAATGCACCAGTTGAATTCATAACATCCAAATTCATACATCTTATAACATATCATTTTCACTAGAACTTTTCAAAAACAATTTATCTACTATATTCTAGCCTTTATACTTCAATAATTATTATCCAATAATTGACAACAACTTCAATTTATTTTTGATCTATTTTGTGCATACGTGAATCCAACATTATAACTCAAACTTTAGCTACTTATTTTTTTACAAAGTCATATAAAATCTTCACTATATAGTGATTACTTCTAAAAACTCTTATTCTAGTAACATTATTCATGTTTTATATGATAAAATTGTGCAATTGAAACCTTGGATATCTATTAAATCTCTATCTAATCACATGTGTCCAATGATCTTCATCTGGTGGCCTCAATTTGTTACCATTTGTCTAGTTACATTAATCTCCCCCTTTGGAATTATGCTTGAATCATGAGAATATTAATGATGTTAGGAACTTATGAAACATCATAGAATCATGTAAATTAGTAAGGAAACATTCTTAATGTTCATAAGGAATATTTTTTAACCTTCAAAAAGAAGGTTTCCTAACTTTCTACAGCAACCCAAAATTCACTATTGTAATTCCAATTGTTTTACCTTCAAGATAACTTCTTTTAGCAGAATTATTCAATATTATTATATAATTTAACTTAATTATTAAAATTATTTTGTTATAGATAGTGATTTTTTATATTAGATACATTCTTCTATATTTGATAGAAATAGTGTCCTATAAAAATTTATTAGTAACCTGGACCTAAGGATCATTTATCTTCAACATTCTCATTTTACCTAAGGAACTTTTTCCTAAGAAAAAATTTCCTTCAAATTCCTCAATTAATTAATGAAAAATTGATGAAAAAATATACAATATAATCTCATTATAGACTAATAGTAACTTCAATATCCCCACTTGGAACTATTTTCATAATTTTTCATTAGAAATTAAAATATCACCTTTATATTCTTACTTTAGTTTTTTCATGAAATGAGAGTAAAGAAACTGTACTGATAGGATGGTAGAAATTGTCAATACTACATATTTTTAGTATCCAATTCTGGAACACCTTGGTTGATTAGAAATAATTTTTAAAAAACCTTATAAATATTCTAGTAATTCCATATGAAAATTTCTATTTCAAGACACCCGCTTAATATCATCACCTCCAATACCCTTTCACATTGTAAGCTCATTGAATCAAATGAAGGAATAAGATGGATCTTTGTTAGCTTTATCAAATATAGTGACATAACTAATAATGTTTCCCAACCCATAATATTTCTTTTATTTAATTTTTTTCATGCCTTTAACCATGGTTTTTCAAACAATGATCTTGATGTTTTTCATGGGTCCTTATCCTCTCTTTTTCTTATAACATTGGGAAGTGATTGTTTCTTAACAACTTCTATTAAGGAATATAAAAAAAATTAATTTATTTTTATTCCATCCTCTTTGATTATTCTATATATTTTGGCAATAAAACCATGAAAATATTCAAAATATATTCAAACTTTATTCTTATTTTGAACATTCCCTGTAGTGATACTACTTCCTTATAAAGTTTTTCTCTTCTTGTTTGAAAACTTCTCCTTTATTTGTAACATTTTCATGAAAATTTCTTAATTGTTTCCAGAAAATTTACATATTTTACTCAAATTAATATCTTTCAATAAGTTTCTCTTCATAGATAACTTCTGGTGAACTTCTTCTTCATTAGGTATGTCTTCTACTTTTCCAATCTTCTTATGTATATCAATTATTGTCTTTTCTCTTTGAGATTCCTTCTATTATATTTCAAATTCATTAAAAGATTAAAATTTTCCATTATTTATCCTTTTCATCCATATAAATAACATCTTTTCTTGGGTATAACATCATCCAAAATATTATTCCTTGGTGTAAGAATCTTCTTTTCTTATTTTAGTTTTCACCCTAAGGTCGATCTAAAATCCATCCTCCTTGAATTTTCATTCAGATTTTGTTGAATGTTTATATTATAAGTACCTATATTTTCCTTGGTAAAGGTATATCATTTCTTTTATTCACAATGACCATTTTTACCACAATTTCCACAACAATTTTCATGATATTAAAATCTATTAGATGTTAGCAGATCTTTCTTCTTTTGAGAATGTTGGGTATATATTGCTGAGTGTTATTTTCCTTTAATCTTCTTCCCCAAAATTTTTTATTTTTATATTATTCATACCATGTAAAATTGTTCCAAAAAGAAATATACATGTGTCCAAAAATTCTATAGAACAAACAGTAACCAATAAGCCTTTGATTCTTCCATTGTGTTGTATTTTGGGTTGTGGAAACTTCTCTTGGGGAACTTCTTCCTTTATCTTTTCTTATTTACAACTTCCTAGAATATATGGTTTACTAAAATTTATTCATCGAATTTGTTCTAGAAATATAAAATTCACTAGTATTATGGGACTTAGTACAAATATATTTATCCCAATGTAGGGTTATTTATTTCTTCATCTTATATAATGTTGATGCTTTTAATAATTTAACATTCTTCCTTACATTAAATTGAGTCTTTATTGATGAAATAATTTACTTAGAAATATTAGTAGAGATTATTATATCAAAATAATGTGAAGATTTATCTTTAGTAGAATCCATATTCCTCAATCTCACATAATTATCAAGACACTTTAGGTTTAAATTTTTTTCATTTGACTTTCAAGACTTCCCACTTTATCTTCACATTCAACTAATTTTTTTTAATATTTTATTTAAGTTACTGAATCACATATTTCCATGGAATTTTAATTTCCTTTTCTAAATTTTAATTGATTTCCAGTTGAGCATTACTAACCTCAATAATTGTTTTGTTAGTATATTCAAGTTTATTGAACTTTTTCTTAACAATATTTATTAACACATATTCTTAAAATAAAATCCTTATAAAAAAGTATTCCATAAGGATAATTTTTTTTCAAATATGGATGCTTATTTTTCATTAATATCATTTAATATGGTGAAGGTTTAACACATGTGACTCTTCTAAAATATTTCTTCATTCATTTTACTCTCCTTTTGTAGTAATCTTTCAAACTCTTCTATTCTTCTAGATTTGCCTTCCAAATAAGAGTTCTTGACTTCAACAGAAGTTTATAATTCATGGGATAATTCCTTAATAACTTTATTAATAATTAAATTCTCACAAATACTTCTATACAAAATTTACTCCACAATTTTGAACTTTTCTTGAGATCATAACACAATGTCTTCCTTGCCATAAATAATTTCATTGAAAGACATACATTCTCAAATATTATTTCCTAGCTCTTGATCAATGTAATAGAGTTCTAATTTCATTAGTAATATTTCCACCTATTGTCCTTGGATATATAAAATTATATATATAGTAAATTCAATAGGAATATTTTTCATGTAAACTATGATTTTGGTGTATAAATATTAAATAGTTTCCATTTAATAATAACTTGTGGAATATTCTGCTGGAGGATCAATTTTCCTAGATTCATAACAATTTTGATAAGATACATTGAATTTTGGTGGTGGTGGATCCCCCTTATATTGTTTTTGAGAGAGAAAAATCTACTACTTCTGAGTTTGTTTCGTCATCTGATTTTTAGGCTCTTGGATGAAACATCCATGTTGGTAAAATTATAAATAACTTTTTTACTCCTCATCTCATTATTAACTTAATAATCATCTAGATTAAAACTTTCTTCAACTTCTATAAAGTCTCACATCTTATAAAATAGTTAAATAGAACTAGGAATAAAAAAATTATATATCCAAATAGAGGTAACCATTGCTCTAAAATTAATTGATATTTTCATATGGATTGTATAGTCACCTAGAGAGGGGGTAAATATGTGGTGACCAAATTTAATTGGTTATATTTAACTTAAACTGTTTCTTACTTTAAGTTTATTGATCCTTTATTATCAGTTAAGATGCATGAACATTTAAAAACACTTCTTCACTACTTTACTTTAATTATATATAGATGTTATATAGAAAAAAATACACTAGTATTTTTACAAGTTTCATCCTCAGTGTGAGAACCTACATCCTTTCTTTGGATACTCCCATTGGTCTATGGATTATTCCACAAAAAATATTTTCATCAATTACAAGTGAGAGGAATTTATTATACATCTATAAGTTGAGTTATCTTCTAAAATGTTCCACAAATATCTTTATAGGAAAGATTATACATGAGACAACACCCATTAAACTCCTTCTATCTCACAATAAAAAAGATTATAATAACTCCCATCAGTTAAAAAATATTATTATTCATCTAGGAAAACAAAAGATAAAATGTATAGATATCCCAAAAAATACATCTATAAATTCTCCATTTGATAACACTTTTTGGTGTTCCTTAACCTCCATCTAGTATGAATCTATCTGATGTTCCTCATTCTCCATCATGTAAGCCTTCACCCATTGTGCCTCAAAAATCTATGGCTCGAATAAATTTCCCTATAATTGATCCCATGGTCTAATAAAAAAAATTATATTATACCTGATACCAACAAACCTCTTTCAAAAACCTCAAATAAAAACCTCTCGCTGATACCCATTTGATCACTACATCTGGCAGATTCCTCTTCTTTAACCAAGTATTTCATTAGTTGGAAACATAAAATATAATAAAATATTCTACACTATTCTTCACTCATGAATATAAATTGTTTTTGTATATACCATACATAATCCCCTTTATATATCCATACCTATAGGGAAAAGGTTGGGAGATCAAATATATTTCCCTCCTCAAATCAAATTCTAATTTCAATATTTCTTCTAATTTTAACTTCATTAGACTCATATCAACTCTTCTAGAATTTCTGGAAGCTTCTAGGAAAAAACTCATCATCTGAAAAGTTCTTCAAACTTTCCTAAACACCTAATTAAGGATCCTATTCAAACATTATTATCCTGGATAGATAACAAATATTGAAGTATTTTCTTAGCATCATCATTGTTTCTAAATTTAAAAAGTCATGTAAAGATCTTTATTACTCTCTCTGGAATAAGTTAGTATGATAAATTCGTTAACGACTCCTTCATCTGGTGACTATTCCTTTATATGGTTCATCTAATATTTTTTCCTTTTTATGAATCACCACTCCATAATATGCATCGATTTATCAATTTTTTCTGGTAAACGCAGCATAAATTCAATCAATGCTCTTAATAATTCTGTCAGATGGACTCATGTTTCTTCTTCTGGATTGATCTATTTGATATGTTAGCATCTCTCCATGTGGTTCATACTGCCTCAAATTAAAACTTTATATAATTCTTGGATAACAAAATTTGGTCTGGTTTATCTTTACAGCACCATTCATTTGATGACATCACGTTTCTATATCCAATGTTCATCCATCTGATGGATCATTGACCGATCATCCTGATATATAAAACTCATCTTGTTTTCTTCTTTGATAAGAATCTTCTTCGATTTATGAATATTCTACTCTTTTGATTGGTAGGACATTATTAATTTTTCATCCGATAGAACTAAAGCATCAACATTTTATTCATACATATTTATCTACCATGATCACTGTTATATTTCTTTAGCTGATTAGATCATAAATATTTGTTAGATATTACTCCATGAAAATCTATCTCATAAAACCTCAGTAAACACCAAATTTTTTTTAATTATACATACTTCATTTGGAGAAACATTGAACCTATGGTTCTATTGATAATTTCAAATATTTGTATGAACTTTCCTTTTATTGGAGGGATAATATTTCAATCATAAAAAACTTAGTCGGATAGGTCTTCCGTTTATGGATATTTTTTTGATGGACTCAATTTCATAGCTTCCAAATATCCACGCACTACTTGACTTAAAAACATCGAACTTCAGAAATCATCTAGCATAATGTTTTCTATTTGAAATTTATAAAAATATATGTTTGATATACCCAATTCTTTATCTTGAAATCATATTTTCTTAATCAATGGTAGTAAATTCACTATATATTGGAATGTATTTTATAAAGTCATGAATCAAACTTTGTACCCAAAAAAATTGTCTTATTATTTTTGTACAAAGTCATACAACCACTGAACTATGTATCACTAACTTTTAATAAAAATTCTTCTAGTAACATCAATCATGTTCGAAAACATTTTTTAACGGTAACCTCGGATTTCTTCCATATCTCTATCCAATCACAACCATTCAGTGATATGTATCCAACGGCCTCAATCCATTTCCATTAGTTGGGTAACTTTTATCTCCCACTTTAAACTTATTCTTGAATCATAAGAATCATCATGATGTTAGGAAATTGTAAAATAACATAGAATCACATGACATAGTATGGAAAATTTACGAAAATCCATAAGGAATGTTTCCTAACCTTTATAAGGAACATTTCCTAACATTATCCTACAACCCAATCATCATTATTATACAATGATGGTGATACATTTTGGATAACATTATTTTTCAAAATTAATTAATCTTCATATTTATTATAAATTTATTCTTAAACATCTACTATTATAGGTAGTGATTCAATATATTATAAACATTCTTATATATTTTACAACAGCACTATCCTAGAAACATTGTTTATGAACCTTGACATAAGGATCATTTATATTCAACTTCCTCATATTTCATTGAGAACCTTTTTCTATGGAACCTTCAACGTTTAAATTCCTCATTGAATTTACAAAAAACTATTGTCAACATATACAATATAACAACATCATTTACTGATAGGATCTTTATGTATTAATTTCATTTGTTAGTCTTCTAATATAAATTTACTCTTCAAAGGATCAATAAGATTAAATCAACATTTAATAATTTATTTATATTTTGATAAAATAATGAAATTATATCATAATTTTTACCTAATGTAGTCCCAAATTATTGACTTTAATGAAGGAACAAAATTTTTACATGTATCTATAGCAATGAGTAAAAGAATTGAGTATCAAAACCATTGTAACTATTGAAAAATAATTTGTTGGAAACAATGTTTTGACTACATGCATTCCATCCATCCATGTATTTTTTAACTTACTTCTAAACTTAATATTTTTTAATAACAACTTATCACTAAATCACCCCCTATATTTTTTGAACTAATATATTTTTCTCATTTCCTCACCTTCAAGTTATTGGACACCCCCAAAATATTGTTAACTATTAAAATTTTCTCAATTTCTAAATTCTAATTGTGTTGTTCCTCAATATTGGTAGCATTAAAAGATATAAAATATAATATTTTTCTAACTAGTTAAATTATTGTTTTGGATTATGTATTTTAGGGTATTAGGACCATGTATGGGTTCCCTCTCTAAAAGAGGTATTCTCATAAAATCAAATAAAAATGGAATTTTGAGGAATTAATTTATTTTATGTAAATATGGTAGAATCAGTGGATGTAGAAGATGTGGTTTTCACATCAAGTTAAACAATTAATTTAGATTATATAAATATAGTAGTAAACAAATATTATTATGAAGAAACACATTATATATATAAAACTAATAAGATACATTTGACTTGTTCATTGAAATATTATTTTTTGTAAATATTTAATGGATTTTGAACCTCTATCAAGTATCTAAATCAAATCTTTACGGTCCCCTCAGGTATTAAATATCATGTCTATATTGGGACCACAATGAAAATATTATGATGTCCTAATGAAAGGTCCATCCATAATGGAATCTTCATTTGATACTATAGTGTTTTAGTCACCAATTGAAAAATTGAAGAATTCCAATAAAATTATGTCATCCAAGATTGGTATTTATGTTGCGAGCTAAAGATTAGTGATTTCTTGGAAACACTGTCTTCACGGAATGCTTCTATATGACTGAGTGATTATTATATTTACAAATAGCACACCCTAACATTCCTTTAATTCTATATCATTGAAAATTTCTAAAATAAATTCATCTTTCATCCTAAAAAACATGATTCTCAATATAAATTCTTCATCTTTCTTAGAATATATAACATAAAACACGAATCCCACATCAATTTATTATCTATGATTAATGGATCCAAATAAATATTAATATCATTACCAAATTATTTTGGTATTTATATAAGAGGAGACGTCATAATTTAATTTCACTTTATGCATTACTATATAGGTAAGTTATAAGTTATCAATAAAACCATCCATGTGATATGAGTGATAATTTTTACACTAAAAATATTTATGCTATCTATAAATAGTGGAAGATGTAGATTTCTCAACTATTTTCCAACTTCAAGATTCTCATGATTAACTTTCTTCCATTGGAAAGAGACTAACTAAAATGGGAACCACTATGTTATATTGGTTCATTTGATTTCATGGTATATAATCGAAATTACATGGTGCATGTAACAGCCCGAGATTTTATGAAAAATATTCTTTTTTATTTCACTAATGTCTTGTGTTTTACGCTACACCAAAAGGAGCTTGCACAACACGCATCCTTGACTTGCCTTGCATTACACGCAATCGCGACCTTCCTCGATAGCGTGTGTAGTACGCAATACCGAGTTTCACTAAACAACGATATGCTATTAAAATATTATTATAACTAGCCGTTATGAATAGTAATAACCACCTTTTAAAATTTTAGAAATTTTAGCTCCCAAAATGGACTTCATTTTTGGATTCGGAGTATCGAATTTAGCCTAAGGTGAAATTTTGGTACTTTTCGGATAACTTTCATATTCTGATGAATAGTGAAAATTACTAAATTATAATTAAAAAAAACTTTTTTAATCAAAATAATTAATAGTGATAAATTATTAATTTGAGTTTTTTTAAAGTATATTTAGAATATATTTTTACAATTTAATACAATGTTGGTCATTGGATGTAATTTCACATTTAAACCAGACATAATCAAGTGTCAATCTTTTGATAGATATTGTTTCTTAAAAACACGCTATTTGTTTTAACAGCGGGATTTAATTATAAAATTAATTAATGCAATTTCTATGTTATGAATTTGGTAAAATAGACTTCATTTTTGAATTTAGAATATGAAATATAGCTTAGGATGAAATTTTGGCTTTTTTCTGAAAACTTTCAATTTTTGATGAATAGTGAAACCACTAAGTGGTAGGTTAAAAACTGAATTTTGCATAAAACTTAATTTTACCGCTTCTGTGAATGGAATTTCAAAAATCCGACAGACACGGTTAATATCAAGGACTAAAATGTGGTTCAATGAGATGAAAATAATTTTTGGTGAATAGTAACTTTTTACTTTTTTTTACCACGGTTAATAGTAAATAGGGTAACTAAGGGTAAATATGATATTACTATTACCCTAACACATGTCCTAATTCTATTGGATAAGTGTAATTCGACCAAAAACAACCTTATGAATATAATATGACCATTTAGGTCCACTTGGATTAGATTATGACATTTAATATTATTTTATTTAATGAATAGTTAAAATAGTTAAAATCAAAGTTTAATAACTAAACCATTTTTAATATGGGGTTATACATAAGCTAAATTCGACTATAAATATTTATTAGAAAGCTAAAAAGATTTACTACATAATGATATTTTATTTATAATTTTTATACTTTAAATAAATTAATTTATTTATGACACAACGATGATGCAGTAATTACCCTTTTAAGGAAATATTAACATAATTGATGTTATAAATTCTCAAATGAATGTAATTCGAGCCTTTTTATGAATTACACTAATTTTCTAGGTTAATATGAAATATTAGTGTTGATTTAATCAACTTGGTTCGAACATATAATTCTGTTATGATTTTCACAAAAATCATATATCAAATAGTGTCAAAATTGACACAAAATAGTTTTTAAATAAAATATTATATTATTAATTGTTATTTTATTCATAAAAATCTAAGGTTTGGCCAAATGACTTAGATATAGATATATATATTAATAATAAACAATTTGGGGTTCGTTTGGCATGTTATAGTAAGTATATTAACCATATAGTGAAAGAAAACAAAAAGACACGGTAAAATTTAAATTATTTAACTTAGAGTTAAATCTAATTGATAAGGTTAAAATAATACCCTAAACTTGTCTAAATCATATTGGATGATAGGATTTCGACCCATCCCCACTTTATCTTCGAAATAAGACCCTTTGGAACCATTATAAACCGATTTTGACTTTAATATAAAATAATATTTTGAGATATTCCTAAGGTGCCCCTCTCCTCCCTTATAAAAGGGTACCTCCTCCCCCACCTCCTCACACCAATTGGAGCACTCAAGCTCGGCCAACCCCTACCAAAATCCCTTCTCCACTTCCCTAGAATAATCCTAGAGGTCCTGGTCTTCTTCAAAGACCAATCATAGTTCCCTAAGTGGAGGATTCAAAGAGGCGTTTCAAAGAAGAGGTAATATCCATTACCGATCTTTTGAATTTTCTTTCTTCTTCAACTTCTTCTTCTTTAGTTGTTTCATGATAAAGTAATAACATAAGTATTTCTTATATACTGATATGTTATTATAAATATGAAACAACTCTAATTAACCTTCTATCCATCCTACGGAAAAAGGAAATCACCGCGCGTGCGTACGTACGGAATACCGTCTCCACGCCGTGGTGTAATCTATTTTCCGCCACCACCTTAATTGAATGGGTATAATGGTTTAATGAGTAACTATATATGATTATTATAAAGTGATATTGATACTGAAATAGTATACATACACTTCAGCACAATTCCACGACCATGAGAATGATATCATCGCTCGTGCGTACGTACGGACTACCGTCTCCACGACGCGATGAGATTCATTCTCAATGATTAACCATTAATGAATGATTATAAAGTATATATAATAAGTACTAATGAAATATATGACATAATAATGATACTGGAATTATTTATATGTATGTCATCTACTTAATTCCGTTCAATTCAATAAGGAAACGAAAACAGCGTTCATGCGTACGTACGGACTACCGTCTCCATGAACGGTGTATTTCTTTCCATTTACTGATTTATTATATATGTATATTCTGAATATATATATATAAATCATGTTTTATGTAATCATGATCTAAGTAATCATACGAATAATTACAAGTTAAAAACACGAACGACAAATGAGACGATTTTACCCAAAACGCTACTTTAACATGAATTTACAAAAGAACGGGTAATATAAAGTCATAAGTGGATCATATATGATATAATAACAATGAATATGATTCTGGAATAAGTCAATAACATGATTTAAATCATTATACAGGAGGTTCGGACACTTACAAAGCAAGTCGGACCTAAGGTAAGGGAAATATCACAATCTCATTTTTATCCGAGATTGTTTATTCGTAAGTATTTACTGGGGTGTATTTTATCATCCACATCCATGTTTCATCAATATGTAATATTATTTCCATCCACTTACAATAGTTTAAATCCAATTTTTACCCTTCGGTGAGTTTGTAGTAAAGAATATGAAAGGAATCTTTTGTCGTTTTTTCGTACGAGGTACTTTTTGACTTTTCCGACAAAAGTACAAAGAATGTTTTTTTTAACTTATACGGCATGAATGGATTTTTATAACATTATTTTCAAGAAGCTTCCTTTACAAGTTTTCAAGTTTATTTTTAATCAACTTCTTTTATTTTAAAGTCGTATGACATGTTATGAAAGGAAAAATGTTTTTGAAGTAGAAAGGATATTTTCCTCAAGAATGGAGTTCAAGTATTTTATCAAAATTATTTTCCATCTAAGATAATAAAAGGGTTCTGTTTTTATCCCTATTATTACATGGATTTTATTATGTTGTGATGGAAATATTTTTATGAATTCCTTTATCTTATATGAATTGTTTTATGATGTCATGTTGTTTAAGAATCCCATTTTTTAATTACATGGGTTACGCTATGATGTATGGTTTATGATTATGTGGCACACATAAGAAAGGATTCATTATAAGATGGGTGGGACCTATATCTCCCTCCAATGAATTGGGTAAAGATTTTATATCTCATGAGATAGACATGGCTGGAATGGTAGGTTATACCGGTTCATTGAAACAGGATTGAAACGAGGGTTACTCGATTCAGAAAGGGACATTGTCCACTAAGATAGTCTTGGCAATGAGTCTTGACTAACAAGAAATGATTCTCTATGATTATGTGTGAATGCCACAAAGTTTCATGTTTTAAGTTATGATTATTGTGATTACATTTCACTGCCATGATTTACCCCATGTTATGAAATTATGATCTCTTTTGCAGGTTAAGATTTCCAAAAGTTATGTGATTATGTATATGATGTGATTGATATTTATTTTGTTTACCCTTACTGAGCATTTGAGCTCACCCTTTTATGTTTTCTTTTCCCCAGGATATAAAGAAAGGTTTTAGGTAAAAAAAAGGAAGATCTTTATGGGAGATTTTGAAGATCTTTCACCACGATTAGAAGATTATATTCCGAGTTTCCAAAGACACTAAACTATTACGATCCTTGTGTGTGTGTTTTTTTGTTATGTACTAAGTATTCCGCAAATTTAATGTAAGGTCAATGTATGCCAGGCTTCGGGTCTCTACAGTTGGTATCAGAGGAAAGGTTTAGTGAACCTTTGGAAACTAGGATGCGAGAACTTTAGTGAGATCCCTAGAGATATTTATAAGGTTTGTCTAGGGATGTCCCTAAGGATAAGTATACGTATAGGATACAGTCCTATAACTACGGTAACGATCTTAGAATTTAACCTAAGAAGTTAGATATTGAGGATACTCCCCCTTTATTATGATTTTTTCCTCTCACACTATTCTTTTTGGGTTTTAGAAAATGGATGGAAACAAGATGATTCACGATAATGGAGGATATGATGGACAATGGAATGATATTCTTCATGAGAAACCAAATGAAATGGGATTTGGAGGTCCAAACATCATTATTATGCCGAATCAGCAATCTCATAATATGATCAATAAAGTAAAATTTGGTAAGTTTCCTGGCTCGGCTAATAAGAGAAAGATGGAGTTTCATGATGATCATAGAGGAAAGAAAGTTCAATTTCCCATATGTAAATCATGTGGGAAGAGGCATCAAGGAGAATGTTTCAAAGGAACTGGACGATGCTTTGGGTGTGGAAAAGAAGGACACAAAGCCAGTAAGTGCAAAGGAAAAGGTTCAGTTAACACCAGGGATGAGGATAATGGTATTGCTACAACATCAACAATGGTTAAATGTTTTAAATGTGGAATGTACGGGCATTATGCAAACCAATGCCCTAAGGGAAAGTCTCATGAAGAAAATCAGTATGGTCGTATGGGTAGTATTTATGTGGATGATGATGATGAGACTACAAATGATATGTGAGATGAAAGAATTGTTGAAGCTCGGTCAATGGTTTAAGAATGTAGTGGAATGATTACATGTTTATCATGTGTAATGTTGTATAAGTAATCTCATGGTACTATGGAATAAAGAGACATCTAAGGATTGTTACACTGTTGTCTTTCCTTGATTTTTAAAAGTGTATGATTAATGTTACCAGTATCCATGAAAGGTTATTCAGATATTTTTGGAATGTAGATGATATGCACATAATGAAGGGATAAGACGATAATGAGATGTTTGATTGTATTCATGAGCTCATGATTGATATAAGGACTAAGTGATATCATGGTTTGAGTATATAGAATTTTGAGGATTTTGGTATGTGGAAAGTGTTAACTTTAAACTGCATTCATGTTTTCACTAAGGTATTCAAGAGAATACATGATTAAGGACTTTGAATGTTTGTAATGTAACCAACAAAACATATCTTATGATATATGGGGATCAACGATGGTATTAAATCTGTGGTAATCGTTTTCACTATGTTATGAGAGTGGACTGCAGTATTATGGATAATCCTAAAGATTGAAATGGATTATGTTGGACATAAGTGAGTATTGTTTAAGGATAGAAGTTTTTTTTCGATATTATTGATGGGATGTTATAGTAATGTAGTTTTAGAAAAAGGACAACCTGCAGGACGGGCGACAGCCCATCGCTTCGGACAAGGCTGTGGGAATCGAACCCACAACCGAAGTGCAACTGGCCTTTATCGCCTACCACTGGCCTACAGGAAGTCCCTGTTTAGTAGAAACTAGTTTTATTATATTAAGCAGTATGATATATGAAGTATAAGTCCATTTTAGGAACCATATGTGATTAATCTCACTATAGATCGACTTATGTATATAATTTTTGCTAACCTTTTGTCTGAGACAGATGGAATGACCCGTCATTCTATCACATGATCTGCTAACACTTCACGAATAACAAATTCAACTTCATTTATTTAAGAGATGAAGTGGAAATTGTTCAAGGCATGAACAACAGTGAGATTGTACAAAAATAAAGAAAGTATTTATTCTAATTCAAATTTTCAACTTTAGGGAAATGATCTTGAAAACTAAAAATGTTGTCCAAGTGATCTTATACCTGATGAATCAGATGGTACCTTAGATCGTCACAAATTTATGGATTTGTGATTAATGGATTTTCCATAGCCATGTTCTCTACCACTCTCCATCAGAACATGATGGTTAGATTTCTCTTCCATATCCATATTTTCACCTATGTGGAAACCCAGTGATTAGTTTATTTGGGTAATCGTTACATTTCATACTTTAGTTTTTAAAGCCAAGTTTTGGTATTCCTTTTTACGATGTGGGTTTCTATTAAAGAAACTTTCAAATAGTAAACCATTTATAACCCCGACGAATTTCGAGGGAGAAATTCATTTTAAGGGGGGTAGAATGTAACAGCCCGAGATTTTATGAAAAATATTCTTTTTTATTTCACTAATGTCTTGTGTTGTACACTACACCAAAAGGAGCTTGCACAACACGCATCCTTGACTTGCCTTGCATTACACGCAATCGCGACCTTCCTCGATAGCGTGTGTAGTACGCAACACCGAGTTTCACTAAACAACAATATGCTATTAAAATATTATTATAACTAGCCGTTATGAATAGTAATAACCACCTATTAAAATTTTAGAAATTTTATCTCCCAAAATGGACTTCATTTTTGGATTCGGAGTATCGAATTTAGCCTAAGGTGAAATTTTGGTACTTTTCGGATAACTTTCATATTCTGATGAATAGTGAAAATTACTAAATTATAATTAAAAACAACTTTTTTAATCAAAATAATTAATAGTGATAAATTATTAATTTGAGTTGTTTTAAAGTATATTTAGAATATATTTTTACAATTTAATACAATTTTGGTCATTGGATGTAATTTCACATTTAAACCAGACATAATCAAGTGTCAATCTTTTGATAGATATTGTTTCTTAAAAACACGCTATTTGTTTTAACAGCGGGATTTAATTATAAAATTAATTAATGAAATTTATATGTTATGAATTTGGTAAAATAGACTTCATTTTAGAATTTAGAATATGAAATATAGCTTAGGATGAAATTTTGGCTTTTTTCTGAAAACTTTCAATTTTTGATGAATAGTGAAACCACTAAGTGGTAGGTTAAAAACTGAATTTTGCATAAAACTTAATTTTACCGCTTCTGTGAATGGAATTTAAAAAATCCGACAGACACGGTTAATATCAAGGACTAAAATGTGGTTCAATGAGATGAAAATAATTTTTGGTGAATAGTAACTTTTTACTTTTTTTTACCACGGTTAATAGTAAATAGGGTAACTAAGGGTAAATATGATATTACTATTACCCTAACACATGTCCTAATTCTATTGAATAAGTTTAATTCGACCAAAAACAACCTTATGAATATAATATGACCATTTAGGTCCACTTGGATTAGATTATGACATTTAATATTATTTTATTTAATGAATAGTTAAAATAGTTAAAATCAAAGTTTAATAACTAAACCATTTTTAATATGGGGTTATACATAAGATAAATTCGACTATAAATATTCATTAGAAAGCTAAAACTATTTCCTACATAATGATATTTTATTTATAATTTTTAGACTTTAAATTAATTAATTTATTTATGACACAACGATGATGCAGTAATTACCCTTTTAAGGAAATATTAACATAATTGATGTTATAAATTCTCAAATGAATGTAATTTGAGACTTTTTATGAATTCCACCAATTTTATAGGTTACTATGAAATATTAGTGTTGATTTAATCAACTTGGTTCGAACATATAATTCTGTTATGATTTTCACAAAAATCATATATCAAATAGTGTCAAAATTGACACAAAATAGTTTTTAAATCAAATATTATATTATTAATTGTTATTTTATTCCTAAAAATCTAAGGTTCGGCCAAATGACTTAGATAAGGATATATATATTAATAATAAACAATTTGGGGTTCGTTTGGCATGTTATAGAAATTATATTAACCATATAGTGAAAGAAAACAAAAAGACACGGTAAAAGTTAAATTATTTAACTTAGAGTTAAATCTAATTGATAAGGTTAAAATAATACCCTAAACTTGTCTAAATCCTATTGGAAGATAGTATTTCGACCCATCCCCACTTTAGCTTCGAAATAAGACCCTTTGGAACCATTATAAACCGATTTTGACTTTAATATAAAATAATATTTTGAGATATTCCTAAGGTGCCCCTCTCCTCCCTTATAAAAGGGTACCTCCTCCCCCACCTCCTCACACCTATTTGAGCACTCAAGCTCGGCCAACCCCTACCAAAATCCCTTCTCCACTTCCCTAGAATAATCCTAGAGGTCCTGGTCTTCTTCAAAGACCAATCTTAGTTCCCTAAGTGGAGGATTCAAAGAGGCGTTTCAAAGAAGAGGTAATATCCATTACCGATCTTTTCAATTTTCTTTCTTCTTCAACTTCTTCTTCTTTGATTGTTTCATGATAAAGTAATAACATAAGTATTTCTTATATACTGATATATTATTATAAATATGAAACAACTCTAATTAACCTTCTACCCATCCTACGGAAAAAGGAAATCACCGCGCGTGCGTACGTACGGAATACCATCTCCACGCCGTGGTGTAATCTATTTTCCGCCACCACCTTAATTGGATGGGTATAATGGTTTAATGAGTAACTATATATGATTATTATAAAGTGATATTGATACTGAAATAGTATACATACACTTCAACACAATTCCACGACCATGAGAATGATATCATCGCTCGTGCGTACGTACGGACTACCGTCTCCACGACGCGATGAGATTCATTCTCAATGATTAACCATTCATGAATGATTATAAAGTATATATAATAAGTAATAATGAAATATATGACATAATAATGATACTGGAATTATTTATATGTATGTCATCTACTTAATTCTGTTCAATTCAATAAGGAAACGAAAACAGCGTTCATGCGTACGTACGGACTACCGTCTCCATGAACGGTGTATTTCTTTCCATTTACTGATTTATTATATATGTATATTCTGAATATATATATATAAATCATGTTTTATGTAATCATTATCTAATTAATCATATGAATAATTACAAGTTAAAAACACGATCGACAAATGAGACGATTTTACCCAAAACGCTACTTTAACATGAATTTACAAAAGAACGGGTAATATAAAGTCATAAGTGGATCATATATGATATAATAAAAATGAATATGATTCTGGAATAAGTCAATAACATGATTTAAATCATTATACAGGTGGTTCGGACACTTACAAAGCAAGTCGGACCTAAGGTAAGGGAAATATCACAATCTCATTTTTATCCGAGATTGTTTATTCGTAAATATTTACTGGGGTGTATTTTATCATCCACATCCATGTTTCATCAATATGTAATATTATTTCCATCCACTTACAATAGTTTAAATCCAATTTTTACCCTTCGGTGAGTTTTTAGTAAAGAATATGAAAGGAATATTTTGTCGTTTTTTCGTACGAGGTACTTTTTGACTTTTCCGACAAAAGTACAAAGAATGTTTTTTTAACTTATACAGCATGAATGGATTTTTAAAACATTATTTCCAAGAAGCTTCCTTTACAAGTTTTCAAGTTTATTTTTAATCAACTTCTTTTATTTTAAAGTCGTATGACATGTTATGAAAGGAAAAATGTTTTTGAAGTAGAAAGGATATTTTCCTCAAGAATGGAGTTCAAGTATTTTATCAAAATTATTTTCCATCTAAGATAATAAAAGGGTTCTGTTTTTATCCCTATTATTACATGGATTTGATTATGTTGTAATGGAAATATTTTTATGAATTCCTTTATCTTATATGAATTGTTTTATTATGTCATGTTGTTTAAGCATCCCATTTTTTAATTACATGGGTTACGCTATGATGTATGGTTTATGATTATGTGGCACACATAAGAAAGGATTAATTATAAGATGGGTGGGACCTATATCTCCCTCCAATGCATTGGGTAAAGATTTTATATCTCATGAGATAGACATGGCTGGAATGGTAGGTTATACCGGTTCAGTGAAACAGGACTGAAACGAGGGTTACTCGATTCAGAAAGGGACTTTGTCCACTAAGATAGTCTTGGAAATGAGTCTTGACTAACAAGAAATGATTCTCTATGATTATGTGTGAATGTCACAATGTTTCATGTTTTAAGTTATGATTATTGTGATTACATTTCACTGCCATGATTTACCCCATGTTATGAAATTATGATCTCTTTTGCAGGTTAAGATTTCCAAAAGATATGTGCTTATGTATATGATGTGATTGATATTTCTTTTGTTTACCCTTACTGATCATTTGAGCTCACCCTTTTATGTTTTCTTTTCCCCAGGATATAAAGAAAGGTTTTAGGTAAAAAAAAGGAAGATCTTTATGGGAGATTTTGAAGATCTTTCACCACGATTAGAAGATTATATTCTGAGTTTCCAAAGACACTAAACTATTACGATCCTTGTGTGTGTGTTTTTTTGTTATGTACTAAGTATTCCGCAAATGTAATGTAAGGTCAATGTACGCCAGGCTTCGGGTCTCTACAGTGCATCCAGTTTCTACATTCCTTACCATATAGATTTACTTTAGTTATGGTATATAAGTGTTGAGAAAAAAATACTTCAAGGTAACATAGAAGAATTTTTGGTTTGATTGTGTTTGTTTACAAAGTGGATTTCCATGTTCTGTTGTGTATTTCCAAAGATATTATTGGCATACCATGTTGAAAAAGATTCATGAAAAAGTAATGGATGGTCTAGAGTCCCTAAAAATATAGTATATAAGGTGGCCTCATTTCCTAGTGATTGAAAAAAATTTGGGTCCAAAAATGGTGAATGGAGAAAAGAGTTTTTGGAAAAGGAGGTTGTGCGCCAGTGTGAAGAAGGTTTTTAAAGTTGTGTGCCACTAATATTTCAATTTATCTATATAAAAATAATGAAAATTAAGGAAGGTAATTAATGTTATGGATTTTTTTGAAAGGTAATGTTGTGAGAACATGTGACTTGAGTGTTTGGGGAGAAGTTACATGCCTTGGGGATAGGGCCACCAAAATTCCTATAAATATAAGTCTACCCCTATCATTATATAGAAGATAAACAGTTAGAGAAAACTAGAGATCTGGTGGCACAAGTGGTGGGTTCGCGCAAGTATAAAGTTGCACAGAAGTTTCACGCCATATGGGAGTTGCGCGCCAATAATGAATTGGGCATAAAAAAGGTGTGTCGCTCAAATATTGAGTTTTGAGAAAGATGTTTTTTTCATGAAAAAAGGATACACTTGTGATTCATTATGAAATTATAATGCAAGTCACCTGGTGGTTTCGTGAAAATTCTAATTTTTTCAATATATCTATGGTAAAGTTGTATTCGTCAGTGGATGAAAGTGGAACTTCAATATATCATCTATTTACTTTTGAGTATGTGACATTCATGTAATTGAAGGGACTTACAATTCTATAAATTGTGAGTGGATCCCTTCTAGAGTAATGAGAAAAGGAAGAGGAAGACGGTGATCCTTTCCACTAGTAGTGAGATAGAGAAAGATACATAGGGATTGACCCTTGGGAATGCAATGAGAAAACACTAAATCTTGTAAAGGAAGTGAGTCTAGGTATAGAAGTGATCTAGCCTGAACATCTTTATTGATAGTGGTCCTCAGTGAATTTGGAACAATAGACACATATCTGTTGTATATTTCTTTGATGTATACCAATGAGGGTGATCCAAGTAAAAATCTATGTGCCCTTGTTCTTTATTCATTTCATTACTTTCAGTATATTACCATCAGATAAAATTGGAAAGGATGATTAGCATAAACATTAATGATCATAATAAGGGACCCTTGTAATAAATATTTCAAGATCCAATGGGGCATAAAGAAGTTTTAAAATAAATATCCATACCCTGATCCACCCCCCCCCCCTTCAGGGTATCTAGGCCTCTTTTGGACCTAATAATAAGATGGATCCTTTTTTGAGGGCTCGCCACATTCATTGAAGAGTAAAATGAATGAAATATATAGAATGTACAATTCGAGTTCCATGGGATGGAACTTAATACATAAAATTATGGATGACACTTTATTTAATGAAGATCATCGAGGATACCTATATAAGGATATGATCCTTATCATATTGTGTGTGCGTTCATTCATTATTAAAGTGGGGAACTATTTGAATTCCATTAGAATAGATCTTATCTTCCTTGATCACAACTATTTCTAAAAGAAGGAACTAGAACACCTTTGGTTGTTTTGGAGGCCTGAAGAAATGTTCATGGGTCCATTTGATGTCAGGATCCAACCCATTAGGGTCCGACCCATGACTACCCCAAGCCCACCTCCAATAGGCCAGCGGTTGGTGAACAGTTTCAACAAGGCATATCTCGCAAATGGAAGGAATTATCATAATGTACTTGTATTCACATACATATCTACAAGACTACATAATGCTGAAATTTAAAACAACTAAAACCAATGCATGCATACATCTATAATCCCACAACAAAGTACAACAGTAAAGTAGTGAAAGTGACAAAGGGTTCAAATACAAGCCTAAACAAAAACTATATAGATTCCAACCTGCTCTAAGGGGTCAGGACTACGATCAAAATTAACCACCTTGAAAACACCTCGATCTTTCAATCTCATGCTAGGCTTTGTCGTCTCCCTATCCTCCTAGAATATCATCAGAAGAGTCATTGTTTGAATAAGACATGACACATGTGGGTAGATCCCATGCCAGGGTTGGTATAAAAATACCCACTAGGACACCCCAAAAACACAAAAAAAAAATCAAGAATTTTCCCATCAAAACATAAATACATAACTAAATAGATATAATAAAACCCCAAATATACTCAGGTTTGTCATCTCGCCACTAGGAGGTCAAAACCAACTTCTGGCCACATAATTCTTCTTGAAGCAATGTTGATTCTGATATAATACACTCCTTGATCCATGTCATCACTAGAGACACTCATATAAGAGGTCAACATCATTCGGCCTTGCCCAAGAATTCTCACTGGTCTTAGAAGACCCAAATACTTAGAGAGAGGGTCACGCCCAGGCCCATGGGGTGACACCACAAACCCAATATAGAACAACCTGCTATTTTGGGGATCGTATGCCAATGATACACAAACCTTACCGATATATACAACTAGTTGGAGGATCAATTCCCTGCTCAAGGAGGTCATGTTGATTCAACAAACCCTAGATAGGGTATAAAGATGATAGAGGATCACACTCGAGTCTCACATAGAGACAAAACAAACTCTATATGAGACTCATCCTCTAGATGGGATCAAAATCATGAGATGTAGAAGTAATACTGCAATATACACTTAATGTAATGGACCAAGGGAAGACAATCTACCCAAAATGGTCCAGACTAAAGAAATTAAGGGCAATAAACACCCTTAAAGGGGGTACACAGTGTGTCCAACCAACTCTTATCCTCATTATGTGGTGATGCCTCCGTGGAATGTAAATCTCCACAAAAATAGTTTGTAGGAATAATACACAACATTTAGATATCTCTTAATTCCTTCCCTATAACTCTTCTATATACCCATGTACTATTGTCCAAGCCTGTATACTAACTCGTGTACACCTGATCATACCCGTATACACCTAGCCATGTATTTATACTTATCCAGGTCATGTCTTTGTATCCCCTAAGATACATGTCAAGCTGTCTGCACATGTTTGGACTTTTTACCCACAATATTGAGTAACTTATATAGCTTTTGTTACATGTAATATCATGTTTTAGCGAACTATAATATACTATTAATATTATTATTAAAACAATTTTATAGTTATAACTTATCCATTTGAATGGAAGTTATGAATAAAAATATTTTAATTATGAAAATATTTTACACATGTATATAAGAATAATTCTTCGGTGACCAATTAACATTAAAGGAAAATAAAACCCTTTTGAAATTATAGGAAATTATTTGATGTAAAAATGTTTTTATAAATTAATAAAACCACTTTTAATGAATGATTTAATTGAAATATATATATATATATATATATTCAATAAATAATTTAATATTCATATTATATGTTTTCTAGACAATAGAGAAGACAAAATCCAATTTTATAAATAAAGAGATGTATTTTTTTAAAACATAATTTTACAACCTTTTAATGGGGAATTTATTTTAAATATAATTTTGGACACCTTTATAAATTATATTTTACAAATTAAAATCCTTTTTTTAAATTGGGGCATCAAAATTATCTTATGGGGAATTTTTGGTATTTTTATGAGAAGTTTCATTTTTTGATGAATAGTGAAAAATACAGAATTTTAATTGAAAACTTATTTTCCTATTAATTTATTTATATAGATAAATTATATTTTTATATAAATTTAAATTATATTTAGATAAATTATACATATATTAATCAAATTTAGTTCATTTTAATCAATTTAAAAGTGAAATTGTATATAAAAACCTTTCAATATTTTCAACTTTTTTACTCAAAAAACCCATTGTTTTGTCCACTCTATGGGAATAATTTTAAATTAAATTATTCCACATATGTTATTTTAATTTAGAAAAATATATTCCATATTTTTAATGATAATAATTTATAATTTATAGTAAATTAAACTTGGTTTTTTACAAAAAAATATTAGTGAAATAAATTTAAATTAATTACATCGATTAAGGTAAAAATGAGTTTACTTAGTGGTTAAACATTAAACATAAGGAAATAAATACTTATAAACATATAAAATAACAATTTTATGTCCATATATATAAAATATAACTTTATATAGATTTCATCCATATTTTATGCACATGATGAAAGGGTGGACTCCCAATAGTGTTTACCTATTGGTATTTATAAGAATTTCACTCCTCCACTGCTATAAAAGGGAACTCACCCCCTCAGTTATTAAAACCTGTAAATACAATTGGATCAACCAAAACATGAATGTGTAAGTTCCCAAATTACCACATCTCATCCAATAATCCTCACTTTGGGGAAAAATCTGAGTAATCGCTTTGGTGAAAACCAAAATGAGTTACCCGGAGAAGGTGTGACGTTCTTCAATGAGCACTTTTGTTTTATTTTTCCCCACCCCTTACATTATTTTCATATCATGATTATATAATAAACTTAGTATCTTAAATATAATGAGATTTTGTTATTTTATTTTTATGACCTACATTTTAACATACTATCATCAAATGGGATACACAATCCTCATTCGTGTGTACGGTGGACTACCGCCTCGCGAACTAATTTCATTCTTTCTTCCATTACCACCTCAAAATGTTGTTAATAATGATGTAATTTATGTTTTTATATGATATATATGATATTTATGATTTCATTATTCTTATTTAATTATTATAAAACACATTATTTCAATCTTTCCATTTTTTGGGAATACAATAACATCGTTTGTGAGCATGTGGACTATCACTTCCTCAAAGTGATGGGATTCATTCACACATTATATGGAATGTATTAAGGATGATTTTAATAAATATATGTGATATATATGACATAATAATGTTACTTTAAAGATAATAAATATATATATATATCATTTACTTTTCTTTCATTCAAAACATGAAAAGATAATGGAAACATTGTTCATGTGTAGATATGGCATATCGTCTCCCTGAACGGTGTACTTAATCTCTAATTTATATATTTTATTGATTATTATAAAATAATATATACAAAATATATATTTACTTTATACCATGTTTTACATTCTTGAAATGATGAAATCATAATCATAGAAAAAGGCTCAATGATAACAAGTAAAAACATATATGGAAAACTAAGCAGCTATTACCTGAAACGTAACTCTAACATGGAATTGTTAATAAATAGGTAATATAAATTCATAATAAAATAACATATGGTAATATTTACATTAATATGTTTATGTTTTATATTTATAATAAACTTATATTTATTATAAATTATGTTCAAACATGTATGAATAAAGTAAGGACTTAAGGTAAGGGGATTTCTAGTCTCACTTTTATTTCTACATGACTTTTTCCATATTCACCATTAATTTCATTAGTGTGGTTTATACAATACCAATGAATGTATAATATGGTACTTATGATTAAATTTATGGATATTTACATATCTATTTTATGATCTCTCTTTCACGAGGTTTACAGTTCAAAAGTTACCAAATCGGTAATTATCCTTCTTTGAGACACATGTTATGTTATACACCTATATTCTTTTATGAGATATATATAATTCCCTTTGAAATGTTTTATCTTTAATATCATTCTTTTGATTATATTTTTATGCTTGATTTAAGGTCATTATTTAACGGTTTTTGTGATTCAAAGTTACCAAAGTGGTAAAAGTTTATTGCTATAATATCATCATTAATCAGGATTGTTTATGATTATTATTCCATTAATGAACTCTTATACCTAAATAATTATCATTAATTTTATTATTATATGGTTATTTATGTTATATTAATGTCAAGGTACCATTTTCCATCTCTTTTGTACTTAAGATAATTAATAAAATTATTTTAATAAAATCTGAACATATTTCTCAATTAGGGTGGAAATATATTTTGGTCAAAATTAATGTTTTCTAAAAATGATTTAGACAATATATTTTTTAAATGATATTTTAATCTCATATTAAATTAAAATTATTTCAAATGTTTTTTGTGTTTTAAAAATTGTTTATAATTGTTTTCAAATCATCTTTTATAAGTTTTCAAGGGTATTTTCAAAGAAAAAGGTTTTCAAAATGTTTTATGATTTAAAAAAACATTTTTCAAAGAGGGAAGGATATTTTCCTCACGAAATGTTTTAAATGATTTTTCAATCCTAAATCATATATTTTCAAATTGGTTTTTAAAGAATAGTATTTTATAAATGTTTAATGTATTAAAAAAATGATTTTCAAATAAAGGTTATTTTTCTTAAGAAATGCTCCAATTGAACTCTTAAAATCCTTATCTATATAATATGGAATTATTTTATATAATGAGAATATGATCTAGGGACACCATTCCTATTATTTCATTAAATGTTTTATGTATAAGATGATATTTTGTTTATGAAACCCATTTATCTTCCATAGTTTATACCGTGGTAAAATTCTTCAGAAACCTACTTCTTTTCAAGAGTTATTCTTTTATGACAAGATTATTAAACCTATCTCTTTTCTATATTTTATGATATTATGAAATTTTTATGATAGCCATTTCATTTCATGGTTTATTATATAATTACTTTGAAACCCATCTCTTTTAATGGGTTGTGATATGATGAATTTTTTATGAACATATGGCATATGTTGTCACGACCCGACCCTACCAGGGCTCGAGCTGCAACTACCCCAAGCCTGCCTCCATAGGCCAGGGGCTGGTGACCAGTGCTGAAGGCACAACAACTCGGGGAGTCCTTTTCCTAAGTACCTATACACACACACACACATCACACTCAATGAAAAAGTGCAGAGTAAAAGAAAAGACAAGCAAAGAAAAGTGGAACTACTATATATATACCACAAATGAGCATCGGCCACTAAACAGTACAAGTAAAGTGAAGAAAAGGAAAATTGGGAAAAACACGCGCCCAACCAGAAAAGGTTCCACATCCCGGAAATAGGTAAACAAAAAGAAACAGCTGATGGTTCTCCCGCCTGGAACACGGCTACGACCACCGCACGCGGTCCAAGCTCCCGAACTCCAATGCTCCACTGAAGTCACGACCAACCTATCTGTCATCTGCAAGGGCACACCAAGTGTGGGAAAAGCCCAAGCAGGGGTGAGTATAAAAATACTCAATAGGATACCCCAAAATCTCGAGGGAGAAATAAAGGAGGTACCGAAGGGTGAGCAGTATAGTGAAAATAATAGTAAAGGAATACAACAAGGAGTGCAGTAGAATACCAGTAGAGAGTCCAGCTCATCCCAACAAAAGAAATGAGGTAGACTCGTCCAGACACAAGGAGCTGGAAATGGTGAGAATATGAACTTCTCATCGAGTCTTCGCTACCTATAACAGGAGAGTAGAGTCGTCCAACCACGAGAAGCTAGACAAGGAAAGCACGTGAGATACCCCGCACGTCTTCGCCTCACTGGGAAGGAGAGCAACCAAACCCAAGAAGTGGGTAACAGAACAAGGTATATACATATTCACATGCTCACTAAGAAGCCGAACAAGGTCATAAGGGGATCTCTATCCCGTAGCTCTGCCCAAGTAAAGAGTAGCCAACAATCCCAGAGGTAAACTCCATCGATTCCCAACATCCCGCATGTCTTCCCCGAACTACAAGTCAAGGGGATTAAACCACCGCACCTCGACACTATCCGTTTTGGATGGTACTGACTCGCCCGCACAGTTTTAGGTCGCATCACAAGGACGCGTCTTGGTGGGGGAAAGATCCCCTCGTACTTGAGAGTTTCGGGTTAAGTCAAACCACTCCTCTTCACTGCCCTGCAGTCGAGAGGTCTCCTCAAAGTCAAGCCCTCACAACACTGACCTGTATAACCAAGGGTCCCGCTCTGGTAATCACGGAGGAAAGCCACAGGCTAGACTGGTAGAAATGACTGAGCCTGGAATGCCAACAGGTGTCCCACTGCCCAGCCCTGCTGGAGGGTAGTTTATAATATGATATCAGGTGACCCACTGCCCAGCCCTGCTGGAGGGTAAACCCTAATACATCATCCGGCGACCCACTACCCAGCTCCGCTAGAGGGTAGACGTGAAATAAGTCGACAGGTGACCCACTGCCCAGCCTTGCTGGAGGGTAAACCCTAACAAGTCGACAGGCGGCCCACTTCCCAACCCAGTTGGAGGGTAGACCTAAATCAAGATGACGAGCGACCCACTACCCAGCCCTGCTGGAGGGTAGACTCTAAAGAGTCGTCGAGTGACCCACTGCCCAATCTCTGCTAGAGGGTAGACCCTAAGTGCGTTGGGTGACCCACTTCCCAGTCTCTGCTGGAGGGTAGAACTTAATAGCGCTGAGTGACCCACTGCCCAGTCTCTGCTGGAGGGTAGACCCTAGAAGTTGATGAGTAACCCACTGCCCAGCCCCGCTGGAGGGTAAAATGCACAACTGCTCTGGCCATCTCTACTAGAGGGTACAACACTGGCCAACCGAACACGGAGTGGGTATCACGCAACCACTCAACTCCAGAACAACTCACCCAAAAAAGGTTCTGCGCATGTTCCATCACTGGGTGTGACTAGCACCACTACTGGCCGATCCATCGAGAACGAAAATAGGGGGAGACCACTCAACCCTGCTGGTCAAACAAATGTGCACATATCCAGGGGAAAAAATCCACCCTGATAGTCAAACAAAGGAGCACAGAGGGACCCTCTACGTCATGAGAGTTCAAAGTACGTAAAGCAGAAACCGGCACGCAAGTGGGACCCACACAATGTGTGGCCCCATCTCAACCCCAACCAAGCGCACAAGCGTTATCAGGTACGAACAACCACATGTGCCTCCAAGAATTCCTATATACTCCCCAGAGTATACCACATTCTCAGCCCAAGGCTATTGTGAACACGGCACCCAACATCAATGCGAAGGTGCGACGTAACATCTCCAACTTTCCACCTCAAAAACTGGGGCGCAGCCAACCACATCTCTTTAACCACCAATATCACTCTCCTATGAGTGCATGCGATCACATGCCAAGGGTCCGCTACAAACACGGTAGAAAAATCGCCGCCGGGGCGCCTTCACATTTCCACATTTTATAAGATCATGCAAGAGGCTCTGTACAACCAAACAGATCACACCGTTGTAATCCTCATGGAAAAACATGCGATATAGACTACTTACTTGCCCGAAACGGTCAACTGGTGAAAAAGGTACAATCCACCACAACCAAACCTGTGTGCGCCCTACCCCAAGATCCTGAAAATAAACAAACGAATCACGCCACTGCAATCCCCTCGGAAAACGCACGGGATTGAGTACTCAATCGCCCAAACGGACACCCGGTGAAAAGGTTACTATTCACCATAGCCAGCCCGGGTGGGATCCACACCACGATACTGAAAAACGGTCGGGCGAACTGCGACATTGCAATGATCTCGAAAAAGCACGTCAAATTGACTGCTTACTTGCGTGGAACAGGTATCCAGTGAAAAATATGCATTCCGCTTACCGCGCATGAGCAGTCCCATGCGGGACCCGCACCTTGGTCCCGAGGCGCTGCCAAACGGATCGCACCGTTGCGATCCTCTCGAAAAAGCACAAAAAGATGGACTATTCACTTGTCCAAAATGGTCTCCTGGTGATAAAGATGAAAAATCACCATCGACGCCCAAAACGGCCCTCGTGGGCCCCGCACCATCATGCCGAATTAGAGCGGGTGGATTGCACCATTGCAATCACCTCGGAAAAACATCCAGAAATGACTGCTTGCACGCCCCGAACGGACGTCCGAAAGTCGTGCAACGATGCACGCAGCTCGAAAGATGGGCCATGGGGCCCGCCACCTCAACTTCGACCTCAACGCCAAAAAACCACCATGGGAAGCTATTCCTCGGTGTCAGGGTCCCCAACGCCATTGACGGCGCTTAAAATGGATGTCGGACGCATCTGCGCCATCCAAAACAAGGAATCCAGGGAAGCCCGCTTAGCTTCTCTACGCACGTGATGTGCCCCCGAGCCCCTCGTCTCAGAAGTTAAAACTCCCGGAACCACCTCAAAAGGTTTCCTCAACGTCAGGTCTGCGCCGCCGCAGACGGCGCGCAAACGGACATCTGTAGCGAAAGCTACGGGCGTAGGAAATTAAAACGGGGAAAACCCCCTTGGGCCGGACCGGGCCCAGTCCCGGCCGGTCCGCCAACAGTCGGCCCGCGGCCCGGCCGCAGGTCCGGTTCACTCCACCGCGGCAAGCTGGACGCGTCCCGCTGTCACCGGACCGGCCAGGATGGCCGGTCCTCGCTTCCCACATGCGGAGACCCGCGGTTCGCGGGTCTCTGTCCGCCGAGGTCGCGTCGCGACCCCGGGTCGCCGCCCCCTGGCGACCACCCCGCCTCACCGAGGCGCTCCACCTGAGCCCCCTGAAGCGTGGCCTCTGCCTCATGCCGCAACACCATAGACGCCTGCGGACACCCCCATCACCCGCTGCCGCTCATCATCGCACCCAGTGGCTGATGTCGCTGCCGCTGCACCGGAGCTCCCCGGACCACCGTGATGCCGCCGCAAAACCCTAAAACCCGCAAACTTCAGAAGGTGTTTGCGATCATCTCCGAACTCAGATTTTCGATCCTAAAAAAGCGATGGAAGAAAATAAAAACGTACTACGCATGTATGGGCGTTTTTTGAAGATTAAAAATCAAATCTATGCATAAAATTGAATTCAAAGGGTGGTTCGGCAATGAAAACGCAACGAAACCTCCTACCTCGTTGGGCCCTTCGCCCGGAGCTTCGCATCGATCTGTCGGCATCACCGCACCTCTCCGGAGTCGCCTCTCTAGAGATGGAGGAGGAGAGGGGAGGGGTTTCTCCAGGGGGTTCAATGGGGAGGAAGGGGAGGAGGGGAGAGTTTAAATAAATAAACTATTTAATTAAAAGTCCTGACCCCTAAAAAACACCCGCATCCAAACCCTCTGGCACGGTCAAGATTAAGCTCCCCCTAGGGAAAACACCACCTCCCGATCACAACGACGGTCTCAGAATTTTAATCCGAGACCCCGTTCAAAAAGTTATAAAACTTAGTGCCTGAGGCCGCCAAATTACGAAACCGCCCCAGGGCCATTTCTCACAGACGGCCCACGCCCGTGAAACTTGTACCCCTCCTAGGGTAAATGGTGCGCTCTGAACTCAACGGTTCCCTCGGTTTTCCAATTTGAGCCACCGTTTAAGAGATACTCAAGTTTCACCATTAAACGAATTAATTAATTAATTAATATATCCGTTTAATGTTCCGAAAGCGGGCGAGGGATCCAAACATCCGCGCCGACATACTTTATGTCGTTCCTAGGGTAAAAACCCCATTCTGGACCCATCAGTACACTCGGATCTCTGATCCGGATCACCATTTAGGAGTTATCGCATTTATTTGGTGTTTCATGTGTGAACGCACTGAAAATTTAATTTCGGCCACTCCGGGGCTCGGAATCGCACGCCGTCTGAAGACACTGCTATGGAATATCATCAATAATATTCCAAAGTCTTTCACATCAAAAACCAGGTTCTTAAATCATTTCCTCTTTCAATCTTTTCTTCCCCGAAAAGAGAAACTAGGGTGCAACACAAGGTACTAAGCCCACACCTGACTTCCGCATACCCAGAAGAACCCACTCATAGCTCTGCGTCACCGCACACAGACCAAAGGATTGATCCGTTCACGCGAGTTCTACCCTTGCCGATGTCGTGCACCCACTCCAGACTTTGGGGTTAGGGAAAGGCGGTAGGGAACCTCGCCATCCATTTTCATGGTCTCAAACGGCCCGAAGGCCCTCGGGGGTAGCTCACCTCCCCGGTCGAAACCTCCTACATCGCAAGCTGTGACTGTAATCACCGCCCACACCCTAGAACAGGGCCTGGTGATTCCCTCCTTCAGAATATCCATATGGGTGAAGCACCCAAAGATATCTACTCACACAAGATTCACAGTCGATCTCCCACGACCAAGACTTTCTTACACGCTCGAAAGGTGAAGGAGTCGCCACCATTGACTAAAGAAAAAGGTCTCACACCTTTTACCTTACCAACACAGGGTTACACATGACACCTTGCGTCACCCTGGGAACACCTCAAGCAAGGAGAAGTGAGGAAAGCATTCCACACATAGATTCTGTCAACTCTACTTCAAGGATTAGAAGAGTTGTAGAGCATACCTATTATCACCTCATGCCCTATAGGATCGTAGACATCCAAAGGTCTAAGCTATCCTCGGACCCAACTGTCAGCTCCTGGAGCCTATAGTGGACCACCTAGTGGTGATGGAAGACCTCATAAAGTCGTCCCCCACTACCAAGCTCCTCCCGCTCTTCTGCTAGCACTACCTCTCTGGGTACTACTCCTGATCACGGTGCTGCCTCTGTCGTGGTGGCGCACCTACTGCCTGCCTGAAGCTCTATGCATGCCTGGTTGGGCAGTCTCATGCCAGGTGACCTCACCCATTGCAAGCATATCACCGGCGCTCTCTGGGATTCCCCAGTGCCCCCCGGTGCCACTATGGTGTACGAACACGCCCCTGAGTCCGATTGTCAGAAAGCCACCTGCATCGAGGTTCTTCTTGTCGACGCCCACTAGCTGCGGCAGACGTCACGGCTCCAACGTGCCTGCTGCCACCACCAACCGCAAAACGTGACAGGAAGCTCTATGTCACCAATGCCTGCTCTAGCACACCGGTATAAATAGAAATGCTCAAGGGTACTATGACAGCATGAATCTCTCAGCGGAGACCCTGCTCAAACTTCTGCGCTTGGATGTTGTCGTCATGGACCAAGTTCGGGTAAAAGCGTGCATGGTCTGCAAAACTAGCCACGTACTCAGCCACCATCATCCCTCCCTACTGAAATTGCAGGAGCTCCTGAGTCCGAATGAAGCACAAGCAGGAGGGGAAAAACACCGCACGGAACAACAACTGAAATTCACCCCACGAAAGCGACGACTCATAAAGAAGCTGAGTCACCAGACTCCACCAACGCCAAGATGATCTACAGAAAAGGTTGGCTGCCAAAGCCTCTCTCTGATCTTTAGGCGTCTACACAATCCTAAAAAGGCTAACCATTGTCTCTAGCCAACCGTCTACTACCTGAGGTTCTGGCTCACCACTGAACCTCAGTGGTCTCTGCCGCTGAAACTCATGGAGCGCGCTCTACCTGTGCTCAAGCCCCGTCTGCTCTACTGAAGCTGTCTACTGCTCAATAGGTGGGGTCTTACTACCGGCCCACCCGAAGAAAGGGGATCACATGATGGGTTCTGGACTGTGGCCTCGTAGCTCATAGGGTCGTCGTCACGAACCAAAGCTGGTATCCTGGATGGCTGTCCTCGCGGAGACATCCTGAATATTATCAAGGAGTGTTGCGGTCAGATGAGCATATATGTATATACCAATAACAACAACGATGGGGAGATGACTCAAGAAGGACAGTCAAGACTCAGTCCTATGTGATGCACAAACAAATTTCCCTGCAACAAGTGTCTCAGCATGCCGAGTCGACAAGCGGTTTATCAGGGTCCTGGTGAATGGATACGTCGGCCGCCGCACCATCACTTGACTCCCTGGCCTGAGAGCCGCTCTCGAGACATGTTAACATTGTTTCCCTAAATCCAAACCAATTCCTCTTTTAGGGCATCCGCACAACATCCCAAGGAATTAACCACCTCTGATACAACTTTGTCACGACCCGACCCTACCCGGGATCGAGCCGCAACTACCCCAAGCCCGCATCCATAGGCCAAGGGCTGGTGACCAGCGCCGAAGGCAGAACAACTAGGGGAGGCCTTTTCCTAAGTACCTGTACACACACACACATCACACTCAATGAAAAAGTGCAGAGTAAAATAAAAGACAACAAAAGAAAAGGGAAACTTCTATATATATACCACAAATGTGCATCGACCTCTAAACTGTACAAGTAAAGTGCTGAAAAGGAAAAAGGGAAAAAACACGTGCCCAACCAGAAAAGGTGCCACGTCCCGGCAACAGGTAGAAAAAAAGAAACAGCTGACGGGTCTCCCACCTTGAACCCAGCTACGACCACCACATGCGGTCCAAGCTCCTGAACTCCTATGCTCCACTGAAGTCACGACCAACCTATCCATCGTCTGCAAGGGCACACCAAGTGCGGGTAAAGCCCAAGCAGGGGTGAGTATAAAAATACTCAGTAGCATACCCCGAAGGCTCGAGCAAGCAACAAAGGAGGTACCGAAGGGTGAGCAGTAGAGCGAAAAGAATAGTAAACGAATACAACAAGGAGTGCAGTAGAATACCAGTAGAGAGTCCAACTCAACCCAAAAAAAGAAAGGAGGTAGACTCGTCCAGACACAAGGAGCTGGAAACGGTGAGAAGATTAAATTCTTGTCGAGTCTTCGCTACCTATAGCAGGAGAGTAGACTCATACAACCACGAGAAGCTAGACACAGAAAGCAAGTGGCATACCCCGTGTGTCTTCACCTCACCTGGAAGGAGAGAAACCGAACCCAAGAAGTGGGTACCAGAACAAGGTATATACATATTCACATGCTCACTAAGAAGTCGAACAAGGTTTTAAGGGGATATCTATCCCATAGCTCAGCCCATGTAAAGAGTAGCCAACAATCCCAGAGGTAAACTCCATCGATGCCCAGCATCCCGCACGTCTGCCCCGAACTACAAGTCAAGTGGCACAAACCACCGCACCTCGACACTATCCACTTTCGGCGGCACTGACTCACCCACACGGTTTTAGGTCGCATCACAAGGACGCATCTTGGTGGGGGAATGTTCCCCTCGTACTTGAGAGTTTCGGGTTAAGTCAAACCACTCCTCTTCACTGCCCTACAGTCAAGAGGTCTCCTCAAAGTCAAGTCGTCACAACACGGGCCCGTATAACCAAGGGTCCCGCTCCGGTAATCATGGAGGAAAGCCACAGGCTAGCCTGGTAGAAAGGACTAAGCCTGGAATGCCAACAGGTGTCCCACTGCCCAGCCCTACTGGAGGGTAGTTCAAAATATGATATCGGGTGACCCACTGCCCAGCCCTGCGGTGGGGTAAACCCTAATACATCATCCGGTGACCCACTACCCAACCCCACTGGAGGGTAGACCTAAAATAAGTCGACATGTGCCACACTGCCCAGCCTTGCTGGAGGGTAAACCCTAACAAGTCGACAGGCGACCCACTCCCCAGCCCTGCTAGAGGGTTGACTTAAATCAAGACGACGAGCGACCCACTGCCCAGCCCTGCTGGAGGGTAGACTCTAAAGAGTCATCGGGTGACCCACTGCCCAGTCTCTCATGGAGGGTAGACCCTAAGTGCGTCGGGTGACCCACTGCCCAGTCTATGCTGGAGGGTATACCTTAATAGTGCCGGGTGACCCACTACTCAGTCTCTGCTGGAGGGTAGACCCTAGAAGTCGATGAGTAACCCACTGCCCAGCCCCGCTGGAGGGTAAAAATCAGAACTGCTCTGACCATCTCTAGCGGAGGGTACAACACTGGCCAACTGAACACGGAGTGGGTATCACACAACCACCCAACTTCAGAACAACTCACCCAAAAGAGGTTCAGCGCATGTTCCATCATTGGGTGTCACTATCACCACTACTGGCTGATCCATCGAGAACGAAACTAGGCGGAGACCACTCAACCCTGCTAGTCAAACAAATGTGCACAGAGCCAGGGGACAAACTCCACCCTGCTAGTCAAACAAACGAGTGAAGAGAGACCCACTACGTCGTGATAGGTCAAAGTACATAAAGAAGAACCCGTCACGCACGTGGGGCCCACACAACGTGTGGCCCCATCTCAACCCCAACCAAGCGCACAAGCGTTCTCGGGTACAAACAACCACATGTGCCTCCAAGCATTCCCGCATACTCCCAAAGTATACCACACTCTCAGCCCAAGGCCATCGTGCACACGACACCCAACGTCAACGCGAAGGCATGACGTAACATCTCCAACGTGCTGCCTCAACGACTGGGGCACAACCAACCACATCTCTTTAACCACCAATATCACTCTCTCAGGAGTGCACGTGATCACATGCCAAGGGTCCGCTATAAACATGGTAGAGAAACCGCTGTCGGGGCACCTTCACATTTCCACATTTAATAAGATCACACAAGAGGCTCCGTACAACCAAACAGATCACACCATTGTAATCCTCACGAAAAAACATGCGAGATAGACTACTTACTTGCCCGAAATGGTCAAACAGTGGAAAAGGTATTATTCACCATAACCAAACTCGTGTGGGCCCCACCCCAAGATCCCAAAACTAAACAAACGGATCACGCCACTGCGATCCCCTCAGAAAAACACACGGTATTGAGTACTTAATCACCCAAAACAGACACCCAGTGAAAAGGGTACTATTCACCATAGCCAGCCCGGGTGGGACCCACACCACAATCCCGAAAAAAGGTCGGGCGAACTGCGCCATTGAAATGATCTCAAAAAAGCAGGTCAAATTGATTGCTTACTTGCATGGAACGGGTATCCAGAGAAAAAGTTTCATTCTCGCTTACAGCGCACGAGCAGTCCCACGCGGGACTCACACCCCGGTCCCGAGGCGCTGCCCACGGATCGCACCGTTGCGATCCTCTCGAAAAAGCACAAAATATGGACTATTCAATTGTCCAAAATGGTCACCCGGTGATAAAGATGGAAAATCACCGTCGACGCCCAAACAGAACTCGTGGGCCCCGCACCATCATGACAAATTAGAGCGGGCGGATTGCACCGTTGCAATCACCTTGTAAAAACATCCAGAAATGATTGCTCGCACGCCCCGAACGGACGTCCGATGAGAATGCCGTGCAACGCTGCACGCAGCTCGAAAGACGGGCCATGGGTCCCATGCCGCAACTTCGGCCTCAATGCCCAAAATCACACTGGGAAGCTCCGCCTTGGTGCTAGGGTACCAATGCCACTGACGGCACTTAAAACGGACGTCGGACGCGTCCGCGCCATCCAGAACAAGGATTCCCGGGAAGCCCGCTTAGCTGCTCTACGCACGTGCCGTGCCCCCGAGCCCCTCGTCTCGGAATTTAAAACTCCTGGAACCACCTCAAAAGGTTCACCTCGATGACAGGTCCGCGCCGCCGTAGACGGCGCGCAAAACGGACGTCCGTAGTGAAAGCTACGAGCGTCGGAAATTAAAAAGGGGAAAACCACATTCGGCCGGACCGGCCCCCACAGTCGGCCCGAGGCCCGGCCGCGGGTCCGGTTCACTCTTCCGTGGCCAGCTGGCCGCGGCCCGCTGTCACCAGACCGTCCAGGATGGCCGGTCTCGCTGCCCGCACGCGGAGACCCGCGGTTCGCGTGTCTCTGTCTGCCGAGGTCGCGCCGCGACCCCGGGTCGCCGCCCCTGGTGACCGCCGCCTCGTCGAGGCGCTCCGCCTGAGCCCCCTGAAGCTCGGCCGCCACCTCACGCCGCGACACCCGCAGACGTCCGCGGACACCCCTAGCACTCGCTGCCGCTCGCCGTCGCCCCAGCGCCCGCTGCCGCTGCCGCCGCACAGGAGCCCCCCGGACCACCGCGTTGCCGCCGCGAAACCCTAAAACCCGCAAACTTCGGCGGGTGTTTGCGATCATCTCTGAACTCATATTTTTTATTCGAAAGAAGTGATGGGATGAACAGAAAATGTACTACGCATCTACAGGTGTTGTTCGAAGATTAAACATCAAATCGACACATAAAATTTAATTCAAAGGGTGGTTCGGAAATGAAAACGCAACGAAACCTCCTACCTCGCTGGGCTTCGCTCGGAGCTTCGCGTCGATCCATAGGCATCACTGCACCTCGTCAGATTTTCCTCGTCGGTGATGGAGGAGGAGAGGGGAGGGGTTTCTTCAGGGGGTTCAATGGGGAGGAAGGGGAGGAGGGGAGAGTTTAAATAAATAAACTCTTTAATTAAAAGTCTCGACCCCTAAAACACCCGTGTCCAAACCCTCTGGCGCGGTCAAGATTAAGCTCCCCCTAGGGTAAACACCACCTCCTGAGCACAACGGCGGTCTCTTAGTTTTAATCCAAGACCCCGTTCGAACGTTATAAAACTTAGCGCCCGAGCCCGCCAAATTACTAAATCACCCCCGGGGCCATTTCTCACAGACGGCCCATGCCCGCGAAACTTATACCCCTCCTAGGGTAAATGGCGCACTCTGAACTCAACGGTTTCCTCAGTTTTCCCATCCGAGCCACCGTTTAAGAGATACTTGAGTTTCACCATTAAACGAATTAATTAATTAATTAATTAATCTGTTTACTGTTCCGAAAGCGGGCGAGGGGTCCAAACATCCCGCGCCGACATACTTTATGTCATTCCTAGGGTAAAACCCCCATTCCGGACCCATCCGTAAACTCGGATATCTAATCTGGATCACCATTTAGGAGTTATCACATTTATTTGGTGTTTCTAGTGTGAACGCACTGAATATTTAATTCCAGCCACTCCGAGGCTCGGAATCGCACGCCGTCTGAAGGCACTGCTCTGGAATATCATCAAGAATATTCCAAAGTATTTCACATCAAAAACTAGGTTCTTACATATGTATATATGATTTCATTATGTGATGGGTGGGACCTATATATCCCATCAATGCATTAGATAAATATTTATATCTCATGAGATAATGATGGTAAAAATTCTATGAGACTATTCCACTATGGGAATTTGGTTAAACATGATCCACTATGGGAAGAAGGTGTAACCTGATACACTATGGGAAGGAGGTGTAACCTAATCCACTATTAGAATAAGGTGTAACTTGATCCCCTAAAAGTAAAGTTCTATGACTCGAGATGGTCTCATTTACCACCCAGTATGTGTAGTCTCCATGGAGATCCCAAAAAGATTTTTGCAATAATCCTTTACATGTGAGGAATTATTTTAAATGTTTATGTATCTTCCATAATTCTATGTCTTATTCCTATGTTATGATTTCATGGATTTTTCTGTTGATTATATTATTATTCATGTCTTGTGAACCACTAATATTTTATGTTATGAATCATGTGTATGATCTTTGATATGATGGGTATGATCTCCAAATTTTATCCTCATATTTCCATACCATTATGCTCAAATTATTCTTACATGTCTCCTTTATTTACACTTACTGAGAATCTGAGCTTCCCCATTCCTTTGTTTCCTTTCCCAGGTTATGAAAAAAGGTTTTATGTTAGAGTAATAAATGGGAAGTGCTTTTAGAGAAAAATTGAAGATCTTTCATAAAGTTAGAGTATTTTGTTCCAAGATTCTGAAGACACTAAAATGTTATGGTCCTCGAGCATGTACTTTTGTAAGGTGATGAATATTCATCTCAAATGGGGTAATATCTATGTATGTTAAGCCTGGGTTGCTATAGTTAGTGTCAAAGAATGTTTTATTTGAACTTTGGAAACTAGTATGAGAAAACCTTAGTGAGCTCCCTAGGTATGTTTCTAAGGGTGTTTTTAGGGATGTCTATAAGCATAAGTATAAGGATGAGTCAAATTATAAGAAAATGTCATATAATTTCACTAAAGGATAGAGTGAGTGGTTTTGAGGAAATTATATCCCTGTTTGGAGACTACAAGTGGATTTGGCTTTGGATTAGATATACATAGGGGTAACAACTTTTAAAACCATGTATTGTGCCATAATCTATCATGGAATAGTGCACGACCATGGGCCTTACTCGATTCTTGGTTTGAAACTATTGAGGGATATTATTTGGAAATTCACCAACTCTTTATGTACCATCATAAATAATTTAATTACAAGATGACTATGAATGACCTAGGATGAACCTAAGGTGTCTTATATTAAATAAAGATCCATAATTTATTCATATCATAATAAATTTATCAGGATTCTGGATTTTTCCTCTGTCATAAGTGTTGATCACACTATTATTTCTAGTTTTAGTCAATAGAGGTAACTATAAGGAACTGGGTTAATGTTGAATGTGACAACAATTTTATGATGAGTATCAGAATGAGATGATAACTGGAGTAAAAGATTTTGTTATTATTCCTATTCAATTTTCAAGGAACATGATTAATAATGTATACCTTAACCAACTCTCAAACTCACTAAAGAAGAGAATAAAAGAGTGCCCTCATAGATTGGGTGATGGTAACCATGGAGGAATGAAGACTCGTTATCCTATATGTCAAAAATTTGAGAAGAATAAATCAAGTAAATGTATCAAATTAATGATAATATGTCTTATGTGTGGTAAAGAAGAACACAGATTATGTAACTTCTAAGTAAAAATAAAGAGTTTAGTTAATGAAATAGATGGGTATATTTTTCTCCCTATGTTATTAACAATAATATAATGTTTTAAATGTGTAAAGTGTAGAAATTATGAAAATCAATGTCTTGTGTTGAAATATCATGAAAGAAATAAAAAAGTTTGTATGATTAATGGTCTTTATGAGGATGATTAAGATACCATGAATGACATAATAAAGGTATTCATTATTCTAATAGTATGGTTTATAATCATGATTAAATTTTGTTTCATTAAGGTTATGATATGATTCATATTTCATATTTTAGGACATGTTTATTAAGTAATAAGACATAGAATCTTAGTTTATTTTTTGAGAAGGAAGTTGGATGAATGAATTATTTATGTTTCGATATTCAAAGATTGTGTTATATGAATCATGAAATATATAATTATTTTTAGGATAAGTTTTTTATTATGGATTTGAAAGGATATGTTGAATGGTGTTGATGAGATAAAAAAGTTATTTAATGGATTCATATTTGTATTAAGGTAATGTAACACTTAATGTGGTCTTGACACTGAGAAAATGAATTTTAACTTGGATAAAGAGATGATTGATATAGATAAAGTTAATTATATATTATTTATGACCTTAAAACTATTAAAGGATTTTTCGGAAAAGTGTTTTATTTTTTCATTAATGAAGTTTCTAGAATTTTTTGATTCGATGAATATATCCAATAACATTTTTCTATGTAAGTAATGAAGAACCATGTATGTTTTAAATATGGTTTTATGGTAATTTAGGTTATTAAATTTTTTCAAGAGAATACATGAAGGTATTCACATATTTGGTATGTGGAAACCAATAGCTAATTTTTGATATATTGTGATCAATGATAAGATGTTTTTGAAAAATTTAGGAACCTTATTTCAAAATAAATGGATCTTCATTATTCAAAAGGCTCCTCAGGTTAACCATTTATGGAATGGTTTAAGTTCAAATTTAGATGAGGTTTTGTAGATTAAGGTATTATCTCATGATATGAGGATTTATGCATATTGTATAACCAGTAATAATTTTTTTTGTGATGTTAACTAAAGATAGACTGAATGAATTATAATTATTTCTCATGATCTATTAGTTCTTTAGGAATGAAAAATTCGCCTTTATTTCTTAGAGTAAGAGATTAAGTGGAAATATAGCAAGAAACAACGAAAGGGTGAGATTATTCTAATGAAAATAAATGATGTCAATTAAGTATATTTTATTATGTTTATATATATTAAAATAATTCCTTAACTCTAGGAGAAGGATATTGAAAAATATTTATCATAATACCTTTGTTTTTGTTAAATTGATAGTCTTATAAATCATCACATATTTATGATTTTGAGGCCCTTAAATTTCCATCCATTGTTAACTTTCTTGTGATATGTGATCTATATTACTCTTTATAATTATTTACACTTTTCTTATATGTCTAATCTTCACATCCCACCTATTTTCTCCTACATGCAAACCTATTTATGAGTTACTTTGGTTAACCATTATGGTTCTGTTTTAAAAAAATTGTATTAATTATTATGTTGTGGGTTTCTATGAAGGGATCCTTCAATTATTAATCCTTTGATAAACTAGATGAATTATAAGGGTGAAATTCATTTTAAGGGTGTAGAATGTAACACCCTGAGATTTTGTGAATATTTTTTTCAAATTAATTTAATCCTTCCAATATTTTTAATTTCATACAACACATATTATAGATTTTTTTATATGAAAGAACTAATGTTGGATTGAATAACATGAAAAAATAAGTTAATAATTAACTTAATGGAATGCTTATATTATCTTATGGTTCAAAAACGCTATATTTTTATTATGTTGGACAAAATTTTGAGTTCCTTTGATAGCTTACCTAACACGCAAGATCGATTTTTACCCAATTAAAATATATTATATTATTATTAAAATAATATTATAGTTATCACCTAGTCATTGCAATGGATGTTATGAATAATAATAATTATATTATGAAAATATGGTCTACACATGTATATAACATGAATAATTTGGCGACCAATTAACTATAAATGAAAATAAAACCCTTTGGAAAATATAGGAAATCATTTTCTGGAAAACTATTTTCATAAATTAATTAAACCCATTTTGATTAATAATTTTAATGATATATATATATATATATATTCAATTAACTATTTAACGTTTATGTTATGTTCTTCCTAGATAAGAGATAAAAATAAATCCAATTTTACATGTAAAGAGATATATTTTTCTTAAAGGTAATTTTACAGCCTTTTATTTGAATACCTATTTTAAATATAATTTTTGACTTTATTATAAATTATATTTGATAAAGTAAACTTAATTTTTCAAATCAGAACATAAAAATTATATTAGGGTTAATTGTATGTATTTTTCTAATAAGTTTCATTTTTTGATGAATAGTAAAAATACTGAATTTTAGTTGAAAGTTGTTTTTTTCCTAATTTATTTTTAAAGATAAATTATATTTTGTGTTTCTTTTTAAAGTAAATTTAGATAAATTATAAATATATTAATCAATTTTTTTTGATTAATTTTACATTGAAATTGGATATAAAAGAATTTCAAACTTTTGACCTTTTTACTTAAAAACATGTTTCTTAGTCCCGTCTCTGGGATTAATTTTAAATTAAATTCTACCACTTTTGTGATTTTAATTTGAAAAATGGATTCCATATTTTGAATCAAAATAATTTATAATTTATAAAGAGTTAAAATTATTTTGTGACCAGAAATATTAGTGAAAGAAATTAAAATTAATTAGAGTGATTAAAGTAAAAACAAATTTAGTTAGTGATTAAATTTAAACTTGAGGGAAACAATGGCCTAGAAACATATCAAAAGACCATTATATGGCCAAATGTATACCTTATAACCAATTTTATTAAACTTTTTATTATTATTTTAGGCACATTATGTAAGGAAGACATCCCAATAGTATTTACCTTTAGGTATTTCCAACAATGCCACTCTTCCTCCACTGTAAAAGGGCACTAACCCCCCCCCCCCCATTTCTCACTTATTCACAGCTATAAAGACCTTTTTATTGTCCAATACCTTCCAAAATGATATCCCAAATTCCATAATATCTCCTATATTACACACTTTATGCTGAAATAAAATCATGTAAGTCCTTTGGTGAAAATCGAAAGGAGTTACCTAAAGAAGGGATAATATTCTTCAATGAGAACTTTTGATTTTTTTCCCTTTCTGTAACCATTAAAATATTTATATATAATGATTATATAAGTGTATTAACTATATTAATATGTTGTTATATTAAGGTTATGACATGCATATTCGCACACTTCCATTAAATGGGAGACGCCATCATCATTCGTGTGTACTGTAGACTGTCGTCTCGTGAACCGATGTCATTCATTCTTCCATTACCATCTATCAAGGATAGGAATAATGATAAAACTTATATTTTGAAATGATATATATTATATTTATGATTTATTTATTATTATTTAATTATTATATAAACAAACCTTCATGATTTATATTTTATGTGGAATACGATAACATCGTTTGAGGGTGTGTGGATTGTCGCCTCCTCAAAGAGATGTGATTCTTCCATGCTTTACATAGAATATATTAATTATGGGTTTAATAAAAATATTTGATATATATTAAATTATAATTATAATGTAATGATAATATATATATATATATATATATATCATTTACATTGGATCATTCAAAATATGACAGGAAAATGGAAACATTGTTCATGAGTACGTACGGCCTACCGTCTTCATGAACAATGTATTTCATTTCCTATATCTATATTTTATATGTTATTATAAATTCATATATACTCTATATATATTATATTTATATCTGGTTTTAAATTCTTGAAATTATTAAATCTTTTTCAATGATAAAGGACTAAAAATAACATGTCAAAACATATACGGAAAACAAAGAGGATATTTCCCAAAATTAAACTTTAACATGGAATTTTAAATAAAAAGGTAATATAAAGTCGTAATAATATAATATATGGTAAGTTATATAATAATATTCTTATATATTATATTTATAATAAACTTATATTTTTTTATACAGGTTTTTTGAATGTGTACGAAGAAAGTCAAGACTTAAGGTAAGGGGATTTATAGTGTCACTTTTTTTTGCGAGACATATTTTATATTAACCACTTGTTTCATTTTATGGTGTATAAAATAAAAAATATTTTATTATATATTACTTATAATTAAATTTATGGGTATTTACATATCCATATTATGATATCCCTTTCATGGGGTTTACGATTCAATAGTTACCAAATCGGTAAGGTAATTTTTGTCTTTATTTACCTTCTTTGAGAAACATGTTATGTTATGCACCTATAATATTTTATGAGGTGTATATACTACCCTTTGAAATGATTTATCACTAATATAATTATTTTCATGATATATTAATCTTAATTTAATGTTATTATTTCATGTTTTTTTATGATTCAATGTTATCAAAGTGGTAAGATTTTATTGCTACAATCTCATCATTAATCGGGATAGTTTATGATTATGCTTCCATTGATGAAATATTATCTCTTATAAATTCTCATGAATTTTCTAATCTTCTATTTATTCATGATATCTTCATGTAAAGTTAACATATTTACACTCATTGGGACATAATATAATTAATAGACTTATTTTCAGAAAATCCGACCTTATTTCTCTCTCGGGTGGAAAAAATGTTTTATTCAAAAACAATGATTTCATAAAATCTTTTCAAAAATATTTTTTTAACATTTATGTTAAGATAATTTTCATTAAAAATGATTTTAACTATGTTTTAAGTTTTCAAAAGTTTTTGAAATGGTTTTCTAATATTACTTAATAAATTTTCAATGTAATTTTCAAAGAAAGAGGTTTTCAAAATGTTTGATAATTTAAAAATAATTTTTCAAAATGGAATGTATACATTTCTCAAGAAATGTTTTAAATTATTTTTATATATTACATCATAAGTTTTCAAAGTGTTTTTCAAAAAAAATTATTTTTAAAATTGTTTATGTGTTAAGAAAATAATTTTCAATAAATTTTTATTTTCCTTAAAAAAATGATCCAAGTAAACATCAAAAATCCTTATCCATATAATATGACATCATTTCATATAGATTATGATTTACTGTGACACCATTCCCATTATTTCTTTGAATGGTTTATAATTAAGATGGGAAGTTCATTATGAAACCTGTTTCTCTTCCATGGGTTAAACCATGATAAAATTCTTATGAAACCCGCTTCCTTTCACAGGTTATTCTATAATGAAATGATTATGAAACAATTATCATTTACATAGGTTATGATATGATGAAATGTTTATAATACCCATTTTATATCTTGGGTTATGATATAATTATTATGAAACCCGTATCTTTTTTTAAGGTATGACATGATGAATGTTTTATTGTCTTGTGGAACATGTATGTATGATTTTATTATGTGATGGTTGGGACCTATATCTCCATAAAATTAATTGGTTAATGATTTATATCTCATGAGATAATGATGGGAAACAGGTTGAAGGGATTTATCCTCTATGGGAAGAAGGTGTAACCTGATCCACTATGGGAAGAACATGTAACATGATCCACTATGGGAAGAAGGTGTAAATTGATCCACTATATAGAAAAAGATATGACTGGGGATGGTGGTGTGTCCCTCCCAGTAGGTGCAGTCCCCATGAAGTTCCTAGATAATTTTTTTAAATGAGCCTTGACTTATAAGGAATGATTTAAGATGTTTATGTGTCTTCCAAAATTACATGTATTAATTTTGTGTTATGATTTCATGGATTATTCTCTTGATTTCATTTTGATTCATGTATTATGAACTACCAATATTTATTCCATGAATCATGTATATGATATTTGGTATGTTGGGTATGATCTTCAAATGTTATCCTCATGTTCTCATACACTTATGCTCATGTTATTTTTACCTTTCTCCTTTAGTTACCCTTACTGAGCATCTGATCTCACCATTTATTATGTTTCCTTTAGTATGTTATGAAGAACTATTTTAACTACGAGTACTAAATGGTCATATATTTATGGGACACATTGAATATATTTCACTATATTAGATGATTATGTTCCATGTTTCTAAAGACACTAAACTATTACTATCCTTGGGCATGTAATTTTGTAACGTGATAAATATTCATATAAAATGATATAATATCCATTTATGTTATGCCTCGATTGCTATAATATATTTCAAATATTTATTTTGAGCACACTGGGCCTCCGAATTAGACACCGTATATATGCATGATTTCAAAAACATTTCATATAATATCCAAAAATAATACATGGAAAATATGAGTCATTACATTCTTTATACCATAGAAATTTTTATCCTGGAAATGAAAAAAACATATACAGAAATATGAGGGTACAGGGCTCGCATATGGGTCTTCTGTTCCCTATTTCTCTTCTAACGATTCTCGTGCTACAACTGGAAATGCACTAGGGGAATTGATCACCCATGTAGTATCCACTCCCACTAATACTCAATATCCACTAGTTACTCAAAAATGGTATTCCCATCCTCAAAGGCCAACTCACCCCAATCAAAAACATGTGATGGTTCGTGCACATAACTCATTAGCTCTAACAAAGATGACATCGTGCACCCAATCCAACTAGGGTAGTAGAGACAAGTGGTAAACCACCTTGCCAACTCAACACAGTATCTGGAAAGGGAAAATGAATATCAGAGACAACTTGCTGCCTCGGCCAAATCTCCACAATCCACATCGATGTGAGACACTCAAGAACACATGATCTCCCTCATCAAACTCCAAAGGTATCTATTTTCAGTTTTTATAAGACTTTTGATGGATTTTTGTATTCATGGTCTACTCTTTGATGATTTTCAACTTCTGTGTAGTAGCTCACATCAACTCTGGATCCATGAGTGCTGATTCTCCAAGACCAGTACAACAAAGTAGTGACCTACAATATTACCCATACAAGGCCTCGAATAGTGCCACAATATTTGTGTAATGTTAGTTTTTGTTGTATAAAAACTCCACCAAGGGTATATGATCCTCCCAAAAATGGCCAAAGTCCAACATGAAGGCCTAAAACATTTTCTCAAGACATGAATGATCCACTCAGTATAACCCTCAGTCTGGGTGGGAAATGTTATTCTTAAGAACAATTGACTCCCAAAGTCCCCCTTCAATCCTTTCTATAATCATGATGTTAAGTGAGTTTCAAATTTTGACATGATCATTGAGGTAACTCTATAGAAATTGACTACCTTTTACACATAGAGGCATCCCAATATCTCTACTGAACTCTTCTCTAGAATAGCTAGGAAGTGGGATGAATTTTTTATTCAGTCTATGATCACCAAGAGGGAATTTTTTCTTCAAGAAATATGTGGTAACCTCATCACCATGTCCATGTATATCCCATCCCACTTCCACTCTGGAATGTCATGGATTTGATCTAAACCTGCTAGAACCTAGTGCTCAGTATTCACTTGCTAACAAGTGAGGCATTGAGATACAAACACTTCAACACAACTCTCCATGACTAGCCACAAAAACTGACATCGGAGGTCATGGTTCATCTTTTACACAATGGAATTTACTACCAAAGGGGGTGTATGAAACTCCCAGATCACCTAATTGTACCTTCATACATTCTCGAAAAAGGATATTTTGGTCCCCACCTTCATAATAACCATCAAGAGCATGTATTGTGGATTTTTGAGTACGTAAGGTCTCACAGTCATTATCTCCATGTTGAGAATCCTAGATACATTAAAAATTCAATGGATTAACATCAATATACTATATATATGAATCACCATCCCTATACACTAAGTACATCTACAATGAGACTAACTACTCTGATTCCTTAGCCAACATTTGATAACAATATCTCCTACTGAGAGCTTATGCACCATGTTCCCCTTAACATGAGTGTAGACAATCTCAAATTCATAATCCTAAAGAAACTCTAGTCATCACATGTTTCTTAAGTTAAGATCCTTCTAAGAGTATATATAATTTATACTCTTTTTGTTAGAGTAGATGATAAACGTCTTTCCCATATAGTAGTGTCTCCACATCTTCAGCGTAAATACTATCGCTGCTAAATAATGATCTTAGGTCTTGTAGTTCTACTCATGTGGTCTCAACTAACGTGAATCATTGTAAATTGCTTCATTTATCTACATCAGGATACAACTGAGACTGGTCCCTGATGAATCAAAAAACATTATTTACTTGATACCCTCCTCAAGAAATCTCAATATGGGAGTTCTTGTCAGCCTCTACCTCAACTCTTGAAAGCACTACTGGAACCTTTACATCCACAAAAAAGGATTAAACTTCTATGTCAAAGATTTCATAGGTGTTTCACTCTATATAAATTGGGTAAAAACCTTTGATAGTACCCTTCCAACCCAAGAAAACTCTGCACCTTGGTAACACTCTTCGGTGGCTCCCAAGATAGCACTACCTCCACCTTCACTGGGTCCACTACTACTCAGGCCTCAGAGATGAGATGTCCTAGAAAGTAGACCTCTTGAAAAAAAAACGAACACTTTGAGATCATACCATAAAGTCGGTTCTCTCAGAGACTATCTAGGATCATCCTCAAATGACTTGTGTGCTCCTCCTAGGAAATCAATTACACTAGGATATCATTGATAAAGACCACTATTAACTAGTTTAAGAAGGGATAGAATATATGGTTCATGAGTCCCATGAACAATTCTATGGAATTTATCAAGATGAAGTTCATCACAAACTACTCATAATGAACATAGAAACATCTAAATTCTATCTTTGGTATATCCTTAACTCGTAATCACATCTAGTGATATCATGATCTGAGGTCAATCTTCGAAAACCATAATGCCCCTGCCAAATGATTGAATTGGTCATCGATCCTTAGTAGTGGATACTTGTTCTTTATGTTCACATGTTTAAAGAAATGGTAGTCCACACATAACCTTAAGCTCCCATCAGCCTTATTGGAGAAGAAAATTGGGGCTTCCTAGGGGGAAATACTAGATCTCAAAAATCCCTTCTCCTGCAAGATCTCCAACTACACCCTCACCTCACAAATCTTTTCAAGAGCCATCCAATATTATGGTGTAGATATTGGTTCCATCCCATAATGTAAGTCAATGAATAAATACATCTTACGATGAGGAGGTAAGCCTAGCACATCCTTAGGAAATATGTCCTCATACTCCCCCACCGCCGCATGGAATTGGAAGTCCATAGTACCCACTACTCCAAGAGTCATTTTATCCAAATCATGATTAATTGGACACACTCTCAAATACATAAGATAATCCTACCCCGCCAAGGTTTCCTTTTCTCCTAAAAAGGAAAATCTCATACTATCACTATGGACACACCACATCCTCTACCTAAAATAGTTGATATGGGTAGGAAATGTGGATTGTTATTCCTTACCTAATATGACATCCTAAGTCCTCATCACTATTAAAAATAGACCCCATAAAAAGATCTCACCCCCAAATTTGAAATCACTCTTTTGTTAGAAGTATAAAATCACTGATTCACCACCTATCAGAGTCTCTAAGAACAAGGTTTGAGCCAAAAGCTCTACTAGAATCTCTAAGTCTCAAACCATAGAAGTGGAAAGAAATGAATGAATCACACATGTGTCTATAAATACTAAATATAAGGTATAATATACATATATAGTTCCTCTTATCATCTTGGTATCCTCGGGGATAAGCCTCCATTTCTAGTAGCTGGACTCGTCCTTAACCACCAGCTCCCTGAGCCTAACATGGACCACCTTGGGGTGTTGGATGTAACATGTCAAACCTCCAATCACCTATTATTTCAATACTATACCCTCTACCACATTCAATTCTCTATGGACCACCCTGATCCTGCCTCTATCTCTACCTTGGAAACTCTCGACCCTCTCTTGATCAACTGTATGAATTTTTAGATAATCCTGAACTAGATTAAAAGATATATAACAACCCATAATTTACATACATTGATAATAATTTAAAATTGAAAACTATTCATTACAAAATATAATAAATCCATGATAGGACTGTATAGGAATAGTGTGTTAAGATACTGTGAAACATAAACAACTGATTTATAAAACATCTATATTGTCACCCGCTTCTTTCATCATAACTAGACTCATTTTTGACATATCTTACTCAATACCCATCTTCATGACCTGGGTAAAGGAAACATATGAAAGGGGGATATAAAATTCTTGGTAAGGTTAAACAAGGGAGATATCAATCATATCATAATCATAGGACATAAAAAAATAACATTTGAAAATCTTATTCAGCATATAAAAGATCGTGATATCATTCCATGCTATAAATCATGAACGTTCATAAGAATCACTACACATAATCCGAAAAGTCATAACATAATACCTGAAGTTTTTTGGAATACACATAAGCATAGGAAATCTTTTCATGTTAGTAAAGGATCTTTTCCATGACAATCATAGTGGAAAAAGTCCACTATTAAACTGAGTTCACTCCTCATTCCAGCCTTGTATTACTGAACTGAGATCATTTCCCATTCCATCGATGTTTATCTCATGAGATATAATTATTTACGCAATGAATTGGAGGGAGATACAGGTCCCACCCATCTCATAATGAAATCATTCTTATGTGTGCCACAAAAATATAAATCATTCCTCATAGCATAACCCAAGGAATAAAATGGTTTTCTTAAATTTCATTCCATCATAATCCATATAAAACAAATGGATTTCATAAATATCATTCCATAATAAACCAATAAAACCATAGTAATAATAGAGATATAAAAATAACCCTATTTAAAAAAATACCATCTTAGATGGAAAATAATTTTTATAAAACACCTGAAATTAATTCTTGAGAAAAATATCCATTCTTCTTCAAAAAACATTTTCTTTTATCAAAATAACACACAATTTTAAATGAAAATAATTTATTTAAAAATAATATTTAAATCTTATAGAGGAATATTCATGGAAATAAGGCATTATGAAAACATAAAAATCCTTTCATGTTGTATAAGTTTTAAAAACCATTCTCCTCAAACTTTTTTCAGAAAAGTCAAAATGTACCTCGTATCAAATAACAAAAAAATTATTCATTTCATACTATTCAATAAAAAATTACCAATGGGAAAATTTTCTTTAAAATTTTTTATAATAATAGAATTAATATTAAATATTCAGGAAACATGGGCGTGGATGATAAATATATCACAGTAAATACTTACATATAAACAATCTCAGATAATAATAAGATTGTGGAATTATCCCTTACCTTAGGTTCGATTTCCTCTGTATGTATCTGAACCTCTGGTATAATGATTTAAATAATTTCATTGACTTATTATAAAATCATATTCATTTTTATGATATCATATATGATCATATTATCATATTTTTGTTATTAACATTATTACTCATCCATCATGTATTAACTTCTTTATTTTCTTATGCATTTTTTGTCGGATAAGTTCTTGTTCCTCTTCTTAGGTTATATTTATATCATTTTAATAATGATATTATTATAATATACTTCATATTTATTAATTAAATTGATTAATATAATATTTATTTAATTAATATCATGTATAACGAATCGCATCGCATCGTGGAGACGGTAAGTCGTACATACGCACGAGCGACGATATCATTCCCATTATTGTTGAATGGTATTGAAGTGGATAGTGTATAATATTTTATAATAAATATAATTTTATAATAATCATATATATTTATTACTTATATCATTATACCCATCCAATTAGTGTGGTTTTGAAAAAAAAATAGATTACACGACGATATGGAGACAGTAAGTTGTACGTACGCACGAATGGTGATTTTGTTTTTCATAGGATGGATAAAAGATGGAATATGGTTTTTTCATAATCATAATAACATCTTACTATATAATTGATAGTGGATTAATTAAATTATAATGAAACAACTCATGAAGAGGAAGTAGAATAAAAAATAAGTTTGAAATAATCGGTAGAGGAGATTACCTCCTCTTCAACATGCTTCCTCTAAATCTCCTCTTAGAGCTCTATAGTTAGTCTTCGAAGAAAACCCGAACCTATATAATGTTACAAGGAATGTTTTAGAAGGAAAAAGGGTATAAGATGTCTGAGCTTCATGGCTTAAAGTGAAGTTAATAGGTGAGGAAGGAGGTTCCCTTATATAATTTAGGTGAGGGGTACTTTTTAAAACCTCACAATTATTAATTTATAATAAAATAAAACCCCATAAAAAAGCATCCAAAATGACCCAATTTAGAGTATGATATGATATGGGTTTTTAATATCAACAAACAAAATCTAACATGTTTTATGTCAATTTAAACCTTATCTTTTTAATTAACATTTAATTATTCTATTTAATTTTTAACTACGGTAAAAAATAATTTAATATTAAAAGGGTACAATTTTACATATTTGATGTAAAATAGACCATATATAAATAAATTAGAAATTTTTATAACATATAATAATTATTATATATTTTTTAAAAATGTTTTAAGATTTTTAAATAATTTAATAATACATTATTTTGATATATAATCAATAGTGTCAATTTTAACACTATTCACTTCATTGATTTTTACAATTATTAATATAACAAGTTAAATTTCAAAAAAAATATTTTATTATATTAATAAGAGTTAAATTTTATTTATAAAATTAATTATACATCTTAACTATCCCAAATTATATTTACATTCATATTTGTAATAACATTTATTTGTTATCTCTACTAATAAAATAATGACTATATCAATTTTATTTTATTTTTTAATATACATATTTTTTGAATAAAAATTTAAATAAAACAAAATAATTAAGATAAATCTATTATATTTCAGAATAATGTTTTTAATTGAATTTATCTTCTTTAAAATCAAAATTTTAAAATGTTATACTTATTAAATTATGAAGGCGAAAACATTAACATCACTTAAAATAAAATAATATAAGTGTCATAATCCCTTCTATAAGGATAAAAATGGACAATAACTCTTCCCTTGTATAATTATTGTTGATATATACTCTACCACTAAGATTTGGTAAAGTGTTTGGTTCTTTTAATGGGTATTATTGTTTTAATAAAAACTATATTATGTATTTTTCATCAATTAAATAATTAATCTTTAAGCTATTAAGGTAATTATTTATTTACTAAAAATTACAAATAAATTGCCATGATAAATAAAAACATATTTTATTTAAAATGATTATTTATATTTTAATTTATCTATTTCATAACCTTATATTAAAAATTATTTAGTTATTAAACTTTTAGTGAGACATATTTAATTTTTCATTAAATAAAATAAATTAAATGTTCAAATCTCATCCAAGTGGATTCAAAAGGATACGATTTAGATAAAATATGATTTAGGTCAAAAAATACTCATCCAATGATATTAAGACATGTATTTTGGTAATTTTATAATAGTATTCTTACCCTTAATTACCCGATTTACCCTTTAATCGTTGTTATTAAAATTAATGAAGTTACTATTCATAATTCCCAAAAATAAAATAAAGATATTTACATAATTTGGACCTAATTATTATAAATATGGAATCCATTTTTAAAAAATCAAAATACCAAATTTTCAGTAATTAATTTGGAATTATTCCAATTGTGAGAAAGAGAGAACAGGTTTTAAAAGTTAAAACATTGCAAAATATTGAAATGTTTTTACATCTAAATTCAATGAAAAATTAATTCTAATGCTGTAAATTATATTGAATGATAAAAATATATAATATTTATATTTTAAATCTATTAAATATTATAATTTAATAATATAAATTATTTCGATGAAATAAGTTGTTTTCAATTAAAATTTAGTGTATTTTTTAACAATTCATCAAAATTTAAAAATTATTAGAAAAATAATAAAATTTCATCCAAAGTATGTTTTTATATAACAATTCTAAATAAAATTTTTATATTTTAATATAAAAATTATTAATTTTTAAAAATCTTATTTTAGAATGGTTTCTCTATTAAAAGTTGGAAAATTACCCTTTTGAAAAAAAATATAGGTTTTTATAAATCAAATAGGGTTTATTCATACCCAATGAAAAAATATATATTGGATGAATATAAAAAATATTTTATTAAGTATATAACATATATATTTCATTAATTTCATTTACTATTAGTAATTCACATATACAAATATATAATTTATTTATATTTTTCATAAATAATCGGTAGAGAAAGATTTCACTATGTATTTTCATAAGTTAGTTATTTTTATTCCCACTAACCTAACAGCTAAGCTAAAAGGAAAATTATATAATAAGGATATCTCATGTTTTCTTTAAACTCACGATTATGTGAAATGAAAACTTCTGAATAATTAAAATTATTTAAAGAAAATGTTCCATAAAAACATCAGGGTGTTACAAGATCATCATAGGAGAAACACCACCTCTATCATGGATGATTAGAGCAATCCTGAGAGCCATGCCCCACTGACCCTATGTCTTGGGATCACCTCCAAAATCATATGACATAGTTAGATCACTATTATTTCCATCAGCTTCCATTTACTGAGGTTGAAACGCCTGGATACCCATTACCAGCACCCACTGTCGGCACCGGCTATGAAAATAAGCTCTCAACCACTAAGGATCACTAAAACACTCCAACATAAGTGGGAATTCATAGATATATCAGTAAATCCTTGATATCCTTGTATGATCCCTAATAAAAGGTACAGAATATGAAAATGGATCTCGTACCATATCCATAGATTATCGTGAGATATCAGTAAACCTCTCCAAACACTCTTCCATGGTCAAACTACCCTACTGCAGATACAAAATCTACTTTATACACATCGATCAAAATGTGTCTAGATAAAACTACCCCTTGAAAATATGCCTAATGTCTGTTCAAAAGAATTTTGTATCATCAGGTGATTGAGTCTCCAAACTCCATCATCACCTAGAAGATCCCTAAACAATACTCATTGTGAGGACTTTCATCTAGTCTTAAGGCATCCTCATAAGGGGGAAAACTTGAGTGACTAACTCTAACCAGTCCTCAACCACCTGGGGGTATGGGATTCCCCAAAACATGGGAGGTATCTTCCTATGGAACTTGTGCAGTGCACTCGATCTTTGTTCATACTCATCTAGCACTGTCAATGATAGATAATACTCAACGGGTGGTGGTATACCTGGTAAACCACCTTGAGGTACTATCTTTGGGATAGACCACTGTAGTGAGGCCTCATCACTCGATTGATCATCCTCATGATAATTTGGTGGAATCCTGGCTTGTTGTCTTTCAGGAGGCATTCTAAAACAAACAAGATGTACCACATTCAAAGAGAATATCTCGATATATGACTCATTATGGATAAGGAAATGACAAACCATTCCAAAATGATCCATGTACCAATTTGTTCCCTACAACTAATGTCAACATGTACTTATTTGAAAGGCAGGTGATTAGAGTCTTTGTGTATGGATACGTCAGTCATTGCACCAATCGTAGAGTCCCTAGTGTGAAAGTTGAACTCAAAACACTAAACAAGGTTAACCAAAATTAATATCATAGACTACGGTCCTAAGGTATAACTGAATCCTTTGATACCACTCTTTCATGACACAACCCAATGGGGTCTGACAAATGACTACCCCAAGCTCACCTCCAATATGATAGGTGAGGGAAACCAATGCCAAGTAGGAATATCTCACAAATGGGAGGTATTATCCTAATGTACTTGTACACATGGTCACAAATCCAAGACCACAGAATGATAAAATGTAAAACAACAGAAATGAATGCATGCATACATCTATAATCCCATAATAGAGTATGACATACTAAAAGTTAAAAAGGGGACAAAAACATGCCCAAAAAACTATTGAGAGTCTAATATCCTAAAAAGTATGAATAATATAATAAAAATAAACCACATAAAACACACCATGATCTGTAAAGATTGATCTACGATCCACCATCTCCTTGTCTTCTCAGTACACTGTCAAAAGGGTCGACGTCTGCATAAGACACAACACGTGTGGGCAGATCCCATTCACGGGTGAGTATAAAAATACCCATTAGGACACCATGAAATCACTAAACATAAATCATTAATAATAGTCATATCAATAGGGTAATACAGTTCTAAATGAAAATAATAAAAACACAAATATACTTAGGAAGGACATCATGACACCAGGCAGTTGCAACCAACTTCCATCCACAAGATTCTGCTCGAGGCAATGCTTGTTCTAGGATAATCCACTCTATGAGTGATTCCATCAATTAAGACTCTAATATAAGAGGTCAAGATAAATGGTTCCTACCTAAGATTTCTCACTAGTCTTAGATTACCCTGATACTTAGAGAGGGGGTCACACCCAGTACCGTTGGGGGACACCACAAACCCAATCTGGATCAACCCATTATATAGGGGCTCTTACACCAGTGATTCCGTAAACCCTACCAACACTACCTTCTTTATGGAGGATAAAATTCCTACTCAAGGAGGTTCTGATGATTCCAAAAACCCCACCTAGGGTATAAATATTATAAAGAATCACACTTTGGTCTTATGGAGGGACACCATGAACTCTATCTAAGACTCATCAACTAGAGGAGATCAAAATTATGAAATGTATATGTAATACTATGTTGTAACCTAGAAGGAAAGGAACAAGGGAACATAATCAAACCAGAATGGTCCATAATGAAGAAATTAAGGCCTATAAAAAACCTCAAAGGGGGTACACAACATGTACTGGGGGTACATGGCATGTCCATCCAACCCCTGTCATGATCATGTGATTATTCCTCACACGGAATGTAAATATTTAGATACATGGTGCTTAGGAAGAGTAAATTTTGTGTATAGATCACCAAAAACCTTCCTTAGGCCACCTTCTCATGCCCGTGTATTGTTGGATATACTCTTGTACCAACCTGTGTACACCTGGTCGTGCCCTTGTACACCTGACCATGTCTATGTACTTGGCTTGCCTATGTTTGTGTATCCCTTGAGATACACAACGATCTTACAAAATGTTTCACACGGAGTGTAATCAGATCACACAACGTGTGATATTTAACTTTGGAGGAAAACCCTGGCACCACACAGGGGGTCTCACACAGTGTGTAACACTTTATTACACGTCGTGTAACTTGGGGTTTTCCAAATCCTACGGGGTCTCTCTATGCTTCTCTCCACATTGTTGGATTCACTATTTTTATTTAAATGTATAGATCTTGGGTTTTCATGCCTCTATTCACCATATATTAATATTCTTGGGAAATGACCACTCGCACTGTTCATAACCGCACTGTCAAATTTTTTATGAATGGGTATTAGAAATATGTTCTAATCTACCTCTGATCATCCTATATCATTATCACTCCTAGATCATGCACATGATCAAGAACCACACCCTTGGTATTGATCTATTTCATAGAATAATATTTATAGAATTATGTAATATTGGGTATTCATTTAACCAATGTCTAAAGAAATTTCCTGCAATTGACGTGTGAAGAATTGGGGGAGAAATCCATAATATACCAAATGTGAAGAATTAACATAGAAATTTTTCTATTTGGATTAGATCTATTGTCATAGAAATAGACATAAGAAGAGAAAAATAAATACAATGAATATTTTAAATCCAACAGTTTAAACTAACATTGACGTGAGAATTAATTCTATAAATGTAATTGAACTGTATTTGATAGCATTAAAAGAATTATATGGAAAATCATAAATCGAACACCCTACCTGGATTTTGGATCAATAATTAATGAATAATGGTTCTTCTTCTTTTCATTGATGAGATCCCCAAACTTCGTTGGCACAACGATCCTCGATCCGGTCTCGATCCATTTCTATTTACCAAGATCTCCTCCAATGCTCTATATAATGGATCCTCTTAATTTATAGGGTTATGTGGCTAACTCTACAAATTTTCCAAACTTCTTATAAGTAGAGGATTATATTTTCTAAGTAAAATTAAATAAGATAAATATATTAATTAATTTTTTTTATTCATTCTACACCCATGATGATTTTTTCACAAAGACCCAGTACCAAAAAAGGTTATGTCACACCTCGGGTAAAAACTATGTTATATACTCAAAGGTTCCCTAAAAATATAATCCAGGCCCCCATTCATGATTTATTCCACTTTGTACGAAAACTACCCCATGTGATATTTAATATATTTAATATATTTCAATCATTTATTCTTGAACATCATGCCTCAGAATCACATGTCGTCTCAACACCTAGTCTCAAAAACATTCCATATAATATCCTAAAATAATATATGGAAATATGTTTCATTACATTGGTTAGTCCCCAACCCCTATGAATGAAGAATACATACATCTATCATTGTGTGTGAATTCATTTCTTCTATAAGTGGAAAAATATTTATACATCAGTCGAATATCTCTTATCTTCCTAAAGGTCATCCATTTCGCTATGAAGACATTACCACCCATTTGGTCATTCCAGATTCCTCAAAAAAATGTTCTTGGATCCATAGGCTAGTCCCCCCTCCCCGTAGAGGTAGGAGGCATGAATATATTTCTTCTTATGATCATCATCATATTTGATCCATCTGACAAGAATATGGAATCGATTATTCATGATTTGAGGTATGTTTTTTTATTCTCTATTTTTCAATTACATTTATGCATTTGATCCTTGGAGATATATTTCTCCTTTTTGGCTTTCACTTCCACTACCAATGATCATAATATGATAAAAAAAACTCATCATTCGAATTTTAGTGATTATCTTGAAGGATTAAATTCATTTAATCCATGTTTTATAAAAACATAACTATTACCATGCAATAGGAGTCCTCATAGTCCTTCAAAATAGCCACAATGTAAGGACCACATGGTGGATCAAGCAGTAGTGGTCACTTTTGAACCTTTAGGTGAAGGGTTCATGTAAAGTTAGTCCAAGAAATACCTTTAGGTGAAGGGTTCTCATAAAGTTAATCTATAAAATATAGTCATGTAATTGTAATATATGATTTACCTTTATTTGAAGGGTTTAAAAACCCACTATTTAAGAACCATTTCATAATGCAAGCTATGATGGTCCTTAAATATGTTTAAAAATGTACTTTGATAAATTTAAATTATATTTTTAAATTTTTTTATAAATTATAATTCATTGAGTTTTTAAAATTATATTTTTAATCCTTATTAAATATGAAGGAGTTTATATGTGTTTAAAATGTTTGAATAAATTCATAAATTATTTATTTATTATGAAAATAAAATTATGAATTGAAATATATTATTTTTAAATTATTTATATATAATTTAAAATATATTTTGGAGTATTTATAAAAGTGTTTATATGGAATATTCTTAATTATAATCTAAATTTTACAATATTTATGATAATATTTGGTTATGAATGGTTCATAAATTTTTCTCATGTTTAAATATTTAAAAATTTTATTTATTTCAATGTTAATCCTTGATTTATCCATTAATATGTAAAAAAAGTTTAAATTTTTAATATTGTGTATTCATTATTTATCTGGAAAACTTTTTCTAGGAAATAGATCCATGAATTTCATAAGAGGTAATATTCCTTAAAAAGTTTTCTCATAAACCTTGACCTTAGTTTGTGATTGAAGTTATAATATTGAATTTATGTTTTTCGAATTTTTTGAGCATTTTAGGTGTGAGAGATATCAGTAATTGAATTCTCACTTTAGTAAAATCTCCCTAGGTAGAAGGACATGGTGTCGGACTACCTACCCTCCCAAAGGCTTATGACTTGTCTAGAAAGGTAAATAGGATGGGTTATCAATTTCTCTTAGAGAACTCAATTATATATTGTAAATATCATATAATTCTATGCCTTTTAATTAAAATTTCATGTTTCTTAAGCATATGATTCATTTTTATATGTATTATTATACATGGATTCATTTTTTTAGTGACTAACACAAACTTGTCGGTTCTTTAAAGAGTTACACATTAATTTGGTTTAAACACTTAAATGTTTTGGTTGTAATGTGTATTTCAAAAATAAATCATTAGAATCATGAATACACAATTGGTCATAAAACATAATATGATAATGATTAAATAGGTGGTGATAGATATGAATTTAATATAAATATGATATATATTAAATAGGTGAGAATTAAAAGAAAATACCAAAAAAATAATATGTGTGAGATTCCTTCTAATGTGGCACTTATTAAGACCTTGGTAATCTAACCAAGTAGTTCCACACTAATGGGGGGTGAACCTATATTTTCTTTTGTAAGGATATCAAGTAATGAGTGACTTGAGATATCCAACTAGGTACTTTCATGATAAATTGGGGTTCCCTTGGATTGTCTTATGAAATATATTTTTTATGTTATATTTGGGTTACACTTAGTTGAGGAACACCAAGGGTTGAGATACCATAGGAATAGATTTTTTTATTATCCATGTGATTGATATATATAAATAGTTTCCCACTAAACAATCCACGAATCGTAATTGCTATGATATGGATGAATCCCTACCTAAATAACTAAATCGATGAGTTTCACACCAAATATGGTTCATTACTTTGTAAAATTTGGATCTTGGCTCACTAAAAGAATATGATTCATGGGGTCAATAATTTTATATGGAGAAAATTCATTAAAATTCATTGATGAAATGATATAAAACATGGTACCCACCCATTAATATGTCCTTATTATAAATTATTGAATTATTTATTGATATCATATTGATATCATTAATAGGTGTGACCTATAAAATTGGTAAAAATTGGTTTATAAGATTGAAAAGTGTTCTCAAGGAGAATTATTTAGAGCCCTAAAATTTAAATGTTATTAAAGTCAATTTCACCAATTATGACTCATGTGTATTAGATACTATGTGTTCATTACACATATGTGATGAAAAACATAGACTCAGGGATATGAAGGAATTGATAAGGGTGAAATAGATCTTCTTGTTTGTACTGGAGAAAGAGTTACTACATTAGAATTTGAAACTTTTTATCTAGTTTTTTCACATGGATTAATACTGGAATTAGAAAATTGTTATTATGTTCTATCCATAAACAGAAATTTTATTATTTTTTATCTTTTTTAGACAAGAAGGGGTTTTCATTCACTATTAAGGACAAGTGTAGTTTTACTTATTGGGATGAAATGTTTCATGGGATTGGCAATATTTTGAATGGTTTATAAATTCTAGATATAGATAATACTATTTATCACATTCAAAATAATAATTCTAGTGTTGATTCTAATCCCAACTTCATTTTTCATTGTCACATGAGACATAAAAATGAGAAACACATTCATGGACTTCAAAAAGATTTATTTTCGGACTCATTTGATTATGAATAGTATGATACAAGTGAATCTTTTTTATCATGAAAAATGAAAAATAAAACTTTTTGGATAAAGGGTGAATGGTCTAGTAAAATATTAGATCTCAAACATAGTGATTTATGTGGACTAATTAGTATACAATTGATTGGTTGCTATAATTACTTTGTTACTTTTTTTGATGACTTTAGTCGATATGGATATGTGTTTCTATTGAAAAAAAATAATAGACCTTTTGAAAAGTTTAAATATTTTCATAAAAACACATAATTAACTAAGAAAGAGTATTGATATTATTTAATTGGATAGGGTGGTGAATACTCGAGCCAAGAATTCATAGATCATCTGAGATATTGTGGAATTGTTTCACAAATCACTCTTCCTCGAATACCATTACGGAATTTTCTTTATGAATAGAGGAATCATACCTTGTTTGACATAGTTTGATATATAATGAGTTTATCTAACCTTCCTATTATATTATGGGGTTATTCTTTAAAACATACACATTATTACAAAACCACATTCCATCTAAAGTGGTATTAAATACACCATATAATATATGGTATGGGAAACATACCATTTTGTCTTATATGAGGATTTAGAGATGTAAAGCAATCGTATGAAAATTAAAATCTGATAAACCTAACTCCAAATCCAAAAAATATATTTGGTTTCTATCCTACATAAACTAATGGATATTATTTATATAATCATACAGAGAAAAAAGTGTTTTAGGACCAATTTTATTCCTTCCTTGAGAAGGAATTTATCAATCATGGAGTTAGTGTGAGGAATTATGAACTTGGATAAGTTCTATACCAAAAAATAAGAAGTATTTAAAATATGGATGTTGATTTTTTTCCACGGATATTTCTGGAAGAATAACCACTCAAGATACACAATAATCTCAATGTTCAGGTAGAATTCATCATGAACTCCGGAGATATGGATTTATTATGGATAATGATGATGAAGTAACATTAATAACTGATAATCCCACTTCCTACCATGAATCCATTAAGAGTTATAATTCTGAGTAATGGTTCAAATCCACGTAATTTGAGATAGACTATATATAAACTAAGCATGTTTTTAACTTGGTGGATGTACTTAATGGGGTAAGACCCATAGGTTTCAAGTGGGTTTTCTATAAGATAAAAACATGGATAATTTAGTGTCTACCTATAAAACGCTCCTAGTTTTGAAGGGTTAAAAATAAATTCTTGGTATTGAATGTAAATTAAAATATTACAAAGTGGTAATGATCACGTCAATTTGGATTATGTAGTCCATATAATATCATTATAATTATGAGATATGTCATATGGATATCAAAACCTCTTTTCATAACATGAATTTAGTAGTGGAAATGTGTATAATATAGCCTAATTGTTTTGAAGTACCAAAAGAGGATACTAATGTTTGAAAGTTGAAATAGTCGATTTATAGATTAACTTAGGCATCTAAAAGTTCGAATATTTTGTTTTTTGATTAAATAAAAAGGTTCAGTTCTATTAAGATCTTGGATGATACATTTTTATACAATCGGGTTAGTGTGTGTAGGACCCCCGGTTTCAGGTGATTAACCCTAGATTAATATATTTTATGTATGTAATATTATTGGTTTAATTTTGAGAAGTTTTGGAGGAGTTCTGAAAAATTTTGGGGTTTTTTGGAGGTTCATGGTTTGAGCACGGTTAATAGAAACTGTGAAACACATCGAGGAAACTATGCAAGCGGAAATATAGGTTAATGGGTTGGCACACAGTCGATGCATGATTTCTCCAAACCATGTGGCCACCCTGTATAAACCGTACAAAGTGGAATAGAGGGGCTGAGTGTGGTTGATGCATGGTTTGTCTAATAGTGTGATCCAACCAAGGAAGGGGTGTTTGGAGGTTGTGGTTGGCACACAATTTGTTCACAATTTTCCTTATCATGAACCCTAATTCTGCGGTGAATAATTTAGATCTAGATTTTCTGGATATAATCTGAATCACCAATTAAAACAATATTTTTTCCATTAATCTAAACATATCTCAAATTTATCTCCCTACCAAGGCCGTGGAGACCTTTCCCCTTGATCTGGGAGTAATCCGTTGGTGATTCTTAGTGCATTAGAGGCTGAAATTCCTTATTAAGTGCTTATTCTTACTGGTTGTCCTTATTTTTCATCTTCTTCCCTCCTATGTATTATTGTATATAATATATTGTGGATGGATCCATGTTGTTTGAATATAATCCTGAGGATATATGGTTGTTTTTTGAAAAGGTAACATGATATACATAAGGATTTGGGAGTTTCAATCCGTATTGTTGTAAAATTTGTGTCGTTCTTCATTTTTGCATAAATTGTGAGGTAGGTGGCTTCACTCTCGACCCCTCTTGTTAGAAATTAAAGGACTAATTTCAAATTTAATGAATTGATTAAATTTAATTGTGAAATTGATGTGTGATTCTTGGTGGAAAACCTCTTTAGTTATGGTTTTGTGAAATTGTGAAGATTGGTTGGTTTGTGGAAAGTGATTTTGGTTCATAATTTTAAAATGGTGATTTTAAAATTGTGGTTTGATTTTTATTTATAGAAAATGGTTGGTACTAATATTTTAAATAAAATAATTTTTTATTGAAATGTCTTGTAATGGTTGGTTTGATATGGGATATGGTATAAATTGTTGGTGGGTATTCATTTTCATTGATGTGACCCTATAGAAGAGGTGTGTTCCATTGGGGAACGTGGTAAATAGTTACCTCATGTTGACTTGGTATATCTAAAATAAACCACTAATGATTATAGAACTATCACTTGGGAATGCATGTTTGGATGTGTGGATGTGTGGTATATAATGGGTTATGCCAAATGGATTTGTGAAATGGTTTGAAAGACTTGTCTAGTTTCATTACATGAAAATGGTTTGGATTCAGATATCCATTTTTATTATTTGATATAAACTTTTTTAATTATTTTATATAAAGTATTTTATATAAATTTGTTAACTTATTCTATCCTAGTGGTGTGATTTGGTAATTCATTGGGGAAATCCAACTTGGTTTTATACTCACCCTCTACTTGGGCACGTTGGTGAATTTATAGATGTTGTATATCAAGACACTAGTAAAGGTAAGGAATCAAATTTCTTTAGTGATACATCAAGATTCTATGGTGATATATTATAGAGATAAATCTTAGTTCTTTTTTGGGAGTTTCTAATGGAGGTCTTGGTTGTATATGAGTTTTTGGTTTTAGTTTCCTCTTTTTACTCTGAAATTGTTCATGTTATTGTTTGGTTTTTTTGGTGGTTGATACTTTGATTTGTATTAATTGTTCCCACGCATCATATAGTGGTTGTTTAGTTATTGTAATCTTGGTTGGGTTATTTTCTTTTAAATGAGAAAATTTTCCCTAAACTGTTGATGAATCCTTTGGCATTTCATTCTATCCTTTTGTATCTTGGGGATGTCACCTAAGGCCTAGTAATACCCTCCACCTATTCCCAAGCCAATGGGTGATGGGTGGGATTTTATAAATGGTATCATTCTTGGACGGTATTTCTTTTATTTTGCAAAAACTGATATTCGTTTGTCCATATTTTTGTTAGAAAATTATTTTTGTGTAGTCCTTGAGTTATATTGGTAGAAAAGATTAGCATCATATGAACTTGAAATATAGATCATAAATTGGTCTATCTAACCTATTTATGAATAACCTAAAGTTACTAAGGAGTTGGGTATATAAGTGTATTGAACAAATCTATGAATTTTAACCTCATTATCATGGGTTTAGTCGATGAGAGGAGTATGATATGAATTGATAGAAATTACTTCCCACTAGGAATGTATATTTCATTTTGAGTAATTATTTATGATTTGGTGAAAAAAATTTATTTTTGAAAATATTTGAAAATAGTTTTATGTGGTAAATTTGAAATTGTTAAGCCTTCAGTTGATAGAGAGTAAGACTAAATGAGAATTTTTTTTCTTTTTGTAAAATGGATCTGGTTAGGCGTATAAGAAACCAACTAAAAAATGATACTAAAAATTTGATTTCAACTAAGTCATAGGTGTACCAAAATCTAGTTCAAAGTATTTTCCCTGAATTTCATGTTGTGGATAGTGGGAATAGAAGGGGTGAACCAAGATAAGTGGATCATAACTTTTAGTTCTAGAAGAAGAATTCACCCATCATTCGGGGTGATTTGGAACATAAAAAAGAATAGGTGTGTCTCAATATGATGAATTGAATTTTATATTTCCTAGGAACATCAGCAGAGCTAAAAATAAAGTTGGAAATATACATGCTAGAGGACCTAGCATGCTAGTGGTAGGATTTAGCAGTTCAGGCTAAATTAGACCAAGGAATTTCATAGGTGGATTTTGAATAATTTTTCAATAATCAATTCTATCCCCAAACATTAAAAATTTATAAAACAACAAACTTTTCATCTTGAATTAGGAAAACCTCATAGTGATAGAGTATGCAGATAAATTCTTGAATTTAGTTCACTTTTCACCGGATGTTTCTGGAAGTGTGTCCTTGAAGTCATGCATTTTAGAATTGGGGTTGAGGATGGAAATTCGCTCAAATATTTTCATTATTTGTATAATGTATTATACATGTATTCTAAATAGAAAAAAAATAGAATAAAATTACATCTCAAGTAGTACAGGTGGGGGAATCATGTTGATACCTTTGGGAAATGGTGGTAACTCTAATGTTGGGAATAAGAGGAAGAGGGAAACCAATTACCAAGGTAGTGTTATGAATCAGAATCATATTTATAAATCAGTAAATCTTCCACCTAAAACTAAGATAAATCCTAGATGTTTTCAATGTGGTTTGTCTGATCACATCAAGTGAGATTTTACAGAACCACATAGAGAATGTCACAATTACAAATAGACATGGAATCTTCAATGCTATTGTCGCAGGGCTCGAAGTTCAACTGTTTGAGACACATATCATGTTTCATAGACATCTTATGCTTCGATGGGATGAGTAAAAGAGAATAACTCTCATCATAAGAACTGAGGAATGCATGGTGATTCTAGGAATACCATGTCTCCTCAAGCAATTTAGTCTCAATAGGGTAATTAAAAACAAATTGCATCATATAATAAATTGTAGGGAGCTGAGTAAGTGTTTATAGATGATCAATTTGGTCCATCAATGGTGGGAGGTATGATTCTTTTTAATTATACCCTTAAGAAAGATTTGTTCCATATGGGTGAATCTGATTCATATATTGCTTCGCATGATGTTTATCCTTGGGGTTTTCATGTTGAGATGATGCCTTATATCTTGAAACTTCAAACTCTTTTTGGTCAAATAAAATGCCAATCATTTATATGAAAAACGTGTTATATATCGGTTTATGGATCTCAATTATTATGGTATTTCTCTATTCTTGAGATAAATGTCTATGAAATAATCCTATGTATGAATTGGTTGATAATTTTCAAATCTCACATCAATTTTTATACCCAAAGCAAATGTTTTATGATAGAAGATGGTGTTGATCATCTCTTTAAAGGAGACTAGAATATAAAGGTAGGTGCAGAAGAATTTTTGTCCTTAATGGTTGGAACAATATCTTACCAATTTCTATCTTTGAACTTGGTATCGGGGGATGAGATAGAGATGATAATTTTTTCAGTAATTTTTTATTCGTTTCTAGATGTTTTTATGAATAATTTCTTAGGAATTCCACACAGAAGAGAAATGGATTTTACGATTTATCTCTTATCAAGGACCAATACTATCGCACTTCTATCTTATTGTATGGAACCAATAGAATTAATGAAATTTAAATTTCAGTTATAAGAGTTTGAAAGTAAAGGGTCCTTTGGTCAAGTACGTCTCTACAGGAAGTACTAATTTTCTTTGTGAAAAAGGAATATGGAACTCTTTGACTATGCATGGATTATCGTAAGATTAACCAAGTTAGGATAATGAATTGCTATCTAATTCCATGAATTGATGATCTTTTTGATACATTTAGGGGATCCTAATTGTTCTCTAAAATTTACTTGGGATCCGGATATCACTAACTATGGGTTCCGAAGGAGGATTTTCCAAAATTACCTTTCAGGAATCACTACGGAAAAAAAGGCATTTAGCGGCGGTTTTGAAAAACCGCCGCTAAATCGTGTGTCGGGAAACTATTTCGCGGCGGTTTTCAAAACCGTCGCCGAACGTTTCGAAGTGGTTTTTTAGCGGCGATTTTTTTATTTTTTTATTTTTTTTATTTTTTTTATTTTTTTTATTTTTGTTATTTTTAATTTTATATATTTAATTATATATATATATTTATTTATTTATTTATTTATTTATATATTTATTTATATATTTATTTTTCGTATTTATTTATATATTTATTTCGTATTTATTTTATTTATTTATTTATATATTTATTTATATATTTATTTTTCCTATTTATTTATATATTTATTTCATATTTATTTTATTCATTTATTTATTATATTTATTTATTTATTTATTTTATGTATTTATTTTATTTTATTTTATTTATTTATTTTATTTATTTTATTTATTTATTTATTTAATTATTTTTCGTATTTATTTATTTATTTATTTTTCATATTTATTTATTTTATTTCGTATTTATTTTATTTTGTATTTATTTTATTTTTTTATTTTTTTATTTATTTATTTTATTTATTTTATTTATTTATTTATTTATTTAATTTATTTATTTATTTAATTTCGTATTTATTATTTATTTATTTTATTTCGTATTTATTTTATTTATTTATTTATTTTATTTCGTATTTATTTTATTTATTTATTTATTTCGTATTTATTTTATTTATTTATTTATTTCGTATTATTTTATTTACTTTATTTATTTCGTATTTTTTATTTACTTTATTTATCCATGCATGCACATCCCATGCACATGCACACGCACATGCACATGCATACCCATGCAATATAAAGAAATTCTGCGTTTGGTGAGATTTGAACCTCTAACCTCCTGCATATTTTCCAAAGACTTTACTACTCCAGCAAGCTCACCATGTGGTTAATAAAAATAATTTAATATACTTATATATATTAATTGAAAAAACAAATAATACATAAATAATAGATATAAACTCAATAATAATAAATAATAAATAATAAAAAATAAAAAATAAAGGAGGAATAATAAATATAAATAATAAATAATAAATAAATATAAATAATAATTAATAATTAATAATTAATAAGTAATAATTAATAATTAATAATTAATAATTAATAAATAATAAATAATAAATAATAAATAATAAATAATAAATAATAAATAATAAATAATAAATAATAAATAATAAATAATAAATAATAAATAATAAATAATAAATAATAAATAATAAATAATAAATAATAAATAATAAATAATAATTAATAAATAATAATTACTAATTAATAATTAATAATTAATAATTAATAATTAATAATTAATAAATAATAATTAATAATTAATAAATCATAAATCATAAATCATAAATCATAAATAATAAATAATAAATATTAAATATTAAATATTAAATATTAAATAATAAATAATAAATAATAAATAATAAATAATAAATAATCAACAATCAATAATCAATAATAAATAATAAATATTATATAATAAATAATAAATAATAAATAATAAACAATAAATAATAAATAAATATAAATAATAAAAAATAAAAAATAAATAATAAATAAATATAAATAATAAATAATAACTAATAAATAATAAATAATAAATAAATATAAATAGTAAATAAATATAAATAATAAATAATAAATAATAAGTAATAAATAAATATAAATAATAAATAAATATAAATAATAAATAATAAATAAATATAAATAATTAATAATTAATAATTAATAAATATAAATAATAAATAATAAATAATAAATAATAACTAATAAATAATAAATAATAAATAAATATAAATAATAAATAATAAATAATAAATAATAAATAATAAATAGAAAATAATAAATAATAAATAAATATAAATAAATATAAATAATAAATAATAAATAATAAATAATAAATAATAAATAATAAATAATAAATAATAAATAATAAATAAATATAAATAATAAATAATAAATAGAAAATAAAAAATTATAAATAATAAATAAATATAAATAATAAATAATAATGAAATAAATAAATATAAATAATAAATAATAAATAATAAATAAATATAAATATTAAATATTAAATAATAAATAAATACTAATAAATAAATATAAATAATAAATAAATATAAATAATAAATAATAAATAATAAATAATAAATAATTATAAATAATAAATAAATATAAATATAAATATAAATAATAAATAATAAATAAATATAAATAATAAATAATAAATAAATATAAATAATAAATAATAAATAAATATAAATAAATATAAAAAATAAATAATAAATAATAAATAATAAATAATAAATAATAAATAAATATAAATAATAAATAATAAATAGAAAATAATAAATAATAAATAATAAATAAATATAAATAATAAATAATAAATAATAAATAATAAATAATAAATAATAAATAATAAATAAATATAAATAATAAATAAATATAAATAATAAATAATAAATAATAAATAATAACTAATAACTAATAAATAATTACTAATAGGTAAATATAAATAATAAATAATAAATAATAAATAATAAATAAATATAAATAATAAATAATAAATAGAAAATAAAAAATAATAAATAAATATAAATAATAAATAATAAATAATAAATAAATATAAATAATAAATAATAAATAATAAATAAATATAAATAATAAATAATAAATAAATATAAATAATAAATAATAATTAAATATAAATAATAAATAATAAATATATATAAATAATAAATAAATATAAATAATAAATAATAAATAAATATAAATAATAAATAAATATAAATAATAAATAAATATAAATAATAAATAAATATAAATAATAAATAATAAATATAAATAATAAATAAATATAAATAATAAATAATAAATAAATGTAAATAATAAATAAATAAAAATAATAAATAAATATAAATATAAATAATAAATAATAAATAATAAATAAATATAAATAATAAATAATAAATAATAAATAATAAATAATAAATAATAACTAATAACTAATAAATAAATATAAATAAATATAAATAATAAATAATAAATAATAAATAAATAGAAAATAATAAATAATAAATAAATATAAATAATAAATAATAAATAAATATAAATAATAAATAATAAATAATAAATAATAAATAAATATAAATAATAAATAATAAATATAAATAATAAATAGATATAAATAATAACTAATAAATAAATATAAATAATAAATAATAAATAATAAATAAATATAAATAATAAATAAATATAAATAATAAATAAATATAAGTAATAAATAATAAATAATAAATAATAAATAAATAAATAAATAAATATAAATAATAAATAATAAATAAATATAAATAATAAATAAATATAAATAATAAATAATAAATAAATAATAAATAAATAATAAATAAATATAAATAATAAATAATAAATAAATATAAATAATAAATAATAAATAATAAATAAATATAAATAATAAATGAAAAAATAATAAATAAATATAAATAATAAATAATAAATAATAAATAATAAATAATAAATAATAACTAATAAATAATAACTAATAAATAAATATAAATAATAAATAATAAATAATAAATAATAAATAATAAATAACCAGTTACAAATAATAGATAATAAATAAATTAAAGTATATTATAAATAATAAATAATAAAGGAAACACATGAAAAGTATGAAAAGATGTGATAAGGGATGAAAAATAATGAAAACGCATGAAAAAGGATGGAGAAGCATATGAAGAATGAGGCATTAGAAAAAATGAGAACGCATGAAAACTCGTGACAACTCTGGAAAACTCCTTAATAATTCAACATAATCATCATAATAACCCATAAAAAACCATTGATAAAGATAACAAGCCATGGAAACCCAAATAAACAGTAATAAATGGAGCTACCGTTAAAACTCGTCAAAACGGTCATAAAGAGACAAAAACATTGGACTCACATTAACGGAGATAACTTATGATCCGAGAGTCTGTTTTAGATCCAAGACCTGTCAAATCAAAGATCCTGAAACGCTCTTCAACCTGAAAGGTGAAAGAGTCCGAATGGATAAGCGGATCGGAAGTTATGACCATTTAAAAAAAGATGACGGAGAACGGGTGCTAGAAACGAGGCATTGAAAAACATAACAAACCTGATAACCACTAAAAAGTCCATAACATATGATCTAGGAGTGCATGTGGGTGTCGCGACCATTCAAATTGAAGCTCATGGAATGAGCTATGATCTGGCAGGTGGAGGAGGCCGAACTGACACGCGGATCGAAAGTTAGGTCTGTTTAAAGACAAGTTTGATGGGACACCGGTGACGGAAACGGGGTTTTGGAGGCCTTTGGAGGGGTTTTTGGGGTCGAAAAACATCACAGAAGCTTTTTGTTGAACTGGTGCGTAGCTCTCTTCGCTGGCTTCGATTTTATATGTGGTAGAGCCCAAACGGACACCCGGAGCGAAAGTTATGGCCGTTTGAAGTTATAGAACTTTTTTCAACTTTTTTATAACTCTAATATCTTCCACACCTTAGACCGTCTCATGGTTTTGATTATATGTGCCTCTAGATCTCTTCATGAGCTTCGATTTGACTGGTCGTGGCGCTTCAACGAACGCCCGGATCAAAAGTTATGGTCGTTTTAGTGATTTCGGGGTTTCTCGTGTTTTTTTATTTTTTTCATTTCATTTCTCGGTGGTTTTACCGAAACTGCCGCTATGTCGTGGCGAATTTTTAAAAAACCACCGCTAATCCTCGAATAAAATTAAAAAAAATTAAAAAATTAAAAAATAAATAATTTTTTTTTTGCCGTTTAGCGGCGGTTTTTTCGCGGCGGTTCTTAAAACCGCCGCGAAATGGCGGCCCGAAAACGCGTTTTGCGGCGGTTTTTAAAACCGCCGTGAAAAAACTGCTGCTAAACGACAGTTTTCTTGTAGTGAATAGATATATCCCTTAATAGTACGTGGTTAAGGCTTTCATCCTTAGAAATTCACAAGATATCTTTATGGAATTGATGAATTAGATATTTCAATGGTATATAGATTTTTTATGGTGGTGCTTTTGAATGACATATTAGTGTATTTGAGGACAAGGGCTGGTCATTAACAACACTTGGTGACAGTTTTGGAAATCTGGAGGGATGATCAATTGTATGTAAAACATTTAAAGTGTTATTTTTTGATATAAGAGGTATATTTCCTTGAAAATGTTATCTTGGAAAAAGGTTTTTCTATGTATCTAGAAAATCTATAGGTTGTAATCTCTTGGAAATCACCAAATAATTTCATTGAGATACATAGTTTCCTTTGAATTTCTAATTATTACTGATATTAGTTCGTGACTTTTCGTGACAAGATTAATCAATGAAAGCTTTAAAAATTAAAAAATTCTATTTCAATTGAATGAGGAATGATATAAGACATTTTAAGAGCTTAAATGTCTCCTTAAATCAACACTAATATTGATTTTTATAGAATTATGAGAGGGTTTTTTGGTGTATTATGATGCTTTGGGATCGAGGTTGTAGCGCGTTCTCATTATTGGAGATGATGTTGTTGTTTATGGCTCATAGAAGTTATGAATTTATAATAATAATTACCCAACACATGATTTGGAATTAGTTTTTGTATTCCACTCTTTGAAGATATTGTTTCATTGCCTTTTTGGTGATAAATTAAAGGTTTTTAAAGATCATAAGAGCTTGAAACACATTTTATCACAACTATATTTGAATCTGAGGTAAAAAAGATGGATGAAGTATCATAAGATGTTTGAATTTGACTTAATGTATACATTGATTAATGGATTTTTGGTGGAAAATTCATTAAGAATAAAGTCATATAGTCAGTTGTTGAAAGAGGCTTTAGATCAGTGTAAGCTTATGTTAGAGATAGCAAAAATGAACATGGATTGTGAAGACTGAGGTAGTGTTGGGGTGTCAATGTTTGGTTACATTTGAACCTAATTTGGTTGAGGTAGTCAAAGAGGCATAGACATTTGATTCAAAATGTGTTGAAATGAGGTAAAAACATAATGGTGGGGAGACCATTGAGGGATGGAAGCTGGATGGTAATTTAGTTTTATCATTTCAAGATTAGGTAGTCATATATTTGTCTTTTTAGGAACAAATTCATCATCTTTACCACCATTTGAGATGGTCAATTCATCCCAGAACACAAAATATATATAAGGAATTGAATGAAATTTTTTTATGGTTGGTATTAATAGAAAAGAGGATGATTTTTTATGAGATTCCTCACATGTGAGTAGGTTAAGGAAGAGCACCATTAGCTAGTGGGTATGTAATTCTATTTACCTATTACTGTTTGGAAATTGGTGGAGATGGCCTTGGATTTTATGATAGGCCTCTCAATGATGATTTGGAAACATGATTTTATATGGGTGATAGTGGATCATCACACAAGTTCTTCCTATTTAATCCCTTTTCATGAATCTCATATGATAAAATAATTGTCTAAAATCTATATATGAGAGGTGGTAAAGAGATACGGAATACTAGTTTTGATATTATTAGATTGAGATCTAAGGTTTACGTATTTATTTTGGGAATCCTTATAGGAATCATTTGGGACTTTGTTGACTATGAGTACATCGTATCTTCCTCAAATTGATGGACAATCTGAAATGGTGATTCAAACATTAGAAGATATTCTGCAAGATTTTGTAATAGATTTTGGTGTCTCATGGGAGGAGAAAATATCATTAGTGGACTTATCATATAAAAACATTTATCAGGCCTTCATATATATATGGATCCTTTTGAATCATTGTATGGATGTTATTTTAATTCTCCACTTTTTTGGGTTGAAATAGATGAGACTTCACTAGTTGGACCAAGCCTTGTGCAAGAGATAATAGAGAAGAGTCAGTTGATCAGGAAAAGAATGGAGATGGTTCAAAGTCATAATAAATCAAATTTGGATCATCATCGATGACCATTTCCATTTGATTTGAGTGATCATGTGTTCTTGAGAATACCTCCAAGGCTTGGGAATCATCATTTTGGGAATAAGGGTAAGTTGTCTCTTTGATACATAGGGCCTTTTTAGATACTTTAATGGGTTGGTAAGGTGTGTTATTAGTTGTGTTTTCTAATAAGGTTTAGTTTAGTGCATAATGTGTTTCATGTATATCGTTTAAAGAAGTATCATCCAGATCATAACCATGTGATTCGATTGGATCACATTGACCTAGAGTCGGATGTATGTCGATTCATGTGCCAGTATGGATTGTGGATAGGAAAATAGAAAGTCTTATATAGAAAACAATCGGTCTAGTGTAAGTTTTATTGAAATATGGACAGAATTAGGAGGAAGAATGGGAAGGTGAGAAGGAAATGATCAATCAATGGACTGAACTCTTTCAGGAAAATGGTGGTTTTTAACATTCTGGGGATGGAAATCCCAATGGTGGGGAGAATTTAGAACCCCTATTTCAAGTAATTAACCCTTTATTTATTTATTTTATGTATATAAAGTCATTGGGTTAATTTTGGGAACGTTTGGGAGTTTTTTGACAAGTATTTGGAGATTTTACAGAGGTTTACAGTGTAAGAGTTGTTAGTAGAAACCATGAAATGCCTCTAGAAAAACTTTTCAAGTGGAAACATAGGTCACTAGGGGGCACATAATTGGTGAAGGGTTTTGAAAAATTCTGAATCCATCCAAATTCAACCATTAAAATTGGAATATAGGGGCTTATCATAGATTATTTAGAATATGCCTAACCATGTGATCCAACTGTGTGAGGGGTGTTTAGAGGTACGGTAGGTGCATAGTTTTCCTAACTGTGCAGTGTTAAAAATTAGTTCCGAATTGTGTGGGTCTAATCTTAATAACCTATTAAACCACTATTGTTTTCCAAAATTTGATCCTAACTCAAATTCATCTCCCTCCAAAGTCTTTTCAAACCTTTCCCCTTGATATGGTAGTGATCTGTTGGAAATTACTAGTGCATTAGAGGCTCAAATTCCTTGGTAATTTCTCATTCTTAGTGGTTTCCTTTAGTTTTCATCTTCTTACCTCTCTGGGATTCATCGATCTAATCCATTGGGAATACATCCATGTTGTGTGATTTAGATATTGATGATATATTTTTGTTTTTTGAAAAGTAACAAAATCTAAGGATGGTTTTTAGAGTTTCAGTTTGATTTTTAAGGAATTTTTGTCATTCTTTGTTTTCACATATGTTGTGAGGTAATTGGATTCAATCTCAACCACTCTTATTAGAAATTGAAGTCTTGATTTAAAATCTATTGAATTAGTTAAATTTAATTTTTAAGGTGATGTGGGATACTTGTTGGAAAACCTCTTTAGTGATGGTTTTGTGAATTTGTGAAAATTGGTTGGTTTAGGGAAACTGCTTTTGGTTCTTTATTTTAAAATGATGATTTAAAAATTGTGGTTTATTTTGATGACTGAAAAATGGATGGTATAAATGTTTTCAACAAATTAAATTTTTTATTGAAATTTATTTTAATGGATGGTTTGACATGGGATTTGTCATAAATGGTTGGTGTGTATTCCTTTTCATTGACATGGACCTATGGAAGGGGCATGAGCCATTGGGGAACTTGGTATATGGTTACTGTGTGGAAACTTAGTAGATCAATGAGATACCACTCATGGGTATAAAACTGTCACCTGGGAATGAATGTGTGGATGTTTTGGTGTGTGGATTAGAATGGGTTATGCCAAATGGATGTGAGAAATTGTATTAAATACATTCTTGGTTTCTTTCCATAAAAATGTTTTTGGTTATGTAAATTTTTTATGATTTTATATAATCTATTTTCAATTGTTTTAGAAAACGTTTGTTATGAGAATTTTCTAACTTGTTCTATCCTAGTAATGTGATTTGGGAGGTCATTGGGTAAATTCTATTGAGTTTTATACTCAACCCCTTCCTGGTCACTTTGGTGTGTTTGTAGGTGTTGTGTATCGATACATAGGTAAAGGTAAGGTATCTCATGTATTTAGTGATTCATTTTGATATCTTGTCTATAGATTGTGGAGTAAGATCTTGGAGCTTGTTTTAGAGTTTTTGTTGGATTTCTTATTTACCTTTTAGTTTTTGGTTTTAGTTCTTTCTTTGTACCCTAGTATGGTTCATTTTATAATTTGGTTTTATTGTTAGTTGTTTATACATTGAGTTTTATTACATTGTTCTCATTAATCATATAGTTTTTGTTTGGTTATGGTAATCTCGGTTGAGTTTTTTTATTTATAAATGGAAAATAACTCCCCCAATCTATTTATATTTCCCTTGTCATTTATTTTCAGCCTTTTATGTCTTGGGGATGTCACCTAAGGCCTTGTAACACCCTCAGCCTCTTCCCAAACCAATGGTTTAGGAGTGGGATGCTATAGTGGGGATGTCTTGGTGTTTATAATATTATATATATATATATATGATATACATATAATCATAAATAATATCATATCTCTTCACTCGGTGAATATATGGTTGGATAACCCCTTCTCAATAAAATATAGGGGTGAAACCACCTACAGACTTGGTATGCAGATCTATAGAGATAAATCTAAAATGATACTTGTAATTAGTCATGACATATACAACAGTAATTTTATTTGGATTTTTTTAGGGATAACTAGAAGATGTGGTATTTACCATTAGTTCTTTGCATAGATATTATAAATATTGATAATCATTCTATGGAGTTTTTAAAGATGGATAGAATTCCTTATGTTTCCACTATAAGATCTATCATATATTCCATGTTGTTTACTAAACCTAACTTCACCTTTGTTATTAGAAACATCAATATTCCAATCCAATCCTAGTTAAGGTCTCTAAATTTATATTAAGAACATCCTCAACCACTTGAGAAATACTATGGATGTGTTCATTATATTTAGAGGAGAGGATGAACTATGTATAAGAGGTTACATAGTAACTAGTTTCTAAAACAAAAAATGATAACATAAAGTATCAATTTGGTTTCTTGTTTTTTAATAAATGGTGGAGCTTTCAAATGGTAAAGTTCCAAAAAACATCATTGTGGGATTTATAATAGATGAAATGTAAATTATTACAAAGGATACTATAAAGGAATCCATTTGGATCAAGAAGTTCATCACCGAATATGGGGTGGATCCTTGAATCAAGAGAGATAGTTAGATCTTTACTGTGACAATAGTGGATCCATCACTAAAGTCAAGGAACCCTAGTCTCACCAAAATACTAAAAACAACCTTCACAAATACCATCTCATACATGAGACTATTAAGGGGTGTAATATAAATATCTATATGGTGGATACTAAGAATGAAATAAATCCAATGATGAAACCAATAACATAGTAAAAGAATGAGGTTTATGTAAAATATTTAGTTATTTTATACTTGACATATTTATTTAATAGTTGTAAAATGTATCATGATATTATATTATATTAAATCTATGTTTGTCCTTTATTCAAGTGTACTAGAATTTAAATTAACATGAACGACTGAATGATAAAAGCCACTTGATTTTTCCATAACCAATTATTATCATAGTTTATTATAGGTTTGATGATATGATAAGGTTATATTAAATAGATTATTCTATTCAATATAAAGGGTTGTATATTATATACAAATAATGGATTCATGTGGTAATAAGTTGAGACTTGTGACTTATACTGATTTGATGAAGTATATCTCATGGGATGTCATATGGTCATCAACATACTTATGTATGTAATTTCAACATTAATCCTTATTACTTGAGGTTGGTTAAATAACTCACATGAGAACTGTCATACATTAATACCCAACTTATGTAATTCATAATATTAAATTATCTAATTAGGGGGTGGTTGGGTATGTTGTTGATCATTTCCTTAATTGGAGAGAAACCATGATGATATTTTTTCACTTATATAACAAGTAAAGAAATATATCCCTTGATTAAATTATACTAAATAAATTCATGGTCATTATTAGTTGAGTCACATATGATTTGTTCAACTACTTAGAGAGGGTAATGTGATTCATTCATCTATTAAATGAATGACATGGGATTTATTCATAAAATTCATTACTCTTCTCATAGATACTAGAAAAGATGATATGGAACATACAATATTAATGGGTTACATGTTTATTGGTCACTTGATCTCATCGATTAATGGATTATATATGAATATATATGATGTATATGATACATCTTTTGGTGCACATGTTCATATATAGATATGAGTATGTTTGATGGAGATTATATCAGACCCCTTAGTCATATTTAGTAGAATTGATGATTGTTTGGAGGCCAGTCTTTACATAGGTATATAAAATCAAGATTTCAATATTTTTTTATTGCTAATATGTCTAACATGGTCACATAGAGTTTTAAGTACACTAAAATGGGAACCACTATGGTGTAGTGGTGATTATGACGTTATGGTCTATAGTCAACACCATTGATTACATGAATATTATGCATGTGGTTGCCACATTCCTTCCCACATGATTTTATATTGGTTATAATCCATGAGATTGTTTATTTTGTGGCTATATCACCACATTCATTGAACTATTAAATGAATAAACATTAATAAACTATAACATTTAATTTCCATGGGATGGAACCCATTACATTATGTTATGATAAACGCTGTTAATTCAACGAATAAAATAAATATTGCCTATATAAGGATGAAATCCTTATCCTTTTGTGTATTGTTCATTCATTCAAGAAGTGGTGAACTATTTAGATTCTATTCCAAGTTCTATACTCTTCCAAAATATCATTAGCACCCCTTTATACCTTTGGGAGACCTCATGAAATGTTTTTGAATCCATTGATTGGTACCCCCCCCCCTCCACCAAAAAGTTTGGATACATACATATACTACTCCTTATGAACTTCATCATATGTGATCCATCCAAGAAGAATATGGAAGATTTTTTAGTCGTTTGAGGTAGGTCATTTTGTATTCTCTATTTTTTATTATATTTTTCTGTTTGATCCTTGGAGATATATTTTTTTAGATTATATTTTCTTATACATCCAATGAATATAATGTGATCAATAAAACTCATCATTGTTATAAAATCAAAGGCTAAAGGGTAATTTGATACTTGGAAACTCTCACCATTGAGTGGTGATGAATTTAAGATCTCTACCCAAGGCCTCCACTATCAATGAAAAGAGTTACATATCCCAAATAGTTGTGGTAGTGGAGTTATTTGATAATATCTTATGGATTCCATATTATAAATGTTCATATGATAGAATATCATCCTACCCATCAATGGTATCAAATCTAGTTTCTTCCACGATTAAAAGTTTTCAATACATGTTTTAATAAAAACCGAATTTTCACCATGATGTAGGAGTCCATGTGGTCCTTCAAAATGGTCACTATATAAAGACCTTGGGGTGTATCAAACTATGGGGGTCAATTTTGTACATATACTTGATGGGTTCATGTAAATTTATTCCAAGACGTACCTTAACATGAAGGGTTCATGTGAAGGTAATCTTTGAATTTCCTTCACATAAAGGTAATCCATGATTTATCTTTACCTGAAAGATTCAAAAAAGACACTATTAAGTACCATAATATAGTGAAATATATTGCGGTACTTAAATGGATTTAAATTTTTATTTTCATAAATTTAAATTATAGTTTTTAAAATCTTTGTAATTAATAAATATTACTTTTCTTAGAATGGGATTTTTAACCCTTATTTAATATGAAGAGATTTATATTTTTTCCCAATGTTTGGATAAATAAATAAATTGTTTATTTATTATTAAAATTCAATTATGTCTTGAATTAGATTATTTATAATTTTTAAAAAAATAATAGAAAATATATTTTAGAATATTTATAAAAGTTTTTATATGGAATATTCTTAATAATAATCATAATTATAAAATTTTTATATGTTAGGACCAATAGGGGCCTATATAACCTGAGAGGGGGGTGAATCGGGGTATGGATATTCTTATAAAAAAATTTCCTACCCCACTAGATCTTGACCTCTTTATCCCAAGGGTCACTTTTTTTCACTTGTTTGTTTATTATGATCAATTATTTTCTTCTTTATCTACTGATGATGCTTTGGATACTATATAGGGAAGCAATCAGGCAGACAGAGATAATTTTACTTGGTTCACTCTCATTGGGCTACGTCAAAGGAGCATACAATGACGATGTTCCACTATATCAAATCCACTAAAGATCACTGCTAATAATGTTCGAGATAGATCACTTCTAGGCCCATGATCACTGCCTTTACAATGATTAGGGTTAGATCATTTCTTTCCCAAGGTTTACTCCCTATTCCTTTCTCTTTGGCTCACTGTCGGTGGAAAGGATCACATTCTTCCTCTTCGTTTGCTCATTGCTCAGGAAAGGATCCACTCAAAGTTTATGGACATGCAGGTCCCTGCATTATCTATAATTAAAGTATCTTTCACTATATGTAGATGATTTGTTGATGTATGAATTTCATCCAATGATGAATACCCCTTTTCCACTAATAATTGGGAAATAGTATTTGAAAATACCTTCGCAAAGAACCCTGATTAATGAAGCTCCCAATTTCGCAAATCTCCAATAAGTCTTCGTGAAGTCTATGCCTATTCTCAAAGAACACACCTTCGTAGATCTCACTGCTTCACAGAGCTCAAGCCTTTACAAAGCTTAGGCCATTTCAGAGATCATGTTTTCCCAAAGAGATTTCCTTCATGAAGCTCATTGAGCCAACATGGAACACACCTCTTTCGGGGAGTTAGATTATCCACCGCGAAGCCCCTGTCTTTTATGAATCACACCACCTCCGCGAACCCCCTTCACAGTTTTAGAATAACAAAGTTTCCTTGAATAACTCTTTACTTATCTCAAGGTGTTCGAGACCTATTTATAGGCGATTCAATCGACTCAAGAACCTTATGCACGAAGTGAGCACCACGTCAGCTCAAATCGCCAACACGCTGAAATTCTATCTATATAGCGAAGCACCATGACAATTTTCAGATTTTGGATCTCATTATAATTGTGGAGAATTATTTCAATTCCATTGTACCACAACCGCAAAGCTTCGCCGCATTGCTGTTCACCACTGTTGTTGGCGAAGCTCAGTGTAATTGCGAAGAACACCATCCACATTCTTCATATCTTTGTGAAATCAACATAAAGAATCCCATATTCACCAAACTTTATCTGTTCTTTTATACTTCCTCTAGATCTTATATTCCTTTTTCATGGTTTTTTGTCAACATGGAATGTCAACAACATATCTGGAACTCAAAAATTAACCATGGAAACCTGCATTGTCAACAAACACAGCCATTCAAAAAAATATGCAATGTTACATTGAGGGATGTTTTCCAGTATTATAATAATTATTTTTTATAAAATGGTTCATAAAATGTTATGATGTTTAAATATTTTAAATTTTCATTTATTAAAAAGCTATTATTTTTAATTCATATATATATATATTATTGTGAATACTATTCATGATTTATTTATGTGATAAATTTCTTCAAATAGATGGATCCCTGCATTTTATGATAGGTATAAGTCCATAAAATTTAGTTTTCATCTACCTTGTACTCAATTTTTAATTAAAGTTATTATCTTGAATTTACTTAGTGGGAATAGTTTTTTCATAATATTTGATAGATATATCATGAATTAAATTATCTATTGATTAAATTAATTCTATAGAGAGGGGATAGGGGTCATAATTCCTACGATCTTGGAGGCAATTTCCTTTTTTTAGAAAGGTGGATAAATTTCACTATTTGTATATTCATACATACGCATGTGAAGATTACCAATCAGATTTTTAATCTCATGTAACATTATTCCTTTACATGTAAATTTCATATAACTTTTTAATATAATTCATTTGGATATGAATGAATATAATTGGCTTCTTTTTTGGTGAATAACACAAACTTGAAGGTTATGTGAAGAGTTACTCATTAATTTGGTTTGAATACATTATTTTGGTGATTGGAATAGGGATTAATAAAAAAAATAATTAGAATCATGCATATTAAAAAGGTAATAAAACATGAGAAGATAAATATTGCATAGGATGCGATATTTATGAATTTAATATGTATATGATTTATATTAAATTTTTTAAACTTAAAAGAGAAAACCCATAAGTACTATGTGTGAGATTCCTTCCAAAGAATAACTTTTCATAACCCTGATCATTCATTTGTTTAGCTTCGTTCCAAAGTGGGGTACAATATCTTGTGTATGGAAAATAATTAGTGAGTTACTTGAAATTACCCAACCTGGTAGTTTTACACAAAATTGGGATTCCTAAGGATTATATTATATTAGCTTGTTTTTGACATTTTCTTTGGGTTAAACTTAGATAAAAAAACCCCAAGGTTGGGATAATAAATAAATATAGATAATTATTATCTATATGATTTAAATAGATAATGATTTTTCCAATCAACTATCTAAGAATACAAATGGTTGTGATTGGGATGAATCCCTACCTAAATAACAAAAGTGATTAGTTTCATTCCAAAGTGGGATCATTTCTTAGTGAAATATGGATTTGGGATCACTAAATTGATATGATGTGTGGGGTATTCATTTTTAGTGGGGTATCATTCATTAAAATTACTTATTAAATATATAAAATAAATATAATCACCCACTAATATGTTTATGCTATAGATTATGGCATACTTAATGATGATTGTTTTGAGATCACATACAGGGATGACCTATATAATAGTTAAAGATTGGTATCTTGGATTGATAAGTTTTCTCAATATAAAACATTATGAGAATTTGGATGTGAATGTTATAAAAAATAATTCCACTAACTCTGACTCATGGTTATTAGATATCAGGTGTGCACATCACACATTTGTGTTGACAAACAAAGACCTAAAGATAAAAGGTAATTAATGAAGGGAGAAGTATATATTCTCTCAGTAAAAGAGGAAGATTTGTTTCATTAGTAGTCATAAATTTTAATATAGGTTTACCCAGTGGAATAGTTATATAATTAAATAAATATTATTATGTTCCCTTCATAAACTGAATTTTTATTTCTATATCTTATCTTAACAATATAGGGTTTTTATCCATTATTAAGAATAAGAGAAGTTTTATATATAAGAACGAAATATTTTATGTAATTGTGAATATAATGAATGGTTTATATATTCTAGATATGGATATCCTATCTATGAAATTTAGAATAAGAATTTTTGGGTTGATTCTAGTCGTAACTGCTTTTAGCATTATCACCATGGACACATAAGCAATAAACATGTTCAAATACTCCATAGAGATGGATTTTTGGGCATATTTGATTATAAAATAATTTCATATATGTGAATATTTTTTCTATGAAGAATGTTAAAATAAAATTTTTGGATAAAAGGTTTAATGTCTAGTATAATATTGGATATAATAAATAATGATGTAAGTGGACCAATGAATACACAATAAAGATGTAGTTTTAGGTACTTTATTACTTTTACCGATTAAATTAATATGTATGGTTATGTTTTTCTAATAAAAACAAGTTTGAAACTATTTAAAAGTTCAAATAGTTTTATAATTAAGTATAAAATAAAATTGGTAAGAGTATTAAGATTATTTGATTGGATTATAGTGGTGAATACTTGATCTTAGAATTCGCTGATCATCTGATAGATTGTGGAATAGTTCCATAACTTACTCTTCATAGAACACCACAATTGAATGGTGTGTATAAAAGGATAAATCATACCTTGTTTCACATTTTTTGATTTATGATGAGTCAATGTGAACTTATTATTTCATTCTAGGGTTATTCTCTAGATGTTTCACCATTTTTGTTAAATCACATTTTTTATAAAGATGTCATAAAGGTACTAAATGAGTTACATACTAAGAATCATATAATTTTATATTTTATAAGGATTTTGGGTAGAAAATAAATTTTATGATGATATTATTATATGAAGATTATCCCAAATTCAAAACAAAATATCATTCATTGGTTAGCCTTAGGAAACTAAGGGGTATTATTCCTGATATGCAACTAAATAAAAAGTGTTTATCGCTCGAGATGGTGTTTTCATTGAGAGAAAACACATGTATAAGGATGGTGAAGTAACATTAATAGGTGATTAAACCACTCCCTACATAGAGGCTATTGAGTGTTATAATTCTATGTAATTTCTAGAACCAATGGAATCTAAGATATACACTATATACACTAACTATGTGTGAAACTTAGAGGATTCACCTAAAGGGGTAAAACTCATAGGATAAAAGTGGGTTTCTTCCAAGAAAAGTGGAATGGATGGTAGAGTATATACCAATAAATAATGCTCATTGGAAAAGGGTTAGAAAAAAATCATGGTATTGACCATGGATAAACCTTTTCACTTATAGCAATGATATAGTCATTTTAAATTTTACTATTCATAATAGATCATTATGATGATGAGATATATCAAATGAATTTAAAAATCACTTTCCATAATGGGAATGTATCCATGGATGTGTATATGATTCATCCCAAAATTTTTGAATTTCAAAATGAGTCTGTTAAGGTTTTCAAGTTGAAACAGTCCATTTATAGACAAATACAAGCTTATCGGAGTTGGAATATTCAGTTTGATGGTGAAATAAAAGAGTTTGGTTTCATCAAAAATTTGGATGATTCTTGTGTATATAAGTTAGTTTGTCAGATTATACTAGTGTTTTTGATAATGTAGTAGATCCATTGATTAAACCATTAATTTGGGAAAAGTTTTAGGGTTATGATAAGTATCTAAGTATAACATACTTGATAGATTGATGTAATGATTGTAAAATTTATCAAGATATTATAATAAATAATGTATATATTTATCCTTCTTTCAAGTGTGCTGTAATTTATTTTTGCATAAATGGATGGATGATAATATCCCTTCAAAGTTCGAATTTGATTTTTCCCAAACCAATAATCATCGCATAGTATTATTGGTAGTGATGATATGATAATATTTTATTGAATGGATTTTTTTACTCATTAAAAAAGGTTGAATATGAGAAATGAATAGTATATTTATAGGGTAATAAGTATAGGGTTATTACTTGGACTAATCGGATAAACTATATCTCACAAAAGTTCATACAGTTATTTGTATATATAGGGATGTATACTTAATATTATTCCTTATTACCTATGGTTGGTCAGATACCTAGTATAAGAACCTTCATACTTTGATACCCTACTTACAAAATTAAAAATATAAACTTATCTCATCAAGTTTGATTGGGTATGTTTTCAATCATGTCATCGGTTAGAGTGCAACAAATATGGGGGGTTTTTACATGTATAGAAAGTGAAGATATTTGGACCATGATTGAATAAGACTAAGGAAATTCATGTCCATTCTTATTTTATTCTCATATTATATACCCTATTACTTAAAAGAGATGCATGTGAGAGAATCATCAATAATATGAATGACATGTGATGTATTCATCAACTTGGTCAGCCTTTTTTGAAGAATTATGAAAAGATGAGTTTGCCTTTACTTGATTAACTTGTTCTATATTTAGTTGTCACTCAATGTTAGGTAAAAAGGGATTATATAGGTATATTTATGATTTATATGATATATATTTTGGTGGATTTTTTATGGATATAACATCAAACCCTTAGTTATCTTCAGTATCACTAATGATTTTCTAGAGGGTGCTCTTCACTTACATCTATGAAATTAGGATTTCATATTTGTATTCAATTATACTATTTCCCATGGAGTCACACGGTCAGATCCTTGGATAATGATAATGTTTTAGAAAATTAAGTTTGTTACAAAAGAAATATAATTCAAATAAACCATATCAAAAAGAATTTTTTGATGGATTCAAAAAGAGTTGTCAATTTTTTCATTAAGTCTATTGGGATTTTAGTGAAAGTCGGAGATTGTTGGGAGTGCACCAAAATGGGAACCACTACACCGTATTGGTATATATAATTTCATTGTCTAAAATAAAAATAACCATTTTCATGTATATGATGCATGATATTTCCATGTTCTTTCCTATGTGGTTTTTTATAAAGATCCATCAGAAGGATTGTTTTTTACTACCCCAACAATGCCATTAAAGTGTTCAATGAATGAACACCAATAGACTAAAAAATTAAGGTTTCATTTGATGGCTCCCAATATGTTCTATTATGGATAACTCTATTTATTCAATGAATATAATCATGGATACCTATATAAGGATAATAAACTTCTCCTATTATGGAGCGTCCTTTAATTCCATAAGTGGTGAGATGTTTGGATTCCAGTCAAAGATCTATTCTCTTATCAATGATATTTCATCATTTCATGCAGTGGTTAGCACCCCTTTTGGCCTTTGGGAGTCCTCAAAAAATATTTCTGGATTTATTGGATGGTGTCACCCTCTCGTACAAATTTAGCATAAATCAGATACTCCTTATGATCATCATTATATATGCTCCATTCATGATTAATATGGAAGATATTATTTAGGTGTCTGAGGTACATCATTTTGTATGATATTTTTTTATATTATATTTATGTTTTTGATCCTTGAAGATAAATTTTGTCTATTATTTGGTTTTATTTTTCTTTAAATGATCACTATATGATCAAAGAAACCCATCACATAGTTAGGCCCTTGGATAAGGATAATGTTTTTGACCAATAAATGTGATCCAAAATGAATAGAGTTCAAAGAAATTATATCAAAAATTTGTTTTGGATGGATTCTAAAAGAGTTTTGAGTTTATATATTCATTCATTTTGGGTATTACTGAAAGTGGGATAATGTTTGACGTTCAGTAAAACTGGAGCACTACACCATTGTCGTGCATATCATGTTATGGTTTACAATTGATATCATTGTACTCATGTATACAAGGAATTCAGTTTCCACATTCCTTTCCACATGGTTTTACTTTTGTTATGATCCGTGGGATGGATCATTTTTGGTGATCTCACCATATTCATTGAAGTGTTCAATGAAGGAACACCAACAAATTATAACATTTGGGTTCCATGGGATGGAACCCGATACATTATATTATGGATGAATATCTTCATTTAATAAAGATAATTGAGGATACTTATATAAGGTTGTGATATTTATCTAGTTGTTTTTGTGTTCATTAATTCTATAAGTGGAGAACTATTTGGATTCCAACAAAATCTCTCTTCTCTTACCTAATATCATTCATTATTACAGAAATGAGTTATCATCCCTTTTGGTATTTGAGAGTCCTCATGAAATGTTCTTGGATATATTGTTTGGGGTCCCTACCTCAGGGTTTGAATTCATATGTTCTCTACTCCTTGTTATCATCATCAGACATGCTCTATCAAAGAATGATATTTAATCTGATTATCAGGAATTTTAGGTACATTATTTTATATGATCATTTTTGTTAAATTATTGTGTTTTATTCATGGATATATATTTTTCCAGTGTTTGGGTTCTCTTCTCCTATCAATTATCATAATATTATCAAATTAAATCGATCAAGTCAGTTGGGTGATGAATTTTTCCTCCAAAACATATTGTATCTATGTTCCATGTCAATTGACTTACAATATCCTCACTTACATATGAATTTCTTAACCCTGGAATGGTTGTAATGTCTCATATGAATTTTGAAGGACATGATTCATATTTATTCTATTGAGTTGTACTAAACTTAGGGAATTTTTTAAGTGATTCATGGTTCCTAAGAAATGATATACAATCATTTAGGCATGCAAGTGTTCTTTTGGAGGCCATACCCATTGAACATAACATTCATTTATCAGTGTATATTTGAAAGGATGGTTATTATATTTAGGTAACATTTAATTCAAGCGAGAAAGTAAATCTATAAATCCGGTGTCACTCCATCCATTTATAGCTTTCAAATTACATTTCTTCTATACAATTAAAAATGTTATTTATTTCTTACAACCAGAATATATTGTAATGTTTTTATAGATATTTAATTTATCAAATAGATTCATATAATCCTAACATTTATCTTCCACCATTGTCTCAATTTCCTCAACATTATCTCCATCATCACTTAAAAGTTTACTCATATCTAATGATCCCTAAACCATAATTTTATAACAATCGCTAGAAACAACCATTTCTTCCCTTGATTATTCCAATACTTATAGCTTTGATCTATTCTATGACAGATCTGGTGTTCCTATAATTCACTTGGAAAAGTTCATCTTGAATAGTGACATAAAATTGGAAAAAATTAGGAAGATTCATTTCCACACTCTACTATGATCCCTTGAACATCATCCACATAAATTTTTTTTCATATGATTGGTACCCATCCATTTTTTATTCATATCCTTTCATATTGTATTCAACATTATTTATATTTAACAAATAAATACATATAAAGAAGGTATATATATGATGTATCATGTTTACATGCATAAATTATATAAAGTCTACTTAAAAAATATAATTATAATTTATAATACAAACCTATATAAATTATATAAAATAATAGATATAAATACTATTATTTATATTACATTTTTAAATATATAGAGATTATATCTATTTAAAACACCTATAAACACAAAGCAAATTTAATAATTATTCTTTCTAGAAGATATTTTTTAATTCAGACATAACATATTTTTTGTGAAAAATTAAAATAATTTCAAAAAATAACCAAAATTTATGAAAATATATTTAATTATTACTAGAAAAAACATGTTCTATTATTGAATTTAGAAAAATAAAATATGTTACATGTTAAAAAAATTACAGAAAATATATTCTGTGATGAAAATGTTTAATTCCGTAATTTAAAACACAAAGCATTCATAAATAAAAAATAATAAGTACTTTAGAAGTTTTTTATTAGATAATCACCTTTTAAACTAAGTTGATAAAGAAAAATTACATGGCCTAGAGGCCCATACTATGTAGCCTAAAATCCAAGATAAAAAAAGGCCTTTAAATTATTTTATTACACCCAAATGCACTAAAACAAATCCTCCACAACACCTCTTTAATGTGTGTTCATATCTCACCATCTGATGATGCATTCAGATTATCATTACCCCACATGGAGTTATGTGAGGAATAAACTCAATTGTGTGACTACCATTCCCATTATTTTTTATGTTTTATTATATCCACCTTGTGATTGTTATTTCTCCAATCCATCCTCTTGTAGCAGCTCAAGTATAGTCAAACAACCCTATCTTGATGGGCCTGAGTCCCCATGACTTGCAGGACCAAAAACGTATTGAAATCGTATTTTAAGTGAATAGTATTTCTACTATAGTACCCTACTATAATGAGAAAGTAAAACTAAATTAAATTTAGAAATTCACTTTCACCTGGTTTTGAACTCTGGGTATATGCGAGATTATGAGAATTCATTACCACTTGGGTAAGCCCTAAAACTTCATATGAAAAAAAATAATGTTAAATATTTATGTATAATTTTAAACCCATATAATAATATAGAAAACTAAAATAAAAAAGTAAATTTTATAAAAAAATTAAAATATAACTTTTCTAGGAAAAAAGTACTTCACAATATAAAATAAATTAAACTCATTTTTCAAATAAAAAAACATGTATAATAGAAAACATAAAAAAAAATTAAACTCTTTTCAAAATATAAATAAATAAATAAAAGAGATTAAAAATAAATAAATAACACATAGTGGAAATGTTTTCTTCTTCAAAACTAAAATTTAAATGTAAATTTTTCAAATAATATTTAAACTCAATTCATAATATAAAAAACATTTTCACAAAGGAAAATTTATTTTTCTTCAAACTTACATCACCAAATACATAACATATATAGCATGTATAAACACACACACACGCACATTCAAACACATATAAATATATATACCCATAAAAAACATAATATACATAAATAAATGTCTATGTTTATATAAAGATATTATTTTCCACAACCCAACCACCCTTAACCTTATTATTATATTCTCTTGTTTATTTTTGGTCTTTTCTTCAAGATTATAGCTGATAAGGTGAAAAAATTTGGATTTTAGGGTTTCTTTTTGTAGGGTTCAAAGTAATTTCACATTGATAATAAAAACCAAGTATAAATTTTTTGGATAGGTATGTAATATTAATAGAGACATTTTTCAGGGTTGGTTCACTATTTTCTAATCATGTAGCCTAACCTTGTTGTTCCCAATTACTCTCTAGTCAGTGGTGCTTGGTTGATTCATGGTTTGGTATATCATGCAGCTAAATCATGTGGCTTGCCCAATTTTTAAAAATTTTAATTTCCTAATCTACAATCCCCTAATTTTAACCCTCACTCAAATCCTCTCCATTTAAATTCTAACAAGTTTCCACAAGGGATACCAAATCCCCTTCCTTGATCCTTGAGGACTTCTCATTTGATTTTGTGTTCTTACTTCACAAGGTAAGGAACTTTAATTATTTCCACTTCCTTTTTGTTTTTCTTCCATCCCCTTAGCTTGGTTCTCTCGTGGCCAAAACCTATGGTATTTTTTGATGATTTATTCAGTGATTCTTGATGTTAGGGTATGAAGATAATGTATCAGTTCTATTTTTTCTCATTTCTAATGGTTTCATTCAATCCCCACCTGGTCTGAGGTAGGTAGTTCCATTCTTTAACTTTTTTATTCATATGGAATACATTTTTGAGTTCTATAAATGTGTTTCCCATGAAATATTGGTGGTTTTAATAGTATTGAAAGAATTTATAAAGAAATTTTCAATGATTTTGATTTTTTATCTTATTTCAAATCATATAGGTGTATTACATATATTTGATAAAATTTCCAAATTGTTTTGAAGTGGGTTTTCATTGTTCATATTGATGATTTTTTATTTCAAAGGCATCTATGTGATTGTATTATAGGTTTGAATTATTGTTTAATTTTTTTATTGATTCTTGTAGACATTAGTGATTTTCCTTAAAATATTTTTTAATTTTTCATTATTGATTCTTGTATACTTTGGTGGTTTACCTTGTTGGACCACATTATATATGTTAAATGGATTGAATTTTATTTCTCCTTTGTTGCCTTGGTTCTTCATATGGACCTTAATATATATATATATATATACATGTGGTTAAGCACCTATATATATGTCTGTGTATGCGTACATATATAGGTGTCTGGTAATATAAATATATATATATATATGGAAGTTCATAGGGGGGATTCCTTCTAAACATGGAATTTATAAAATTTATTTTGTTTTCAAATGGAAAATAAAACATATTTCCAAATGTAACTTGTTAATATGGGACTTATTGTCCCATTTTTCACTTTAGAGTGATTTTTCAAATGTTATTTCTTTCAAAATTATTTTTAAAATATTTTTGGATGAAATTTTTATTTCTATATTCTTAATTCCCTAGGGGTACCTTGATTTTTTTTTAAATTATACACCCTATGGAAACACTCAAGTTTAGAGATGGAGTTATCATGGTCAGTTTAGAGGGATGGATGGAAGATTATTCCCAATTTATATGGATTCTTGGTGGATATATTTGATTTGAAGGTTACCACATCACCCACTTTTACTATCATCATGGGATATTAGGAATCTTAGTGATGGATGATAGGGAGATTGTAACACCATAATATTTTAACATATTATTACCTTTAAATAATTCAATGTGTTAGATAGCTTGATCTACATGAAACATCGAACTTAAAAGAACCCGTGATATATTTAGATAAAATATAAATATTTAAGTCTGACTGGTAAAACCTATCCGTTGAATTAGTATAAATTAATGGCAGTAACCAATTTTTGAAATATATATAAATAAAATAAAAGTTACTTTTAATAAGAATTAAATTCAATTATATTACCTAAATGACTAATATGATCATTTATTATTTAGAAAAGTATTTTTATAAAAAAAAATTCTTTTTATATGATATGGATTTATATTTGAATAATATTATTATTAACGATGATAAATAATTTTCTATATAAATAATTGGTAAACATCAATTTAGTTGTTAGATGATATGAAATAATAACAATAATAGTTGATAAATAAAAATTTCATTTTCTAATAAAAACTATTTTTCATTATATATTAGGATTTATTTAGAATGTTGAGTTTATAAATTTTATAATTTTAGTTTGAAAAAATGAAAATATGTTTTAGATTTAAAATAAAATATTATCGTAAAATTATATTTTGGGTTTTATTGAAAAAGATTGATTTTTAGTGGAAAAATATGGTTTTTGTATGAATTATATTTTTTATAATTTTATCATTATGAAAGAATATCCTAGAAGATTGAAATATATTTTAATTAATGAAATATATATTTAAGGAATAAAATTATGAATTTTAATATATTATTTGAGCTTAAAAATCCAGATTCTAAAATTTTTAGAACTAAATTAAAATGTTGGTTTAATAAAAAAATATTCTTTTCTTTTATTCAAGTATTTTCAAGGTGAGATTTAGTTTTAGACTTCCAAGAAAGCCTAAATAATTTCATTTGTTTTTAATAAACCAGTTTATTTTATGAGAATTGATAATTTTATTAACTATGGATAATAATTAAATTTTAAACATAAAAAACACACTTTTTTCAAAAAATAGTTTTTATGCATTATGTGCACTAATTATAAAATAAAAATTTATAAATTTTATAAATTTTATTTGATAAAATAATTTCCAAATATGATATTATAAGTCACCAATAAGGTAAAAGGTTCAATATTAAATGTTTCATTAAAATTAATTAGCACGGTTAAAAATTAATTACCAAGGTAAATATAAATTATAGTAAAAGTTAAAAAGTTGAAATTAACAACCAAAAAACACTAAAGTTTGTCCCCAAAATAAGTGGTTGAGATAAAATTTGACCCAGAATCACATTATTATCTACTTTTTTCTTATTTGGATCCATTGTCCTTTGAATAGTAACATTACATTATTGAATAAGTAATGGTTACTTCCTAAAATATTGTTCTCTTCACTTATAAAAATTTAAAATGTACACCATTTCAAGACACATCTTTACATATACTTTACTACTGAAAATATAGAAAATCTACCCTTTTATAACCTTATATTGCCTCTAAATGATTTTTCTCACCATTATTTTTCTTAAGGCCTTCATTTCCAAGGATTTTTTTCATGAGAAAATGCAAGAGTCCAACGTGAGTAATACTTCCACTCAATATTTTATTTCACTCTACTCCTTACTAAATCATCTCTAAAATTATTAATATGATGAATTCATTAATTTTTTACACTAAAAATTTCATTATATGAATGAAACAATAATTATTAAATACTTTCCATCCACTAAGAGAGGCTAAAACATTGATCATGCATATATGCATATTCCCGTCTCCATGATGTGATATGGTTCATTTTTCATCACTACCTCTCAAGGATGGTATAAATGATGGATTTAATGAATAAATATTCTTTCTATGTCAAAAATAAAATTTTTAAATTATAATTTTTTATAAACCATTTTTTCACCCATTCATTGATAAATGGGATTCTTAATCATGCATACGTGCAGACTACAACCTCCACAAATGATAAATTTTATTTTTCATCACCACCCATGAATGATGGTTACTAGAAGGAATTTAATGATGATATATTATTTTTGACAGATTTTAATGATTTTTTATATGTCAAATTATCGTGATCTAAATGCATCCCCTTACTCATTAAATCATTATAACATATTATCATTTCGGTCAATTTAGCTACTTATGTAAATGATGTTATAACGATTATGTTATAAATGATTATGGTATTTCATATGATGTCAATATCATGTAATAATAACATAGTTATTATTTTTTAATTAATTTATAATTTTTTTAATATTTATAATATTTATAATATAACTCCTTTTGATCAAAAACATGTCGAAGACTAGTTTATTACGATATCTATGTTCAGACATCGTATTCATTTATTTCACCTAATTAAAATGGAATTACATAATAATTTAATAAATTTATTATTCTATATTTAATTATCTATTAATTATCAAATTGAAATGACTTAGTGATAATATTCCATGTCATCTTGAATTTTGTACAAAACAGGAAACCAAAAGTTCTAACACATGATAATGAAAATAAAATGTAATCAGTTAATATATTTGTAATATATTGTAATAAAAAATTAATAAAAAAGTATTAAATTTATAATTTGGTTCTACAATAACTAATTAAGATATTTATTTAAATTATATAGGAGTTTAAATCATTGTCGATTAAATAGTATTACAAGGTCAGGGTTTTCATCTAAATTTCCTCTCTTTGAGACATGTTTTGTATTATCTTCCAAATTTCATTTATGTGATGTATATATTTCATATTTGAAATATCATATTATAAATTATTTTTTATTTGGGTTATTTTAATTTCAATTATAATCCCTCTATTTCAAGGTTTTTTAATTAAAATGTTACTCAATCCGCAAGGGTTCTTTGTCTTAAACTTTAATTCTTTGAGTTGTGTTTATGTTATGCACCATGTTTTCCTTTGGATGGTGTATTCACTAAAAATGGATGTATCCTTATCCTATATTTTTCTATTTTTAGTAAATTAAAAATTCAAATCAGTTCCTTTTCATCAATTATATTTTGACTCAGTTGTTACCCAAGTGATAAGGATTTTTGGAAACTCAATTTTCATTCATTGAGCTATGATCATTTATATTATATTTATTTAATATATATTCGGTATATTAAAAACATTTATTGTATTATTTGGAATTTTATTTATTTAAATTACTACCATATAAAACTATTTTTTGAAATATTTCTTACTCTAAAGAGTATGGTGTTTGTAAGGTTTTTTTATAGCTCAAATATTCTTTCTTTGAGTTAAAATGTTTTATAATGAAAATTTTTCTTCTAATGACTTAACTAGGTGAATTACCCATGGACAATTACTTTTCTTGAAGGTTGTTAACCTAGGCTTCATAAATCCATTGATTTGGGAGATTATTGACTTAGTTGTATAACCCTTAGTTTATACAGTGTTGGTTTGAGGGATGCTTATAGTGAGAGTTATTTTATTCATTGATTGAGGAACTATTGAATATTTGAATATTAACTATTCAGATATGTATGTTTATTGATTACATGGGAAATTTGAATATGTATCTTTTTAACCATAAAGCTACTTTATTAAGTTTAGTTTTGATAATGTTATCCCTTTTATTAATATGGGTAAAATTATTATAATTCACTAGAATATTAATCCAATATAGATGACTATTGGAAAAATTTATTATGTATTGTTTACTCAAAATATAATCTAAAAGATGTATTGGAATTAAATAAGTAAAGGGTGGGAAAGGAATTATATATCTCATCGATGCATCAGTAGGTATAATTAGATAAAAATGTTTGGGTATTTGTTTCTATGCCTTTCTAGAACAAGATAATTCCTTAACAATAAGATCATGATGTCTAATATAATTATATATTGTCTTATGATATTGAAATATCTATATTAAATTATTCATTTCATTTCTAAGGATCCCATGTGAGATTTTTATTTTTATTATTATCCATGTTCATATTATTATCTGAGTTTCAATTTATTATGGAATTATGATGATTATTTATTACTTACATAATATTTATTCCATGTTTACTCCATTGTTTCCTTGGTTTTATGTTTTTCTTTTCTAAGAACTTGTGTCGCCCCTTGTTATGTTTTCATTTCCCTAGGTTATGAAAAAAATTATTTCATATGATATGACTTTTAGAACACCATGTGTGGGGGATTTATAAGAGATTTTTACAACTTATTATAGATTATATAGTTTATTAATAGTGAAATAAATATCAATTAATTTTGAAATACTTGGGTTTTATTAGTTTATTTTTTTCTTAATTCTCAAAATCTATAAACCCAAAAGTTCTTGATAATATATGAAATGAAATTTTTTCTTTGATTCATTTAACTATGGATAGTTGTGTATAGGAATCTATAGTTGGTATCAAATCCAATAAGTAAAATATTTTTCAATGCGCATTAGATTCGTGAGTGAGGGTATGAGGTATCATAGTTAGTGCCGAATAAGGGTTTAAATAAAATGTTTATATATAACCATTTTGGATAATCATATGATTTTAAAATTAAGGTAATAATGAAAATTTTATTTTGGGGATTAGGGTTATAGAACCTTAGTGGAAACCCTTGAGGTGAGTATAAGTATAGTATGATATCTAGAAAAATTAGTAAAGTCTTGAGTTTTTAGTTTACAAATAAATTCATCCTTGTCTGGATACTAGAAAGTGGATGTGGCTATGGAATTTATTCACATAGGGGTAATTACCACAAAAATTGTTGATTAAGAAATGACTCAATCATCACTCTAATGCATGATGAGCGGGGATAAGACTACAAACCTATATAAACATGATTAGGGGATATTCTTTGGTTATTCAAATTCTTTTTATTAACCATTATGAATAATTTGAGTATGATGTTAATTAATTAGGTTTTTGAACCTAATATAAGTAAAATCATGGATAACATATGATTGAATAGATATATTAATATGTTGAACAAAAACAATCATATATTAAAAACATAGCTGTCATAGGGGAATAAATCTTCATATTGAAGTTTTCATATTAATATTTTAACAATTATTATAACATTTTTGGTTTTTTTTTGGTTTAAATTTGATCACGAAAATGAATATGATAATGGTATGTTTCTAAAAACCACTATATCTTACAACTAAATAAGGGCGTATACTTAAATTGTTGATAATTTTATTATATTTTTATTATGATGGAAAAAGGTGAGTTTCATATTCTTTCCTAAGTTAGTTAGGTTTATATCGTAATAGAAATTAAATCTTGACACTCTGATATATTTTTATTAGTGAGTGATATTTATCGATGATAATCTAGTATATTTTAAAAGTTATGAGGATTATAAGAGATATATAAGTATTTTTTCTCTTTAGTTAAACATTAATGGAATGGAAATATATATTATATGGAATCAATAAATTTGAAATGTGATTTTATGATACAGTTATATTTTTTGGGATAACTATTTAAGAACAGATGATTGAGGTATGCATAACTCTTAGGATTAATATATTCTTGATTTTGTGGTAATAAAGGGTTGATTGATTTTTAGAAAAGTGAGTTGGATATTTTTTATATCCATGGAATTAATTTTTAATTTAAATAAAAATTATCCAATGATATTTTTGGTTATATTTATCCAATTTTTGGGATTATAAAATATATTGACTAGTGTGCAACTCAATTAAATTTTGAATGAAGATAAGAGTTACTTTTTAAAGGAATATATGATCTTGTTATGGTTTAATGTATGAGAGATTCAAATGGTTTTGGGAAAGGTATTTCATTGAGAATATGTGATTAGGGTATACACATACTTGAGTACATGATTTTATTAATGATTAATGTTCTTTGAGGAAATATATATAACTTGATAAAACCTAAGAGAATAAGTTAGATTTAATATTAGAGGTTATATCCTGAATGGAAAATATTTTAAGAATACCCTCACCTACTTTAATCAGTGAGTAATAATTAAAATTACAAGGTCGCAATTATTTAAGAGGGAGAATGTAACACCCCAAAATTTTAATATATTACTACATTTAAATAACACAATGTGTTTTTTAACATTCTAAGTATGTAATTCCAACCCTAAATAAAAATATGACATATTTATAAAAAATATAAACATTTGAGAATAACCACTAAATACTAACTGTTGAATTAGTTTAAATTAATAGGAGTAACCTATTTATGAAATATATTTTTAAATAAATTAAATGATACTTTTAATATGAATGAAATTCAATTAGTTTACCTAAAATTTCTTATAAGAACATTTATTAATTTAAAAAATATTTTTCTAAATAAATTCCTTTTATTTTATATGCATTTCAATTTCAATAATTATATGATTAATGATGATAAATTATTTTTGATATTAATAATTGGATAATACCAATTTTGTTGGTAATTGATATAAAATATGAAAAATAACAATTAATATTTGAAATTTTTATTTTCTATTAAAAATGGGTTTTCATTTTATTTTATGATTTTATTCAAAAATTGAATATATAAATTTTAGAATTTTAATTATAAAAGATGAATATAATTTTTGGATTTATAATAACATTATTATATTAAGATGAAATTTTGGTTTTATTTCAAAAAATATATGGTTTTTGTTAAAATTATAATTTTTATGATTTTATCATTATGTAAGTTTAACTTATTAATTTACAAAACATTTTAAGTAATAAAATTTGTATTTCAGGAATAAAATTTTTATTTATAATATATACATTGATCTTATAAATCATACATCCCAAAATTTTAGAACTATATTAAAATGTTAGTTGAATAAAAATTGTTTTCGGTCTTTTCTTTGAGCCAAGTTTTTTCAATGTGATATTTATTTTTATCCTTATATAAAATCCTCAAACCATTCATTTATTTTTTAATAAACCATATTATTTTATGGGAATTTATAATTTTAATAACTATGGGTTGTATATAAATTTTAAGCTAAAAAACACGCATTCTTCTAAAAACTATTTTTACTCGTTATGTGTGTTAATCTTAAAAAAACATTTAAAACCCCAAGAAATTATATTATATAAAAAATATTAAAAAATTTAATTTATATGATTCAAATTAGTTAAAATTATTGTTATTATGTTTTTATTTAAAATTAATTATTAAGTTTAAAAAGTAATTACCAAGGTAATAGTTAATTGTGTTGAAAGATAAAAGTTAAAATAAAAATACGTAAAACACTCACGATTGTCCCCAAAATGAGTTTTTGAGGTTTTTCTAGGCCCAAACTCACTTTACCCTCTAATTTTTTTAAATTTTTGATTTATTGACATTTTAACATTAACATTACCTTATTAAAAAAGTAATGCCTACTTCCAAAACTACCCTTCTCTTATATTATAGAAATGTAACACTTACACCACTTAAATTCAATCCAATAATTGTAATTTCTTGTCTAAACTCATCTAATTGTATCCTCGTATAAATATATAACACTTTCATAACCTTCTAGTCACCCTTAGTCTGCTTAAGGCCTTCATTTCCTAGGTGTTTTCTAAGATAAAACTGAAGCCTCCAGTGTGAGTATTACCTCCCATTAATATTTTAATTTACTATAATAATTCCTAAATAATATTTAAAATTATTAATATAATAAAATAAGTATCATTATTGTACATAAAATTGAATTATATTAATTGGAAAACATTTATTCATTACTTTCCATCCACTAAGAGAGACCAAAACATCGATTGTGTGTATGTGTGCACTACCGCGTCCATGATGTGATGTGGTTATTTTTTCATCACCACCTCTTAGAGGTAGTATAAAGGATATATTTTATGATTAAATATTTTTTATTTTTCAAAAATACTATTTTTAAATGATAATGTTTTATATACCATCATTCCTTCCATTCATTGAGAAATGGGGTCGTTAATCGTGTGTGCCTATAGACTACCACCTCCATGAATAGTGAATTTCATTTCTCATCACCACCCATGACTAATGGTTACTATAATAGATTTAATTAGGATATATGATTTTTTATGACATGTTTAATCTTCTCTTTATTTCATATTATCATTATCTAAATATATCCCCTTACTCATTAAATCATTATAACACGTTGTAATTTGGGTTACATTAACCGACTACATAAATAGTGTTGTAACGATTATTTAATAAATTACTATGGGATTTTATATTATTTTAAAATAATTAAATAATAATATATATAATTTTTTTTAATTATTCTATAAATGTATTGTTAATATTTAAAATATTTATTAATATATCCCCTTTAGATTGATAAACACGTCAAAAACTAACTCATTATGATTTCCATTATCACAATTTGTATTCATGTCTTCACCTAATGTAAATGGAATATAAGTAATCATTAAAAAACAATTATTATTCCATATTGAATTATATAGTAATGAAAAACATAAAACCACTTAGTGACAATTGACCCTATCTTCATGATGTTTTTAAAAAATAAGAAAGTGAAATTTCTTACACATGATAATGAAAATAAACTATAATTGGTTAATATATTTGTAATATATAGTTATAAAATAATTATAAAAATTGGTTTTATATTTTTAATAAGGTTCTAATATAATTGATAAATATATTTATGTTCGTTCTGGAGGAGGTTAGAGCATGGCCAAGTAAGTGGGAATACAAGGTAAGGGTTTTCACCTCAAATTCCTCTCATTGAGACATGTTTAGTATTATGAACCAAATTCAATTTATGTGGTTCATATAGTGCATGTTCAAGACATCATTTCATGAATTATGTTTTAATCATGGTATTTGATTTTAAATTTTAATCCCTCTATTTTAAGGGTTTTTGATTAAAAGTTCACTCTATCTCCAAGGGTTCCTTGTCTCAAACATTAATTCCTTGAGACATGTTTGTGTTATACAACTTATTTTTATTTAAATGGTATATTAACCACCCATGGATGTCTCTTTACAATATATTTTTTTATTCATGTGAAATACTAATACAAACTAGTTCCTATTCATAAAATGAATTTTTAGTCAGTTTTTACCTCAGTTGTAAGGATTTTTTGTAACTCAATTTTCATTCATTGAGTTATGATTGTTTCTATTATAAAAATTTCATAAATTTTGGATGCATTATACCCTTTGATTTTATTATAGGATATGTTATTTATTTTAATTTCTATCACATTAAACCTTTTTTTTAAATATTTATTACTTTAAGGAGTATGTTCCTATAATGGATGTTGAAAGATCAAATCTTTTCTATTTGAGTTATGAAGTTTTATCTTGAAAATTGTTCTTCTAATAACCTTACTTTGTTAATTATATGTGGTCTATTCCTTTTATTGAATGGTGTTTACATATATTTCATAAATTTATTTATTGAAAAAATTAATGAATTAACTATATAACTTGTACTTCATATGGTGTTAGTTTTAGGAATGTTTACATTGGAAGCTATTCAATTTTTTGATTAGGGAACTATTGAATATTCAGTTTTCAGTTATTTTGATATAGATATTTATAGATTACATAGGAAATTATACTATATATTATTTAACCATCCACATTTTTTCTCTATATGGGTTGTGATAAGGTTATCCCTTTTATTTAAATAGGGAAAAGTAATGTCATTGTGTATGTTATTATTCTAATACGGATTCCTATTGAAAATGTTGACAATGTATTTTTTACTTCATATCTCATATAATGAATGCATTGTTCTTAAACAAGTGATAGGTGGGGTCTGGTATTATATATCCCTTTAATGCATCGGCAGGGATCCTAAGATAAAACAAATTGGGTATTTTGGTTCATGCCTACCTAGAATAAGATCTTTTTTTATCACTAAAATATTGATGTTTAAGATCATGATGTCTTGTCTTAGGGTATAGAATTAGTTATATGGAATTTTGAATTTCATCACTAAGGAACTAGTTGTTGTTATCCATGAGATCTATTTAATTTAATTTCTATCCATGGATATCTTATGATCTCATTTTTTTATTAATAAATTATTATGTTTACTTATTCCTTCCATAATATTTATACCATCTTTATTCCATGATTACCACAATTGTGCATTTTCCCTTACTAATATTTTTGAGTTAACACCTTGTTATGTTTCTATTTCCCTATGTTATGAATAAAAGTATTTAAAATGATAAAAATTGAATAATGACATGTGTGTGGGATTTATGGTAGGTTTTGAAGATTTATTATGGATTAAGTAGTTTCTTATATAGTGAAAAAATATCCATATGTTGAGAAAGACTTAGGTTTTATGAGTTTATGTTTTGTCTTAATTTGCTAAAAATTTAAACCCAAAATTTATTAGGAATTAATATAATGAAATATTTTCTTTTCATTATTTAAATATGGGTATTTATTTCTAGGAATCTATAGTTGGTATCAAAACTATTATATAGAGTATGTGTACATGAGTGTAGTTTCTAGAAGTAGCATAAGCAGCTGGACAACATTGTCAATTTGGATCTTTAGAATTAATTTATGAATCATCATTTTTACACATAATGATTCATTACATAGACAATGAAAAATGTAGATTACTTGACTAGAGTAAACATTCGAACCAGAATAATATGATCTTCACATGTAATTTATAATTAATTTATATGCAGATATTTAATTACATTATCTTGCAATTAACTCTTTATTAATGATATGGTCGACTATATCTTATCGTATCACCATTATGTTATAGGATCTAGGTACATAATCCATTTACTAGTGATTCACACATACACCACAATCTATGAACGTCATCATAGAATCATTGGTTACTATCATGGAAGATTGTGATCGCTTTCCTTATTTGTTGTTTTTTGCATAATAATTCTTCTTGAAGGTGGAAGAACTCTTGATGTCCTCACAATGGATTGAGATAGGGTAGGGAGAGAGCTTTTTCTTGATCTATATATTTCTTTCTAGTGCTTGAAAAATATTCTCTCTATTTGTTTTTCATAAAAATAGTGATTATGGAAAGATAAAAAAATTATATATTTATTAAGGCAGGTTTGGGGTTGAAAACATTCAAACAATCACCTTTCTAATTATATAATTCTTAGTTGGCCCCATGTCTAATAATAATATAATTATTTCTAACTTGAAATGTGCATCACTTTAGGAATAAATAAATAGCATTTATATCATTTCCAACAACACCATTAAGCTATTTATTCTTTTCCTCCACAACATTTATCGATCCATGAATAATGATTATTTATTTAATAAATAAATATCACTACATTATTCATAAATAAATATAATAAATATTTTATTCACCAAACCTTACATATAAATATATAATTTTATTATTTATCTCACTTATTATTTTTAATAACTTATGATTATATATTGGTGATCAACCAAACCAAAATAAATATTATTTATTCAAACATGTCTAATTCAATACTAAATTTAACTAAGATTGAGAATACACAGGTGTGTGGCCCTCTTAAACCCTTTCTTAGTGACATTAGGCCAAACTACCTAAAGTTATAGGTAATAATCTAGAAACATGTCAGGTCACCCATAGAGAAGGAATGACATCCAATATACTAAAAATGATTACCATGTAATATAATACTTATATTAAGATATATCAAATCAATTAATTTTATTACTAGTTCCCTCAACCTATATGGTCAATATATCTTTATTTAACTTTCTAGAAATGAACTTGCAAACTGAACATTATGTCCATGGATTCATCTAGGAAATTCCATTCCCATTAATGTTTCTGTGGTATCAACTTCCATCAAAGGAAAAAAAAGGATAAATCTTTTCTCACATTGTCCATTAATGCAATATGATTCATAATACACCCAGCATATCCTACCTCACTGTGAAAAAGTGTCATCATGATTTTCATCAATAAAACAATGTAATAGAATTATGATATCCATTAATCATAATATTAAAGTATAAGGATCAATACACATGTCCATAGATAGGAACATCCAATGACACATGAAATGCTGGATTTCGTATTGGTAGGTTTGTTCTCATAGTCTCCTACACTAGAAATTACCAAGGGTGAATACTATGAGAATGTGTCTCAATGTCTTATGAGCCTCCTAATCTGCATATCCTATGTATTTTATGTCCCATAAAACAATATCATTTTGACATAGAACCTAGGTTTAAATAATACTATTATAGAATCTAAAGTATATCATCATATCAGGGAATTTATATATATGTTAACATGACATTTATCCTTAGGAAATTATCACATGTTATCTCATACATAAGATCAATCAATATGTGACAATAAAATTTAATATTTAAGATAATGAATACATGTAATAAAGTACTTAGATGTTGGTTCTAGGTAACTAACTCCAACAAACTCCCACTTTCACTAAATATAACTATTAATAACCATAAATCCACTAAATCTCACATGATACTCATTCCCATGATAAGATATATCTTTTTCAAGGTATATACCATGTTTTCCTCCATTGATATTCTCCTCATTGTAACTTCACCTATTTGGTAAAAATCCTTCAAGATATGAAACTTCTTAATTATATTCTTTGTCCAATGATATGACCTTCACTCCTATAAAAGAGACATTACTATAATGTTATCACAATAAACCACAATGGGGTTTAAAATAATAGGCACCAAATCAGTCTTTTGGATAAATTTTAGAATACAAAATAATTATTTGGATGTATCGGAAGCCATAATATACTTTTAATCTACTATAAAATCAATGAAAACTAGTTGATTTGATCTTTTATAGCTCGCAGCTCCTCAGTTGTGACAAAATAAATATCCTGATTATAAATTCATATCATTTTGATATATCTGAAACTAAGAATATATATAGCCCCAAATTACTAGCTCTTCATATCCACCATACACTAAGAATATATCCTTAGTTCACCTTAGATAGTTAATGATAGACTTAACATCTATCTAATGTTGTTCTCCAAGTTCTTCTTGATATCTTCCCACCATTATAAAAGAATAGAAATCATCAAGACTTATACATAACAAGGTATAAATGATATATCCTATGATATAATTGTATGGGATCTTATGAATTATCTCTATTTAATCTTGTGTCTCAGGACACATTTTCTTAGAAAGATATATACCGTGTGACACAAGAACCAATACCATATTAGGTTATTCCATAATTAACCTCTTCAATATCTTGTCAATGTATGTACATTGACTTAATCCAACTACCATATTTGATCTATCACACATGATCTTGGTCCCTAGAATATAGTTTGTTCCACCTAATTACTTTATCGAAAATCACTTCAACAGCCATGCCTTAACCACTTTTAAGGTTGGTATCTGATTTCTAATTAGTAATATGTCATCAACATATAATAATATTAAAATTAATTAACTCCCACTAAAATACCAATAAACACATGTCTCAAATTAATTCTTAATGAAACAAATTTATTCCAAAGTTTCATCGAACCGAATGTTCCATACCATATATTATTTCTTTAATCCATGAAAAGATCTCCATAACTTTCATAACTTTTTGGAATTTCATAAAGTCACAATATCTTTTATTTGTGTCATATAAACATACTTTTTAAGGTTCTAATTAAGTAAAGTAGTTTTAATATCCATATCTCAAATATTATATTCATGGTATGCTACTATGGAATGAAAACATTAGATGTATTTAAACATGGAAACTAGAGAAAATGATTCATTGTAGTAAATACCTTGAATTTTTTAAACCTTTTATGTTGGATCGGATTATACCAAATATAAACAAGAGGGGGGTGAATTGTGTCTTTTCAGAATTTTTTGCAAGATTGGGTTCTTCCCTTTTACTTTAATCAGATGAATTAATGAAGCGGAAATATGAAGTGCAGATACACACGATGTATAGTGGTTTGGGGAACAGAAATCCCCTAGTCCACTCCACCAACGCTCTACTTCACGAGCTTGGGGATTCTCACTATCTGGTCCTCGTTTCAACAGACCTTTCAACAACTGAGTATAAGTGGTTGACACCTTTAGAATATAAGGCAAAACAAAGACTTCTGGTTCTCTCACAGAACCTGCACAGGTTACTATGAGAATCCGGTCACTCAAGAATAGAAAATAAAGATATTTGTATTCTGAGAATACTTTCAAGATGTTCTTCAAAATTGCAACAGCATACAATTGACAGTAGATAGATCGTTACCTTCAGAAATAATTGTCTTCACAAAAAATTCATTCTGAGTCGATCCCATTGCAGTTGATATAGAAGTATAATTCACAACTTCAGCAGTAGAAGATTCACAAATGATATTCAATATAGAATGAATGAATCTTCTATCATGATTTTTCTTCTTCAATAAACAGAGCTTTGTCGTTCTTCTTTAATCAGCATATTTGTATGTTTGGATAGTCTCGGTTTTTCTTTATCTTTTCTAAGAATGATAGAGAGATCACATATCATTGTTAGAAAAAAGATCATATATATATAATAACAACAGGCACTTATTCTACAAATTTAGATCCACAAAAGTCGCCTTTTGACTCGCGATATTCAAATATTTGAATTTACAGAGTAGTCATATCTTCCCTGAAGACTCGGCATAAAAAACTCCTTTTATTCGATCCTTAAACAATTGATAAAACAGATTTGAATTAGTTAGAGTCATGATTTAAAATTGGCTTTAAATATTGCTTGATATCAGCCTAATAATCATCTTTCTGACTGTTGCATAATAATATCGACTTTAAATTCTCTGACGCCAAACGTAAGGTTGAGTTTTATAGTATGCATCCTATGAACGTAACGTAGATCATAAACATAATTTTGACAATGTATGGTTGATTTTAAACATAGGGTTTGTCATCCATACTTTTACTTGATCCATACTTTTCCCAGAACGTAAGGTTGTTTACAAAAGTAAGGTTGATGAACCTTACTTTTGAGAAACAAACGTAATGTTTAACACTTACGTATGGTTATCCTTCCATACTTTTCTAATATCCCAAATGTAGGGTTCCTTCCTAATGTAGGGTTCTTTTTCATACTTTGTCGATAATGTATGGTTTATTAACCATACTTTTCTCTTATCTCATAAATTATACACTCTTTTCCATCCTTAAGCTACGTTTCTCCATGTATGGTATGAAAAGTGTTTCCAGAACATGCTAAAGTAGATCCCAAACATGTAGAGAATGAACAGTGTTTCCAGAACATGCTAAATGTGAATACCTTAGAAATTAATTCTCGTTGTTCAAAAATTTAAATATTTCATCCATAAATAGAATAAAATATAATATAATGAATAATAAATTCCTACAATATTCTTAAAAATAAAATCATTAGAAATTAATTAAGGGTATTTGTGATCATAAAAATTTTCATAAAGAGATAGAGCATTGTTCTCAATAAAACTCCCCCTTTAAATAAAAACATTATGTATTGTTGAAAACGACACTTGCTCAACAATCTCCCCATTTTTTATGATCACAAAACCCATAAAATAATTAAAGAAATTAACTTAAAAAAATTAATATAGATTTTGAATTTTAAAAAGATAAATATAATATTATAGTTAACTTAATCTCCCCCAATAAAATGAAACAAACAAAAATGTTGTGTTTATCCACAATTCTCCCCCTTTTTGTGATATCAAAAAGAATGACAAAATATGGAATATAACATATATTAATGTAGCACTGAAGGTAATAAATGCTATAATTAACTATTTGTCAATAATTAAATCTATATTACTGGTATATCAAAACAAGGACAGTAAAACAAATAAATATAATGAAACAGATTTTCATAAAAAGTACAAATATGATAAATACAAGAATCTAGGTTTGGTCAGGGTTCAGGTAGGGTCTATCTCCTCTGAACAATATAATTGATTTCTATCAACTTCTCCCTCAGCCTTTTCATCATTCCATCACCATGCCTAATAATAAGATCCCTGGTCTCTTGAGTTATATGATTGTCTTTGATGAGGTTTTCTTTGAAAAACTCATAAAGTCTTTCTTCCTTTTCCATAAAAAAAATACATCTTTTCTATGAACTGATTCCGCACAAGACTTATAGACGGTTCAATGGATGTCAACTGATCATCCAAAAATTTCTGATTGTCTAACAAGACTGATAAAGGAGCACTGTTGTATTGAACATCATGCAATCTACCACTCATGTTGCTCATGATAGCTGTGATAGCTTGAAACTTTCTGAGTAAATCAGGTGAAGTACCTAACCCACTAGCAGCACTAGTTCCAACAGATGAAAATTGTGTCTCCATAAATAATTTGAGATTTGGTAAATCTGACTTCATTACCATTTCAGAATTTAATTTTGCAACATCATTCAGTATATCCTTATTAGAAATTTCAACTTCTTTCCTTGAAACTGTACTATCCTTAAGTCTCTGAAATTTAAATTGTTCTGATTCTAAGACTCTTCTCATAGTAACATTTTCAGATTCCAATTGAGACAACTTTCTGTACAGCTCTTCAACATCCTTATTCCTTGAATCAGAGGCACACTGTGCTTGATTTTCATTCTCAGTTCTAGTGTGACACAATAGTACTGAAGGTAGTGAGTCTGCATCAGATTTTTCTTTTTCCTTCTCCTGAGCTAGTTGATCCACAAATTTTTCCTCATAGTATTTTGCAGAGTCTTCCACATAAACATACTCATGATGTACTTATGTTTGAGCTTTAGAAACATGATCATAAATAACATCAGCAATTTGTTCTTCCATTGGAGTTTCTAAAATAATATCTTCTAGAGTTTCCTGAGGTCTGGCCACATCCTCACCAGGCTCTGCCTCTTGTTCCTGTTGATGTGTAACTTCAACATCAGCTACAACCTATTCTTGAGTCTCTCCTTCAACTTCTTCTTGAATTCGAGATTGAAACTGAGGTTCTTACACTGGTTCTGACCTCTCAATAATAGCCTACATTGATTTTTCAGCAGCAGCTTATCTTACAAAACTGTAAGAGAGAAAATCTCTTGATGTTATTACAGGGGAAACTAGTTCCTCATTAACAGTTCTTTTTATTTGAGACTGAATTCCCTCCTGACTTCTTTCTTCCTTAGTATCTTCCATTTAAAATCTGATTCTTCTTGCAGCAGGGCTGACTCTCAACTCAGCCTGTCCCTCTTTGGACTTAGCAGATTGAACTTGAGCACTCTATATTTCTTCCTCAGATGCTACTGGAAAAAGTTTTCCTTTTAAGGTTCTCTAGAAATAGCCAATTTTTCTTAAGGTTCCATCATTGAAAACAGTACTATGATGACATCTTACTCTGGCATCCACCAGTCTCACTATATACTTTTTGAACAATAGTTTGGAAATGAATCTACCAAAAGGGTAGAATTTTATTCTGAATTCACTATGACAGTATTAACGTAGGTACCTCACCATTTACCTAGTAAAATTTAATTTTATATCACTGAGCAGAAGATACATTGTATACATGTCTGGATACAATATCTTTTCCATCTCTAAAATTCTTGGTGTTATCCCTGTTTGTACAAATTTCACAAGGATTTTCTTATCTGGCTCTAGATCCTTTATGAACATCTTCTTTATATAAGTAGAACCAAAAGAAAAAGACATAATTTCCTCAGATTTATGCACAGAATCTCCTATATTTTTCAAATAAAAATGAAAGATTACCTCATGAGGGAAGTTCAAAATATGACCAATTTCAATTGAAGAGATCGAAAAATCCCTATCCTCTATCTTAGCCAGCATAGTATCCTCATTGTCTCCCAGACAGAATTGCACAGACTTAAAGAAATATCACAGTTTTTCTTCATACAAAAACTTCGTATTCTCACTATTGAATGTCTTTTCGAGATTCTGAAATGACAGTGCTTGTTTTAACAACAAGTTTTTCAGAAATATCCAGTTGAGATCAATCACATTTCCCTATAATATTTTCCTTCCTTTTGAATGTTTTTTCCTGGCATTATTGGTGTTAGCCTCATCAGCTCTATTTGTCTTTTCCATTTCTGTGAGAATCTCTGAAGATTTTAAGGTTAGGGTTTCAAAGGTTCAAAGATTAGGGTTTGACGACCGTGGTGTAGTTTTGCGGGATAGAAAGGTTTTGGTAGAAATGAAATAGTTTAGAAGTCGAATTGTTTTTGATAGCCTTGATTCCCGTGTTATTATTAATCATTTCATAGATTTTAAATATAAATAAAATCGATAACACAGGGAAAAAAAGAAAAAAGAAACTTATTCTGTTTGAAAAACAAATAACTAAATTATTTTAAACACTATTAAAATAGAGAAACAACATAATAAAATAAAACTTTATTTAAAATTAAATAAACTTAGCTCCCCCTTAATAAAATTAAACATTATAGTGGGATGTGGTTTAGTAAAAATATCAGCTAATTGAATTTCAGTACTTAAAAATTTCAAAGATATATCCTTGTTAAGAACATGATCTCTTAGAAAATGATGTCTGATATCATTATGCTTAGTTCTAGAATGATTAATAGGATTTTTTGAAATATTTATAGTTCTAGTATTATCACATAAAATAGGCGTATTATTAAAATTTAGTCCAAAGTCCATAAGAGTGTTTTTCATCCACAACACTTGGGCACAGAAACTGCCAGCAGAAACATATTTTGCCTCAGCTGTTGATAGGGAAACTGAATGTTGTTTCTTACTTGACCATGACACTAAGGATTTCCCTAAAAATTGAAAAGTTCCTGAAGTGCTTTTCCTATCTAGTCTACAACTCCCAAGTTCTGCATTTGAATATGAAATTAAATTAAAATCAGAAGTTTTGGGAAAAATAAGAGATTGAAAAAAAGTTCATTTTAAGTATCTAAAAATTCATTTAACAACAATTAAATGATATTCTTTAGGATTTGATTGAAATCTTGCACAAAGATATACTGAATATATCTGGCCTACTTGCAGTAAGATATAATAAACTACCAATAATACCTCTATATAACGTGTTGTTAACTGATTTTCCAATTTCATCCAATTGAATTATTTTATTAGTACACATAAGAGTTTTATATGTCTTACTATTTTCAAGTCCAAATTTTTTTAATAAATCACTAATGTATTTGCTTTGATTCAAAACATTTCCAAAATATTTTTGATAAATTTGAAGATGTATAAAGAAATATAATTATCCCATAAAGCTCATTTCAAATTATTTTTTCGTTAACTTTGAAAACTTAGGAAAAAGGGATTTATTAGTAGATCCAAAAACTACATCCTCATCATAAATTTGAACCAATAAAATATTAGAATTTATAGTTTTCTTAAAACATGTTGGATCTACCATTCCAACAATAAAATAATTTTTCAATAGAAAATAGCTTAATTTTTCATACTAAGCTCTAGGTGCTTGTTTAAGGCCATAAATAGCTTTAGTATGTTTAAAAACAAAATCTGGTTTTTGAGAATTTTCAAAACCAGGAGTTATCTCAACATAAACTTCCTCCATTAAATGACCATTTAAAAAGGCCGACTTAACATCCATCTGAAATAATTAAAATTCCATGTGAGATGCATAGGCTAAAAGGATTATAATGGCTTCTAATCTAGCTACAGGTGCAAATTTCTCATTATAATCTATACCTTTTTTAGGATTATATCCTTTAGTTATAAGTCTAGATTTATTTCTAGTTATTATTCCTTGATCATCTTGCTTATTTCTAAAGACCCATTTGGTTCCTATCACTGGATAATTCTGTGGTTTTTCAACTAATTCCCATGCTTAATTTCATTTGAACTAGTTTAATTCTTCTTTTATATCTTTTTAAAAATCATTTTCAAGTTCTCAAATCTCATGTTATCATTTGAGTCAGATTCTTCCATTTGATCCACTCTTTTTTCAAAGGGATCAGATTCATCAAATTTCTCATGAACTGATTCTTTAACAATCCTTGAATTCTTCTTATAGATTATATAAGCTTTGGAGGTAGCTGAATATCCTAAGAAAATGCCTTCATCAGATTTTAGATCAAACTTACCAAGATTTTCCTTGGTGTTCAAGATGTAAACTTTGCATCCAAAAACTTTAAAGTAATTTATCTTAGGTTTTCTGTTATTCCAAAGTTCATAGGGTGTCTTTTTCAAAATAGGTCTAATTAAAACTCTATTAATTATATACCAGGCTGTACTTACATCTTCTGGACAAAAATATGTAGGAAGACTGTATTCATTTAGCATAGTCCTAGCCATTTCCTGAATATTCCCATTTCTTTTTTCAAAAATTCCATTTTGGTGAGGTGTTCTTGGTGCAGAGAAGGTGTCTTTAATACCCATATTTTAGTAGAATTAATTGAATTCTTGATTATCAAATTGTCCACCATGATAACTTCTTAATGAAATTATTTTAAAACCTTTCTAATTCTAAATAGTTTTACAAAAACTTTCAAATAAAGTAAAAGCTTCATTTTTAAATTTTAAAAAGAAAATCCATGTAAATCTAGAAAAGTCATCAACTAGAACATATTCATAAATTTACCATCCAAGATTGCTACTCATGAAGGTCGAAACAAATCCATATGTATAAGTTCTAGATGTTTAGATGTAGCAATTCTGTTAACAGATTTGAAGGATGATTTGTGTTGCTTGATAAGTTGAAATGCATCAAAAAATCTGTCACTTTCAAATCTGAGACTAGGAAGATCAGAAACTAATTTCTTCTTAGATAATTTATGTAAAATATATACATTACAGTGTCCAAGTATCCTATTCCAAATCCAAGATTCATTTACTTTATAAGTTAAGCAATTTACTTATTGTTTACACAAGGAATTTAAATCTAGGTTATACACATTTCCAGTTCTAGGTGCTCTAAATTGAAGCAGTTTATCTTTCAAAACATAACAACAATTGTTAGAAAAATCAACAGTATAATCATCATAACATAGATTAAAGATGCTTATCATATTTTGTTTCAATCCTTTTATATAAATGACTTTGTTAATTGAGATTGCTTCTAGATCTCCAATTGTTCCAATACTAATGATTTTCCCTTTGGAATTGTCACCAAAAGTGACAAATCCACTGTCTTTTTGAGTGAGTGTATAGAAATTCGATGAGTTTCCACTCATATTCCTTGAGAAGCCACTGTCCATATACCATATGTCCCTTTTTCTTTTGTGACCTACTCCCTATAAAGGCATTTACACAATTTTCTTTGGTACCCATATTCTGTTGGGTCTAGGGGTGTTAGCCAGAAGAGATCTGGGAATCCAGACTTGCTTTGTTTTTCTGATTTCATAAGAGTCAAATAAATCATTAGATACAAAAGCCTTATTAATACCACTTATTTGGGGTTATCTTAAGAAATAGTTTTTAGAAATATGTCCCCTTATTCCACAGTAATCACAATCTAGTCTTTTTTCACTTGGAATAAAATAATTCTTGTACAGCTTGGGTTTTTCACCTTTACTGTCAATTCCAAATCTTTCCTTTTTAATGACATTTTTTCAAAAAAATTCATTTAAAATATTTTCTCCTTTAGAAAAAACAAGGGCTGTATTTTTATAAGTTTTTTCTTCAGTTTGTAGTGATTTTATCCATGATTCATAATCTGTATTGTTAGTGTTAAATGAGTCAAACTTTTCAGTTAACTCCTTATATTGTTTCAGCATTGTATCTATCTTATCATAAATAGCCTTATGAATGTTCTTTAAAGACTTATACTTCTTAAATAGAGAATCATATTTTCTTCAAGCATATTACAGTAGGTTTCAAGTTTTTCATTAGAGTAACTAGATTCAGAACTAGAGTCAGAAGAGTAGTAAGATTGTACCTCATCTGTTTCTGCCATAAAACACATGTTGGCTTTTAGATTTACTTCTTCCATCTCTG